>JAIFGZ020000272.1:0-600000 GCA_019925245.2 Oryza australiensis
GAAAAAGAAAAAAAAAATAAAATAAAATAAAATAAAATAAAATAGGAAAAATTTTAGGAAATGGGAAAATATTTTTGAAGATTTGAGTAAAATTTTGGGCAAAAATAAATTATTCTTTTGGCATGTTTTTCGGTGCGAAAATTTGAAAATCAAAACCGACTTTTCCGAAATTTCGTTTTGCGTCGTTTTGAATCCGACTCTGTTTAGATATTTCTCGCCATTTCAATATGTTTCTTTGTGCTCGGACCTCCAAGACCTTGAGCACCAATCCTCCGCGGATATTTTCCAATCTATTTTCTTAGACAAATCGCGATCGCCGCTTGCGAAAACCCTAAGTCGTCGACCCAACGAAGACTTGGAGTTTTCCAAGCGATCTTAGTACAAACTTAAGTAGGAATTTGGGCTTAGCGCTTGGAATCGTTTTTCGGACTTTTCGGATCTTTTCGACCTTTGGTGTTATTGGGATTCTAATTGAATCGATTGATTTTTCGCACGTACACGTAGCACCTCAACAGACCGGCATCGACCCGTGCCTGAAGACACCACTCCACAAGCGTGCGAGCAAGGCAAGTCATCACACTCTTGAACATATTGATCCCTACTGTGAAATGATGATTTTAAACTCTAAACATGCATGCTATGTAGTTACCCTATACTTGATATGCCATACCTTGCTATTGATTACCTTAGAATTACTCCTTGTAACTCGATGTGATACTATCAACCTGAGAATCGTAGATTGCTTAGCTGCTATACTTAGATCATGCATACTCATGTCTTTATAAAAAGCTTTGTGCTTGGGCAACTACCTTAGGGTAGGTAGTTGAGATGCTTTGTGGAGACATGAGCGCCACATGGCCATGAGAATAATGAAATGAGTTTGATGAAAATTGAAAGTACTAAACAAATGTTTTAGACTCAAGGCTGGATGATTTGGGTGGATTCTGAAAAGGCAAGTGCCGACCCGGTCAATTAAGGACCGAGCCATGAGATAGCCGGGAACGAGCCGTACAACCGTACTTCTCGAATGGGTATAGACCTAGCCGACTAGATAGCCGAGCGGAGGCGTATCCTTGCATAGATGGTTCTTTATGATGTGGTTTATGTGATGAGGATGAGGCGGCCCATGTTGTGGATGGTGGAATTAAATCGCTATTAATTGAACTTAAAGATTGAGGAAGTGTCCCCTTACCCCGGTGCGCCTTAACCTCTCACCTGCTAGAAAATGACGGCTAGAGTGCATGAGGGCTTAAGTTCATGGAGCGGGTACGCAAAGTGAGGTTATCGAAAGGCTTTGCCGTGACCGTGCCTCATGTGTTGGGACGTAGGCTCATTTGTTGGGCAGTCGCGAGTACGGGTAAAGTGTACATCCACCGCAGGTGTGAGTGAATCAATCTATTCGAATAGCCGTGCTCGTGGATAACGAGCATCGTGACAAGACTTTCGCTTGGCTAGACTTTAAACTTAAAGCTGTGGGATGGGTTTGCATGATGATTTTCATTCGTCAGGGTCAACTTCGAGATGCGAGAAGGGGGGTGGATCTCTAAAACCATGACGATCGAAGGGAAGCCATCCTTGGAATCACGATGGATGGTAGACGAACCGTCGCCGAATTAATGAACCATGGAACTAAAACTTGACTTGGCTAGTTGTTAGGCTTGTGAAAAGATTTGTGAAAATTGGCTTTATGCAAAAGAGCTCCAGCCATTCCTTGAATAACCCTATCATATGCATCGTCCGTGTTGGCTTGCCGAGTACGGTTGGTACTCACCCTTGCTATACGCACAAACCTTCGATGGTGGGAATGAAGAATCGAGGATCCTTACGCTACTACCAGAGGGCGAAGAAGCCGATGGCGCTTACTAGGTCTTAGCCCCTGGCCGTTGCCTCGTGGCAACCGACATGCCGCTGCCTCTATTCCCGCCGTATTCAATTTACTTTTGTGTTGTATCCGACCATGAGGTGTCGTGTGGTGAACATTGCCTTCTGGGCCTATCGTTGTAATAATTTCGTTGTAAGACTATTCGTGCATGTGCACCTGATTATTCAAGATCGTATTCGTGGGTACCAACTACTCGATCCAGGGAAATGGTACTAAGAACACGAAAGATTCCCGTTCCAAAACGAGGTCCACAGAGTGGACGTGAGCCATGAGACCGTAGGATAAGACCAATTGGCGCCTCCCCCGACTAGTTGCTAAAGGGAAGTATCCCTACGTAGGACCATTTCCAAACTATTATTTCCAAAATACAAGTATACCTTTCTATATCTCAGTATTTCCTTTCTTTACTGTAAATGGTTTTGATGATAGATCTCTCCTCTAACCCCAAGTTGCCTTCAAAAGGTATGTCGAACCACGTTGAGTCGGGAAATCACCATCCCACGAGACGAAGGATTTGTGGCAAACAATATTGTCGTGGTGTTTAAGATATCCAGTAACCACCCACTTCATTTATCAAGAGGCATGGCTCCAAGGATATCCAGCATGGAAGCAAGCAGCTGTCCGTGAAGCCCGCATGGGAAGTGAAACACCTTTTTGCTTTCACACCCGCTATCACCGAGATCTAGCGGAAGCAGCCATTCAAGACGCGGCCCGCGAAGCATTTCTTCGCCGTAATGCGATACACCGTGCTGAACTTACAGCGCTGATGCAGTTTGTGCACCATCCCTATCGCGAGGAAGCTGCAACCCGCCTTGCACCGTGGAAGCCACTCGCCGCTACAACCCTATGGTCACACGCCCATCACGGGCCGGGCGGAGACGGCGGATGACTATTACGAAGAAGCTTTGCTCGAGATCAACGACCAGCAGCAACCGAATGATCTCGGGGTCGAGAGCCACCGGGCCGTGGGGATCAGATCAACATGCCGCACTCACCGCAGCCAATGGTGCCCAATATGAGCAGCTTCTCGGACCGTTACATGGCCCGTGGAAGCTCCGGTAGAGCTGGAGGAGCAGTCAGAAGAGCAAGGAAGCAAGTCAACCACCCGGGAGGAACAGAATGCGCTCCCGCCCCGTCCATGCCGCAGTACTTCCACCCGTAGTTGTACCGACACCTCCCGCTCCCTGGTTCGACCACTACTACCTTATGACTCCAGCATGCTTGGACACCTCAAGCCATGATGGAGCAAGTTTTTGTGTTGAGCACGGAGCCGCGCCGTACCTGATAGACCCCACTCCAGCTGCCACTTCCATGGGACCCACCTCAAACTCGCAGAAAGCCATCCGAGCCTCGGATCGGAGAGAGAACCCCATCCGTATCCACACCGACTCGAGTCCGAGACGGAACCTATGGAGATCAAATGGGAGTCCAGCGATACTCGATCCAATGGAGGAGGAAGCTCCCACTGTCGCCTGACTCACACCTGAGGTCCCCCTCACCCGCAAGACCGCTTGCAAGAGTACACGGCCACCGAGCGAAGGTCCCGACATGACTCGAGGCCACCACCTCTCGAGCCATGGGGACTCCCGATTTGCTTCAGCAGAGGATTACCCCCTTCCCCGCACCCGGCTCCTGCGGATGGTTGGATGATAAGGCGAGAGGACCACCCCAAATTGATCTTGCTTTGGACGGTTCGGCATGCTGAAGGATCACACCCTTTCCCCTTAATAGTTAAGGCAAAGAGAACGATGCAAGCTTGTTGTATCATGGCATGTGGGATCGTGGCATGTATGTACCATTGTACTCCTTGTAATATTATGGACCTAAGTATCGCTTTTGTGGTATCCTATTAATGAGCTTATTTTACCATGCTTGTTTGGTTGAAGATCATTTAAAAACAACTTGAAGAGAAATCACCTAGGAACCATGACTCTTAAGCAGTCCGGTCTCTTAATTCATCTATCTTCTTCAGTATGGCGCATCGCTCGCAGAGCCGCAAGCAGAACCAACGAGAACCCACCGAGCCCAACCCCTCCACTGGGCAGAGGTTATGGCTCTGGCTGCACCGCCTGCTCCAAGCAATTGCCAACAACCAGGGAGCCGAGGAGGATCAAGTTTAGGAGAGTTCATGAAGCAAACCACCAACCTTCTCCACTACCAAGAACCCATGGATGCGCAAGATTGGTTGAGAGGGATAGAAAAAGCTAACCCTAGTTCGAGTTCAAGAAACAAAGATAGAGTTATCTTCGCCACTAGCCGCCTAGAGGGTCCCGCAAGTGACTCGGGGGGTGGGACACCTACAAGGAGACTCGAGCCGAAGATGCCAGAGAACCGACATGGGAAGAATTCACTACAAGTGCCTCCAATGAAAATTTTGTACCAAATTACTGCAGCTTATAGGATGAAGAAAACGAGTTCCGTAGGCTGCGCCAAGGAAACACCTCGCATAAGAGTACCTGAACAAGTTTACCCCTGCCCATTACGCCACAAGTGACCCGCACGAAGAAGAGAAGATGGATAAATTTATCGAGGGACTAAACGATGAGCCGAGAGGACCGATGATCGGACAAGACCACACCAGCTTCCAAAGCCTCATCAACAAGTTGTACGGCTTGAACATGACCAAAAGATGGTAGAAAATAACCGCAAAAGGAGGCTTGCTATGGCCCGCCCATTTGTGGAGCGCCTCAACGTCCCAAGGGAGCCACCCCCGCCGGGATGGAAGCCAAACGTTCCGGCAGCCTGGGCTGCTCCCCCGCACCCGACCATGTCAACAAAGCCGCCTACACCTCGCCCGTACACCGACACCAACCCTAGCCGCTCTAGGAAGAAGGAATGTGAACTCGCTTCAATTGTGGAGAATTCCGGCACTACTCCAACAGGGCTGCCCCAAACCACGCAACACCTCGTGCGCACCGGCGCCAATGCAACGGCCGCCCGAGGAACCCCGCCCCTCGCTGCGGGACGCGTCTGCTCAGACCCCACAACCCAATGAGGCCGCCACCGGGGTTTCGACGTGGGCTGTGTGAATCATGTGCGTGTCAAGAAGCTCAGGAAGACGTAACGTGCCGATGGGTATGTTTTCTATCAACTCTACCCCAGTTAAAGTCTTATTTGATTCTGGAGCATCGCATTCATTCATATCTTCCCAAGTAAGCAAACAACACCACCTACACCAAGTAGAACTTAAGAGACCTATGTTGGTACACTCACTGGGAAACATAACCGCACTCCCATGCTTGCATCAATGTGCCCATACGGATTAGGGACGTGGTGTTTCTTTCAAACCTTATGGTGCTATCACCCCAAACCATTGATATCATACTCTGATGGATTGCTGACCAAGAATAATGGAATCATAGATCGCAATAAAGGGAAGTCATGGTATCCACCCCATGGGGATCACCAATGAGCATAACTATGGACCAAAACCCGAAGCTATGCGAGCAAGCTGCGGGAGTATTCACCATGCTACCTCTAAGCGGGATGCCAGTAGTACAAGAATACCCGGACGTATTCCCCGAGGAATTGCCCGGAATGCCCCCGGATCGCGACATAGAGTTTATCATCGACCTAATGCCCGGCACGCCTCCATATCCAAGAGACCTTACTGCACGTTTCGCCAACGAGTTAGAAGAACTCAAGAAGCAAATCCGAGAACTACAAGAGAAAGGATTTGTACGTCCCAGCTTTTCTCCCCCTGGAGCCCAAGATTTTCGCCAAGAAGAAGGATGGGAGTATGAGGATGTGTGGACTACCGATCGTTGAATGAAGTGACTATCAAAAACAAGTACCCATTACTCGAATCGATGATCTATTCGATCAACTTAAGGGTGCGCAAGTGTTCTCAAAGATTGATCTTCACTGGATATCATCGCTGAAGATTAGAGCCGAGATATTCCTAAAACGGTGTTCTCTACACGTTACGGCTTATACGAGTTCACGTAATGTCCTTTGGATTGACCAATGCCCCAAGATATTTTATGAATCGATGAACAAGGTATTCATGGAATACCGGATAAATTCGTAGTGGTATTTATCGACGATATACTTATCTACTCTCCAAGAACGATGAGGAGCATGCTGAGCATCTACGACTGCACTGAAAACTACGAGAGCACCAAACTGTATGCAAAATTTAGCAAATGCGAGTTCCTCTGGTGGAAGTCGCTTCTGGCCACGTGGTCTCAGCTGAGGAGTAGCGGTAGACCCCGCCAAGGTCGGGCTATCACTAATGGAGGCACCCAAGCCGTTGATGAAGTTCGAGTTTCTTAGGCTTGGCCGGGTATTACCGAAGGTTCATCGAAGGGTTTTCCACCGTAGCCCGACCTATGACTCAACTTCCGAAGAAGGAAAAGAAGTTTGAATGGAACGAGAAGTGTCAAGAAGCCTTTGACCAACTAAAAGAAAAGTTAACCACCGCCCCAATCTTGACTTTACCTGACAACCGGAAGGATTTCGTGTTGTACTGTGATGCATCTCGGCAAGGACTAGGAGGCGTGTTAACGTAGGATGGGAAGGTCGTAGCATATGCCTCGGACGCCACTTACCCCACGAAGAGAACTATCCCACACACGACTGGAATTAGCCGCGCACTGCTCACGCATTGAAGATCTGGAGACACTACACTGATCGGGAACCACCGTGATGTATATACCATCACAAGAGCTTGAAATACTTCTTACTCGGCCTGATCTCAACTCCTTAACGTAGAGACGATGGTTGAACCGATCAAAGATTACGATCTAGGAATCCATTACCATCCCTGGAAGGCAAATGTAGTGGCCGATGCTGTTTCGCAAAGCTCAATGCAACCATATGGGATTGGAAGATATGGCCGTGAGCTCCAAGAAGAAATGGCTCGACTTAATCTGCACCCCGATTCCTCACGGAAAAGTAAACTCACCGGAAATCCAACCCTTCGAGGACTCAAATAGAAGAGGCCCAAAAGGGAAATGAGGAAACCTGTGAAATCAAAGAAAGCATGGCCACCGGACGCGCTAAAGAATTTTCGGTAGACGACAAGGGAATCCCTGTGGTACAAGAAAAGAATCGCAGTGCCTCGAACAAGGTGGTTTGAGAGGGTTGATCTTAAAAGAAGCACACGAACCGGCATATTCGTTACATCCAGAAGCATGAAATGTACTGTGATTTGAAGGAGAATACCGGTGGCCCAATATGAAGAGATGTAGCCGAATACGTAGCCGTGTGAAAAGGATGTATGTCAAAGAGTGAAAGCTAAGCATCAACGACCGCAAGCCCATCATGCAGCCCGCTCCAAGATTCCCGAATGGAAATGAGACGAGATAGGCATGGATTTCATAGTTGGACTACCCAAAACTCCAGAACCGGTTACGATTCCATTTGGGTAATAGTAGATCGCCTACCAAGACCGCCGATTTATTCCCGTAAAGACTAACTACAATGTGCAAGCAAGCTGAGCGTAACTATACATGAGTAGGATTGTATGTCTCCATGGTGTACCAAAAAGGATTATATCTGATCGTGGTACCCAATTCACGTCTCATTTTTGGAGCAAAGTTCACGAGGCACTTGGAAGTCACCTTGCCTTCGCATCGCTTACCACCCATGCACTGACGGCCTCTGCGACCGAAAGGACGAATCAAGTAATAGAAGATATGCCGAGAGCTCATGCGTTGGATTTCACCAAGGATTGGAGAAATGTTTACCGTACGCCGAGTTCTCCTACAACAATAGCTACCAAGACACTGAAGATGTCACCAAACGAAGCCCTATTTGGTCGCCGATGCCGAACCCCATTGATGTGGTCAAACCGGTGAACGAGCCGTATTCGGGCCGACATAATCAAAGAGGCCGAGGAAAAGGTTCGCATGATCCGGACCGATTCATAAGCTGCCCAATCACGACAAAAAGAGCTACGCGGATACCGTCCAAGAGAATTAGAATTTAAAGAAGGTGACTATGTATATCTAAAGGTCTCACCAAAACATGGGAACTCGTGAGGTTCAAGGTCAAAGGGAAACTCGCACCAAGATACGTGGGCCCATTCTTGATAAACGCTAGAAGAGGTGAAGTGGCCTACCAAACAGAGCCGCTCGAGAACATCTCCGATGTCCACCCAAGATTCCACGTGTCGCAGCTTGAAGAAATGCCTCAGGTGCCGAAGAGCAAGCTCCTTTGAAACCATCCATGTCAATAAAGTGATCTTACCTACCCTGAGCATCCAATCAAGATACCTGACGAGGCGTAAAAGAAGACACTGACAAGTCGGGCGCATGTACAAAGTACAATGGAGCAACCACACTCAAGAGGAGGCTACCCGGGAGAGCGAGGACTTCCCGAAGACGGAATACCCACACCTACTCAAGAATCGTAAGAAATCTCGGGACGAGATTTATTGTTAGGGGGTAGGTTTGTAACATCCCGAAAATCGAAGAAACTAAAATCGGAAACATAAAATCGGAACTTTCAAAGACCTTCGCTTGTTGCTCTTCTTCCTCGGGTTTGTTACTTCTTATTTGCCATTTCAGTTGCATAAATCTAGTGGTGATCAATTCTTCGTGTTTTTGGATGATTTGGAGTTTGCCTGGAAAAGAGAAATGCGAAATTCAGTATTAGGATTTTTAAAAGAAATCGGAGAATGAAGTGCGGATTTATGAAAATACGAATTGGGAGAAATAGAAGTAGAACCTTTTCAACACCTTGTCAATGTATGTACTTTGGCTTAATCCAATTAGCCTCTTGGATCTATCTCTATAGATCCGAATGCCTAATATATATGTTGCTTCCCTAAGTCTTTCATGGAAAACTATTTTTCAATGAAGACTTGACGGATTCAAGCATAGGATATCATTTCCAATCGCAATATGTCATCCACATATAAGATTAGAAATACAATTGCGCTCCCACTCGACCTTTTGTAAACACAGCCTCTTCTTCATTTTTGATGAAACCAAACCCTTTGATTACTTCATCAAAACGAATATTCCAACTCCGAGATGCTTGCTTCAATCCATAAATGGATTTCGTAGCTTGCATATCTTTCCAAAGTGATTCTGATCGACAAAACCCCGAGGTTGTATCATGTATACATCCTCGCTTAGGTTTCCATTTAGGAAAGCCGTTTTGACATCCATCCGCCATATCTCATAATCGAAATATGCAGCAATCGCTAGGATAATCCGAATAGATTTAAGCATTGCGACGGGCGAGAAGGTTTCATCATAATCAACTCCTTGAATCTGTTTAAAACCTTTCGCCACCAATCGCGCCTTATAGATGTGAACATTTCCATCCATATCGGCCTTTTTCTTAAAAACCCATTTACACTCAATGGTTTTGACACCATCAGGTGGATCAACCAAGTTCCAAACTTGATTGTCGTACATGGATTCTATTTCGGATTTCATGGCTCCAAGCCACTTGTTGGAATCGGGTCCCACCATCGCTTCCTCATAGGTCTTAGGTTCATCGTTGTCCAACAACAATATATCACGTTGTTCCACACCTGTGTACCTGTCAAGCGCACGACGTGATCTTTCAGACCTCCGTGGGGCTGGTGTATCTACAACTGGTGGCGCAACACTTTGTTCCTCCTGTTGTGGTTCTGTGGTCGCTGAAACGTTTTCTGGTGTTTCTTGAACTTCTTCAAGATGCACCCTGCTCCCACTAACCCTTCTTGAAAGAAACTCTTTCTCCAAGAAGACACCGTGTCTGGGCGACAAACACTTTGCCTTGTTCCCGATTATAAAAGTAATATCCCTTAGTTTCCTTAGATATCCCACAAAGAAGCACTTGTCGATTTGGGTGTGAGCTTGTCGACCGTAAACGTTTTACATAAGCCTCACATCCCCAAATTTTGAGAAAAGACAAACTAGGGGTTGCCCCCGCCCATATCTCATATGGTGTCTTTTCAACCGACTTAGATGGAACTCTATTTAGTGTGAGCGCAACTGCTTCAAGAGCATATCCCCGTAAGGATAACGGAAGATCACTTTGGCTCATCATCGACCGCACCATGTCCAACAAGGTGCGATTTCTCCGTCTCGACACTCCGTTCCATTGTGGAGTTCCCTGAGTCAACCGTGGAACAATTCCACAATCTTTCGATGATTACCAAACTCTTGGCTCAAGTATTCCCCTCCACGATCCGATCGTAGAAACTTGATTGTTTTCCCTAAATGATTCTCAGATTTCATTCGGGAATTCTTTGAACTTTTCAAAGGATTCGGACTTATGCCTCATTAAGTAGATATAACCATATCTACTAAAGTCATCTGCAAAGGTAATGAAGTACCGATAACCACCTCTCGGCCGTTGAGCTCATTGGTCCACATACATCGCATGTACGAGTGCCAACAAGTCACTTGCTCTCTCACTATGTCCCGTGAAAGGTGCATTTGTCATCTTACCAAGTAAACAAGACTCACATGTCTCAAATGATTCAAAATCAAAAGAGTGAAGCAATCCATCCTTATGGAGCTTCTCCATGCGTTTCTTATTTATATGGCCTAAGCGACAATGCCGATAAACGTGGGGTTTATATCATTAGAGAGTTGCCTTTCGTATTAATGTTATAGATGGGAGACGCTTCAAGATTCAAAACGTATAATCCATTCACCAATGGAGCATGAAAATAGAACATATCTCGAGATATATTGAACAACCATTGTCCATTGATCTAAAATCATATCCTTCCGCTTGCAAACATGAAGCGGAAATAACGTTTTGACATAGTGTTGGAACACAATAACAATTATTCAATTCCAAAACTAATCCTCAAGGTAGATGAAGTGGTATCGTGCCGACAAAGAAATGTAGCAACGCTTGCTCCATTGCCGACGCGCAGTTCACCTCGCCCTTCTCAATCCTCTACTTCTTCTCATTCCCCGCAACGATTTGCAAATATGAGCTACCGATCCGTATCAAATACCCAAGAGTCAGAGGTGAAGTAGCAAGATTAATGTCTATAACATTAATACCGGCGTAAGTCGTACTTTGCTTCTTTTTGAGATCCTCCATGTACTTCTTGTAGTTCCTCTTCCAATGGCCTGTCTCCTTGCAATAGAAGCAAACGGCATCCGATGCCGCCGACCCTTCTTGCCCTTCTTTGCATTGGAGGCACTCGCGATCTCATCGGGAGTTAACTTCCTCTTGGTGCAAAGTTTCTTGACAGTGGTTTGCGCTTAGCCTTCTCGCATCATCATCACATGATGACCGTTTTTCCGGATACTCCTCAACCTGTCTTTAGCATCCCATGCAATTCAGCCAAGGTCCTATCCATATTGTTCATGTGATAATTTAATATGAATGGCTCGAAGCTCTGAGGGAGCGACCGGAGAATCACATCGCAGCCAACTCTTGGCTAAGGGGAAAACCTAGTTTTTCCGACTCTCGATATAGCCAATCATCTTTATCACATGCGACTCGACGGATTCCCTCAACAAGCCTCGCACGCAAACAAGGACTTTGAGGTGTTGAACCTCGGCCCGAGCTTGGTTCTCAAACATGCCACGCAGTCCCCGAATAATAGTATGAGCATCACGCTCTCATATTGCTTCAAGCTCGGGGACATTGTAGCAAGCATGAGACAGCCTTATATCTAGGGCATCATTAGTGTGCTTCTCTAAGCTCTCCGTGTAGTTGCAAAGTGGCATTATTTGGCAAATCCTCAGATAGGTACTTCAAGAACGTACTCTTACGCTCTTGCTTGAGAACAATTCTCAAGTTGCGATACCAATCCATAAAGTTTGTTCCATTTAATTTTTCCTTTTCGAGAATAGATCGCAAATTAAAGGTACCGGTGTAGTATTAGCCGCCATTTATTCTACAAATGTAAAAGCAAAGTTTAGCACAATGTTTATGCTATGTCTATTGTTAAACAATTTAACATTAGACTCCCATTACGTATTTTCCACCTTCCTCTAGGTTACGTATTGGGTCAAGATCCACATGTTAATTAATTTTCTAGTGAGCTTTGGCATCACCGCTAGAAAATTAGTAACATCGGTAAGCAACACCTTGCTAATCACATCTCTATGTGACTCTTGTTGTTGGTGTGGCATCTCCATGCCCCGGCGCCAACCTATGCCCCAAGGCCCAAAACTGTTTTGATAGCCTTGTTAAGTAAAACCAAATGCTCCCGCATGTATATGTCCACATATACCCCTCGTGTTATGATAGAGAATGGCACTCGCTTAAGTGCACTCCACCATTGACGAGCATAACGGTGACGGGTGCAACATTTGGAAGGGCATCATTACTACTTAATTTTGCGAGGGATGCTATCCTATCAAACAAACATATCACATATGAAAGCAAGAAGAATAGCATATAGTGAAATAGTATGGCCCCCTTCACATGGTGATCTCCATCTCCATGCCTGCATGCCAGGATCTCCATCTTCATCACCGTTCTTTCGAGTGCCGAATGCTTGATTTCTTCAAACTAAGCTACTACTATAGAAGCTCTAATTGAAGATTACATCGACTCGCAGGTCGTGAAAGAATATTACAAGCATTGCATGTATGAAAGAATATTACAGGGATTGCACATATGAAAGAATATTACATGCATCACATGCATCTCATACATCTCATACATACAATAGGGCCATACCATCTCAAAGCATTCTCTGCAAAACAAGTTAGGCGTAGAAACGTTTCTACTTATCGCAGCTATGGCATCGAGACGACCTATAAGGGGTACGCACACGACGGTCCCGCTAGCCTAGCTGGCGGGGGTCGAGGCGAAGCCGCCCTCGCGGGTCCGGCAGCGCCTGAACACCACATGAAATTCATAGATCCAATCTATGAATTCGCTATGAAAAACCATGTCGGCATAATCATATTATGCCGTCCGATACACTATCAAGGGAGATGGTTTGCGTAGGCGCGAGGCGCCTAACAAGATCGGACTACGAGATAGCTTCGCATAATCACATTATACCGTTCCGATACACTATCAAGGAACGCTATCTCGAACTCAACTCAAACCGAGTTATATGAAAATTGCTTCGACGTAATCACATTACGCCGTTCCGATACACTATCAAGGAACGCAATTACCATTAACTCTCCTCAACAGATCTCGTAAACCGATTGATCTAATCAACTCAAGCAAAACTTGTTCCGATCCAATCTAAAACCCGAACTAAGCAAGATTAGCTCGATACCACCGAAGGGTTACGGAAGCTACGCTAGCCTAAACAAAAATTTTCATACCGCGCAAACCAGAACACTTGCAAGTAAGGGCCGATAGATCGTTACCGATTGAGTGTGCAATGAAACAGCCAATCGGGCTATCCAATCCGGAAAAAAGGAAGCCGATTCTCGCAAGCCGATGGCACTCAGATACTCCGGGGATGCACTGATCTCGCCAATCAGCCGATTCGCAGATGCCGTAGCCGATCCAAGCCGATCAACAAGCGCGCAACGTAGCGCCGCTCTACCGGTATCCACACGTCCGGGACAAAACGCCGACACCCGTGTGCTAGCACGCGATGCAAGGCTAGGGTTTGGCTCGAAAGTGGGGAGGGTTTCCGTGGAGATTGATCTCGGCGACTTCGTTGCACGCGATGCAATTGACGTGCCGCAGCTCTCCACCCTCCTCCTTTATATAGAGTTGGCCGACCGGGACTAGTGGCCGATCAGACTCTATTTTGAATCGGATCCTATCCGAATCTCAGCTGAGTTGGTCGCCCATACGTCGTAAGCCCATAGGACTCTATCCGATTGATCCCTATCCGATCGAGCCGTATCCGAGTCCAACTCAATGCCTCGTTTATCCCCTTGCGTGCAACCCCGTAGGTTCGTGTATACTCGGTTTTGGCTATAGTCTAACTTAGCCGACCGCTCTGGCCGAGTCCAACTCAGCCGACCACAACAATGGTGCCTAGCAAAAGACATATTGACACCATAGTATACAAGAATATAATATCGGCTCGAACTCCGTAATGTGTACACAAATCTCTTTGCCTCACGATACCAGCTTAAGCTATAGGCACGATATATGCCATCCCTTCAATAGCTTAACCATTCACTCGAACCGTATTGATTATCCGTCCGTTGATTCTCCTCAATCAACTTAGCATGGCCATGCATTTCCATAATCCATTACCTCGAGGCCCAGATATCTCTCCAAAGGAGGGGCAAATTCCATCTGATCACTCACATCCCACTCCATGTTCATAGCAAACCCGAAAACTACCTTTATAACTACCCGTTACTTTGAATAGCGTTTGGTAGTCCCAAAGTAGGCTACACACATGTTGGAATCCATGGTGATCTCAGTCTAAGGACTTTGTACCAACACTACCCGAGACCAACTAATGGCACATTAATTCCTATAGTGTCTCATGGTGGGTCTATCCAACAATGTGTTCTCCAACACATATGTCCATGTTTATTGATTTGGTATCTTCATACCCATGATCTATGAGACATGATCATCAATCAATAAACATGCCGATCTTAGAATCATATTTGTTCCAACAATATGACATATGATCGTGTGGATCGTTTAGAATAGATTCATACATAAAGAGTCTCATAAATAAGTCACGTACTTATTGATCAATACAAGATGTCTATTTCATGGAACTGAATAACACTTTATTCATAAATACATAAACATTGACGTGATATCCAACATCTCCATGTTGCCTCTAGGGCATATCACTAACACGATTAGCCCGTGAAAGGCCAAATCGGCTAGCCGGGCATCGGTTAGCACTAGGCCGTAGCATCTGGCTCTCATCTCTAAATCTTTGAATATAGTCCCGAACCGATTCGTCATGCCTCCGCCTAATGCTAGTCAGGTCCGACAATTTCATCTCATGATTGCCAGCTGTAGAAGTAGCCGTGAAACCGTTTCTCGAGATCAGCCCCGCTTCCGAATAGAGTTGTAGGGCAACAAAGAAAACCATGTAAAGGCCGATCCCGAAAGTAGAGAGGGAACAAACAAACTCTCAAGGCGTCCGTAGCCGATGCCTCGCCGCAATGTGCCGTAAATCGGCCTGATGTGCTCGTATGTTGAAACATTGTCCCGCCCGAGAATTTGGAGAAGTTCGGGACCTTGTATCGAAGGCGCAGGAACCCGCTCAAAGTACTCTGGATAGGTACCGATACATGTTCCCAAAATCTTTCGGCTTGAGGCTGAATTGATCACGCACAACATCAGCAATCAAATCAGCCCAAGCCCCGTTGTCGTGAACCTACCGTATCGGCTCGTATTGTTCGTATTGCATGGGTGCGTGCCGATACCGAGGTGGTAGTGTTTGAGGCGGTAGTGCTAGTCGTGATGGCCTCCTTGGTACCGGTACTAGAGCTGGGTTGCCAGCGTGAGGCGCCGATTCATCGGCGGTGGTGTCCGTGATCCGGAAAAGCCGCTTGGCCACCGCATTGTACCGCCCTCCCCGGCCGATATGGGAAATCTGGGCCTCGTTGCCGATTGTTGTGGAACATGCCGGTCACCTGATCTTGGGAAGGGGTTGTTGCTGGGCCTGAGCATAGTGATGAGAAAATTCTCTCACGTGCTAGCTCGGGAGATCTCGCTTAACTCCAAAGCATGTGTCCTTTTCTCTGGTCCGTTCGATGTAAACAAAGGGTGCTGGGCTGGTTTGGTCTCACAACCAACAAGAAACAAATAGATATGCGTATAAGGTTAGGTTAGATCCTACCTGATCGACTAAGGAAACAAATTTACATGTATTTTCTATCCCAAAGCATATTTAAACTAAGTGATTGGGATAGATCTGGCTATGCCGAGACAAAGATAAATCACTCAATCTAAATATACACTAGGATAATAAATATATGCATTCATGACCTAGCCATATTGTGGACCTAACTCGGATCGACTAGTACTGATACTTCTTATGAAAAGATATTAATCTAACCTAAATGAGTTAAACCTAGATCAATCTCCATTTGCCTACTGGGTGCCGATAGGTTGATACCGACTTAAAGTATTTAACCGATTAAGATCTTAATATAAGAGGCAGCTCTAATAAATCTAATAGCAAATAATACTAAAAGAAATATTAAAATGGGTAAGGCCACCGAAACCCCGACATCTGTTCCTACAAGTTTACATCTAGCCGAATAGATCATAATACTTCTAAAAGTGACTTAACAGATCATAGATGATGCAAAGCATTATACAAAAAGATAGCATTGGATCTATATAGACCGATGTAAACCCCTAAGGACGGTAGATACAAAGATATAATCCAGGCAACATCTAGATCTAGCTCTATCGGCTGCTGCTTCCTGAGAAGAACATGCCGATGGCAAGATAGATCTAGACACTGTTCTAGATTATATGTCGTATATGATAACTTGCACAGTCTAAAAGCATCAAACCTAGAGTATCATGATGATGGAAGCACTAGATTTGACGAAATAAACCACTAATGACAAGCATTTACCTTAATCGATCAAACGATGCAGCCCGGCCGGATCAAGAACTCGTCTAAAAGAAAATGAGAGGCGATGCGCCGAGATTGTGTTGATTGTGATATCATCTTATTTACGGGGTCTCGGGTCCTATTTATACCCAAGAAAACACTATCCGTGTAAGACACGGTTTCTATCTAATCTACTATTCAAAATACGACAATATTTCGGGGATACGCCCCATGTCGCATTACAATAGGAATATCTAGACAAATCCCTAATTTACATATACAATTGTTGTTACGTGACTCTATCTCGTAGATGGCAATATCTTTAATGTGCAATTTGGGAACCGAATCTACCATTTATATTTATCCGCAAGCTTTCCATCGGAAACGATCCCATCTTCCTCTCTGAATCGGAATCGGCTATCGGCTGTTCCCATCCGATTTGGCCTTAGCCGATCGGTTTTCCAGCCGATTGAATCGCAGCCGATGCGGCCTCGGCTTCTCCGTAGATCACTTTCCCGATCCAATCCCGCTCCAATCTTGGCTTGGGCTTAGGATTTGGTTACCAAATTTGGTTGTTAATGAGAAGACACAATGAATTCGGAATGTAATTCAATGAAAACCATCAAAAATGCCAAATAAAATCATGAGAGCGATGCCTTAGACTAATATATGATTTTTAAACGATTCTTGGTTCAAAATTCGACAAAATCCAAGTTGAAAACAAGGGGAGGGAGAGAGGTTTAGTAATTTGAAATTCTGCGATTATACCGATTTAAGTATATGTATAGTGACAATATCCTAAGTGAAAGTACTTAATTTTAGAAATATAAGAATCAATGATTCAAAATATTATATTAAAGGAAATAATAACACCTAGTTGTATTTCCAAATTTTATTGAAACGATAACCCGAGGTTAAACTAATTTAAATTTGAAATGATCCACCTAAACTTGATACTAAAATAATTCGAAATCTAAGTTTTAGAAAGGAGTTATGTATCAAAAGCAATGGTTAACAATAAATTAGGTTTTATTTGATTTTGAAACCAAACTATATTCAATCACCCGATGGCGGGTTGAGCACTCATACACACCGGAACTCCGCCGGTTCCGACGTAACATCCGGCTGTTCCGATTTCTCGGACAGAGAGAATTGACCGGAATGCCCGATTGACTTAACTGGATTTTCTGGGCGAGCGGTTCAGCTCTAATGGTGCAGCGGCGACGGCGGCGCGGAGAGGCGGAGGGAGTGGGATGGCTTGGGGCGGTGGGGAGTGACTGGGGTTTATAGGTGGCCGGCGGTGCGGTGCGGCGTGCAAAGTGACGCGACGGCGGCATGGCGACGACATGACGGCACGGCTCGTGGGCGACGCGACGGCGGGCATGGCGACACGACGGCACGCACGGCTAATGCAATGGCCCGGCATGGGGGCGTGTGATGCGTTGACGAGGGAAGGGGGCTGAATGCGCGTGACGCGTGGCAGCGCGGCGACGTGTGCGACGTGGCACGCCGACACCGGCCGGATCGATCGACTACCGGAACTTCCGGTGGGTCCACCTAGAACTTCCCAGTCCAAAATCCCAAATATTTTATTCAATCACCGTTTACCCAATATTAATCCTTCGGATATTTTTCCAAAATAAACTTTTTGATTTAAACAAGAACTTTCAGCAACCTAAGATTTTCCAAAATATACACTTTTATTTTGAATATTTTGCAAACTATTTTCATTTTAGGATTCAAAACTATTTCTAATTTCTTTTCCAACTATTAAATAAACTTTATGCATAATATGCAACTAAAACTCGCAAATAAGAAGCAATAAGATTCAACAAGATGCAACAATTCAAAAGTTTTCGTAAGCTCCGGATTTTAAGTTTCAATTTTTAAGTCTCTAATTTTTAGGGTGTTACGAACCTACCCCTAACAATAAATCTCGCCCTGGATTTCTTACCGGTTGTTGAGTATGTGCGGGTATTCGGTCCTTAGAAAATCTTCGCTTCCTGTGGCCTCTTCTCTGTGATTGCTCCATTGTACCTTGTACATGCGCCATGTCTTAGTTCGTGTTCTCTTTTCTCGCCTCGTCCAAGATTTTCACCTGATGTTCAGTGGTATGTGAGATCATCGTTGATAAGGATATTTTCCAAGTGAGACATGAATTGAGTACCGCGATCTGATACAATCGTTTTTGGTACTCCATGAAGGCACACTATCCTCGACATATATAACTCTGCCAACTAAGCACTACTATACCTGGTCTTGACAGGGATAAACCTGGCTGTCTTGGTGAGTCGATCCACGATCACCCAAATGGAGTCATATCCCGCAGCAGTCCTGGGTGATCCAACGATGAAATCCATGCCTATTTCATCCCATTTCCATTTAGGGATCTTGAGTGGCTGCAATAATCCTATTGGTCGTTGATGCACAACCTTGACCCTTTGGCACACATCACAAATGGCCAACGTATTCGCTACATCCTCTTCATGTTGGGCCACCAAGATTCTTTCTTCAAGTCCTCGATACATCTTGGTGCTGCCCGGGTGTAGCGAGTACTCTGACTCGTGAGCTTCCTTTAGAATTAATCTTCTCAAACCGCCTTTCTCCGACATGTAGATCCTCTTCCTATACCATAGAGTTCCATTGTCGTCTGGTCGAAAATTCCTTTGCTAGCCCATCGGCCATGCACTCTTGATCACCTGGATTTCTCGCGCTATCCTTTTGGGCTTCCTTTATCTCGAGTCCTTAGAAGAGGTTGAATTTCCAGCGAATTTAATTCTCCATGAGGAATCAGCTGCAAGTTAAGATGAGCCATTTCTTCTTGGAGCTCATTGGCCATGCCTTCCAGCCTTAGATGGTTGCATTGGGCTTTGCGGCTCAAAGCATCGCCTACTACATTGGCCTTGCCAGTGGTGGTAGTGGATTCCTAAATCATAGTCCTTGATTAATTCCCCACCCTCCTCCGGCGTAGGTTGAGATCAGCCGGGTAAAGAAGTACTTTAGACTTTTGTGGCCAAGCAGTATGTGTCGCAGTTGGTTCCCAATCAAGTAGTGCCTCCGATCTTTAACGCATGAACAATCGCGGCCAACTCCAAATCGTGGGTGGGGTAGTTTTCTCGTGCGGTCAAAGTTGTCTCAAGGCATATGCCACGACATTTTCGTCCCCGCATCAATATTCCTCCCAGCCCCTTGCCTGGATGCGTCACCATATATAACAAAGTCTTTTCGGTTTTTCGGTAGGACCAAGATTGGAGCGGTGGTCAACTTTTCTTTGAGTTGGTCAAAGGCTTGCCGACACCGCCTCCCCAATCGAACTTTTCTTTTCTTCAAAGCAGCTTGGGTCATGGGTCGCTATTGTGGAAAATCCTTCAATGAATCTCCGATAATATCCGGCCAATCCCAAGAAACTTCGACTGGCATCGACTGGGGTGCTTCCCATTCTCGTAATGCCTTCGGCCTTGGCAAGGTCTATCGCTACTCCTCCGCGGAAATTTTATGGCCAAGAAAAGTGACCTCCTTAATCCATAACTCACATTTACCGAATTTCGCATACAACCGATGCTATCGTAACTTCTCCAACACCTGTGCGTAGGAGTTCCACATGCTCCTCATCGTCCTTGGAGTAGATAAGAATGTCGTCGATAAACACTAGTCACGAACTTATCCAGATATTCCATGAATATTTTGTTCATGAGGTTCATGAAATATGCCGGGGCATTGGTCAATCCAAAGGACATTACAGTGAACTCATATAAGCCATAGCGTGTAGAGAACGCCTGTCTTGGGGATATCTTCGGCCCTAATTTTAAACCGATGGTACTCCCGACCGAAGATCAATTTTTGAGAACACTCGGGCACCCTTGAGTTGATCGAATAAGTCATCAATTCGAGGTAATGGTTATTTGTTCTTGATGGTCACCTCATTCAACGATATGTAATCTATGCACATCCTCATACTTCCGTCTTTCTTCTTGACAAACAACACCTGGGCTCCCTGTGGAGAGAAGAACTAGGGTGCACAAATCCTTTTTCTTGTAATTCCCCTCGATTTGCTTTTAAGTTCCTCCAACTCGTTAGCCGGCATTCGTAGGGTCTCTTGGATATGGGGGCAGACAAGTATTAGGTCAATGATGAATTCTATATCACGGTCGGGGCATTCCGGTAATTCCTCAGGAAACACATCCGGGTAATCCTGCACTACTAGCATACCGCTCATGCGTAGCATGGTGAATATCCCCGTAGCCTCGTTCACATAGCATTGGGTCTTGATCCATGGTCATGGTCATCGGTGATCTCCATGGGGTGGACATGCTGACTTCTCTTCGGCCACACGCTCACGACCCCTTGGCTTTTAGTTACCCAATCCATTCCTAGTATGACATCCAATGTTTGTGGTGCGCACTATAAGGTTTGAAAGGAATACCACATCATTAATCCGGATGGGCGCATTGATGCACGCATGGGGTATGGTTATGTCTCCCCGATGAATGCACTAACATGGGTCTCTTAAGATATAAACTAATGCGATGCTTCGGAATCGAATAAGACTTTAATCAAAAGAGTGGATAGAGAACATACCCATTAGCACGCTTTGATCTTTTTGTGCCTCCTCGCACGCACGTGATTTACTTGCCCATGGCGTAACTGCAGCGCCCTCCTTGGGTTGCGGTGTTCGAATAAACCGTGTCCACCGCAGGGGTGGTAGTTCCTTCTACACCTGTGGCGTTGGCGCCGGGTACGGATAGGGGTGTTGCGTGGCTTGGGGCAACTGTTGGCATAGTGCCCAAACTCTCCGCAATTGAAGCAATTCACATTCCTATTTCCCCGAGCCGCTGTGGTAGGTGTCGGAGTGCAAAACAAAGGTGGCACTTGGCCTACCGATGTTGTCGAGTGCAGTGGGACGCACGGGTAGCCACGACGGTTGGCTTCCATCCGCACAGGCTGCTCCTTAGGACGTTGAGATGTCCCCCGGAGTGGGCGGGTCATCGCGAGCCTCTCTTTCTGGGTTATTTTCCACCATCCTTTGGTCGTATTCCAATCTCACGACCTTGTTGATCAGACTTTGGAAATTGGCATGATCATGTCCGATTATAGGCCCTCGCAACTCATCGTTCAACCCTTCAATGAATTTGTCTATCTTTTCTTCCTCATCCGCAGTGTCGTTGGTTGCGTAACGGACAAGCCGAGTGAACTTGCTGGGTACTCCCGCACCGTGGTATTGCCTTGATGCAATCTTCTAAATTCATTCTTTTTCATCCGCATAATGGCGGCAAAGTAGCACAAAGTTTTCCTGGCGCCGGTAAACTCCTCCCACATTGGTTCTGTCGCGCCTTTTGCTCGGTCTCCTTGTATGTGTCCCACCAATCGCTAGCGGGTCCTTCCAAATGGTTTCGGCGAAGATAACCTTGTCAGCCTTTCCGCACTCGCACAAGGGCCGCTTTCTCTCTCTCACGCGTAATCCGGCCTTCGCGTCCATAGGCTCTCTTCTCGCTATGGAGAAGGTAGGGGCTTAGTCCTCATGAATTCGCCCTGCTTGGAACTTCCATGACTTCCTTGGTTATTAGAGATGGCTTGCAAACTCGAGTTTGTAAGGCCATGACCTCCATCGTGGTGGTGGGGTTGGGCTCCTGTGGGCTCTCATTGGCACCAAGCTCTACGTCGGTGTGCCATATGTAGAATGTAGATAAGTAAGAGATTTGACCTACTAAGGTCACGATTCTATTTGGTTTTACTTTAAGTCGTTTTAAGTGATCTTTTATGGATCAAGCATGGTGGAATAAACACATTCATACCATAAACATCACATAAGTTCATAGTTGATACATTCATAGCAGATACATCTGATCGCACATACACAAGCCCCATAACATACAACACAAAAGCTACCATCGAGCTACAACTATCATAACTAAGGGGGAAAGGGTGTGGTCCTTGCTGTCTTGACACCATCCCAAGCAAGACCAGAGCTAGTGCAAGATATCATGTCTAATCATCCAACCAACCGCAGGAACCGGGTGCAGGTGTGTGTGTGTAGTCCCCACAAGTGCAAACCGAAGTCCCCAAGGCTCAGAGTGGTCTCCGGAGTCAATCTTGGGCTTCTTGCCCCTAGGTCGGGTGCTCTTGTGGGTCGTCCCGCGAGTAATGGGCCCTCCCGCAAATGTGATGCGTGTAAGTAGGAGCCTTGTCCTCTCGATAGGTCGGTGATGTTGGGCTCCACTCGACCTCCATAGGTTCCGACCTCGCCCCCGAGCTGCCAATCTGAATTGGGTTCTCTACTCCAACCGGTGCTCGGATGGAACACCGTGGTAATCGGTGTGGGCTCGATTATGCGGCACTGGCTGTGTCATGGCGTGGATCCACCGATAGGGTTCGGACTCGGTGCTCGCATGTCCACCTCCTCCAAAGAGCGCGTGGAAAGTCACCAGGTACGACGTAGTGAGGAAGTAGTAGTGGTCACGGGCCGATGCGGGGTGGTGGTGTGTGATGGAAGAGTGGAAACTTAGTGTAACCGAGACTCACGGAGCTGCTCCTCCACTCACCACTTGCCTCTGGCTTCCGAGTGCTCCCTGGGTGAATGGCCTCTCCACGAGGGCTGATACCGATCTTGGAATGATTTAGATTGGTTGTCAATCCGGAGCTGGAGCTCCTGGTCAACCGCTCCTGTCCTCCTCCTCCTGCTCGTCTGACGCTGCATGCTCGTCACATCCCCAAAGAACGCTTCATAACTCATCATGCAGCCTTTGCATCCACAGGAGTTACCATGGTGTTGTAACATCAGGTGTAGCCACCACGGTGTACAGAGTTGCCCTCCTCCCGATACGGGTGATGCACGAACTCGGTCACCGCGCCCTGGCTCCCGTGGATGTGTTAAGGGTAGGAATGCCTCATGAGCAGCATCCCGAAGTGCGGCCTCCACCAAGTCATGCCGTAGCATGTCTAGAAGCAAAACTATGGCTCGCTACCAATGCGGGGCTTGATCGCTATGGCGGCCTCCCACTCAGATGGTCTCCAGACCAAACCTCCTGCTCCTATAAGTGGGTATCTCCGGGTACCTTAGGCACCGTAACAGGTGTCGAAGTTGCAGAACATATCCTTCTTCCAGTGGAACCTCAAGTTCCCAAGCTCCGATCTGACCATGTCCAGACATCTATTTTTAAAACAACCGATTTAGAGAAGAGTAGGAGCAAAATAAGTGTTGTAGAAAGATAACGGGACAAGAGTATAAAGGAAAACACATTTTGTTTTGTAGACATAATGTTTTTATTTTCAAAATAATCATAGGTGGGGATTCCTCCCTTTAGCCAGCTATAAAGGGGTGGGGCGCCATTCATCTTATCCTATAGTCGCACGCTCTGATACCATTCGTGTTCATAGTACCATTTTCCTGGATCGAGTAGTTTGGTACCCACGAAATACAAAGATCTAATTATCAAGTGCGTGTGCATGAATTGTCTTACACAACATATTACAATATATGCCCGAAGGCAATGTCTAGTGCTTAGGACCAAATGGTCCGAAATACAACCAAAAGCAAAAATTAGGTAAGGCAGCGGATAGAAGGTACTGCATGCCATTGCCAGCAACGACCGGAGTCTAAGACCTATTGGGCGCCTTCATCTTCCTCACCCTCCCGGTAGTATGCACGGGTCCTCCATGTCTTCATTGCCTTCATCCAAGGTTTGTGCCTCTAGCAAGGGTGAGTACCAACCATACTCAGCAAGCCATCACAAAGAAAGATGCATATGATAGGGGATACCTAAAGAATGGTTGTGGTTCATTTGCACAAAGCTAGTTTTATGATTCTTTTCACAAACCTAAAATCTAAGCCTCGATCAAGTTTTATTTCCATAGTTCATTAAATCGGCGACGGTTCTATCCACCATCCATTGTGATCGCAAGGATAGCTTCCCCGCCACCGGATCGTCATGATTTTCTGGGAGTCTACCCCTTCTCGCATTTCGAGAAGTTGATTCACCAAAGATATAAAAATCATCATGCATACCATCCCATCATTTTAAAACTTATGAGTCTAGCCAAGAAAGAAACTTGCCACGCCGCTCCATATCCGTGAGCACGGCTATTCGAATAGATTGATTCACTCACACCGCAGTGTGGATGTACACTTTACCCTACTCCGTGACTCCGAACAAATCAGCCTACGTCCCAACACATGAGACGGTCACAAAGAAAGCTTTTCAATAACCTAACTTTGGCAGCACTGCCCATGAACTTTAGCCCTCTTGCACTCTAGCCATCCTTTTCTAGCAAGGTGAGGAGTTCGGCGCTCCCGAGGTATGGGAAAGCTCATTCTTTAAGTTGTACTTAATTTCGATTTTCAATCATCGTTCCACACATAGGCCTTCACCTCATCACAATCATAAGAACCACTATGCAGGATACCGCCTCCGCTCTACTATCTAATCCGCTAGGTCTATACCCATTCGAGAAGTACGGTTGTATCGGCTCGTTTCATGTTATAGTCTCATGGCTCGGTCCTTAGCCGACTGTGTGACAGACTTTCCTTTTCCGGAATCCACCCAAATCATCCAGCCGCCCCCGCCTAAAACATTGGTTTTGTATTTTTCAATTTTCATCCGTATCTCAACTACCTTCCCAAGGTAGTTGCCCAAGCATATAGCATTTTGTAAACATGAGTATGCATGAATCTAATTTAGCATGGCTAAGCATTTACCGAGGATTTTCTTCAGACATATCACATCATAGGTTACAAAGAATATATCTACAGGTAATCAATATCAAGGCATGGCATAGCAAGAATAGGAATTTCTTTGTGTATAGCATGCATATTTGAGTTTTTTAAAAAGCAACACAAGTTCGCAAACAGGTTCAATATGTTCGAAGCTAGTGATGTTGCCTTGCTCGCAACCTTGCTAACTAGGATCCTCTGCGCAATCAACACCTTCCTGACACTATACGTACGTGCAAAAGACACGATTGAATTCGATCGAATTCAATGAAAACCATCAAAATGCCCAATAAAATCATGAGAGCGATGCCTAAGACGAATGTATGGTTTTTAAATGATTCTAGGTTCAAAATTCGACAAAATCAAAGTTGAAAACAAGGGGGAGGGAGAGAGGTTTAGTAATTTGAAATTCCGCGATAATACTGATTTAAGTGTATGTATAGTGACAAATATCCTAACTAAAAGTACTTAATTTTAGAAATATAAGAATCAATGATTCAAAATATTATATTGAAGGAAATAATAGGACCTAGTTGTATTTCCAAATACAACTAGGTCCTATTATTTCCTTCAATATAATTAGGTTTTATTTTATTTTGAAACCAAACTATATTAAATCACCTGAGGAGGGGGGTTTGAGCACTCAGACACACCGGAACTTCTGTCCGGTTCCGATCGGAACTTGTGGTTGCTTCGATTTCTCGGACAGAGAGAATTGACCGTAACACCCGATCATCTTAACCGGGACTTCAGCGAGCGCTTCGGGCTCTAATGGTGCGATGGCGACAAGGCACGGGGAGAGGCGGAGGGAGGGGGCATGGCTTGGGGCGGAGAGGAGTGACCTGGGTTTATAGGCGGCCGGCGGTGCAAAGTGAGGCGTGCGGTGATGCGACGGCGGCATGGCGACGATGTGACGGCGTGGCTCGCGGCGACGCTAAGGTGGGGGTGGCGACGACGACGGCGTGGCGTGGCTGACGCAACGGCGCGGCGTGGGGCGGCGGTGCGTTGACAAGGGAATGGGGCTGGGAACACGCGCGCGACGCATGGAGGTGCGGCGACGTGCGCGCTCGACACCGGTCGGTTCGATCGACTCACCGGAACTTCCTGGGTCCACCCGAAACTTCCGATCAGTCCAAAATCCCAGATATTTTATTCAATCACCTATTTACCCAATATTAATCCTTCAGATATTTTTCCAAAATAAACTTTTGATTTAAATAGTAAACTCTCAGCATCCTAAGATTTTCCAAAATATACACTTTTTAGTTTGAATATTTTGCAAAAGTATTTTCATTTTAGGGATTCAAAACTATTTCTAATTTCTTTTTCAACTATTAAATAAACTTTTATGCATAATATGCAACTGAAACTCACAAATAAGAAGCAATAAAATTCAACAAGATGCAAACAATTCAAAAGTTTTCGTAAGCTTCGGATTTTAAGTTTCGATTTTTAAGTCTCGATTTTTAGGGTGTTACATTATGAATGGACCGTTAAAATTCATTCAAACTAGAGCATGCAAGAATAGATAAAGGAAGCATATGATCCAGTTTATATTCATGTGAAGATAAGTATGAGTATATGAATGGCAAAATTGGCAGTGGCTTTGTTTAATGTCAAAAGCGGACATTTCAAACCCTTTTTTTTGAATTTTTTTAGAAAGGCAAGATACAAGAACTATCATCATCTCTAAACCAAAGTGAAATTTTGGCATGAATGGAATTTGTTAAGAGATATGTACTAAACTCCCCACACTTGGATTTTTGTGTTGCGAGACATCAAAATCAAGCGTGTGGTCTAAAGCCTCCTTCAAAACTTGTTCCATCACCAGAAACATCAAGGTGAGAAAGTTGATGTAGCTCCACGTTCTCGTGCATCGCTTGACCATCGTTCTTTTAATCTTAACTTGAAATGGTTAGAGACCAAAAATACCCGAGGGCAAACTTATCCCTAAAACATGTTCTTGCTTTTATTTATGATGGGAAATGATAATCCTGTGCTACCTCCCGACAGTGTGCTTTTTATGGTCAAAAGCTCGACCATGGGGTTTTTACAATGCACCAAGGGTTATGCGGAAGCTACGATAGCTAATAACAAAACTTTTCTACCGTGCAAACCAGAACACTTGCAAGTAAGGGTTGATAGATCGTTACCGATTGAGTAGAGTGCAGCGGATTAGCCAATCAGGAGCTATCCGATCTGAAATAGTGGGCCGGATGATGACACCGATTCCCGCAAGCCGACATTGATTCACCAATCAGCCGATTGACCGAGTAGCCGATTCGCCGAGTCGCCCGACCGTGCTTGCGCGCCTCGCTCCGATGCGCCCGACCGCAGCCTCGGATTCCACCATGGGCACCGATTCGTAGCCGACGCAACAGCACCGCAACGTAGCGCCGCTCACTGTATCCACACGTCCGGGGACAAAACGCCGAACACCCGTGTGCTAGCACGTGATGCAAGGCTAGGGTTTGGCTCGAAAGCGGGGAGGGTTTCCGTGGAGATTGATCTCGCCGACTTCTGAAGACACGCATGATCAGATTGATTCGGTGGCAATTGCATGCAGCAGCCCTCCACCCCTCACCCCTTTATATAGAGTTGCCGGTTGGGCCTAGAGGCCCATCGGGACTCTATTTTGAATCAGATCCTATCCGAATCTCATAGAGTTGACCGGCCGGACTTCGTAAGCCCATAGGACTCTATCCGATCGGATCCCTATCCGATCGAGCCGTATCCGAGTCCAACTTGAATTCCTGTTCTTATCCCCTTAAGTGTGCGACCCTGTAGGTTCAGGTATACTTGGTCTCGGCCCGAGTCAAACTCAGCTAATCGTCAGCTCGAGTCCAACTCAGCCGACCGTCGGCTCGAGTCCAACTCAGCCAATCTGTCAACAGCGGCGCCTAGGAGCACATATTGACACCATAGTATACAAGAATATAATATCGGCTCTGAACCTGTAATGTGTACATAAATCCCTTATCCTCACGATACCAATTAAGCTATATGAAAGATGTGTGTCATCCCTTCAATAGCTTAACCATTCACTCGAAACGTATTGGATTATCTGTCTGTTGATTGACTCCTCAATCAACTATGGCCATGCACTTCCATAATCCATTACCTCGAGGGGCCCAGAGATATCTCTCCCATAGGAGGGGCAAATTCCATCTTTATCACTCACATCCCACTCCATGTTTCGTAGCAAATTCAAACACTATTTTTATAACTACCCAGTTACGAAATAGCGTTTGGCAGTCCCAAAGTAGGCTACTACACATGTTGGACTCCATGATGATCTCAAGTCTAAGGACTTTGTACCAACACTACCTGAGACCAACTAATGGCACATTAATTCTTGTAGTGTCTTATGGTGGGTCTATCCAACAATGTGTTCTGTAACACATGTCCATGTATATTGATTTGGTATCTCCGTACCATGATCTATGAGACATGATCATCAATCAATAAACATGCCGATCTTAGAATCATATTTTGTTCCAACAATATGACATATGATCAGGGATCATTTAGAAATAGATTCATACATAAGAGTCTCATAAATAATTCACGTACTTATTGATCAGTACAAGATGTCTATTTCATGGAACTAAATAACACTTTATTCATTTGTACATAAACGTTGACCATGATATCCAACATCTCCATGTTGCCTCTAGGGCATATCACTAACAGTCACCCACTTGCACTAGAGTCAATCATGTAAGTATCTAATACCCATTGCTCTTGTGTGCGCCTCATGTTTCGGCTGAGGGAGAGGTTTTGTTAACGGATCGGCAATGTTGAGATCCGTGTGCACTTTGCATATCTTGACATCACCTCTGTCCACTATCTCGCGGATGAGATGATATCGCCGAAGTATGTGTTTGGACTTCTGATGTGACCTCGGCTCCTTGGCTTGCGCAATGGCTCCACTATTATCACAATAGAGAGACATTAGACCAGTTGCACTGGTCATCACACCCAGCTCATAAACAAATTTCTTGATCCAAACAGCCTCCTTTGCAGCTTCTGAAGCAGCAATGTACTCGGCCTCCGTTGTAGAATCAACAACAGTATCTGCTGGGAACTCTTCCAGCTGACTGCGCCTCCATTCAGGCAGAACACGAACCCAGATTACGATCTATAATTATCCTTGTCCGTTTGGAAGATAGGATCGGTGTAACCAGTTACAACGAGCTCTTCTTCACCTCCATAGACCAGGAACATATCCTTAGTTCTTCTCAAGTACTTAAGGATACTCTTTACTGCAGTCCAGTGACCTTCACCTAGATCTGACTAGTATCTGCTCGTAGCACTCAAAGCGTACGAGACATCTGGACGTGTACAAAGCATGGGATACATGATGGATCCAATTGCCGAAGCATATGGAACCATACCCATCTTATTCCGCTCATCATGTGTCTGAGGACACTGATTCTTGCTAAGATTAATGCCATGTGACATGGGCAAGAAACTTTTCTTGGAATCGTGCATGTTGAACCTTTTCAACACCTTGTCAATGTATGTACTTTGGCTTAACCCAATTAGCCTCTTGGATCTATCTCTATAGATCCGAATGCCCAATATTTATGCTGCCTCCCCTAAGTCTTTCATGGAAAAACTATTTTTCAATGAAGATTTGACGGATTCTAGCATAGGGATATCATTTCCAATCAGTAATATATCATCCACATTTAAGATTAGAAATACAATTGCGCTCCCACTGACCTTTTTGTAAACACAGGCCTCCTCTTCATTTTTGATGAAACCAAACCCTTTGATTACTTCATCAAAATGAATATTCCAACTTCAAGATGCTTGCATCAATCCATAAATGTATTTCTGTAGCTTGCATATCTTTCCAGGCGATTGTGGATTGACAAAACCCTTAGGTTGTATCATGTATACATCCTCGCTTAGGTTTCCATTTAGGATAGCCGTTTTGACATCCATCTGTCGTATCTCATAATCGAAATATGCAGCAATCACTAGAATAATCCGAATAAACTTAAGCATTGCGACGGACGAGAAGGTTTCATCATAATCAACACCTTGAATCTGTTTAAAACCTTTCGCCACCAATCGCGCCTTATAGATGTGAGCATTTCGATCCATGTCGGCCTTTTGTTAAAAACCCATTTGCACTCAATGGTTTTGACACCATCGGAGTGGATCAACTAAGTTCCAAACTTGATTATCATACATGGATTCTATTTCGCATTTCATGGCTCCAAGCCACTTGTTGGAATCAGGTCCCACCATCGCTTTCTCATAGGTCTTAGGCTCATCGTTGTCTAACAACAATATATCACGTTGTTCCGCACTGTACCATGGGCACACGACGTGATATTTTAGACCTCCGTGGGGCGGTGTATCTCGCAATGTGGCGCAACTTCTTGTTCCTCTGTTGTGGCTCCGTGGTAGCTGAAACATTTTACGGTGTTTCTTGAACTTCTTCAAGATGCACCCTGCTCCCACTAACCCTTCTTGAAAGAAACTCTTTCTCCAAGAAGACACCGTGTCGGGCGACAAACACTTTGCCTTGTTCCCGATTATAGAAGTAATATCTCTTAGTTTCCTTAGGATATCCCACAAAGAAGCACTTGTCAGATTTGGGTGTGAGCTTTTCGGACTGTAAACGTTTTACGTAAGCCTCACATCCCAAATTTTGAGAAAAGACAAACAAGGGGGTCGCCCTGTCCATATCTCATATGGTGTCTTTTCAACTGACTTAGATGGAACTCTATTTAGTGCGAACGCAGCTGTTTCAAGAGCATATCCCAAAAAGGATAACGGAAGATCACTTTGGCTCATCATGGACCGCACCATGTCCAACAAGGTGCAATTTCTCTGTTCGGACACCCCATTCCATTGTGCAGTTCTGGCGGAGTCAACTTTGGAACAATTCCACAACCTTTCGATGATTACCAAACTCTTGGCTCAAGTATTCCCCTCCACGATCTGATTGTAGAAACTTGATTGTTTTTCCTAAATGATTCTGTACTTCATTCTGAAATTCTTTGAACTTTTCAAAGGATTCGGACTTATGCCTCATTAAGTAGATATAACCATATCTACTAAAGTCATCGGTGAAGGTAATGAAGTACTGATAACCACCTTTGGCCGTTGAGCTCATTGGTCCACATACATCAGTAGGTACGAGTGCCAACAAGTCATTTGCTCTCTCATTGTGTCCCGTGAAAGGTGCCTTTGTCATCTTACCAAGTAAACAAGATTCACATGTCTCAAATGATTCAAAATCAAAAGAGTGAAGCAATCCATCCTTATGGAGCTTCTCCATGCGTTTCTGATTTATATGGCCTAAGCGACAACGCCAGATAAACGTGGGATTTGTATCATTTGGGAGTTGCCTCTCTGTATTAATGTTATATATGGGAGACGCTTCAAGATTCAAAACGTATAATCCATTCACCAATGGAGTATGAAAATAGAACATATCTCCGAGATAAACGGAACAACCATTGTCCATTGATCTAAAATCATATCCTTCCGCTTGCAAACATGAAGTGGAAATAACGTTTTGACATAGAGTTGGAACACAATAACAATTATTCAATTCCAAAACTAATCCTCGAAGGTAGATGAAGTGGAATAGTGCCGACAAGAATCGTAGCAACGCTTGCTCCATTGCCAACGCGCAGTTCACCTCGCCCCTTCTCAAGCCTCTACTTCTTCTTATTCCTGCAATGATTTGCAACTATGAGCTACTGTTCCGATATCAAATACCCAAGAGTCGAGGTGAAGTAGCAAGATTAATGTCTATAACATTAATACCGGCGAAGTCGCACTTTGCTTCTTTTTGAGATCCTCCATGTACTTCTTGCGTTCCTTTTCTAGTGACTCGTCTCCTTGCAATAGAAGCAAACAACATCCGATGCCGCCGACCCTTCTTGCCTTTCTTTGCATTGGAGGCACTCGCGATCTCATCGGAGTTAATTTCCTCTTGTGCAAAGTTTCTTGACAGTGGTTTGCGCTTAGCCTTCGCATCATCATCACATGATGACCCTTTTTTTGGATACTCTCCTCAGCTATCTTTAGCATCCCATGCAATTCAGCCAAGGTCTTATTCATACTGTTCATGTGATAATTCAATATGAATGGCTCGAAGCTCGAAGGGAGCGATTGGAGAATCACATCAGTAGCCAACTCTTGGCTAAGGGAAAACCTAGTTTTTCCGGACTCTCAATGTAGCCAATCATTTTTATCACATGCGGATCGACGGGACTCCTCAACAAGCTCAGCACGCAAACAGGGGACTTTGAGGTGTTGAACCTCTCGGCCCTTGCTTGGTTCTCAAACATGCCACGCAGTCCCCGAATAATAGTATGAGCATCGCTGCTCTCATATTGCTTCTGAAGCTCAGAGGACATTGTAGCTAGCATGAGACAACTTATGTATGCGGCATCATTAGTGTGCTTCTCATAAGTCCTCCGTGCAGTAGCAGTAGCATTACTAGGCAAATCATCAGGATAGGGTACTTCAAGAACGTACTCCTTGCGTTCTTGCTTGAGAACAATTCTCAAGTTGCGATACCAATCCATAAAGTTTGTTGCATTCAATTTTTTCGTTTCGAGAATAGATCACAAATTAAAGGTACTGGGTGTAGTATTAGCTGTCATTTATTATACAACAGAAAAAGCAAAGTTTAGCACAATGTTTATGCTATGTCTATTGTTAAACAATTTAACATTAGACTCCCATTACGTATTTTCCACCTTCCCTCTAGGTTACGTATTGGGTCAAGATCCACATGTTAATTAATTTCTAGTGAGCTTTGGCATCACGGCTAGAAGATTAATAACATCGGTAAGCAACTCCTTGCTAATCACGTCTTTATGTGACTCTTGTTGTTGGTGTGGCATCTCCATGCCCCGGCGCCAAACTATGCCCCAAGGCCCAAAACTGTTTTGATAGCCTTGTTAAGTAAACCAAATGCTCTCGCGTATATGTCCGACATATACCCCTCGTGTTATGATAGAGAATGGCACTGCTTTGGCAGACCCACCATTGACGAGCATAACGGTGACGGGTGCAACATTTGGAAGGGCATCATTACTACTTAATTTTGCGAGGATGCTATCCTATCAAACAAACATATCACATATATGAAAGCAGTAGAATAGCAATTAATGAAATAGTATGGCCCCCTTCACATGGTGATCTCCATCTCCATGCCGGTGTAGAGGATCTCCATCTTCATCACCATTTTTCTGAGTGTCGAATGCTTGATTTATTCAAACTAAGCTACTACTATAGAAGCTATAATTGAAGATTACATCGACTCGTAGGTCGTGAAATAATATTACAAGCATTGCACATATGAAAGAATATTACAGGGATTGCACATATGAAAGAATATTACACGCATCACATGCATCTCATACATACAATAGGGCCATACCATCTCAAAGCATTCTCTGCAAAAACAAGTTAGGCGTAGGACATTTTCTACCTATCGCAAAGATACGGTGACGAGACGACCTATAAGAGGGGCACGCACACGGCAGTCTTGCTATCTCGAACCCAACTCAAACCTGAGTTCTGTGGATATTGCTTCGACGTAGTCACATTACGCTATTCCGATACACTATCAAGGAACACAATTACCATCTACTCTCCTCTACAGATCCCGTGAAACCGATTGATCTAATCAACCCGTGTGCTAAAATTGTTCCAGATCCAATCTAAAACCCAAACTAAGCAAGATTAGCTCGATACCACGAAGGGTTACGCGGAAGCTACGATAGCTAAAACCAAAACTTTTCTACCGCGCAAACCAGGAACACTTGCAAGTAAGGGTCAATAGATCGTTACCAATTGGAGTAGAGTGCAGCGGATTAGCCAATCAGGAGCTATCCAATCTGCAATAGTGTTGGCCGATGACAGCCGATTCCTGCAAGCCGACAGCCGATTCCTGGGAACAGCCGATTCACCAATCAGCCGATTCATCCAGTAGCTGATTCGCCGAGTCGTCCGACCGTGCTCGCGCGCCTTGCTCCGATGCGCCCGACTGCAGCCGATTCCACCATATCCGATTCGTAGCCGACGACACAGCACCGCAATGTAGCAGCGCCTCTACCGGTATCCACACGTCCGAGGACAGAACGCCAAACACCCGTGTGCTAGCACGCGATGCAAGGCTAGGGTTTGGCTCGGAAGTGGGGAGGGTTTCCGTGGAGATTGATCTCGCCGACTTCTAAAGAAACACGTGATCAGATTGATTCGGTTCCAATTGCATGCAGCAGCCCTCCACCCCTCACCCCTTTATATAGAGTTGCCGGTTGGGTCTAGAGGCCCATCGGGACTCTATTTTGAATCGGATCCTATCCGAATCTCATAGAGTTGGCCGGCCGGACTTCGTAAGCCCATAGGACTCTATCCGATCGAGTTGTATCCGAGTCCAACTCGAATGCATGTTCTTATCCCCTTAAGCGTGCGACCCTGTAGGTTTAGGTATACTCGGTTTCGGCCCGAGTCGAACTCAGCCGATTGTCGGCTCGAGTCCAACACAGCCGATCGTCGGCTCGAGTCCAACTCAGTCGATCTGTCAACAGCGGCGCCTAGCAGCACATATTGACACCATAGTATACAAGAATATAATATCGGCTCTGAATCTGTAATGTGTACACAAATCCCTTTGCATCATGATACCAATTAAGCTATAGGCAAGATGTGTGCCATCCCTTCAATAGCTTAACCATTCACTCGAACCGTATTGGATTATCTGTCTATTGATTGAGTCCTCAATTAACTCGGCATGGCCATGCACTTTCATAATCCATTACCTCGAGGGGCCCAGAGATATCTCTCCCATAGGAGGGGCAAATTCCATCTTGATCACTCACATCCCACTCCATGTTTCATAGAAAATCCGAAGACTACTTTTATAACTACCCAGTTACGGAATAGCGTTTCGCAGTCCGAAATTAGGCTACTACACATGTTGGAATCCATGATGATCTCAGGTCTATGGACTTTGTACCAACACTACCTGAGACCAACTAAGGCACATTAATTCCTGTAGTGTCTCATGGTGGGTATATCCAACAATGTGTTCTCTAACACATGTCCATGTATATTGATTTGGTATCTCCATACCATGATCTATGAGACATGATCATCAATCAATAAACATGTCGATCTTAGAATTGTTCCAACAATAGACATATGATCAGGGATCATTCAGAAATAGATTCATACATAAAGTGTCATAAATAAGTCACGTACTTATTGATCATTACAAGATGTCTATTTCATGGAACTGAATAACAGTTTATTCATTTGTACATAAATATTGACCATGATATCCAACACCTCCATGTTGCCTCTAGGGCATATCACTAACAACCACCATTGGCGATGTAGCCCCCAGCTTCACCACTAGTTGTTGAATTATCGTTCAAGATTAACTGCAAGGTTAGTGTCAAAGGAGCAACCATGAAATTTGCAATGTTTGTGGTAAACAAATGCATCTACAACCAACCTTCTAAACATTTCTTCGGTGAGGACCTTAAGGTGGTTGTATGTGCTCATGGCATAAAATGTTACAGGTTTTAAAGATACCTTAATAGAGCAAGATTCCTCAAATTCAAGAAAAAAACTTTCATGCTCGTCTTGTAGGCAATCATTGATGAGTAGGTCCTGCACATAATGCACACAAGACACATGGTCTGCTACAGAATTCTCTACTCCCTTTTTATATTTTATTTCAATATCAAATTCTTGGAGTAGAAGAATCCATCTAATTAGCTTAGGTTTAGTATATTTCTTAGTGAGCAGGTATTTTAATGCATCATGATCGGTGTAAATTATTACCTTGGCTCCTAGTAAGTAAGATCTAAATTTATCAATAGCAAAAACAACAAAGAAACTCTTTTTCAAGTGGAAGCATAATTACGTTGAGCTCTTGTTAGAGTTTTCCTAGCGTAGGCTATGGCACTATGTTTCTTGTCCTTGGTTTGACCAAGGACTGTTCCTACCGCAAAGTCGCTAGCATGGCACATTATTTCAAATGACAGCGACTAAATGGAGGTTGAATGATAGGAGCTGAGATGAGTACTTTTCTAAGGATATTAAAGGAGCATAAACACTCATCATCGAAGTCGAAAGGAACATCCTTAGCTAAGAGGTTTGTGAGGGTCTAGCGATTTGACAAAAATCCTTGATGAACCTACGATAGAACCCCGCATGACCTAGGAAGCTACTGATTCCCTTGATAGGAGGTGGAAGTCTTTTGATAACATCGATTTTAGCTTTATCCACCTTTATTCCTCTTTCGGACACAAGGTGCCCAAGGACTATGCCTTCATAGACCATGCAATGACACTTCTCCCAATTAAGTACTGTGTCCTTCTCCCTACACCTTTGTAAGACCCTATCTAAATTCTCGAGACAATGATCAAAAGTTTTTCCATAGACGGAGAAATCATCCATGAAAACATCCATGATTTGCTCGATCATGTCCGAGAAAATAGACATCATGCACCTTTGGAACGATGCGGATGCATTACACAACCCGAAAGACATCTGCGATAGGCATACGTTCCATAGGGACATGTGAATGTGGTCTTACTTTGGTCATCGGGATGGATGGGAATTTGATGATAGCGAATACCCATCAAGGAAACAAGAAAGAATGATTCGCTAACCGTTCCAACATCTCATCGATGAAGGGAAGCGAAAACTGATCTTTCTTTGTTCCCTTGTTAAGATTCTGATAATCTATGCACATTCTCCATCTAGTGACAAAGGTGTTGCGGAATTAATTCATTCTGAGAATTGGCAACGACTATCATGCCTCCCTTCTTTGGCACTACATGAACTGGACTAACCCGCTCACTATAGGGAATGGGATAAATTATCTCAAGCATGAAGGAGTTTCAAGACCTCTTTTTTCACCACCTCTAATCGCATTATTTAACCTCCTTTGAGGCTCCCTAGAGGGTGTGACAGCTTGGTCTCAGGGGATGCGATGGGTACGAGAGTGGGACTAATTTCCTTGAGGTCTTGGAGTGAGTAGTCTAGAACAGATCGATGTCTTTCTAAGATGGAGATAAGTTTGGAAGTTTCATCCTCGGAAAGCTTGTCACCGATATAATGACAGCGATTCCATATCTCCGTGTAGAAAAGCGTATCGAAGGCCGTAAGGTAGAGGTTTGAGCTCTATCGGAGCTCGTGATGGTTTTTTCGACGTGGGAAGTCAATTATCTCTCTGAATCGTCTGTTTCTTGAGTAAAGAAGCGAACTTCTTTCTCAAGGACGGACTCTGGGATTCAAAAGGAGAAAACTTCAAGATTTCCTTGATAGGCTCACACTCGGGAGAGGGCTTGGGTGGAGTTCATAGCTCTAGAGATAGGAATTGAAAATGAATCCCTCCCGAGTTCGATATTGAGGATTCCTAGTGTCGGAACATCAAAAAAGCTTTTCAAGCGGATGCCGACGTAATGTCGAAGTCTGAAACTTCAAACACATGAAAGTCTAGGATTTCCTCAAGGTTCTCGTGACTCACGCCACGTTCGCAAAATCCCATAACTTTCTAAAATATCTCCATTAGGAGTCCCGAAAGTTTTATGAGTCGAGGTCAATGGTTCGTCACCGAGAAGTGCGAACGCTACGTAATCCGAGATGATATTTGCCCCGACGATGGGATTGTAAAGGACCTGAACCGAGTTCCCCTTATGTTGCAATGAATGGTTGACGAAGGTGAACTAATCTGAATTTCTTCAGATGACAATTCACACTCTTTCAACCACTCATGACTCATAATGGACGTTAATCCCTTCACGGTCTCTCTAAGGAATTTATCCTCGAGAGGCACATGAGTGGGAACTGAACGGGTGGTCTCTTTTTGCGTAAGAATTTAAAGGTGTCTCCATAATCTTCAAAAATATCGTCCTCGAAATTGAAGGAAAACTCCGAAGACCGAATTGCTTCATCCTTCAAAGTGTTCCCGATTCGGGTGAGGTTTCTACAGCCGGATCTTGAGATATGTAAGGCAAAACATTGGACTCGGCTAGAGAATTATCCTCATCGCTTTTATTGACCGCCAGTAGTGATTCACGATAATCTTCCACGAACAAGGTGTTCTCTAAGACACGACTTAGGATTTCCCTTCCTTCTGTCACAGTCTTATGTGAAAACGAACTACCGGATGCGATATCAAGGTATAGTGCAGACTCTTTGCCAATACTTGACCAAAAATGCTGCAACAGCACGTGGTCGGGTAGAGACAGGTCGGGGCTGGATTGGATAAGAGTTAAGAACCTGGCCCAAGCTGCACCTATAGTTTCCTTCTCATTCTGCTGAAAGCTGAGAACTTCTACGCGCTGAGATGTGATACGGGTTAGCGGGAAGAAAGCGAGACAGAATTTGTCTCTGAGTTCTTCCCACTCACCGTTTGCTCTCTCTACGGTAAGAGCGTACCATTGCTTCGCCCTTCCGGTAAGCGAAAAGGGAAACAACTTCCACTTCAAAGTTCTTTGTGTCATGCCTGGAATCATCAGGCATGAACACAATTGTTCAAACTCTCACAGATGATAGTGTGGGTTTTCATGATCGCGCCCAGAGAAAGATTGCTCCCGAACCATGGCTATAGAGCCAGGGCGGAGTTCAAAGCCGATGAGAGAATTGGCTTAGAAGAAGATGGTGGCTCAAAGAACTTGTCCTTCGGAGCGAGTATAGGCTTTGGATAGATTGATCCATAATCTAAAAAGGAAAATAAAAATATACGAGGATGACCTAGGCTCGAGGATAAAACAAAGAACCGTTCTCAAGAACGGTGTTGAAATGCTTGTTGGTATTCCTTATGACCACAGATAAAATTCGCAAGCACACGGAATACCGTTGTAGCACTTCACCCATGGAGTATTCCAAGGGATATCGAATCCAAGGAACGGTAGGGATTATCGAGTTAGGATCATCTAAGGACATCCAAGATTAGGTAGGCTACAGTATAGAGAGGATTTTTGTGGTTGTGGCTCTAAAAATTTGGTAAATTATTTTACTTTATTTACTTAATTCGGGCACCGGCTTACACTTGGTCTACCGAGTGACTCCGGCCTACAGCTCTACGCCGCACCCGAACGTGGAGAAATACAAAGGACGGACGGGCTGTCACCACTCGCCGCCTACCTCTCACCCATGGAGTACGAGGAAAACAAAGGTAAACTCTAGCCTAGACACCACATCTAAACTGTTGAATACTACTCTAGCCTCACGCAAGAACACCCGTCTTCATTAGGGGTTTTAGTACTAGAGCACCCAAATTAATGGACGATGATCCCGTAAGTAAATGCAGTAAAGTAAATTACTCAAAGTAAAAGTATAACAACCATAGTAAACCATGAACACTTACTTTATTGAAGAAAGTATTCATTGAGGCACAAGGCCAGAGTTCGGTGCCAGGACTCCCGGCACTCCTCCGAACTACCTCTCGGAGAAAACTCCGATATTTGGGGCACTCCTTTTGGAGCGTCCCCTCACTCTCTAACCTATTCACTAAGCCTTTGGGGTGAAGCTTTAATCTTCTTGGAGATGTGTTGGAATGAAGTGAATGCCCTCCTTAAATAGCTCCATATGATGGTTGTAGGTCGGTTAGTAACCGCCATTAGCCTCCAACCATCATTGGGATGCATTGTGGAAGCTCCACATGGAAGTTGGGGAGGATTGGCCGTCGTGATGGTTGGGTCGAACCAGGGTTCGGCTGAACCCTTTCTGGCCCAATCCCCACCGACTTTCTTGAGTGGATGAGAGGTGGGCCCCTAAGGCGGTTTCCGTGTGTTTGGTCCCACGTTAAGGCGGTTTCACCCGATTTGTGGGACCTCCGATCCATGGGAAGCCGATGTGACGATCGCCGATTGGTGGGAGTTATGTTTCTTCGCCACGAAAGCACACTTTTCACTTCATTTTGATATATTATTCACTGCATACAAATAATCACCAACACTCGTGGAAAGAGTTAGCAAATAACCCTACCGCTACGTTGATGTGCATAGTTTGTTCCATTTATGCAGGAGTTGACTCCGGATTTTGGGTGATAGTGACCGTCATCAAGAACTAACCTTGCTTTGTATCTTGCCTCGTCACTTGGAGATATACATTCCTTTATTTTGAAGATCCATTTGCAACGGATAGGTTCCTTCTCCTTTGGCAATTTCACCAATTCTCAAGTATGATTCTTTTCAAGCGACTCCATCTCATCATGCATAGCGCTTATCCATCTATTGTAATCATCAGAAACAATAGCCTCAGGATATGAATAAGGTTCTGCAATACCTTCAATTACTTCTGCCACACTCAAAGCATAAGTAACTATATTCGCTTATTCAATATATCTTTGAGGTTGCTTAATATTTCTTTTGGGCTTATCTTGTGCAATAGAATGTTTTGGTGACTGCTCAATAGTAGAAGAATCAGAATCTTCAGTAACAGGTGCATCTTGTTAATAGCAATATCTTCTTTTTCTAGTGTGTGCCCTGAACTGATCAAGTGCTCCACCTACACACTTGCTTTCTGCTGACTCCCAATATGAACATTAGTAGATGATTTGTCATGTAACATAACTAATTCATGAAAAACAACGTTTCTACTCATCACAACCTTTCTAGTTTCATGACACTATAACTTATAGCTTTTCACACCATATAGATAACCCAAAAAAATTACTTAATAGATCTAGGCTCCAATTTATCATTATCAACATGAGCATAAAAGTACAACCAAATACTCTTAAGTCCGAATAACATCCTAGGGAACCATACCTTAATTGGAGTCTTCTTGTCAATGGCATAACTAGGTGACCGATTAATAAGATAACAAGTCGTGGAACAGCCCAAAACTGTTTAGGCAAACCTACATTAGACAACATACAACGGGCCTTTGATATAATTGTCATGTTCATATGCTCACTATGTCATTTTGTTGAGGTGTATGAGGAACGGTGTGGTGATGCACAATGCCTTCAGACTTGTAATATGATTTGAGTATCTTAAAACAAAATTCCATCCCATTGTCAAGACGAAGTATTTTCACCTTTTTCTAGTTTGTCTTCCAACCATAGTCTTCCACTCTTTAAACACACCAAAAGATTAATATTTGTGCTTCAAGAAATAAGGCCAAAATTTTCACGAATAATCATCAATGATAGTCATCATATAATGAGCACATCCAAAAGATGTCTTACGAAGCAGCCCCCATAAATCGAATGCACATAATCAAGAATAACTTCGTAGTATGTGTTGATGTGTTGAACTTCACCCTCTTATGCTTGCCAAAGATAGAATTCACTCATAACATTTTAACTTCCCAGTGTCTTGTCCATCTAGCAATCCTCGCTTGCTCAATTCTGACAAACCAATTTCACTCATATACCCAAGACGCATGCAAAAGATTAGTAACATTGGAATTAGATAATGAATCAAACTCAGCAATATTACCTAATATAGTTGTACCTCATAGATAGTACATGTCGACAGTTTTAGTATTAGCTTTCATCACAACAAGAGAGCCTTTGGTTACCTTCAAAATTCTATCTTCACCGGAATATTTGTACCCTTTGCGATCAAGAGTACATAAAGAGATGAGGTTTCTCTTCAAATTTGGAATATGCTGCACATCTAACAATGTTCTGATACAACCATCAAACATCTTGATCTGAATTGTTCCAATACCTGCAACCTTTCATGGCGTATTATCACCCATCAAAATAGTACCACCTTGCACAACTTCATAGGTGGCAAACCAATCCCTATTCGGGCACATGTGATAGGTGCAAGCAGTATCAATAATCCACTGGTCACTAGTTTGTGCACAACCAGCATAAGCAACAAATAATTACGGCTGCCGAGCTTATCATCGGTAGCAAGCGTGGTTTTATCTTCTTCTTCTTTATTACTACTTTTTGGTCTATAATTTACGGTTCTCTTGTCTTTGTTCTGTAGCTTCCAACGCTCATAGATATCATGTCCATCTCTTGTGCAGTATTTGCATGACTTATACCTGTCTTTGGACTTTGATCTCCAACGGTAGCTACATGAACTTCTATCTCTTGATTGGTTCTTTATGTTCTTCTCTCATTGCCTACCTCGAACAACCAAGTCTTCTGCTTGTGAATTTGAACCTTCAGATGGTACCATCTTCTTTATCTTTTCTTTGGCATGCAAAGCATCATAAACTTCTTTCAAAGTTAGAGTATCATGACTATAAAAATAGTGTCTCTCGAAATTTGCATATGAGCTAGGCAACGAACACAATAGAATAAGACATAAATCCCTTCATCGTACTTTACCTCAATAGACTAAAGGTCGGTAAAAATTTCCTTTAAAATGGAGAGATGATCCATCACGGACTCATCATCTTGCAACTTGTGCAAAAATAATTTTTGCTTTAAGTGCATTTTACGGTCGATCCTTTGTCATGCATATCTGTTTCTAGCTTTAACCATAGCTCGTGGCTGTCTTCTCGTTTAAGCAGCTCCTCGCAAAATATTATTAGATAGATAAAGATGAATATATACCATAGTCTTATAATCCTTTTTCTTCTCATCGTCAGACCAATTGTTAGTCCTCTTGTTAAATCCAGATAGCGCATCATCAAGGTCTTTCTGAGCAAGAACGAATCGTATCTTCATTTGCCATAGGAAGAATCTTGTGTCTTGGTCCAGGAACGATATATGATACTTCAAACTCATAAAAAATTAATCCTAGTAGGAACGCAAACCTTGGGTGTACTTGTCGTGTGCACGTGACGTAGATCTGGATCCTCCTGGTACACAAAATTGTGTGCGCATAGCAAAACCAACGTGAAAATTAGTTCACGTGATTAGGTAGAGACGATGCTAGCTTGACCTCCTCGGGTAGCATCCAGGATTACATAGCCTCTACTGCTTTTCTCTTGCACGGGTAGATGGCTTCCTATGCTGCTTATTCATGATGGGAGATGGGCGGCTACTGTGTTGATTGCTGCTTTTTCTTCTGGCTATGGAGCATGCATAGGCAGATGTCAAATTGGAGACAATCAGTCGACTCAACGTCGGCTTTGATGCGAAACCAATCTCGCCAAACAACTCGACGAGGATGACGAAGACGTCCGGCGGCCGGGAGTTAGAAGATTTATCTCCAAAGCTTTGATACCACATGTTATGAAAAAAAAAATATGCACAACGGGAACATGAATTTTACGTGAAAAACCTTTGCGGGAAAAAACCATGGGCGCCGACTCGACAATAATTACTATTGAGGAGTTGATTACAAACGTAAGGAAATAACAATAGGAACGTCTCCCTCCCATACGGCTTTGTTAACACTGAAATTTGTAATTGAAACCCCAAGTCTGCAAAGACGAAGCGCAGTCGGATCGGCTGGGAGACAGGGGTCACATCGGGTCGAAGAGTGATCGGCCGCGAGGCCAATCTCGCTAAGGTTGGATCGAACAGGCAGCCGATAGCCGATTCTAGGTCCGGAAGAGATGAAACCATCTCGATGCAGATTGAAGATAAATAGAAGATTCGATTGTTAATTGTGCGTTAAACGATATTGCCACTTATGGATACGTCCGTAACGACAATTGTATCTGTAATTTAGGGGTTTGTTTAAGCTGTTAGTCGTAACACGGTGTGGGTCTCGCTTGGGATAATGTTGTCTTTTAAATAATAGTTTAGATAGAGTCCAGGATTTGTACAGATAATTGTATCTTGGGTATAAATGGGACCCGACACCCTCTGTAATAAAGATTCAATTAAGTTCAACACAATCAATCAAACCTTCGGCGCATCGCCAACCTTTTTTCTAGACGAGCACTTTGTTTGGCTACGGGCTGCATCGTTTCGATCCTCAGATCTAGGTAAATGCTTGTCATTAGTGATATGATCTACTGTTTCTAGTGCTTCCATCGTAATGACACATTAGAATCAGGAGTTTGTACTGCGCTATTTATCATAAAGCACATATAGATTAGATCAATGTTTAGATCTATCCTGCCATTGGCTAGTTCTAACAAGAACTTGCAGCCGATACGGCTAGATATAAAGGTTGGCTGGTTTATATGCGGTATCCACCGTCTCGAGAGGTATAAATCGGCTACAACAAATCATGTTTTTCTTTTTATACTTAATGCTGCATCGGGTTCAAACTATTAAGTCATTTTTAGAACTATCAATGATCTGTTTAGCTAAGATTTATATTAGACGGCTGCATCGGCCGATGAAAGTTGACGGCAATCCCTTCCCAATCAACACGGTCCAAGCCGGCCCCAGGCAAGCCGATCGACAGAATAGAATGGCGCACGGCTTAGTCAACACATCGATCAAATTGGATGTCGCGCCGCGCCAATTAATATGGTGCGCCCAGTCATCAGATCGGTTGACCGACGGCCGATCCACGAACATAGCCGATGCCGTCATCAGTACCGGTCTCGGCAAGAAGAAGTCTACAATGAAGCACCTCGTCGGCACGAGCCGAATACCCAAAGCCCGCGGTACGAGGTAAACCACGACAACGCCGGTCCGCATTGGCATTGCGATTTTTCGTGCTAGCCGAGAATCCGACATGAGACGCCAACACTAGGCGACCGGCTTGACATGCAACGATCACCGCGACAATGAGTAGAGGAGCTCATCGCCTGCAAGTCCAACTCAGTTTGTCCCCAGAGCCGTTCAGTTGAACCAAAGGCGGCGGTCCGTCCATGATCGGCTCGGCCCGATCCACCAGGACTTCTTCGTCGATGAAAATCGTGATGGGAACAACCACGACGATGGAGAGGCCGATGATGAGGAATCGGCCAATCCCCAATGGTGCCTGTCCAATCTCTTCACGAAGACGAAGAAAAGAAGGGTTCAACGGCTTAAGCGCGAAGGGAGAGAAGACGAGGTCCAGCAAATAATCTATGAACAGCGCCGTTGGCTCGGCAAAATCAAAAGGTGATGCATGCCCAACGAGAAAGCTGCCACAGTCGACGAAGAGCAAGCCGAGGAAAGCCCAGCCGATCAAGCCAGGAGGGCAGCCAAAGGGAAAGGCAAAATTTTGCATTGGTTAACATGGTATTCGTGCCGCGACCGAGTTCCGTGCTCAAGCCGATGCACGCCGTGGAAGATGACACAGCGAAACTAGCAATCTCACGAGATCAAGCTGTCTTCGACAAACCGAAGGAACCAAAAATCGGCACTTAAAGCCGTTGTACGTTAAAGGATTCATCAACGGCAAGTCAATTTCCAAAATAATAGTTGATGGGGAGCTGCAGTCAATCTCATGCCTTACGCAACATTCGAAAACTAGGCAAGGGAGCCGAAGACCGATAAAAACCAACATGGTGCTCAAAGACTTCGGCGGCAACCCATCGGAAACCAAGGGCGTTCTCAACGTTGAACCGACTGTCGGCAACAAGACCGTGCCCACAACATTCTTTGTCATCAACGGGAAAGGGTCCACTCGTCGCTCGGAAGGGACCGGATACACGCTAATCGCCGCATCCCTTCTACAATGCACGTAGCTGATCAATGGGACGGCAACAAGATCGAGATCGTGCCATGGCGTGTCAGTGAGTATCGTCAATGCCGATTTGCCACTTTGGGAAATCGAAGGCATCGATTATTTGTCCGGAAAATCGGCAAGCCGATTTTCTGAATGTTTCCAATTCCACAATACAAACTCGATTGGAAATGACGAGCCGACTGCTACTTTGAACAAGACATGGTGGAGGGCTCGAGCGTTCTTGGCATGGACGCCACGGACGAAGACGGTGGCAAGCTAGGGCAAGGGTTTCACGTCACCACGAACTAGAAGAAATTGACATCGGCTCGGTGATAAGCCGAGGCCGACGTACATTAGCAAAAATCTGTCTTCTCATTGTAGATCCCAGCTTATTGAATTGTTAAAAGAATATAAAGATTGTTTTGCTTGGGAGTACTTCGAGATGCCCGGTCTCGCCGATCAATAGTGGTCCATCACCGCCGATTGAGGCGGTGCTATCGACCGTTCAAACAAGCCTCCCGGAGGTTTAAAGCCGATATGTACGATGCAATTAAAGCTGAAATCACTCGGCTATACGACGCGGGATTCATTCGGCCTTGCCGATACACCGAGTGGGTCTCAAACATCGTCCCAGTGTTAAAGAAAAAGGGTAAACTTAGGGTGTGCATCGATTTCAGAGATCTAAACAAGGCAACCCCTAAAGATGAATACCCAATGCCGATAGCCGATATGCTTGTCGATGCTGCTTCAGGCCACAAAATTATCAGTTTCATGGATGGCAATGCAGGATATAAACCAAATATTCATGGCCGACGAGGACATCCACAAGACCGCTTTTCGGTGTCCGCGCAATCGGCCCGTACGAATGGGTAGTAATGACGTTCGGCTTGAAGAATGCCGGGGCAACATATTAACGGGCCATGAATTACATCTTTCACGATATGATCGGCTGCTGGTAGAGATATACATTGACGACATGGTTGTCAAGTCAAGGGAGATAGAAGGCCACATAGCCGATCCGAGACAAGTGTTAGAACGGACGAGGAAATACGGTCTAAAGATGAATCCGCTTAAGTGCACATTCGGCGTATCGGCCGGGCAATTCTTAGGGTTTCTCGTCCATGAAAGAGGGATTGAAGTTACACCAAGGAGCGTAAATGCTATCAAGACAATTCAACCTCCGAAAGATGAAAAGCAACTCCAGTCATTGATCAGCAAGATAAACTTCATCAGACGGTTCATAGCCAATCTCTCAGAAAAGATGGAGCGCGTTCAGATCGCGCCGAAAGCCGATCGTACATTCACATGGGGGCAAGAGCAAGAAAAGGCGTTAGACAACATAAAAGATTATCTAAGCTCCCCACTAGTTTTAATGCCTCCACAAAAGGGGATACTATTCAAGCTGTACATATCAGCCGATGACAAATCAATCGGCTCAGTCCTAATCCAAGATATCGACGGCAAAGAAAAAGCCATCTTCTATCTCAGCCGGCGGTTGCTAGATGCAGAAACGAGGTATTTACCGGTGGAGAAGCTATGCTTATGCTCTATTTTTCATGTACGAAGTTAAGGCACTATCTGCTGTCCAACGAGTGCAAAGTAATCTGCAAAGCCGATGTAGTTAAGTATATGCTATCGGCTCCAGTGCTCAAAGGAAGAGTTGGGAAGTGGATTTTCGTACTAACAGAATTCGATCTGAGGTATCAGGCACCAAGGGCAGTCAAAGGGCAAGCCATAGTCGACTTTATTGTGGAGCACAGAAACGATTCAATCGGCTCAGTGGAAATTATGCCTTGGACCATGACGTTCGACGGCTCGGTTTGCACCAACGGCTGTGGCATCGGCTTGGTCATTATTTTGCCTAGGGGGCAAGCTTCGAGTTTGCTTTTGTCATCAACCCCCACGCTACAAACAACCAAGCCAAATACAAAGCCGTCCTTAAAGGATTGCACCTGCTCAAGGAAGTTGAAGCCGACGCCATCGAAATAATGGGGAATTAATTATTGGTCATCAGCCAATTATCAGGAGAATATGAATGCAAAAACGACACACTGATGGTCTATTATCGGCAATGCCAGGAATTAATGGACGGTTTTCGGCTAGTTACTTTGAAACATATTGCCAGAGAGCAGAACACAGAGGCCAATGACTTGGCTCAGGGGGCATCAGGCTATCGGCCGATGCTGAAAGAAGTAGACATAGACGTGGCCGCCATTACGGCCGATGATTGGAGGTTCAAAGTTTACAACTATCTCAAAAACCCCTATCAATCGGCCACAAGGAAACTATGATACAAGGCATTACGATACGTGTTGCTCGATGAAGACCTGTACTACCGGACGATCGACAGCGTGCTACTCAAGTGTTTGGGAGCCGATCAGGCTACAGTGGCCATCGGGGAAGTACATGAAGGAATGTGTGGCACGCATCAATCGGCCCACAAAATGAAGTGGCTACTTTGCCGAGGAGGGTATTTCTGGCTGACGATGCTGGAGGATTGTTTCAAGTATTACAAGGGCTGCCAGATTGTTAGAAGTTCGGCGCCATACAACGAGCACCAGCATCGCCTATGAACCCAATTTTCAAGCTATGGCCGTTCGAGCATGGGGCATTGATATGATCGGCCAGATCAATCCACCCTCAAGCAAAGGACATAAAATTTATCCTGGTGACGACGGATTACTTCACGAAGTGGGTGGAAGCGATTCCCCTCAGAAAAGTGGATTCTAAGGATGCAATCGAGTTTGTCAAAGAACACATCATCTACCGATTTGGCGTTCCACAAACAATAACAACAGACCAGGGATCCATCTTTGTATCGGACGAATTCGTTCAGTTTGCCGACGGCATGGGGATCAAGCTACTTAATTCTTCGCCGTACTACGCACAAGCCAACGGGAAAGCGGAAGCTTCAAACAAAAGTTTGATCAAGTTGATTAAAAGAAAGATCTCTGAGTACCCTAAACAATGGCATAGCCGATTAGCCGAATCACTGTGGGCATATCGAATGTCATGCGACGGGTCAATTCAAGTCCCTCCGTACAAACTGGTCTATGGACATGAAGCAGTGCTGCCATGGGAAAGTGTTGTCGGCTCAAGGCGCATTCAGCTACAGGATCAACTCACAGCCGACGATTATTATCACCTGATGGTGGACGAATCAGAAGATTTAGTTTTATCCAGGATGAGGGCCTTGGAAAAAGTCACCAGAGATAAAGAACGAGTAGCCAGACATTATAATAAAAAGGTGGTGCCTAAATCTTTCGAGGAAGACGAGCTCGTTTGGAAACTTATACTGCCTATCGGATCTAGAGACAACAAGTTCGGCAAATGGTCACCAAATTGGGAAGGGTCTTTCAAGATCCACAAATGCGTCTCTAAAGGAGCTTACATGCTAAAAGGACTGGACGAAGAGGTATTCGGAAGGGCTCTCAATGAAAAATACTTAAAGAAATATTACCCAAGCGTATGGATCTACTCGTGATTCGGCTATGGTTACTTCAGCCGATTTACGCCAGCCGATGTCTTACGTTAACAAGGCATCGCCTTTAGGTATTTTTATGCACATTTTTTGCTAAGTTTTCTACGATCGGCTCACAATTGGCCGATAGGGACGGCAAGGATGCGTGAACGAATCGAACTCACAATTTTGTCAACACCGAAGCTATCAACAAAACTTGGGGGGCATATTCGCACACAAGCCGATGGTAAATCGGGTCGATTGCAGATATCTGAAGAAATATCACCCTAGTATTTGGCTCGATGCTTGAATCCGTGTGACAGTCGCCAGTTTTTATTCATAATCGGCATGAAGCCGATTTCGATTACATGTCTCCTAGGTAGTCTCTGATGGCCACCAGGGCCCGGTTGACGGCCTCTGGAGACTCTATCTCTAAAGCATCCAAGATCAAATACTCTAGCCTAGTGACCCTTACATCGGTGGTTGTGATTAACAGTTCATTGACAAGTCGTGTTTGCTTGCTACCAGCCTGTCGAGACGCATGAGCGTTGAAGACGCCAAAGGAATAGCGGCCGGAACACTACCGAGGTTGATTGGAGGCCTGGCCGTCGGATGACGAGAATCTTGTTCCCTGAAGCGCTGCAAGTTGATTCTCACTTGTCGGGCTTGGCTAGCCGTCAGTTCATACGGGGTATCCATGATCGCTAGAATCACTCATAGGGGATGGAGCGGCTGTGAGAAGATTAACTCCTAAGTACTTAGAGAAAAGAAATGGTGAGGATGGATGGGTTGGAAAATCACCTGGTTCACCGACGAGCTTTAGGATGCCATGAGGGTTCCTGCCGAATGCTTGGAAACCTGAAATGTGTACACCTTGAGAGAGGGATTTTCTTCTTCGGCTGTGATGTGCTCAGGAAGGCCTGAAGAAGTCTATTTATACAAAGAAAAGATGCGGATTCGGATGTGAAAGATCGCTGCCGATATGAAAGTCGAAGAGGTCATATTTAAAAGCATTGGGAATCGTTGAATGGTTGGTGACTACTCAAGACCGGATATCTGTTGTTGAGGACTCACGGGTCTTTGAAATACGTGTTCGGGTCAGTCAGACTGCGAAGCCAAATCGGCGGTGCGCTTGAATATTACCGACCGATAGCCGATGAGACTAATATTCAAGCGCTGACACTAACTATCGTGGTGCGGTCTTGGAATCGGCAACGTAAAGCGATACGAGCGGCTGGAGTCGATTTCAACGTAAGCAATTCGAGACACTGCGCGTGGTCGAAAGCCAATCTTATCTACAAGTACAGCCGATCTTATCTACAAGCACAGTGGCAGAAGATCGATAAATTATGTTACACGATTCGAAGCCAAGTACAACCACGAGTATAATACAGAAGCATTAGCTGATTTCAGAAGATCAGAATATTACAAACTCATTATTTCAAAAAATCGGCTATGGCCGACAACGCCTTCCGCCTAATTTGGTCTATCTCTTCAATGGCCCTGACGTCGTCGGCCTCAGACCCCGCCACCGGTCGGACGCTCCTCACCAGGTTGCGCAGATGTGCCACAGCCGCCTTCATACCCTGGCGTTGAGCTTCGATCTCGGCCGGCAAGCCAGCCATGTACTCCTTGTGGACATCGATCTCGTTCGTGACTTGAACGAGATCGGCCATCAGCTGATCTTGACGTGTGAGGAGCTGCTCGAGCTTGGTCGCCGGCTCAGTCTTCAGGAGGTCGAAGGCGGCCTTCCGGCTCTCGATGGCGCCCTTGGTTGATCGGATGGTGGCCGATCGCGCTTGGTTCTCGTGGCGATCGACATCGCCGTCGTGGCCACTCATACTTGAACCGATGGGCTTCCATGAAGGTCGCCGACACAATGGCTTCGGCTAGGGCTTCCGGCAGCTGGCCTTGGATGTCTTTGAACCGCGCGCGTATCGAGCCGCTGTCGACCACCAGCGCGTCCAGCGAGGCTTCCAGCCAATTGCCGATGTCGACTAGGGTGGCCCTCGGGTCCTCGGCCAAGCATCACCAACGCTTCCTCGCCTGTCGCCGGACTCCTCGAACTCCGACAAGTCAAAGTTGAGGAGGTCGGCTATGTTCTACAAGAAAGAAGAAGATGATCAAGAAGATATTAAGTCGACAAAGGCGATAATCAAATTTAGTTGGCTTACCATTGGCACCGGGGTCAGAGCAGTTGGCTCGGCTGGATCGTTGCCCGCGGCCGTCGGGGCCTCCTCGTCGGCGTTGTCGCCACCGCCCCCGGCAGGCGCGGCATGCTCACTAGACGCCTAGGGGGCAGCCGATGGAGACCGCGGGGGCTGCAAAAGAAAGAGTTAGCGGACAAGTCGACTAATTACTACAAGTCAAGTGGCGGGGGATGATTACCGATGGCGCGGGGTGTGAAGTGTGGCCGACCAATTTCTTGACCTAAAAAGAATGGTTCGATCAAATGCAAGTGATCATCCTCAATCCAAAATCTAGTGAAGCGAAGGCTTACCGGCCGATGTTTTGCTGGAGCGTTGACCGACTCAGGACCCGAAACCCCGGGTTCGGTCGCCGGTCCAACAGCCGCTGGCATTTCCTCGCTGGCAACGGTGTCGAGGAACTACGCAACGGCCGGATCCAAGGGGGGAAGGCTATCGGTGGGCACGGTTGGCTTCTTCTCCTTTTTCAGCCTCTTGGGGGCAGGCGCGGCCGACGGCTATGGAGGTGGTGCAGCCCTTTTCTTCTGAGCGATCGGCTGGCACACCTGCCCTCATAGCAACGAAGCCAGCTTCGGCGCCTCCCAGCCGATGGCCGACGGAGCGAGGCCCCCCCATCAAGAACACCTAAACGGTATTCGATGGGGCACCCGGAGTTGCTCACCGTCGGCCATTCCATCTCCGTCTCCTGCAGACCAAAGAGTAAATGTTAATCGGCTATGTCAGCCAATGATGAGAAGAAGAAAATTATTTGGAACTTGAAGCTTACGGAGGGGATCTCGTCAGGCAGGAGCAGGTCGACGTAACAAGATGACCGTTGGTGGAAGATATGGCGCTTGATTTCAGTCCACCATCGGTCGTAAGCGGCGCTTTTCCTTAGCGACAATATTATCATGCCGACGTCGCCGAGGGGAGGGTCGGCTATGTTCGGCAGCCGATCCATTATCAGGTCTTGCCCTACCACTCCCGTCGTTTCGATCTTATCGGCATAAAAGAAGCCGATGGGCAGCTGCCCAAGACAAAGCTGCCTCGCCGTCGACACTGGGTAATATAATTCGTAGCTCTTGGCCACTGATCGGCCCTGGTGAATCTCGGTCGGCAAGATGCAGGGGGACAGAGTGGCGATGAACAGTTCCCTGCACCTCGGGTTGTCGGCTGAGTTGATGTCTTCCCAATTGAAGTCATCCGGCAACTCAAACAGGCCCCGGTCCTGGTAAAAAACCAGGCGCGGTTATCGCAAGACAGCCCATCATAGAGGGCTATGAACCATTCGGCCAGCAGCTTGGCCGATTGCTTTGAGCCCACGTGGGTGGCTGCTGCCTCTTCGTAGCTCATGCACCTGGTGGTGATGATCTGGTTGCCCTCTTCATCCTCGATCGGCTCCAGCCTTGGGAACACAGTTGCTGTCAGAGGGAGCCGACCGGCTATCTTTTGCGTTGCCAGCACTAACCAGATCTGAAGGAACCACCAGGGGCCGCCAGTGGTGATGGGGGCGTTGGCGGCTATCTTCGTGGCGGCCTGATGCAATGTCTGTTAAAAGTAGCCGAGGAGGTACTTCCCCAGCGCAAGTTTTCCCCCGTCGGCTAGGACTTCGGCTACGACCTGCCAGTTGGCGGTCGGCCCACAGCTCGATCCACAAAACACAATTTTTTCAAGCCACATCATCAAGAATGCAGCATGCTCTCTGTGGCCGACGATTCCATCCTTCATGTTTTTGGCAATGAAGCCGCTCCACCCGCCGATGGCCTTGGTTTTGAATTGGTGCTGCCCCTTTCGGCTCAAGTTCTTTGGGATTGGCCGATGACTCAATGTCCAAACCAGTTGTCATGTACACGTCGGCTAGCGTGATGGTCATCGGCCCTTGACGAAAGAAAAAGGCGTTGAAGTTGTCATTCTAGAAGTACGTTGCGGCCGACAGAAGTGGCTCGTCCTTCTCCATGTTGGCAATAGACAGAGCCAAGCCTTGGGCTATCCCGGCCTGCTCCCACTGTGTATATTTGGCCGATCGCACCTTCTTGTACCATTCAATCCAGGCTGCGTCGGTGGTCGGCCATGCTTTGAATGTTCCATTCCAGTGGGTGAGGGATGGCTTGGCGGTGTTGAAGGGGATCCGGTTAGTTTCGGGTATGATTACATCGGCTGGATTTGTGTTGCCAATGGGGTCAAGAAAGTATCTTTGTGCTTGTGACAGATTGGGGATAATCACTTGATGTGACAGGTGCTGATTCGTAAAAGAGAAGAGGGCGCTAATCAAGAACGGTTGCATATTACGGTTCGAGGAAGGAAAAAAGTACTAATTGATAAGAATACGAAGTAAAATGCTACTTGAAAAATGGCCGAACGTAATATTGATGCAAAATGTTTAAAGAAGCAGATTCAAAACTAAAATTATGGATCGGAAGGGAGTACCTCAGGGAACTCGGTTGTGGCGACGGTCGAAACGGCAGCGGCGGATGGCGCGGCGGCGTGGCTGGCATGGCGGCGGTGGCGGCGAAACGGAGGTGCTCGATGCAGCGACGGTGGAGGATATCGAAGTGCTCGGGGGTGAAGATGGATTTGGTCTGAAGAACGTGACGGAGTTCGACGAGCGCCGATGGAATCACCGAAGAAGAGAGAGAAGGCAAGAGGCTTGCGTGCAAAGGAGGCTGAGTGCGCTTTGAAGGCGTAGGCGGTTCGGCCGAGGAGAGTGGATATTTAAAGGGTATTTGGACGAAAGACGAAGCGGTTTAGGTCAAGAAAAGAGCGGGAGTTTGAATAGGCAAGCAAATCAGCAAACATCGTATCACGGACATGGGGGGCATGTGTTAACACTGAAATTTGGTAATCGAATCCCCAAGTCTGCAAAGGCGAAGCAGAGTCGGATCAGCTGGAGACAGGGGTCGCATCGGCTGAAGAGTGATCGGCTGCGAGGCCAATCGGCTAAGGTTGGATCGAACAGGGGCAGCCGATAGCCGATTCCAGGTCCGGAAGAGATGAAACCATTTCTGATGCAGCAGATTGAAGATAAATAGAAGATTCGGTTGTTAATTGCGCGTTAAACGATATTGCCACTTATGGATACAGTCCTGTAACGGCAATTGTATCTGTAATTTAGGGGTTTGTTTAAGCTGTTAGTCGTAACACGGCGTGGGTCTCGCTTGGGATAATGTTGTGTTTTAAATAATAGTTTACATAGAGTCCAGGGTTTGTAAAGATAATTGTATCTTGGGTATAAATAGGACCCAAGACCCCCTCGTAATAAAGATTCAATTAAGTTCAACACAATCAATCAAACCTTTAGCGTATCGCCAACCTTTTCTTCAGACGAGCAGTTTGTTTGGCTATGGGTTGCATCGTTTCGATCTCCAGATCTAGGTAAATTCTTGTCATTAGTGGTATGATCTACTGTTTCTAGTGCTTCCATCGTAATGACACATTAGAATCGGGAGTTTGTACTGCGCTATTTATCATATAGCGCATATAAATTAGATCAATGTTTAGATCTATCCCGCCATTGGCTAGTTCTAGCAAGAACTTGCAGCCGATAGGGCTAGATCTAAAGGTTGGCTGGTTTATATGCGGTATCCACCGTCTCGAGAGGTATAAATCGGCTACAACCGATCAGGTTTTTCTTTTATACTTAATGTTGAATCGGGTTCGAACTATTAAGTCGTTTTTAGAACTATCAATGATCCGTTCATTTGAGATTTATATTGTTTAGAGACAGTGCCGGGGTTTCAGCCGGCCTTATCTGCCCTGATATGTTTCTTTTAATATATTTATTATTAGATTTATATTAGGATTGCCTCTAATGTTAAGATCACATTCTTGTCTGACGTCGCCAGCCGAAATCGGCCTACCGTTGACAGCCGATGGCCGATTTCCAGGCTATGCATCTGTTTCAAGAATGATATCTTTCTATAAGATTCATCGGAGTACTAGCCAGCTTTCCAATATCGGCTAGGTTATCGATTCATATATTTATTATTCTTTGCTGTATTTGGGTTAAGCGGCTGATGCTGTCTCGGTATAGCCGATACATTCCAGTCACTTGGCTTAAATATAGTTTAGAATAGCATATATATATTTATGGATTCCCTCAGCCGATCAAGTGGGGATCTAACTTAACACTTAACGCATATTCCCTTGTTTTTCTTGTTGATTGACAGATCAAATCAACTGGCACGCCCTGCACCGAACAGGCAGCCGAGAAGGACCTGCACTGGATCTAAGCAGATCTCCCAGGCCAGCGCGTGAGAGAAATTTCTCATCAACAGGCTCACAAGAGTATATATAGGAGATAAAAAGAAAAACATCTAATAGGACAAGACATGAAATCCTACTACGATTAGACATAGAGTCCTGTAAAAAACTAATCCAAATTCGAATCACATATTTAACACTTCGTACCATCTACTAGAGCAGTCAGAGTCAGCGTCGCTCCGTGCTTGAGGGCGAGCGGAGACAGCTGGGCTTGGGGGCGACCAGAAGGGGTCACCCATCTCTCTACCATCGTTGTCACATCTGCTCACGCACCGCACGAGCTCGCTGGCAAAGAAAGCACGCCATGTTGGTGGAGAAACATCCTAGGATTGGAATACATGGAGGGATTGGAAAGGAGGAGATTTTATTGATGCATGCACTACTGGAGAAACGATCTTTGGTTGAAGCGCCAAAATCCACAATAGTCCCGGTTGGAGTTGTACCCGGACTAAAAATATTTTTAGTCCCGGTTTAAAAAGGCAATGGCTCTCTAGGATCTTTAGTCCCGGTTCAAATCCCGTCGAACCTATCGGGCGTCGGGGTCTTAAGTCCGGTTGGTAACACCAACCGGGACTACATATCCCATATTTAGTTCCGGTTGGTGTTACCAACCGGGACTAAAGATCATTTTGATCTTTAGTCCTGGTTGGTAACATCAACCGAGACTAAATACGGAGTTGCTTTTTATACTTCTTCTTCCTCCTCCCCCGAGCCACCTGCACTTGTCTTCAAACTTTTGCTCTAGCTAGAAGGGAGGTGCTGCCAAAATTTTTTGTGATTTTGTTTTGGTGATAATACACAAATCTTTGCTATCTACAAGGTTAGCAACTTCATCATCTTTTGATCTATGTTTAGCATTTTGCTTTTTATGGCTGTTTTCTATATATTTTTATCTCTAGATATTTTATGCAAAAATGAAGAGAGAGAAAATTTGTTTGGGACTAATTATTTTACTAAGCACATTACACTATGTTGAGAAAATTATTTTGGAAAATGAAGAGGAAGAAAAGTATGCTTAGCACGTTACATTTGTAGGAATTTATTACGTATAATTTTATCTCAAAAAATATTTATGAAAAATGATGAGACAAAAAAGTTATAAAATAGATGACAAAGGAAAAAATATAGAAACTTTGAAAGTAGATTAGAAAAATAAGGTAATTTAAAGATCGTTAAAACAGTTGGAAATATGTGCATACATTAAAAAGAACTTTTAAAATAATTAATTAATTTTATGTTTACAACTTTAAAAGAACTTATACAAATAATTCTAATTTTTTTTAAGTACAACACATTACGTATGTTGGATTAGTATATAATTATTGTCTGATTACATATATATAATTATAGTAATAATATTTAAATGGTTTGACTTTCGTGGATTTTTCTTACAATTTTTGTGCATTCCATGTAGATGGATCGGCAATGGATGTACAACACGGATCGACGGTTGACAGAGTTTATTGAAGACGTGCATTATTTTTTGAGTGTGGCCGATGCCAACAAGCAGAAGGGTTTCATACGTTGTCCATGCAAAAGTGCAAAAAACGAGAAGGAGTATTCTACATCAAGAATTATTCATGCCCACTTGTTTCAGTCGGGATTCATGCCTCACTACTATTGCTAGACATCGCACGAAGAGGTGGGGGTTGCAATGGAAGAAGATGAAGAAGACGACGATAACATTCCGGACTATGGTCAATACAGCAGGCGAGGCGGATGGGGATGCTGAAGAAAACGACGGTGCCGATGACCTTGGTCAGATGTTGCGTGACGTACAGGGGGACAGCGAAGGTGAAAAGGAGGTGCAGAAATTGGTGCGTATGTTGGTGGACCACAAAACGTCCTTGTACCCAGGCTGTGAACAGGGGCACAAAAAGTTGGGTACCACGCTGGAATTCTTGCAATGGAAGGCCAAAAATGGTGTCAATGAAAAGGAATTTGGCAAGTTACTAAAACTCATGAAGAACATTCTTCCAGAGGGAAACGAATTGCCGGAATCAACATACAAGGCTAAGAAGTTAGTCTGCCCTCTAAGACTGGAGGTACAGAAGATACACGCATGTCCTAACGATTGTATCCTCTACCGCGGTGAGAAGTACGAGAACCTAGAAGCATGTCCGATTTATAAAGCACTTCGATACAAGATCAGACGAGATGATCCAGGCGAAGTTGACGGACGACCTTCGAAGAAAAGGCTTCCTGCTAAGCTGATGTGGTATTTTCCTATAATACCATGGCTGAAGCATCTATTCAGGAACAAAGAGCATGCAAGGATGATGCGCTGGCATGCGGAAGAACGCCTAAAAGATGGCATGCTGAGACATCCCATCGATGGGTCGTAGTGGCGAAACATCGATAGAACATTTAAAGACTTCGGCGAAGATGCAAGAAACCTAAGGTTTGGCTTAAGTACGGACGGCATGAATCCTTTTGGAGAGATGAGCAGCAGACATAGCACTTGGCCTGTAACGATGTGTATCTATAACCTCCCGCCTTGGCTATGCATGAAGCGAAAGTACATTCAGATGCCGGTTATTATTCAAGGCCCGAAGCAACCTGGTAACGACATCGATGTGTACCTGAGACCGCTGACCAAAGATCTAAAACTACTGTGGAAGAAAGAAGGTGTCCCCGTGTGGGATGAGAATAAATAGGAGCAGTTTAACTTACGAGGGTTGCTGTTTGTTACCATCAACGACAGGCCTGCACTTAGCAATCTATCCAGGCAGTCAAACAAGGGGTACAACATTTGCACCCATTGTATGGATGAGACCGAATGTACGTACCTGAAACACTATAAGAAGGGAGTGTACATGGGTTATCGTCGCGTTGCAAGCCACCCTTTCCGGAGAAAAGGCAAACATTTTGATCAAAAGGCAGACCATCGTACTAAGCCAAAGCATCGCAACGGAAAGGCCATGTTTGCCATGGTGAAAGACCTCAAAGTAGTATTTGGAAAGGGACATGGCAGCCAACCTATAGCAAGTGAAGGTGGTCACGCGGCGATATGGAAGAATAAGTCATTTTTTTGGGAGTTGCCCTATTGGGAAGTCTTGGATGTCCGCCACGTAATTGACGTGATGCACCTCACTAAGAATCTTTGCGTAAACCTGTTGGGCTTCCTAGGTGTATATGGAAAATCAAAAGATACACTTGAGGCACGTAACGCTTTGAAAAATATGGCACAATGCGACGGCCTTCACCCGCAACCAAAGGAGAAAGGAGCCCACTACCTAAGTCCAGCCAGCTACACTTTGAGCGAGGTAGAGAAGAAAATAATGTTTGAATGCCTAGAGAGCATCAAGGTACCGTTTGGATACTCCTCGAATATACAGGGAATAATAAGCACGAAGGATAAAAAGTTCACAAATCTAAAGTCCCATGACTGCCACGTGCTGATGACACAGCTGCTTCCCGTTATAATTCGGGGTATCCTTCCCGATAATGTTCGGGCAATAATAACAAAGTTATGTGCTTTCCTGAACGTAATTTCATAGAAGATCATCGATCCAGACAAACTAGAAGACTTTCAAAATGATGTGGTTCAATGTCTTGTCAGCTTTGAGATGATCTTTCCGCCTTCCTTCTTCAATATCATGACGCATCTCCTATGCCACCTTATCAAAGAGATTCGTATCCTCGGTCTAGTATTCCTACACAACATTTTCCCCTTCAGGAGATATATGGGCGTTCTAAACAAGTACGTCCGTAACCGTTCTCGTCCGGAGGCCAGCATCGCCAAGGGATATGGAACAGACGAGGTGATTGAGTTTTGCATCGACTTTATTGAAGACTTTCGTCCCATCGCGGTGCCTGAATCAAGCCATGAAGGTAGACTAGGGGGACAGGAACTCTTGGAAGGAACACAATAATGACCATAGACAATGACTTGTTTAGGAAAGCACATTGGACCGTGTTGCAACAATATTCCTTGGTGGCTCCTTACATCGAGGAGCACTTGGCGATTGTTAACTCGAAAATCATCGGTAAGATGGATGCCTGGATTACACGCCATCACATTGATACATTCCCTGCTTGGCTGCGACAACGTCTCATGGGCAATGCGAGCATTGACCAACAACTAGCCTTCCTGTCGAGGGGACCATCTTGCTCGATCACTACATTCCAAGCATATGAAATCAATGGGTACACATTTTACACATGGTCCCAAGACATAAAGAGCACAAATCTGAATAGCGATGTCCACGTCGATGCCATGGGATACAATGGTATGACTAGCACATATTACGGTAGCATTGATGACATATGGGAGCTGGACTATGGACCTCTGAAGGTCCCTCTGTTTCGGTGCTAGTGGGTTAGGCTCAGTGGTGGAGGCGTAACCATTGATGCAAGTGGGATGACAACGGTCGACCTGAGCAAGGTTGGATAGTCAGACGAACCCTTCGTCCTTGCCAATGATGTACGACAAGTTTTCTATGTCAAGGACATGGCTAGCAAATCAAAGGGGAAAGGGTCCGGCGAGCCAAAACGCCACGTGGTTCTCCCAGGCAAAAGGAAAATCGTGGGAGTCGAGGATAGAACTGACGAAGATTACAATTAGTTTGACGGGCAACCTCCGTTCGCGGTGACGGTTGACCCGAGCATCCTCCTATCAACTGAGGACACCCCTTACTCACGCAACGATCATAACGAAGGAACAATTGTGCGGAGAAAGTACGTGAGGACAACCATCACTTAGCTAAATTTTTGTACAGACGATGTAAATTAGATTGAATTAATGAATTTATTGTAACTATTTGAATTTATTGTAAATTATTGTAAATTATTAAATATTATTATAAATTATAGATGGTTGTTACAATTTAAAATACTTTTGAATATGGCAAATGTTAATTATATATTATTATTTAAATTTAAAATACTTTTGAATAGGTTTAATGTTAATTACATATGATTGTTAGAATTTGAAATAGGTTTGAATAGGGAAAATGTTACTAACATATTATTATTTAAATTTAAAATATTTTTCAAATAGGCGATATGTTAATTATATATGAATTAAAATATTTTTAAATAAGGAAAATATTAATTCTATGCTTATTAGAATTTAAAATAATTTTGAATAGGGCAATGTTAATAACATGTTATTATTTGAATTTAAAATATTTTGAAATAGTCCATATGTTAATTATATATGAATTTAAAATATTTTTGAATAAGGCAATGTTAATTCTTTAAAATGTTATTATTGAATTTAAAATGTTGTTTAAAATGTTATCTTTGAATTTAAAATGTTATTTTTGAATAAGGCAAATGTTATATATGATTATTACAATTTAAAATAGTTTTGAAATAGGTCAAATGTTAATTATATATGAATTTAAAATATTTTTGAATAGGGCAAATGTTAATTCTATGTGATTATTATAATTTAAAATACATTATAATATGGCACTCTGCTTAAATATTTAATCTCGGTTTTTAATACAAACCGAAAAAAATTTGGAAAGAGCGGGAAAACACCTTTAGTCCGGTTGGTGGCAACCAGGACTAAAGATGCTCACCTACCAGGGACACGTGGTCGCTCCGTCATCTTTAGTCCGGTTGGTGGCTCCAACCAGACTAAAGATTTATCTTTTGTCCAGGTTGAAGCCACCAACCGGACTAATGTATCTTTAGTCCCCGTTCGTGACTTAAACCGGGACAAAAGAGCCCGATAACTATATATAACAGTGGCCGCGGGGGATCCAACACTTAGCTGTTTTTCGCATCCGTGCTCTTCGTCTTCGTTGCTGTCGCCGAACCCTAAAGCCGCCGCGTCGCCATCGCCATCTTCACCAGCACCGTCGTCGCCGCCGGGAGCCACCGTCGTCGGGTTCCGCCGTCGTCCCAATCGGATAGTCGATCCGGCCCATCTCCCATTTTTCCTCTCGTGTGTGCCACCTCGTTCTTAGGGTTTTGGAACCAGCCGTCGCCGCCACCGCCGCCGCAGCCCCCTATACCCTAAACACTAAGCCGTTGCTGCCGCGCGACGCCGCCGCCCAGCCCCTTTGCCTCCCCGGCCGCCCTGCCCGGCCGGCGGCGCCCAGCTCGCCCTCCACCGCCGTTGCCGCCGTCGCTCCTCGTCACGTACCCAAATTCTAGGGTCAATGAAATTTGGTATAAACAAAAATAAAATTAAAGTTTTCCAATTTTGTGAACCAAGAATTTTTATTTCAACCTTAGGTTAAGGAACTCCAACCTATTTACATGATTCAAAAATTTGAGAACAAAAATTTTCCTTTTCTAGTTAGGTGAGACTGATCTAGGCCTACGCATGGTAGACCCGAACTTGAGAATAAATTAAAAACTTTTTCATTTATAGCCTAGGACAACAATGCAAGCTCATAAAGCCCGCTTTGTTAGTGATATGCACTAGAGGCAACATGGAGATGTTGGATATCACGTCAATGTTTATGTATAAATGAATAAAGTGTTATTCGGTTCCATGAAATAGACATCTTGTATTGATCAATAAGTACGTGACTTATTTATGAGACTCGATATGTATGAATCTATTTCTAAACGATCCCACGATCATATGTCATATTGTTGGAACAAATATGATTCTAAGATCGGCATGTTTATTGATTGATGATCATGTCTCGTAGATCATGGGTATGGAGATACCAAATCAATAAACATGGACATATGTGTTAGAGAACACATTGTTGGATAGACCCACCATGAGACACTACAGAATTAATGTGCCATTAGTTGGTCTCGAGGTAGTGTTGGTACAAAGTCCTTAGACCGAGATCACCATGGATTCCAACATGTGTAGTAGCCTACTTTGGGACTACCAAACGCTATTCCGTAATGCTGGATAGTTATAAAGGTAGTTTTCGGGTTTGCTATGAAACATGGAGTGGGATGTGAGTGATCAAGATGGAATTTGCCCCTCCTTTGGAGAGATATCTCTGGGCCCCTCGAGGTAATGGATTATGGAAATGCATGGCCATGCTAAGTTGATTGAGGAGTCAATCAAGACGGATAATCCAATACGGTTCGAGTGAATGGTTAAGCTATTGAAGGGATGGCACACATCTTGCCTATAGCTTAACCGGTATCGTGAGGCAAAGGGATTTGTGTACACATTACGGGTTCGAGCCGATATTATATTCTTGTATACTATGGTGTCAATATGTGCTGCTAGGCGCCGCTATTGACATGTGGTGAGTTGGACTCGAGCCGACGATCGGCTAAGTTAGACTATAGCCGAAACCGAGTATACCTGAACCTACAGGGTCGCACGCTTAAGGGGATAGAATAGATATTCGAGTTGGACTCGGATACGGCTCGATCGGATAGGGATCCGATCGGATAGAGTCCTATGGGCTTACGACGTGTGGGGCGGCCAACTCTATGAGATACGGATGAGATCCGATTCAAAATAGAGTCCTAATCGGCCACTAGTCCCGTCGGCCAACTCTATATAAAGGAGGGAGGGGTGGAGAGCGTGAGACGTCAATTGCATCGCGTGCAACGAAGTCGCCGAGATCAATCTCCATGGAAACCCTCCCCACTTTCGAGCCAAACCCTAGCCTTGCATCGCGTGCTAGCACACGGGTGTACGGCGTTCGTCCCCGGACGTGTGGATACCGGTAGAGGCGCCGCTACGTTGCGCGCTCTTGATCGGCTGCGGTCGGGCGCATCGGAGCGAGGCGTGAGAACGCGGCCGGACGACTCGAATCGGGCGATTGGCGAATCGGTGTCTCCGGGAATAGGCTACACTGCTCCGGATCGGATTGCCCCGATTGGCTATTCCGCGCACTCTACTCTAATCGGTAACGATCTATCGGCCCTTACTTGCAAGTGTTCCTGGTTTGCGCGGTAGAAATTTTTGTTTTCGGCTAGCGTAGCTTCCGCGTGACCCTTCAAAGTGGTATCGAGCTAATCTTGCTTAGTTCGAGTTTTAGATTGGATCTGGAACAAGTTTTGCGCACGGGTTGATTAGATCAATCGGTTTAACGGGATCTGTTGAGGAGAGTTAATGGTAATTGCGTTCCTTGATAGTGTATCGGAACGGTGTAATGTGATTACGTCGAAGCAATTTCCAAATAACTCGGTTTGAGTTGGAGTTCGAGATAGCGTTCCTTGATAGTGTATCGGAACGGTATAATGTGATTATACCGAAGCTATCTCGTAGTCCGACTTTGTTGCTGCCTCGCGCCTACGCAAACCATCTCCCTTGATAGTGTATCGGGACGGCATAATATGATTATGCCGATATGGTTTCCATAAGCGATTTCATAGATTGGATCTATGACCGCCGTGTGCATACCCCCTTATAGGTCGTCTCGATGCCGTAGCTCTGCGATAGGTAGAAAACGTTTCTACGCCTAACTTGTTTTTGCAGAGAATGCTTTGAGATGGTATGGCCCTATTGTATGTATGAGATGTATGAGATGCATGTGATGCATGTAATATTCTTTCATATGTGCAATCCCGTAATATTCTTTCATACGTGCAATGCTTGTAATATTCTTTCACGACTGCGAGTCGATGTAATCTTCAATTAGAGCTTCTACGTAGTAGCTTAGTTTGAAGATATCAAGCATTCGACACTTGGAATATGGTGCCGAAGATGGAGATCCTCGGCGCGACATGGAGATGGAGATCACCATGTGAAGGGGGCCATACTATTTCATTATATGCTATTCTTCTTGATTTCATATGTGATATGTTTGTTTGATAGGATAGCATCCTCTCAAAATTAAGTAGTAATGATGCCCTTCCAAATGTTGCACCCGTCACCGTTATGCTCGTCAATGGTGGGTCGCCAAAGCGAGTGCCATTCTCTATCATAACACGAGGGGTATATGTCGACATATACATGCAGGAGCATTTGGTTTACTTAACAAGGCTATCAAAACAGTTTTGGGCCTTGGGGCATAGGTTGGCGCCGGGGCATGGAGATGCCACACCAACAACAAGAGTCACATAGAGATGTGATTAGCAAGGTGTTGCTTACCGATGTTACTAATTTTCTAGCGTGATGCCAAAGCTCACTAGAAAATTAATTAACATGTGTATCTTGACCCAATACGTAACCTAGAGGGAAGGTGGAAAATACGTAATGGGAGTCTAATGTTAAATTGTTTAACAATAGACATAGCATAAACATTGTGCTAAACTTTGCTTTTCGTTGTAGAATAAATGGCGGCTAATACTACACCCAGTACCTTTAATTTGCGATCTATTCTCGAAAAGGAAAAATTAAATGGAACAAACTTTATGGATTGGTATCGCAACTTGAGAATTGTTCTCAAGCAAGAGCGTAAGGAGTACGTTCTTGAAGTACCCTATCCGAGGATTTGCCAACTAATGCCACTGCAACGCACGGAGGGCTTATGAGAAGCACACTAATGATGCCCTAGATATAAGTCGTCTCATGCTTGCTACAATGTCCCCCGAGCTTCGAAGCAATATGAGAGCAGCGATGCTCACACTATTATTCGGGGACTGCGTGGCATGTTTGAGAACCAAGCTCGGGCCGAGAGGTTCAACACCTCAAAGTCCTTGTTTGCGTGAGCTTGTTGAGGGAATCCCGTCGATCCGCATGTGATAAAGATGATTGGCTACATTGAGAGTCCGGAAAACGGGTTTTCCCCTTAGCCAAGAGTTGGCTGCGATGTGATTCTCCGGTCGCTCCCTCCGAGCTTCGAGCCATTCATATTAAATTATCACATGAACAATATGGATAGGACCTTGGCTGAATTGCATGGGATGCTAAAGACTGAGCGAGGAGAGTATCCGGAAAAACGGTCATCATGTGATGATAATGCGAAGGCTAAGCGCAAACCACTGTCAAGAAACTTTGCACAAAGAGAAAGTTAACTCCCGATGAGATCGCGAGTGCCTCTAATGCAAAGAAGGGCAAGAAGGGGTCGGCGGCATCGGATGCCGTTTGCTTCTTGCAAGGAGACAGCCACTGGAAAAGGAACCGCAAGAAGTACATGGAGGATCTCAAGAAGAAGCAAAGTACGACTTACGCCGGTATTAATGTTATCGACATTAATCTTGCTACTTCACCTACCGACTCTTGGGTATTTGATACCGGATCGGTAGCTCATATTTGCAAATCGTTGCGGGAATGAGAAGAAGTAGAGGATTGAGAAGGGGCGAGGTGAACTGCGCGTCGGCAATGGAGCAAGCGTTGCTACGCTTCTTTGTCGGCACGTACCACTTCATCTACCTTCAGGATTAGTTTTGGAATTGAATAATTGTTATTGTGTTCCAACACTATGTCAAAACGTTATTTCCGCTTCATGTTTGCAAGCGGAAGGATATGATTTTAGATCAATGAACAATGGTTGTTCAATATATCTCAGAGATATGTTCTATTTTCATGCTCCATTGGTGAATGGATTATACGTTTTGAATCTTGAAGCGTCTCCCATCTATAACATTAATACGAAAGAAAACTCTCTAATGATATAAACCCCACGTTTATCCGGCATTGTCGCTTAGGCCATATAAATAAGAAACGCATGGAGAAGCTCCATAAGGATGGATTGCTTCACTCTTTTGATTTTGAATCATTTGAGACATGTGAGTCTTGTTTACTTGGTAAGATGACAAAGGCACCTTTCACGGGACACGGTGAAAGAGCAAGTGACTTGTTGGCACTCGTACATACCGATGTATGTGGACCAATGAGCTCGACGGCCGAGGTGGTTATCGTACTTCATTACCTTTACGATGACTTTAGTAGATATGGTTATATCTACTTGATGAGGCATAAGTCCGAATCCTTTGAAAAGTTAAAAGAATTCCAGAATGAAGTACAGAATCATTTAGGGAAAACAATCAAGTTTCTACGATCGGATCGTGGAGGGAATACTTGAGCCAAGAGTTTGGTAATCATCGAAAGATTGTGGAATTGTTCCACGCTTAACTCCGCCGGGAACTCCACAATGGAACGGAGTGTCCGAACGGAGAAATCGCACCTTGTTGGACATGGTGCGGTCGATGATGAGCCAAAGTGATCTTCCGTTATCTTTCTAGGGATATGCTCTTGAAACATGCGCTCACACTAAATAGAGTTCCATCTAAGTCGGTTGAAAAGACACCATATGAGATATGGACAGGGCAACCCCTAGTTTGTCTTTTCTCAAAATATGGAGATGCGGCTTATGTAAAACGTTTACGACAAGCTCACACCCAAATCGACAAGTGCTTCTTTGTGGGATATCCTAAGGAAACTAAGGGATATTACTTTTATAATCGGGAACAAGGCAAAGTGTTTGTCGCCCGACACGGTGTCTTCTTAGAGAAAGAGTTTCTTTCAAGAAGGGTTAGTGGGAGCAGGGTGCATCTTGAAGAAGTTCAAGAAACACCGAGAAAATGTTTTTCGCGACCACGTAACCACAACGAAGGTGCAAAGTGTTGCGCCACCGGTTGTAGATACACCAGCCCCACGGAGGTCGAAAGATCACGTCGTGCACCCATGTAGTACAGTGCGGAACAACGTGATATATTGTTGTTGGACAACAATGAACCTAAGACCTATGAGGAAGCGATGGTGGGACCCGATTCCAACAAGTGGCTTGGAGCCATGAAATCCGAAATAGAATCCATGTACGACAATCAAGTTTGGAACTTGGTTGATCCACTGATGGTGTCAAAACCATTGAATGTAAATGGGTTTTTAAGAAAAGGCCGATATGGATGGAAATGTTCACATCTATAAGGCGCGATTGGTGGCGAAAGGTTTTAAACAGATTCAAGGAGTTGATTATGATGAAACCTTCTCGCCCGTCGCAATGCTTAAATCTATTCGGATTATGCTAGCGATTGCTGCATATTTCGATTATGAGATATGGCGATGGATGTCAAAACGGCTTTCCGAATGGAAACCTAAGCGAGGATGTATACATGATACAACCTCGGGTTTTGTCGATCGAGAATCGCTCGAAAGATATGCAAGCTACGAAATCCATTTATGGATTGAAGCAAGCATCTCGGAGTTGGAATATTCGTTTTGATGAAGTAATCAAAGGGTTTGGTTTCATCAAAAATGAAGAAGAGGCCTGTGTTTACAAAAAGGTCGTGGGAGCGCAATTGTATTTCTAATCTTATATGTGGATGACATATTGCGATTGGAAATGATATCCCTATGCTTGAATCCGTCAAGTCTTCATTGAAAAATAGTTTTTCCATGAAAGACTTAGGGGAGGCAGCATATATATTAGCATTCGGATCTATAGAGATAGATCCAAGAGGCTAATTGGATTAAGCCAAAGTACATACATTGACAAGGTGTTGAAAAGGTTCAACATGCATGATTCCAAGAAAGGTTTCTTGCCTATGTCACATGGCATCAATCTTAGCAAGAATCGGTGTCCTCGGACACATGATGAGCGGAATAAGATGGGTATGGTTCCATATGCTTCGGCAATTGGATCCATCATGTATGCCATGCTTTGTACATGCCCGCATGTCTCGTACGCTTTGAGTGCTACGAGCAGATACTCGGATCCGGTGAAGGTCACTGGATCGCCGTAAAGAATATCCTTAAGTACTTGAGAAGAACTAAGGATATGTTCCTAGTCTATGGAGGTGAAGAAGAGCTCGTTGTAAGTGGTTACACCGATGCTAGCTTCCAAACGGACAAGGATGATTATAGATCGCAACGGGTTCGTGTTCTCGCTGAACGGAGGCGCGTCTTGGAAGAGTTCCAAGCAGATACCGTTGCCGATTCTACAACGGAGGCCGAGTACATTGCGCTTCGGAAGCCGCAAAGGAGGCCGTTTGGATCAAGAAATTCGTTTCGAACCCACCGCCAACCTTTGTCGGCCTTCCCCCGTACCCAGCAAACTTGGTGTTAGTGATATGCACTAGAGGCAACATGGAGATGTTGGATATCACGTCAATGTTTATGTATAAATGAATAAAGTGTTATTCGGTTCCATGAAATAGACATCTTGTATTGATCAATAAGTACGTGACTTATTTATGAGACTCGATATGTATGAATCTATTTCTAAACGATCCTCGATCATATGTCATATTGTTGGAACAAATATGATTCTAAGATCGGCATGTTTATTGATTGATGATCATGTCTCATAGATCATGGGTATGGAGATACCAAATCAATAAACATGGACATATGTGTTGGAGAACACATTGTTGGATAGACCCACCATGAGACACTACGGAATTAATGTGCCATTAGTTGGTCTCGGGTAGTGTTGGTACAAAGTCCTTAGACTGAGATCACCATGGATTCCAACATGTGTAGTAGCCTACTTTGGGACTACCAAACGCTATTCCGTAATGCTGGATAGTTATAAAGGTAGTTTTCGGGTTTGCTATGAAACATGGAGTGGGATGTGAGTGATCAAGATGGAATTTGCCCCTCCTTTGGAGAGATATCTCTGGGCCCCTCGAGGTAATGGATTATGGAAATGCATGGCCATGCTAAGTTGATTGAGGAGTCAATCAACGGACGGATAATCCAATACGGTTCGAGTGAATGGTTAAGCTATTGAAGGGATGGCACACATCTTGCCTATAGCTTAACGGTATCGTGAGGCAAAGGGATTTGTGTACACATTACAGGTTCGAGCCGATATTATATTCTTGTATACTATGGTGTCAATATGTGCTTGCTAGGCGCCGCTATTGACAGTCGGTGAGTTGGACTCGAGCCGACGATCGGCTAAGTTAGACTATAGCCGAAACCGAGTATACCTGAACCTACGGTCGCACGCTTAAGGGGATAGAATAGATATTCGAGTTGGACTCGGATACGGCTCGATCGGATAGGGATCCGATCGGATAGAGTCCTATGGGCTTACGACGTGTGGGGCGGCCAACTCTATGAGATACGGATGAGATCCGATTCAAAATAGAGTCCTAATCGGCCACTAGTCCCAGTCGGCCAACTCTATATAAAGGAGGGAGGGGTGGAGAGCCGTGAGACGTCAATTGCATCGCGTGCAACGTAAGTCGCCGAGATCAATCTCCACGGAAACCCTCCCACTTTCGAGCCAAACCCTAGCCTTGCATCGCGTGCTAGCACACGGGTGTACGGCGTTCGTCCCCGGACGTGTGGATACGGTAGAGGCGCTGCACGTTGCGCGCTCTTGATCGGCGTCGGGCGCATCGGAGCGAGGCGTGAGAACGCGGCGGACGACTCGAATCGGCGATTGGCGAACCGGTCTGCCTCTCGGAATAGGCTACACTGTTCCGGATCGGATTGCCCGATTGGCTATTCCGCCGCACTCTACTCTAATCGGTAACGATCTATCGGCCCTTACTTGCAAGTGTTCCTGGTTTGCGCGGTAGAAATTTTTGTTTTCGGCTAGCGTAGCTTCCGCGTGACCCTTCACGCTTGACATAGGTCATATGCGTATATTCGGATTTTTGAAAATGCATCTCATTATAGGCCATATAGACATAGCCTAAACAATTGAAATTTATAAATCAAATCTACGACTAATTTTGGATGATAGGTGTGAACTTTAAAAAAATTTTAACTCAAGGTTCACCTTCTCAGCTCAAGAGGAGAGCTAATATGAATCAGAACAATAAAATAGTCGCGTGCACATAGGGTAGACACATAAACCTAGAAATGCTACCTTAATTTTCTAGACTAAAGAAAGTAAGATAAATTCATGAGAAAATTTATGTAGATGCTAAACATTATGTACAACTCAAACTAATTTTGGTATAATTTAATAACTAGGTTTGATACCCAAACAAATTAGACAAAACAGTCCAATATTAGGCTAATTAATGTTCTTAATCGGCCAAAAACTTACCTAAAAGACCATTAAAATGCATATAAGTATCTACATGAGATAATTTAATAAAATACTAGGTTAATTAACCTAATTAAATATAATTTTTCTAGAATTTTTCTCCTCTGTCTTGGCCCACTAAAAATTTAAATAAGCCTCCAAAAAACCCTATGTTTGTGGAATTTTTAGGAACAAACCACTTAATATTTTTAACCAAAGAAAATGCAACCTAGGGCTCGTCATCTACCTCCAGTAAAAATCTCACGAATTTACCATGTTTCCAGGTTAAAATATAAAGAAAATAGTATGAAAAACTATCAAAAATCAAGTGCACGCAAGTTTCTACCCCTACCTCTCTCCCTTGCCTCGCCCTCTTCGCCCTAGACCCACATGGCAGCTGCACAAACTTGCCCCATCTCTGTGCAAAGCACCACACCGCTCAAGGGAACGGCTGGACACAGCCAGAGCATGGGAGAGCGTGTCGGCACCGCCATCACCCACCTCGCCACACCATCGCCAGCGCGACATCCACCGTTTGACCCGCCGCTTCACCACCAAGACCAACACCTCTCCCTCATTACGTTCAGCGCAGAAACCAAGGGAGAACACCCTAGAATCGCCTGGAAACAACCCCATTTACTCCTCGGCCACAGGTGTTCGATCCATGCCACATCTTCCCTGGTGGGTATCGTTACAACCTAATCTCGGGAACACAACCTTCTACCTATGCCTGATTCATCCATATGTTTTGTTTCCCATGTCGCGAGGATTGAGATCGCCGGAGCGTGGCCGTTACTGTCCATGGCACCGCCGCTCAGATTCGACAGTGTTCCGGCCGCTGCGGACCAGTGCCGGCCGATCCGATGTGCCACCAGGACCGCCTCAATCCCCTCTTCGAAACCCCTCAAGAACCCTGAGGGATAACACACCGAGAAGGGAGATCGGGTGTTTCTTCCTCAGCTCCGGCCAACCACCATCGTGAGTTGTTCTGCCCTCCCCGGTGAGCTTCACGCCGATTCCATCAAACCACACCATCTCCTTGAGGTTCACAATCATGCACATGATCTGTTTTGGCAGCCCCTTGGCCGAAATAAGCTGGCGACGTCAACTTGGGGAGATTCCGCCGCCGCCGGGCTAGCCCACGCGTCGCCAACGAGGACAAAGCTTCGCCAGCTCGCGCGCACTTTTGGGTAAGTAACTATGAGGCCTAAGGACACTTGAGCATGCGGTAACTTGGCGCTAAATCAGTTGTAGCTTCAAATGGTCTGCTACCCCGACACCGGCCGCCGCTCGCGTCAACACCACCGTCGACTCTGGCCACCACAGCCAGCAGGAAGGGCACCATTAGCTTTGTCACCTTCTCCTTTATGCTTTGCCTTTTGGTCGCTCCCCCAGCCGAACCACCGTCCGCCGGAGGAATCGCCATGAGCCCGCACCGGCCGAAGAAGCCTCGCCCCGCCTGCCGTCCCTTTCCACACCGAGCCGAATGACATGTGGGCCCAGTTGAATTAGTGTGCATGAGCCCTAATTAGTGGTAGTTTAAAACTTGTCGAGATTTAATTGTAAAATGTGTTAGGCTTACAAGTAGGATCATAAACCCATGTGTAAAAACCCTAAAACCTGTGGACTCTTAATGAAGTTTCCATTGACCACATGCCAAGGACCTCGGATCCTAATCCAAGGACTCCAGGGGCCTTTTGCATAATGGACAGTCACTGACTGGTGGACCCAATGATTTTCTGAATTTGAAATATAAATGGAATTAGCTGCAGCCCTATTTCTTCAACAGGAAGATTAGTAAACTTGAAATTTTATATAAAATAAACCATAACTCATTTTGGATTGAAACAAATTTCTATGAACTCACCAAACCATAAACTTTAATTTAGAGCTATAAAACTTGACACCCACTGTGCAAAGTAAGGCAGGCCATATATACACCAAGTTCAAACTTGTAAAATCTCTAGAAAATTCAAATCAACTCCAATTTAGGCAAACCCAGATCCTATGGATTCATCATCTCACCCTCTCTAACCTTGGAAAATAAAATGGTATACCTTTCTTAAGTTAAAAAGTAAGTAAAACTAATTTTAAGGAAAAGATAAACCTTTAGGGATTTATTAAAAAATAATTTTACCATATTTTTGAGTGAACTTAAATCCTGTAGACTCATCCAAACGGGTACTTTTTTACAATGTAAAACAAAAATGTATGACTTCTGTATAGTATAATCCCTCTAGGGAATTATAAAGGAAACTAATAGTTTACTACAACCCTCACCCTACAAGATTTATAAAAAAATATTTTAAATCTATTTTAGGAAAAGTAAGTTTCTTTAGGACCAGCAAAGGATAAACTTCAAATAGGTAGAATAAAATGTACCAACTTACACACCAAACATATAGGGAAAACTCTAAATAAATAGCCTAGAAGCTAAACAAGTAAATGCCATGTGTATGTACATGTATAATTCCTATTGGAACCCGAACTTGATCCTAGCTCGACCAAACATTTGAATAGGGTATGGTGAACCAGTGGAGCCATATTATCAACTCAAAAATTACTAAAGACTTAGCACCATTAGCTCTATAGGCAAGACATAGGTTAATATTTTAGACATCTACCATAGTAACCTCCCTTGGAATGGAAGACATACTTAGAGAAGCAATTTAGACCCCAAAAGTCCTTGCCATTAGGATTGGATTTATTAGCTAGATTATCCACCTTCAAACCCCAATAGCAAATAAAACAAGTTCTAGACTCAAAATCCTTCAGCCATATATATATATAATGCTATCGGCCTAGAACCCGTCGTAAAAATGTAAAATGCCTAAGAAATTCATAATAGCTCTAAAAATTATAAAACCAATTGTGTTAGTCTTATAAAACCTATATCCACACCTATATAGAGTCAAATTAACAAAAATAAAATTATAGAGCACGGTCCAAACAGCGCCTAACCCGATACCGACATAATACCGATAGAACTTCAAAAATTCATAACTTGGAATAGAATAAATTAGAAATTATTTTACCTAAATTCATTTTAGACCATTATATACTTAAAATACGAATATCATGCATTTTAGAGTATTTTTTGTTTTCGCCCGTTTTCGGTATTTTAATTGCATACCGTAAATTTTGTTTAGATAATTGCGTACGCAGAGAAGTGGAAGGTGTGATAACATTTTCTCCAGACCAAGGCAAGTTCGTGCCCCTCCTTTGAACACTTTAAACCCATGTTTTTGGGCAAAGTATTTTGTTTGTAAATATGCATGCGTATTTTACCGTATTATCGTTTAAATTAAGATTTGTAGATATGTCCTGAAAAATTGCATGAACCTTTTTGTAAATTACTTCCTTGCTGTTTTAGACCCTAGGAATTAAATTATAGTACTCTAAAAGGGTACTCATATGAAACATGCTTTGCTTTATAAAAATGAAATGCTTAGTCTTGCTTAGAATTAATCGAAATATGGGCATGGATTGTTTTCTAAACCGAACTTTTGTGGGTTCTGAACTAAATGGGGAGGAACCCTAATTATTTGCGAAACAAAATCAAAACTTGATTTTTAGACTAGGGCGGCAAGTGGCGTGCAATTGATGTATTTGCATTTGCCGATAGGGGGAGTGTTCGCCCAAGTCGATTAAGGACCGAACTACATGTCATTTATTGTGTATACCGTACAACCACATGTGCTACTATGGGATAGCCTTAGCCAATTAACATGTTTAGCACATAGCCTTGCATTATGGTAGGCCGAAGTGTATGGGTTCGGATAACCCAGACGAACTTCCTATTTACCGTCGATGTGGTAGTTTAGGCGACTCAGTCTGTCTAATACAACGATATCGTGCCACGTGGGTGAGTTCCTATCGCGTCCGCAACCACGACGTTAAGTTAAGGCGTGGGCCCGCCACTTAACGGTTCTGGGTCATTTTCCAATATGACCCAGGATGAGGAAACACATAACGTGCTGGTGCAAGGCTATAGGCTAAACAGGGTAAAGGCTTCGTTATGACCTCTAGACCACATTCACCATGAAGAGTGTGGTAGTGCGTCGTGAGCACAAAACAGAGTAGAGTGTTCATATCATGTGGGTAAAGTTGTACAGTCTCTGCAGAAGTTATAAAACTAATCGATTAGCCGTGCTCACGATCATGAGTGATATAATGATATGTTATGGGTATAAATTTCAGATTTTGTGCTTTTCAAAATGTTTTCTTGAAGACAATTGTTTTGTGCTAAAACTGAGGTTGCGTTGAGCAACATTTTTGCCTTACTGCTCGACGTGAGTAAAGTGATGAAATTTATCTATGTATATGTATATATATATATATATTTGATGAAACCATGCCATTTTTAGTAGAGGTTTGTGCTTTGCTGAAAATGACTTGATTAAAACCACGTTGTAAATTGTTTGTGAACTAAAACTTGCTTTATGCTGAAATAGAACCACTCAAATAGCCTCCCTTGATTATATGCAAACAGTATGTTAGGTTTGAATGTGCGCTTGCCAGTACATTATTCCTAATAATGTACTGATACTTGCTATTGGTATAACCACTTTGTTTGCAGGTTTAGAATTAGCCTTTGGGTGATGCGTGGTTTTGACTTGCTTCTTCTAGCATGAGAACATAACGGGGTAAACCCCTAGTCGGTGTGCTTGTGATTGGGTAGGTTGGGTAGTTAAGCCATCGTTGTTGTTCGTTGTACTCTGATTATATATTTATTTGGCCGATCGACTTATGTAATAAGTAATGTTGATGTAATCCGCATTTGATTCTTATTCTAGATGTATTTACTTTGTATGCTCATGCTTGAGAAGAAGGTGTGAATCTAACGAATATACTGGGAGTTAGATTCACATGAGTATGAGTTAGGAATAAATGAGATGTTGTAGATTTTTGGCCCTTTCTGTCAAGTCTCTTGAATGTGTAACATATCTGGTCGCTATCTTTGAGTGGTTTGACGGGCACTTTTCAGGCTGAAGTTGACTAGCAGGCTAAAGGCCCAGCAATGTCTCACTTATCCCTCTCGCGGGACTCCGGATGTTTCATTATACTTGTTGGATGAGCTGAAGCGTTTCAACTCACCTTGCAATTATAACGAAAGGTCCGGGAGTGCCCTGACACCCCCCACCCCCTCGTCGCATTGTGTACTGGATGAACTTTAGAAATTTTAAATGGATGAACTTTAGAAATTTGAATGGATGAAGAATTAATGGATGAATGCATAAAGATTAATTGTGAATTTTGAATGTGTATGGAGGACTTTATGTAAAAATGGACTTTTTATTTAAATTTGAATGCATGAAGATTATGAATTTTGAATATTTATGTGTATGAATTTTGAATGTGTATGGATGACTTTATGTATAAATGGACCTTTTATTTAAATTTGAATGCATGAAGATTGTGAATTTTGAATGTTTATGTGTATGAATTTTCAATGTGTATGGATGACTTTATATATAAATGGACTTTATGTATAAATTTTGTATTTACAAACGAACGAGAACGATAAAATGATAGAACGGACGTGAACGACCGAACGAACGAATGAGTTCCGTTCGTTCGTTCATTCGTCGTTACAACGTACCTCGCAGTTCGTTCGTCGTTACAACGTACCTCTCCATGCATCGTTCTCTTTCTCTCCTCTCCACGATAGAATGAACGATAGAACGAATGGACGTGAATGAACGATAGAACAAATGAACGTGAACGAACAAACGAATGAATGATAGAACAAACATGAACGAACGAACGATAGAACGGTCGGTCGATCGTTCATTCGTTCGTTTGTTCTTTCGGTCAATCGTTCAGTTGGTCGTTCGTTCGTTCGGTCGATCGTGTTCTAGCAAAGAGAAACAAAGAGAAGAAGAAGGAAAATATAGATGAAGTTGTTGATGAGAAATTTCTCTCACGCGCTGGCCTGGTAGATCTGCTTAACTCCAGTGTAGGTCCTTCTCAGCTACCTGTCTGTGCAGGGCGTGCCAGTTGATTTGATCTGTTAACCAACAAGAGAACAAGGGAATATGCGTTAAGTGTTAGGTTAGATCCCCACTGGATCGGCTGAGGGAATCCATGAGCATACATATGCTATCCTAAAATCTGGGATCTTGTATCGGTTGGGCAACGGGATCCGCTCGAAGTGCTTTGGATAGGGATACCAGTACATGTTCCCTGAGTCTTTCGGCTTGAGGCCGAATTGATCGCGCATGACATCTGCAATCAGATCGGCCCAGGTTCGGTTGTCTTGCTGTATCGGCTCGTGTGGGTCACACGGCGCGGGTGCTTGCCGATACAGTGGTGGTGTGTGAGGCCCGTAATGATGATCTTGATGGCCTCCTTGGTACTGGTAGTGATGATCAACGGGAGGCGGCCGATGCGCCGGTGGTGGCGTTGGTGGTCCTGGAAACAGCTATCGGTCACCGGCGTTGTACCGTCTGTTTGGATCAATCAGCTCTGATTGCCGATTGTCGTTGAACATATTAGCAATCTGATCTTGGGGCAGTGGCTGCTGTCGGTTCAGCATAGTAATTGCTGGCCTTATAGCCGATTCACCTGGATTCGGCCGACCGAGGACTCCTCCCGACGGCCCTTGTTGTGCTAGTGGTGGGATCGGCCGATTCGTGTGACCGGCCCGTAACTGGAAATTGGCCGTCTGTGAAGTACGTCGGCCCTCGTTGCAGCTGGTCGGCTATCTTGGCATCGATCACAATAGCGATCATGTTATTGAGAGTGTTGAACAGAATGCTACTTTGATTGACAAACACGTGACGGACGGCCGAGTCGATCCGGTCTTGTAGAAAACATACAGCCAAATCATCTTGTTCATAGGTCGGCTCCTCCATCTTCGTTTGCCTTTTGTCTCATCGAGGAGGATGCCTTAACGTCGTTCATGCTGAACTTATATTTTTGATGCACGGCCCCGGATCTTGTTTGGGTGAAAGATTTCAAGTAGTTAGCCCGGAGCTCTTCCACCATCTTCTTATAATCGGCTTGCTGTTCAGCCGATAACTGCTCCATCTTCACAGGCACGATGTTGTCCTGGGAAATGCTGGGGCTCTTGGAGTCGACCATCTTGCTGGCTGAATCATGAGTCCGAGTCGAGCCGACAGAGAAAGTCCCACCAGGCGTGCCAAGAAGCGTGTTGATGAGAATTTCTCTCACGCGCTGGCCTAGGAGATCTGCTTAACTCCAGTGCAGGTCCTTCACGGCTACCTGTGCTGTGCAGGGCGTGTCACTTGATTTGATCTGTTAACCAACAAGAGAAACAAGGGAATATGTGTTAAGTGTTAGGTTAGATCCCCACTGGATCAGCTGAGGGAATCCATGAGCATATATATGCTATCCTAAAATATATTTAAGCCAAACGACTGGAATGGATCGGCTATACCAAGACAGCGTCAGTCGTATAACCTAAATACAGTAAAGGATAATAAATATTTGAATCGATAAACTAGTGTTAACACTGAAATTTGGTAATCGAATCCCTAAGTCTACAAAGGCGAAGCAGAATCGGATCGGCTGGAGACAGGGGTCGCATCGGCTGAGGAGTGATCGGCTGCGAGGTCAATCGGCTAAGGTTGGATCGGACAGGGGCAGCCGATAGCCGATTCCAGGTCTGGAAGAGATGAAACCATTTCTGATGCAGCAGTTTAAAGATAAATAGAAGATTCGGTTGTTAATTGCACGTTAAAAGATATTGTCACTTATGGATAGAGTCCTGTAACGGCAATTGTATCTGTAATTTAGGGGTTTGTTTAAACTGTTAGTCGTAACATGGCGTGGGTCCCGCTCGGGATAATGTTGTGTTTTAAATAGTAGTTTAGATAGAGTCCAGGGTTTGTACAGATAATTGTATCTTGGATATAAAGAGGACTCGGGACCCCCTGTAATTAGACATTCAACATAATCACAATCAATCAAACCTTCGGCGCATCGTCAACCTTTTCTTCAGACGAGCACTTTGTTTGGCTACGGGCTGCATCGTTTCGATCCCTAGATCTAGGTAAATGCTTGTCATTAGTGGTATGATCTACTATTTCTAGTGCTTCCATCGTAATGACACATTAGATTCAGGAGTTTGTACTACGATATTTATCATATAGCGCATATAAATTAGATCAGTGTTTATATCTATCCTGCCATTGGCCAGTTCTATCAAGAACTTGCAGCCGATAGGGCTAGATCTAAAGGTTGGCTGGTTTATATGCGGTATCCACCATCTCGAGAGATATAAATCGGCTACAACAGATCAGGTTTTAGAACTATTAAGTCGTTTTTAGAATATCAGTGATCTGTTCGGCCGAGATTTATATTGTTTAGAGACAGCGCCGGGGTTTCAGCCGGCCTTACCTGCCCTGATATGTTTCTTTTAATATATTTATTATTAGATTTATATTAGGACTGCCTCTTATGATAAGATCGTAATCTTGTCGGACGTCACTAGCGAAATCGGCCTACCATCGGCAATGACGGTCGATTTCCGGGCTATGCATCGATTCAAGAGTGATATCTTTCTATAAGATTCATCGGAGTACTAGCCGATTAATTGTTAGCTTTCGATTCGGCTAGGTTATCGATTCATATATTTATTATTCTTTATTGTATTTGGGTTAAGCGGCTGATGCTGTCTCGGTGTAGCAGATCCATTCCAGTCACTTGGCTTAAATATAGTTTAGAATAACATATATATGTTTATGGATTCCTTAGCTGATCCCGTGGGGATCTAACCTCACACTTAACGCATATTCTCTTGTTTTTCTTGTTGATTAACAGATCAAATCAACTGGCGGCAGCCGAATGGGCCAAGAACAAAAAGGCCATCGTCTGCCAATGGCTGCTGAAGACGGCCAAGGAAGAACGATACGATTTCGACATCACGAAGGCCGACAAGATCTTCGATTTGCTGCTCAAGGAGAAGAAGATTCAGTTGCCCAAAAACCACGTGATCCCGTCGGCCGAAGAGTTGAAGAAAAAGAAATATTGCAAATGGCACAACTACACATCCCACGCCACCAATGACTGCAAAGTCTTCAGGCAGCAAATCCAGTCGGCAATCGAGGCCGGGAAGCTGAAGTTCGCCGATTCAAATTGGCTGATGAAAGTAGACGGCAATCCCTTCCCGGTCAACACGGTCCAAGCCGGCCCCAGGCAAGCCGATCGACAGAACGAAATGGCGCACGGCTTAGTCAATACATCCGTCTATTAGATCGACAGAACGGAATGGCGCCCAGTTATTAGATCGGCTAACCAACGGCCGATCCACCACGTAGCCGACACCGTCATCAGTACCGATCTCGGCAGGCAGAAGCTTACAATGAAGCACCTCGTCGGCGCGAGCTGAACACCCAAAGCCAACGATACGACGTAAACCACGACAATGCCGATCCGCATTGGCATTGTGATTTTTTTAGGTACTGCTGGGATTCCGGCATGAGACTGCCAACATTGGACGATTGCCCAGTATGCAACGATCGCCGCGACGACGATCACAGGAGCCCATCGGCTGCAAGCCCAACTCGGTTCGTCCCCAGAGCCGTTCAGCTAAACCAAAGGTGGCGGTCCGTCCATGATCGGCTCGGCCCGATCCACCAAGACTTCTTCGTCGACGAAAATCGCGATGGCAACAACCGTGACGACGAAGAGGCCGATGATGAGGAATCGGCCAACCCCCAATGGTGCCCGTCCGATCTCTTCACAAAGACAAGAAAAGAAGGGTTCAACGGCTCAAGCGTGAAGGGAGAGAAGACGAAGTTCAGCAAATGATCTACGAACAACGCCATCGGTTGGGCAAAGTCAAAAGGCGGTGGGTACCCAAAAAGAAAGTTGCCATAGCCGATGAAGAGCAAGCCGAGGAAAGACCAGCCGATCAAGCCAGGAGGGCAGCCAAAGGGAAAGGCAAAATTTCTGCATTGGTTAACATGGTATTTGTGCTGCCAGCCGAGTTCGGCGCTCCTGAAGCCGATGCAGACACCGTTGAGGACGACCTGGCGAAACTAGCAATCTCACCAGACCAAGCTGTCTTCGACAAACCCGAAGGAACCAAAAATTGACACTTAAATCCGTTGTACATTAAAGGATTCGTCAACGGCAAACCGATTTCCAAAATGCTAGTTGATGGGAGAGATGCAGTCAACCTCATGCCTTACGCAACATTCAGAAAGCTAGGAAAGGGAGCCGAAGACCTAATAAAAACCAACATGGTGCTCATAGACTTTGGCGGCAACCCATCGGAAACCATGGGCGTCCTCAACGTTGAACTGACCATCGGCAACAAGACCGTGGCCACAACATTCTTTGTCATTGACGGGAAGGGGTCTTACAGCCTGCTGCTCGGAAGGGACTGGATACACGCCAACCGCTGCATCCCTTCTACAATGCATCAGAGCCTGATCCAATGGGACAGCGACAAGATCGAGATCGTGCCAGCCGACAGGTCAGTTAGTGTCGTCAGTGCCGATTTGCCGCTTCGGGAAATCGAAGGCATTGATTGTTTATCCGGGAAAATCTGGCAAGCCGATTTTCTAAATGTGTCCAATTCAACAATACAGCCGATTGGAAATGACGAGCCGCAGCTGCTGCTTTGAACAAGACATGGTGGAGGGCTCGAGCGGTCTCGGCATGAACACCACGGACGAAGACAATGGCAAGCTAGGGCAAGGTTTCACGTCGGCCGACGAATTAGAGGAAATCGACATCGGCTCTGGTGATAAGCCGAGGCCGATGTACATTAGCAAAAATCTGTCTCCTCATTGTAGATCCCAGCTTATTGAATTGTTAAAAGAATATAAAGTTTGTTTTGCTTGGGAGTACTTCGAGATGCCCGGCCTCAGCCGATCAATAGTGGTCCACCAGCTACTGATTAAGGTAGGCTATCGGTCGTTCAAACAGCCTCCCAGGAGGTTTAAGGCCAATATGTACGATGCAATTAAAGCCGAAATCACTCGGCTATACGACGCGGGATTCATTCGGCCTTGCCGATACACCGAGTAGGTCTCGAACATCGTCCTAGTGTTGAAGAAAAAGGTAAACTTAGGGTGTGCATCGACTTCAGAGATCCAAACAAGGCAACCCCTAAAGACGAATACCCAATGCCGATAGCCGATCTGCTTGTCGATGCTGCTTTAGGCCAAAAAATTATCAGTTTCATGGATGGCAATGCAGGGTATAATCAAATATTCATGGCCGACGAGGACATCCACAAGACCGCTTTTCGGTGTCCCGGCGCAATCGGCTTGTACGAATGGGTAGTAATGACGTTCGGCTTGAAGAATGCTAGGGCAACATATCAACGGGCCATGAATTACATTTTTCACGATATGATCGGCTCGCTGGTAGAGATATACATTGACGACGTGGTTGTCAAGTCTTTTTTATAGAAGGTCACATAGCCGATCTGAGACAAGTGTTAGAACGGACGAGGAAATACGGTCTGAAGATGAATCCGCTTAAGTGCGCGTTCGGCATATCGGCCGGGCAATTCTTGGGATTTCTCGTTCATGAAAGAGGAATTAAAGTTACACCAAGGAGCATAAATACTATCAAGACAATTCAACCTCCGAAAGATAAAAAGCAGCTCCAGTCATTGATCGGCAAGATAAACTTCATCAGACAGTTCATAGCCAATCTCTCAGAAAAGATGGAGCCGTTCACGCCACTGCTTCGGCTAAAAGCCGATCAGACATTCACATGGGGGGCAGAGCAGCAAAAGGCGTTAGACAACATAAAAGATTATCTAAGCTCCCCTCCAGTTTTAATGCCTCCACAAAAGGGAATACCGTTCAAGCTGTACTTATCAGCCGATGACAAATCAATCGGCTCAATACCAATCCAGGAGGTTGACGGCAAAGAAAAAGCCATCTTCTATCTCAGCCGACGGTTGCTAGACGCAGAAACCAGGTATTCACCCGTGGAGAAGCTGTGCTTATGCCTCTATTTTTCATGTAAGAAGTTAAGGCACTATCTGCTGTCCAACGAAAGCACAGTAATCTCCAAAGCCGATGTAGTTAAGTATATGCTATCGGCTCCAGTGCTCAAAGGAAGAATTGGGAAGTGGATTTTCGCACTAACAGAATTTGATCTGAGGTATCAGGCACCAAGGGCAGTCAAAGGGCAAGCCATAGCCGATTTCATTGTGGAGCACAAAAATGATTCAATCGGCTCAGTGGAAATTATGCCTTGGACTTTGACGTTCGATGGCTCGGTTTACACCAACGGCTGTGGCATCGGCTTGGTCATTATTTCGCCTACTCAAGGAAGTTGAAGCCGACGCCATCGAAATAATGGGAGATTCATTATTGGTCATCAGCCAATTATCAGGAGAATATGAATGCAAAAATGACGCGCTGATGGTCTATTATCGGCAATGTCGGGAATTAATGGACGGTTTTCGGCTAGTTACTTTGAAACATATCCCCAGTGAGCAGAACACGAGGCCAATGACTTGGCTCGGGGGCATCGGGCTATCGGCCGATGCTGAAAGAAGTCGACATAGACGTTGCCGCCATTACAGCCGATGATTGGAGGTTTGAAGTTTACAACTATCTCAAAAACCCCTCTCAATTGGTCACAAGGAAACTACGGTACAAGGCATTACGATACGTGTTGCTCGATGAAGATCTGTACTATCGGACGATTGACGGTGTGCTACTCAAGTGTTTGGGAGCCGGTCAGGCTACAGTGGTCATCGGGGAAGTACATGAAGGAATCTGTGGCACACATCAATTGGCCCACAAAATGAAGTGGTTGCTTCGCCGAGCAGGATATTTCTGGCCGACGATGCTGTAGGATTGTTTCAAGTATTACAAAGGGTGCCAGGATTGCCAGAAGTTTGGCGCTATACAACGAGCACCAGCATCGGCTATGAACCCAATCATCAAGTCGTGGCCGTTTAGAGGATGGGGCATTGATATGATCGGCCAGATCAATCCACCCTCAAGCAAAGGACATAAATTTATCCTGGTGGCGACGGATTACTTCACAAAGTGGGTGGAGGCGATTTCCCTCAGAAAAGTAGATTCTAAGGACGCAATCGAGTTTGTCAAAGAACACATCATCTAGCGATTTGGCGTTCCACAAACAATAACAACAGACCAGGGATCTATCTTTGTATTCAACGAATTCGTTCAGTTTGCCGACGGCATGGGGATCAAGCTACTTAATTCTTCGTCGTACTACGCACAAGCCAACTGGCAAGCCGAGGCCTCAAACAAAAGTTTGATCAAGTTGATTAAAAGAAAGAGCTCTGAGTACCCTAAACAATGGCACAACCGATTAGCTGAATCACTGTGGGCGTATCAGATGGCATGCCACGGGTCAATTCAAGTCCCTCCGTACAAACTAGTCTATGGACATGAGGCAGTGCTGTCGTGGGAAAGTGTCGTCGGCTCAAGGCGCATTCAGCTACAGGATCAACTCACAGCCGACGATTATTACACCTGATGGTGGACGAATCGGAAGATTTGGTTTTATCCAGGATGAGGGCCCTGGAAAAAGTCACAAAGGATAAAGAACGAGTAGCCATACATTATAATAAAAAGGTGGTGCCTAAATCTTTTGAGGAAGGCGAATTCGTTTGCATATTGATACTACCGATTGGATCTAGAGATAACAAATTCGGCAAGTGGTCACCAAATTGGGAAGGGCCTTTCAAGATCCACAAATGCGTCTCTAAAGGAGCTTACATGCTAAAAGGACTGGACGGAGAGGTATTTGGAAGGGCTCTTAATGGAAAATACCGAAAGAAATATTACCCAAGCGTGTGGATCAACTCGTGATTCGGCTATGGTTACTTCAGCCGATTCACAACAGTCGATGTCTTACATTAACAAGACATCGCCTTTAGGCATTTTTATGTAACATTTTTTGCTAAGTTTTCTACGATCGGCTCATGATTGGCCGATAGGGACGGCAAGGATGAGCGAACGGCTCGAACTCACAATTTTGTTGACACCGAATTTATCAACAAAACTTGGGGGTCATATACGTACACGAGCCGATTGCAAATATCTGAAGAAATACTACCCCAGTATTTGGGTCGATGCTTGAATCGGTGTGACAGTCGCCGATTTTTATTCATAATCGGCGTGAAGCCGATTACGATTACATGTCTCCTAGATAGTCTCTGATGGACGCCAGGGCCCGGTCGACGGTCTCTGGAGATTCTCTCTCTAAAGCATCCAAGATCAAATACTCTAGCCTAGTAACTCTTACATTGGTGGTTGTGATTAACAGTTCATTGGCAAGTTGTGTTTGCCTCGCTACCAACCTGCCATGACGTATGAGCGTTGCAGACGTCGAATGAATAGATGCCGAATGGACAATACTGAGGTTTATTGGAGGTCTGGTCGCCGGATGACGAGTCTCTTGTTCCCTAAAGCGCTGCAAGTTGATTCTCACTTGTCGGTCTTGGCTAACCGTCAGTTCATACGGGGTGTTCATGATCTCTATAATCACTCGTAGGGGATGGGGCGGCTGCGAGAAGATTAACTCGTGAGTACTTAGAGAAAAGAAATGGTGAGGATGGATGGGTTGGAAAATCACCTGGTTCACCGATGAGCTTGAGGATGCTATGAGGAGTCTTGCTGAAAGCTTGGAAACCTGGAATTTGTACACCTGTAGAGTGAGGGAATTTCTTCTTCAGCTGTGATGTGTTCGGGAAGGCCTGAAGGGGTCCATTTATAGAAAGAAAAGATGCAGATTTGGATGTGAAAGATCGTTGCAGATATAAAAGTCGAAGAGGTCATCATTAAAAGCATTTCGAATCGTTGAATGGTTGGTGACTACTCAGACCGGATACCTATTGTTCAGGACTCACGGGTTTTTGAAATACATGTTTGGATAAGTCAGACTGTGAAGCCAAATCGGCAGTGCGTTTAAATATTACCGGCCGATAACCAATGAAACTAATATTCAAGCGTTGATACTAACTATTGTGGTGCGGTCTCGGAATAGGCAACGTAAAGCGATGCGGGCGGCTAGAGCCGATTTCAACGTAGACAATTCAAGACACTGCGTGCGGCCGAAAACCGATCTTATCTACAAGCATAGCGGAAGAAGATTCATAAATTATATTACACGATTCAAAGCCGATTACAAGCATGAGTAAAATGATCGTCCAATCCCATCACGAAAGCATGATAAGTATAATACAGAAGGCATTAGCCGATTTCAGAAGATCAGAATATTACAAGCTCATTGTTTTAAAAAAATTGGCTATGGCCGACAACGCCTTCCGCCTAATTTGGTCTATCTCTTTAATGGCCTTGACGTCGTCGGCCTCGGACCCCGCCACCGGCCGGATGCCCTTCACCAGGTTGCGCAAATGTGCCACAGCCGCCTTGATGCCCTAGCGTTGAGCTTCGATCTCGGCCAGCAAACCAGCCATGTACTCCTTATGGACATCGATCTCGTTCGTGACTTGAACGAGATCGGCCATCAGCTGATCTTGGCGTGTGAGGAGCTGCTCGAGCTTGGTCGCCGGCTCAGTCTTCAGACGGTCGAAGGCGGCCTTCCGGCTCTCGATGGCATCCTTGGTTGACTAGAGGGTGGCCGACCGCGCCTGGTTCTCGCGGCGATCGGCTATCCGCTGCCGTGCCCGTTCGTACTTGAGCTGATGGGCTTCCATGAAGGTCGCCGGCACAATGGCGTTGGCTAGGGCTTTCGGCAGCTGGCCTGGATGTCTTTGAATCACGCGCGTATCGAGCCGCTGTCGACCACCAGCGCGTCCAGCGAGGCCTCCAGCCAATTGCCGATGTCGGCTAGGGTGGCCCTCGGGTCCTCGGCCGGCGTCACCAACGCCTCCTCGCCGATTTCGTCGGACTCATCGAACTCCGACAAGTCAAAGTTGAGGAGGTCGGCTATGTTCTCGCAGCAAAGAGGAAGATGATCAAGAAGATATTAAGCGATAAAGCCGATCATCAAATTCAGTTGGCTTACCGTTGGCACCGAGGTCGGAGCAGTTGGCTCGGCTGGATCGTCGCCCGCGGCCGTCGGGGCCTCTTCATCGACGTTGTCGCCGTCGCCCACGGCAGGCGCAGCATACTCACTGGACGCCTGGGAGGCAGTCGATGGAGATCGCGGGGCGCAAAGAAAGAGTTAGCGGACAAGTCGGCTAATTACTACAAGTCAAGTGGCAGGGGATGATTACCGATGGCGCGGGGCGTGAAGTGCGGCCGGCCAATTTCTTGACCTGAAAAGAATGGTTCGATCAGATGCAAGTGATCATCGTGAAGCCAAAATCGGTGAAGTGCGGGCTTCTTGGTCGATGTTTTGCTAGGGGACTTGGGACCGGCGGGACGTCGGCTGGAGCGTTGACCGACTCGGGACTCGAAACCACTGGGTTCGGCCGCCGCTCCAACACCGCCGGCATTTCATTGCGCGACGGTGTCGAGAACGCAATGGTCGGATCCAAGGGGGGAGGCTATCGGCTGGCACTGCCGGCTTCTTCTCTTTCAACCTCTTGGGGACAGGCGTTGCCGACAGTCGTGGAGGTGGTGCAGCCCTTTTCTTCTGGGCGATTGGCTGGCGCACCTGCCCTCGTAGCAACGAAGCCAGCTTCGGCGCCTCCCAGCCGATGGCCGACGAAGCGAGGTCGCCCCCATCCGAAGACCTAAACATTCGATGGGCGCCGTCGGCCGCTCCGTCTCCATCTCCCGCAAACCAAAGGAAATGTTAATCGGCTATATCAGCCGATGATGAGAAGAAGAAAATCATTTGGAACTTAAAGCTTATCGAGGGGATCTCGTCAGGTAGGAGCAGGTCGACGTAACGAGACGACCGTTGGTGGAAGATATGGCGCTTGATTTCAGTCCACCATTGCTCGTAAGCGGCGCTTTTCCTTAGCGCCAGTGTCGTCACGCCGACGTCGCCGAGGGAGGGCCAGCTATGTTTAGCGGTCGATCCATTATCAGGTCTTGGCTTACCACTCCCTCGTTTCGATCTTATCGGCATAAAAGAAGGCGATGGGCGGCTGCCCAAGACCGGCGCCTCGCTGCCGACACGGGTAATAGAATTCGTAGCTCTTGGCCACTGATCGGCCCTGGTGGATCCCGGTCGGCAAGATGTAGGGGGACAAAGTGGCGATGAATAGCTCCCTGCACCTCGGGTTATCGGCTGAGTTGACGTCTTCCCAATTGAAGTCGGCCGGCAACTCGAACAGCCCCCGGTCACGGTAAAAGTACCAGGCGCGGTTCTCGCGAGACAGCCCGTCATACAGGGCTATGAACCATTCGGCCAGCAGCTCGGCCGATTGCTTTGAGCCTATGTGGGCGGCTGCTGCCTCTCCGTAGCTCATGCACCTGGTGGTGGTGATCTGGTTGCCGTCTTCATCCTCGATCAGCTTCAGCATTGGGAATACAGCTACTGTCAGAGGGAGCCGACCGGCTATCTTTTGGGTTCCTAGCACTAACCAGATCTGAAGGAACCACCAGGGGCCGCCAGTGGTGATGAGGGCGTTGGCAGCTATCTTCGCGGCGGCTTGATGCAACATCTGATATAAGTAGCCGAGGAGGTACTTCCCCAGCGCAAGTTTTCCCCCATCGGCCAGGACTTCGGCTATGACCTGCCAGTTGGCGGTCGGCCCGCAGCTCGATCCACAGAATATGAATTTTTCGAGCCACATCATCAAGAATGCGGTATGCTCTCTATGGCCGACGGGTCCATCCTTCATGTTTTGGGCATTGAAGTCGCTCCACCCACTGATGGCCTTGGTTTTGAATTGGTGCTCCCCCTTTCGGCTCAAGTTGCTGGGGTTGGCCGATGACTCAATGTCCCAACCGGTTATCATGTACACGTCGGCCAGCGTGATGGTCATCGGCCCTTGACGAAAGATGAAGACGTTGAAGCTGTCATTCCAGAAATACATTGCGGCCGACAGAAGTGGCTCGTCCTTCTCCATGTTGGCAATAGACAGAGCCAAGCCTTGGGCTATCCCGGCCTCCTCCCACTGTGTATATTTGGCGGATCGCACCCTTTTGTACCACTCGACCCAGGCTACGTCAGTGGTCGGCCATGATTTGAACGTTCCATTCTAGTGGGCGAGGGATGGTTTGGCGGTGTTGAAAGGGATCCGGTTGGTTTTGGCTATAATTACATCGGCTGGATCCGTGTTGCCGATGGGGCCGAGAAAGTACCTTTGCGCTTGTGTCAGATTAGGGATAAGCACTTGACGTGACAGGTGCTACAGTTCAGAAAAAGAGAAGAGGGACGCTAAAATGGTTGCATATTACGGTTCGAGGAAGGGAAAAGTACTAATTGATAAAAACGAAGGAAAGTGCTACTCAAAAATGGCTGAACATAATATTGATGCAATGTGTTCAAAGGAGCAGATTCGAAAGTAAAAGAAAGTTTTGGATCGAAAGGGAGTACCTCAGGGAACTCGGCCATGGCGGCGGCCGGAACAGTAGCGGTGGTTGGCGCAGCGGCTACGGCTGGCACGTCGGCGGTGGTTGGCGCGACGGAGATGCTCGATGCGGCGACGGTGGAGGCCATCGAAATGCTTGAGAGCGAAGATGGGTCTGGTCTGAAGAGCGCGATGAAGTTTGACGAGCGCTGGTGGGATCGCCGAAGAGGAGAGAGAAGGCAAGAAGCTTGCGTACAAAGGAGGCTGAGTGTGCTTTGAAGGCGCAAGCGGTTCGGCCGAGGAGAGTGGATATTTAAAGGGCACTTGGGGAGAAGCCGAAGCGGTCTAGGTCAAGAGAAGAGCGGGAGTTTGAACAGGCAACCAAATCCGTAACACTTTGTATCACGGACTTGGGGGGCATCTGTTAACACTAAAATTTGGTAATCGAATCCCTAAGTCAGCAAAGGCGAAGAAGAATCGGATCGGCTGGAGACAGGGGTCGCATCGGCTGAGGAGTGATCGGTTGCGAGGTCAATCGGCTAAGGTTGGATCGGACAGGGGCAACCAATAGCCGATTCCAGGTCTGAAAGAGATGAAACCGTTTCTGATGCAGAAGTTTGAAGATAAATAGAAGATTCGGTTGTTAATTGCGCGTTAAACGATATTGCCACTTATGGATAGAGTCCTGTAACGGCAATTGTATCTGTAATTTAGGGTTTGTTTAAACTGTTAGTCGTAACACGACGTGGGTCTCGCTCGGGATAATGTTGGGTTTTAAATAGTAGTTTAGATAGAGTCCAGGGTTTGTACAAAAAATTGTATCTTGGATATAAATAGGACACGGGACCCCCTGTAATTAGACATTCAACATAATTACAATCAATCAAACCTTCGGCGCATCGCCAACCTTTTCTTTAGACGAGCACTTTGTTTGGCTACGGGCTGCATCGTTTCGATCCCCAGATCTAGGTAAATGCTTGTCATTAGTGGTATGATCTACTGTTTCTATTGCTTCCATCGTAATGACACATTAGATTCAGGAGTTTGTACTGCGCTATTTATCATATAGCGCATATAAATTAGATTAGTGTTTAGATCTATCCTGCCATTGGCCAGTTCTATCAAGAACTTGCAGCCGATAGGGCTAGATCTAAAGGTTGGCTGGTTTAAATGCGGTATCCACCATCTCGAGAGATATAAATCGGCTACAACAGATCAGGTTTTTCTTTTTATACTTAATGTTGCATCGGGTTCGAACTATTAAGTCGTTTTTAGAACTATCAGTGATCTGTTCGGCCGAGATTTATATTGTTTAGAAACAGTGCCGGGGTTTCAGCTGGCCTTACCTGCCCTGATATATGTTTCTTTTAATATATTTATTATTAGATTTATATTAGGATTGCCTCTTATGTTAAGATCGCATTCTTGTCGGACGTCGCTAGCCGTAATCGGCCTACCATCAACAGCCGACGGCCGATTTCTAGGCTATGCATCTGATTCAAGAGTGATATCTTTCTATAAGATTCATCGGAGTACTAGCCGATTCATTGTTAGCTTTCCAGTATCGGCTAGGTTATCGATTCATATATTTATTATTCTTTATTGTATTTGGGTTAAGCGGTTGATGCCGTCTCGGTGTAGCCGATCCATTCCAGTCACTTGGCTTAAATATAGTTTAGAATAGCATATATATATGTTTATGGATTTCCTTAGCCGATCCCGTGGGGATCTAACCTAACACTTAACGCATATTCTCTTGTTTTTCTTGTTGATTAACGAGATCAAATCAGCGCACGCCACTACACAAGACAGCTGAGAAGGACTCGCACTGGAGTTAGCGAGATCTCCCAAGCCGGCGCGTGAGAGAAATTTTTCATCAACACCTAGCCGATACTGGAAAGGTAACGATGAATCAGCTAGTACTCCGATGAATCTTATGAAAAGATACCACTCTTGAACCAGATGCGCATGGCCTAGAAATCGGCCGTCGGCCGCCGATGGCGGGCCGATTTCGGCTAGTAACGTCCGACAAGATTGCGATCTTAATATAAGAGCCAGTCCTAATATAAATCTAATAATAAATATATTAAAAGAAACATATCGGGCGAGATAAGGCCGGCTGAAACCCCATGTCTCTAAACAATATAAATCTTAGCCGAATAGATCATTGATAGTTCTAAAAATGACTTAATAGTTCGAACCCGATGCAGCATTAAGTATAAAAAGAAAATCCTGATATATTGCAGCCGATTTATATCCCTCGAGACGGTGGATACCGCATATAAACCAGCCAACCTTTAGATCTAGCCCTATCAGCTGCAAGTTCTTGATAAAACTAGCCAATGGCAGGATAGATCTAAACATTAGTCTAATTTATATGCGCTATATGATAAGTAACGCAAAGTATAAACTCTTGAATCTAATGTGTCATTACGATGGAAGCATTAGAAACAATAGATCATACCACTAATGACAAGCATTTACCTAGATCTGGGGATCGAAACGATGCAGCCCGTAGCCAAACAAACTGCTCGTCTGAAGAAAAGGGTTGGCGATGCGCCGAAGGTTTGATTGATTGTGATTGTCTCTGATTACAGGGGGTCTCGGGTCCTATTTATACCCAAGATACAATTATCTGTACAAACCCTGGACTCTATCTAAACTACTATTTAAAACACGACATTATCCCGAGAAGGACCCACGCCGTGTTACAATTAACATTTTAAACAAACTCCTAAATTACAGATACAATTGCCGTTACAGGACTCTATCCATAAGTGGGAATATCGTTTAACGCATAACTAATAACTGAATCTTCTCTTTATCCTCAAACTGCTGCACCAGAAACAGTTTTATCTCTTCTGGACCAAGAATCGGCTATCGGCTGCCCTTGTCCGATCCACCCTTAGCTGATTGGCCTCGCAGCCGATCACTCCTCAACCGATGCGGCCTCTGTTTCTCCACCAAACCAGCCGATCCGATTATGCTTCGCCTTTACAGACTTAGGGACTCAACTACCAAATTTCAGTGTTAACAAAAGTCCGACACATACTCGAGCCAAGTGTGCATATCTATAATTGCAACATTCTTTAGAAGTCTCTTCTAGGATTGAGAGAATTTGTGATTCTAAATCCTCTTCGTCATCAAAAGGAAATCATTATGGGCAATGGAGAACACGGTGGCAATGGGCTCCATCGCCACCGTGTTCTCCATCGCCATGATGATTTCCTTTTGATGAGGATGATGATTCGAATTCACAACCGATTCTCTCAATCCCGAAAGTGACTTCAAGAATGTCACCTTATGGATGTGCACAATTGGATCAAGTATCTGCCGAATTTCATCTATTTTTTTCGTCTTCTTATCTTTGTTCTTTCTCTATGTTTTTTTCTAGGTAGACATACATGATTTAACTGAATAATTGATACATGTATTAACTGAATAATTTTTTCCTTGTCAGAATTCCTTGATTAAGTCCTTGAACTCACAACAATCAAATGGCTGATCGTGAGGACGAACATTTTCTCCTTGACGAGATCGTACAGGGTAGCAACCAATATTATATTGAGGAGGAGAATGAGGATCCAACTCAATACCGCAACGAGGAGGGGAATGAGGGGGGAACGAGGAGGGGAAGGAGGAAAGGAATAAGGACACCGCAACCGTTGAAGAGAAGAGGGCATGCGGGCAACGCGGTGTCAGCAAGCGAATTGAGGGTCGACATGTCATAACGGAAGTAGCACCGGACGATGGACCAAGTGCCCCAGCCAACGCCGCAAGGAAATTTGTGGCACACGGTGGATGGGTGGTGAGGGATCACGTGCCCATCAGCGTTGTGAACTGGAGGCGATCAAGGACGGGAGGAGATGAGCAGAGCTATCTCCCGGACACAAAGAAAGAGATGTTGTGACAACAATGCTGCAGACGTTCACCATCCCAGACTCCGAATAGGCAAAGGTCAAGGAATGGACGTTAAAGAAGATGGCTGAGCTCTTCAAGAACTATAAGAAGGAGTTACACAAGAAATACATCCTGAAGGGCCAGAACCTAGACTTTGACAAGTTCCAAAGCTCAGAGATCACTGGGAGGCCTTTGTGCAACACAAGATTGGGGAGCAAGCGCAAGCCCTCATTGAAAAGAACAAGGCCAACGCAGCCAAGAAGAAATACCATCACAAGCTAGGGTCGGGCGGCTAACAAAAGGCAATGCAGAAATGAAAGAAGATGAAAGCCGACCTGGAAGCGCGAGATATCGTTCCGGGCACAGCCAACTAGCCGGAACGATCAAAACATTGGTTCTATACTCACGACGGATCGCTTAATCCCGCAGATGGATTCAGTAATCTTTGGCGCTGAAATCCAAGAAGCCGATAGAAGATTAGAAGAAGCACTGGAGGCCTCTCCCTCGGGTTTGTTCAAGCCCGACAGAGAGAAGGACAAGCTAACACTCGCACTCCAGAACCCTAAGCATCCGAGACGAACACGAGGAAAAGACGTTGTTCCTTGGAAATACGGGTTTCAAGCGGACGTCGACACATATAGGAGCCGCATGAGGACGAAGCGAGAGATGGATGCAAGGTTCGCAGAAATGGAGATCCGTCTCTCGCAGATCGATCAGATAGTGGACCAAAATGTGGCCGAAAGGATGGAAGAGGAGCGAAGCCACTGGGTTAGACAACAGCCAGATCTAGCAACAACAGCTCAACTACAGCAGCAATGCAGCAGCTGCGCTTCAACGGGATATGAAGGCGAATTAGCCTCACAAGCTCCAGTGTGTCCGTCATGCCCTGTTGATGATATCACGCAGCGGATACCGTGTGAGCTACACATTCTACTCAAGAACATAACAATCAAGGTGTGTTCTTAGTTTTATGTTGTATATTTCCTTGAATAACTTGACAATCAAGATTCGTTACTAATTAATAAGCTATCTTCTCGAACAGGTGACGTCGGGCATGGCGATTCCAGTCGATCGAGAACGACACCTACCACTGTAGGCCGGTTCCACCTGGGTACTCAAAAGTGGAAATTGAACAGGTGGAATGCAGATAACGAAGATCTCGAGCTGGATATCCCTGGAAGAGACGGGGAGACGACGCTAGGAGAAACAACCCACGGGATATTTCTTTGGAGGAAGCCCTTCATCATATTCCCCGGGCGAGAAGTGACGCCTTCCGTTCCACCGCCGTCGCCTCCACGTGGACCGTCTCCGCCACCTCCTTCGCCTCCTACGTCGCCTCCACGAGCACCGACTCCTAAATGGTCGTCTCCCACACCACAGCCTTCTTCGCCTCCTCCGTCGCCACAACGAGCACCGACTCCTAAACGGTCAGCACCTCTTCCTCCTCCGTCTCCGTCGAATCCTAAGGCCACAGCTCGAGGCGCGCGGTCATTATCAACCGGTCTACCAAGAAGAAAGCTACAAGGAATTGACCCACTCCCGCCACCTGCAAAGAAGTTGTCATATGAGAAAACTCAAGAGGAGTTGGACGAGGCCGTCCGAGCCAAGGTCAAGGCTCACTTCAAGAAGAAGTCTCCTGAGAAGCCTCCTGAAATCGCCCAGGAGACCAAGGACTTTTTTAAGAAGACGTACCTAACGCCACAGCCTAAATCACAACCTCAACCGTAGCCCGACTATGACAGGACTATCCAGAAGGCTGCTGGCAAGGTGCAAAGAAAGGGCAGAGATGTACCACAGCTCGGCATGCAGCCTCAAAAACTCCTGGAGTTCAGCATGATTCCAACTGTTTGAACCGAGTTAAGACAATTTATGGAATCTGCTGGAATATCAATGGACCAATTATCCAGGCGTGCACCCCACGCAAAGGCTCCGCTGAAGTACAAGTTCAAACTTGGAAAGCCTCTTGTAAAGCTGGATCAAGTTAAACATTTACCTACACAGATGCACCTTTTTCATAAGTGGTACATGCAAGAATCCAGCAGAGGTACAGAGATAGTCGTGGGCAAATACTCACTCGATTATTTCTTCGACGGAGGTGACCAATTCTTTATCCGATTCGAAGACATATTCGACCTGTACCAGCTGGATGCCCTCGACGTCTCTCTTCTAGCCACGCGGGTTTTGTTAGTATCGTTTACTTATATTTATTTCGTTCCTTAGCTCCTTGTATTTAGCTGACTAAAATTCTTTTAACCATTGTAGAATGGTGATCCAATATTGCAACAAGCAAGAATCTCCCAAACATGGATTCAAGGACACACGAACAATCAACACCGCAATGATTGATCAATATCCGAAGCAAACAGAGGATAACATATACAATACGCTGGTGCAGCACCACTACAAGACATTTATCCTTCTGTCCTACAACACAGCATGAGTTTTTTCTACCTTCGTACCAATTTCAATTTCGTGCATACATAAAGTTTCATATGTGTCATCTCACACAATTTGTAGATTCCACTGGGATCTGTTCGTAATTGACATGGATCACTCGCGGATCCATGTCTTTGACTCAATGGATAAACAAGAGTCCACGTACGCAAAAATCTTTGAACTATTAAACAGGTAATGTCATCTTACTTGCTATTGCATATATGCGGTTCTCGGATAATTACTAGCTAACTTTCAACTGCACGTAGGGCATGGGCACGACTCCGGGTGATTTTCGCGGAAATTGGAAAAATAAGCTCACTGTGAGGATAAACTTTTCAGTGAGTAACATGCTCCAAAGTTGTATTGAATCATTAATTTGTTCTAAAATATGAAATGTATATTCAATCTGTCGTCGTTTCTCCTTTAGTGTGCAAAATAGGCACAGGGGACCAACTTATGCGGCTTACGTCTGCGATTACATTCACCACTTTGTTACCGAAGTGACAAGTCTCGATGATATAGATGTACATATAACAGCTATTCATATATTACATCTCGATTTCTTATTCATTTCATATATTTAATTTCTCGTTTATTCGAATTAATGACAACTTATGCAAGGAAGAGACAACCTCCCCCACGCGATTTTCATACAAGGTGCTCAAGAAGAATTGATGAGATTTATAAACGAGCAAATCATTGATCCCGCAGAAGAGTTCTACTTTAGTTTGAGTAACTTTACCACTCGATCCACAAAGTAGACATTTTTTTAACATACGAAATATGATAATTATATGTGTGTACATATTTTGGTAATATATGTATATATTTCCTTTATTAAGTTCATTTATGTGTGTGTAAAATATATCTTTATACATATATATATATATATGTATGTTGCATATATATATGTACAAATATATATGTGTGTAAAATATATATGCATAATATATAATTAACAAGCAGCAAGCTAGCAGCTAGCATGAAAAATTCAAAAGAAAAATAAAAAAATCTTTAGTCCCGGTTGGTAATATCAACTGGGACTAAAGATGGCGGAGCCAGCCACGTGGCGCCGTCATCTTTAGTCCCGATTGATGTTACCAACCGAGACTAAAGATACATCTTTAGTCCTGGCTATTTAATCCGGGACTAAACATACCGATCTTTAGTCCCACTTTTGTTGTCCCGGTTTAAAACCAGGACTATAGGAAGTTATGAACCGGGACTATTGTGGGGTTCTCCAGTGATGGGGTTTAGTGTTTTTCTTTGCCTGGACAAAACTGCTATTAAAACCATTTAGGGGGTCGAATTAAATCACCATTTAGGGGGTCGAATTAAATCGATTTTGAGAGTCGACGGTGTCTGTATCTGGTTTGCTGTTGAGGTGGGAGAATCAATCTGGGGTAAAGTGAGGTCAAATGAACTTTTTTCCGGATAACAATCATACGAAACTGCAAAGCCCCCAAGACGGAGGTCCCCCGGGTCATCGAAGCCCATCTATCGAGTGAAAGTCTACGAGCGATAGATGGGCCTGACTTGGGGCCTAGTGCCGGATGGACTTGCACCGATGCAGGCAGTGCTGATGGGCCGTGGGCTGATGAAATGCACAAGTGCAACAACGTTCGCAACGAGATTGTCGAAGGAACCAAAGTTTATCAGCGCTGGCAAGCTTAAAAATGCTGCGAGAAAAAAAAAAACAAAAGATGAGTGCTCTGAAGTACTGCAGGCGTACGTCTGGCATTTGGCAACAGACAACACGACAACACACCAGGAGAAATTACATAGTAGAGACTAGTCATTCGCACCACTGTATGATACGCCTTTTCCTTTTGTTTTTTGAGATGACACCACCCTATTGAGAAGAAGATGGGAAAGCCCCAGGAACAGTGTGCTAACTACCGCTCCAAGATATACATACACAAATCCATTCTCATATTTCGCAGACGCAAGGAGCTACGCCATGCTGCATTGCACGCAACGCAGTGCAGCTGTGCACGACTATTTCTACAGTACTGCATACCACATTTGTGCCCCTGCGCCCCAAGCAGTTCCTGATTCCATATCTTTTGCATTGCCTACCTTTCGGGCCAATGAAGACAATAGACGCTTGCTGTTCCTCTTTTATTTCATACTTCTAGCATATTCTTCCGTGTCTCAAACTTTTTGTCCGCTCAATTTTCATCGCTTAACTTTAAAAGGTTAAAACTAGTGTCCAATTTGCAAAACAAGCATAAATTTATATTCTACACCATATATTTTTCGCAGGATTTGGATATAAAAGTGGTACGGAGTTAGAATGAACTTAGGTTGAAAATGAAATAAAGTTATCGAAAAACTAAAGTTAAACCAAGCCACTAGATGAGTTGTGATATTGCATAAGCACCGGTCATCCTCATCTCAATCGGGCGGCAACCCTCATCTATGTCGGGTATGGCGTCCGACAGAACGCAAAGGTCATCATTGTGAGAAGTCATCTCTAGCGGGCAAACGTCCGTCACCGATGAACTTATCTTTGTCGGGCCTAAACTACAGACGTCACCGATATGTTTGACCCAGAAGACCAGTCAAACAAGAGTCCGACACCAATGATATAATCTCAAACGGGTCCTAATTAGAGCCCGTTACGGATGACTAACATCTCAATCGGGCTTTAACTTAAGCTTGTCACGGATGACTAACATCTTCATCGGGCTTAAGTTAAAACCCGTCACTGATGAGTTTTTTTTAAAAAAATTATTATATTTTTTGGCTAGCCTCAGGCCTTTGCTAGCCATACCCACTACAAAAATGATAGAAACAGAGATATATTACATCTGACATTCATATATATTCACATACATCTGATATTCTCATACATCTATTCACATACACATGCATTACTCACATATTTCACATTGCAGGTGTAAAGCACATTTGACAATTGTAATTTAATAATATCATAAGTGTTACATATTTACATATCTTTGATATTAATTTTAAAATGTTAAAAAAAGTTTATCCTGTCCCGGACTTTAGCCCTGTAATCTACACATTCCTTTGGGATGTATTATGTCGCGGACAATAAATTTAGCTATCTTTTCTCTAATCCCGTCGAAGCTTCTAGGCACCGAATTGGATATAGTTTCCTACATATACATAGTTCGAAATTAGTCAATAGATATGTATATAATTCGAAGTAGTTAGTATATATTACAATTGAGATCACAAACCTCAAATTCAACCATAGTCTTGAACTTGTTATACAGAATTCGCATGTTGTAGCACACATGGAATCCTCACTGTTCACCTATTTGTTGTTTGACGAGAAAGTCCATTTTGTGGATGAGGCTTTTTTGGTAATTGTTATGCCGGCCTTCTTTCTCCACATATGTTCCCCACGCTTTGTTGATTGCTTCTTGGATCGAGGTCCAGTCATAGGTCTTAGTGATTTTAGAGTTTATGTAGTGACATATACTTCACTTTGGCATAATGACCAGAAGAATCCATGGGCACTGCGGCATTAATATAGTGAAAGTTAAATTCTAAAGCACTACGTGTCATGCAATTGTATATATTTAGGATACACATTTACTATTGATTATAGACGCAAAGGAAGTACTCTTTGTCTTGGTGGGTCAACAAGATCTCAAATATGTAGTCCATCATGGCCTTCCTGTCGTGTTGAAGATTGGCGACCATGACCACTTGTGGATCCAGGAAGGCCACTTTCGGTGCATATCTCTGGCACCACTTTCATGTTTCACCCAACATGTGTAAACCTTCATGAATCCTCGTTGTATCAAATGAGCATGTACATCCACTCTGCTACCAAACATAGTCTTATTTTTGCAATCTACACATGAACAACACATGTAATAGCTCTTTCTTCTTTTCATATCCTCCTTCGTGGCGTTTATAAAATTTAACATGTCATTTCGATACTCTTCGTTATAACATCAGAAAGTTTTCCTATACATCCAACTTCGATCCATCGCTAAGCTGCAAAAAAGTGAAAAAAATATTAAAATCACATTTTTGTAGGTAAGTATTTACTAGATTTATGAGAAATGACTACTATTTTTTAATTACCTTTGCACTCTCTGATTTGCTTGGGAAAAATGGAAAAAAAATTCGCCCCCTTCCTACTTCCATCAAAACAGTGAATAGTGAAATAACCACTATGCTAGGTGGTTGGGGTATTTATAGAGTGCAATAACTATCTGTACCGATCAACGAACTAGCAGCTGTGATGGGTATTACAGTTATCTTTGTCAGGCCTAACTACAAGCCTGTCACCAACGGAACTAATCGGTGATGGGCCAAATTGTTATCTCAATCGGGCCATGAGTTTGAGCCCGTCACCGATGACAAACATCGATGACGGGCTTATATTGGGGACCGACAAAGATAACATTGGTATCTTTATCGGGCCATGGATTACGCCCATCACAGATATGTACCATCCGTGATAGGCTTTAGATTTATGCACATCTAATATGTCTGGCCTCTTTTTAGGCCCATTTGAGATGATTTAGTTGTGACGGCCCGCAAATTTCGGACATGTGATGGTCCGTCACAGAGGAAAGGATCTGTACTAGTCAAGCCAAGCATATCCCTTTTGTCACAACCTAGCATCTCATACTGAGTTGATTTATTTTGACACAAAGAAAATATGGTGTAGTGTATGACTAAAAATTGAATCATCGTAATACTCCCCTAGTATTTGATGCTTATGTCAAGATTCAATCAAATCGGTCAAACTTTAAATCTACCGCCTTTATTTTCGTATTAAAACAAGTTTATAAAATGTAATGAACCTAATGATACTAAGATAGTACTTTTTAGGCAAATCTTTTTTAAAAAGAGCATTTGAAAATTTATTGATGGTCAGAACTTCTAAAGTATCAAAACTCATCCCAAGCTTCAAATTATAACTAGAGGGGATAAAACTTTGTTAAATAATCCACATCGTCGGATCTTAGAAATACCACTTTCGAATCTTAATAGGGTAGTACCATCCGTATTCAAACATACCAGTTTTAAGAAAAGCATTGCCATATCTTGCCCTGATCGGATTCCGATATTGTCATCCTAATCGTGGTCTTGAGAAGCATGTCCTAGTTTCACTTTAATCCCCACTTGGATGCTTGGCCTAATTCTGAGGTTTAGGCGTGTAAAGGTCTCTCGTGAAAGGGTGTCGATCAGGGTTTCCGATTTCACGCAGGCATGTCGTACCGTCCTTACGGGGTAGCATGATTTTCGTGCGAAAACCACTAAAATCGCAACGAAATGAACAGTAAACAGATTTAAATTTGAATCGATTTCAAATTGATTTGTCGTGTCACGGTTTTCGCCCAAACCGCGTGAAAACCGTGCCAAAACCATGGTTTTCATCTCGGACAGGGAGAAATTTATTTTTGCGATGTGTTAAAAATTTTGAAAAAATACTAAAATTAGTGATAAATATGTATGATATGTACATTAATATATTTGTGTGAAAAAATAATTTTGTGACATTTAATAGGAACAAATTAAAATGAGATGCAAATAGAAGTAATAAACATGGTAAAATTATAGCAATTCGAAGTTTATACAGATACTCAGATCGAGTCATAGAGTTACATATTAAGCAGACAATACGTTTTTCATAAATAAAGGAGTAAGTTGTTGCAGGCTTCATGTCCAAAGAGGTGAGCACCCGCATATTTCGCATGAGTCCGGCATACTTGATAGATAAAATATTTAGCACAAATAGAGATATGTCAGCAACAATTAATATTTCAATGTGGGAAAATTTACATGTACTCAATGAATTTGACTAAGTTGGCTAATAGTTGGCTATAAGACATATGCTAATAGTTGGCTCAACAAATTTCGGCATGACCTTTGCTAATAGTTGGCTATAAGACATATGCATAATGATTATACATTCCTCAGCCAACATGTCACAAATTCAGAACTTCATAATTCACCAACATATCAGAACACAAGTTCATAACAGCACAATTCACATAGGTCACGAACATATCACAAAGTCACAATGCAATTAGAATATACTACGAAAATTGTATATTTCAATAATTAGTTGTCTTACAAGGCGATGTCTTGCCATCTAATGCCATCTTCTCTGCTAGGGGCTTGTTAAATTCCCCCATCTTTCAACGATAAAACTCCACCTCTGACAACACGGTCACACTGGCGTCAAGGTACTTGCCGTCAATATCACGACTAGTTGGCGAAAGGACCCCTTCACTTGCATTGCATACATGAATAAACTTTTCATCCCACATAAATTCACTAAATGTCTAAATGCAATGTAACAAACAAAACAAATACTCACCCCGCTTCTGGGTTTTCCGAACAGCGCTAACAAAGTAGGGATTGTCCACTTGCCTCGAAGCAATGCCGGCAGTGTAATAGAATTTAGCCCACGCTGTTCCAATAGCGTCCTTAGCTAGTTTTCCCTTCTTCGACCACCAATTTGTATCAATCCTAGGCTGCAAGCAGTTATGTTGTAATCTCTCACACCCTGTGAAAGTGCTTCTCTGGATGAAGATGACCGTCTCGTAAAATCAGTGATGGGGTTACCTCCCCCCTAGACTGCCTCTGTGATCAGGAAGGTGCGGCGTGGCCACTTTTCCCTCCATGTTCATAGACACCTCCTCGTCCCTCAACATCCCTTCTGAATTCCACCTCGTGGCACGATGCCGCCATCGCCACCTCCATCTGTTCTTCCTCGTTAGCATCTCCAGTCAATGGATGATATCTTTGGGCAGCTGCATCCTCCTTTCTGGCCTTCTCAAGTTTTCGCTCATCAGCAGCCTCCTGAATTCTATCCAGTTGCCGGCGAAAGTAATCCCTGACATCGGGGGGAACAGAGTTGCAATACTTTACTCTCTTACCCCGATGAGCCAAATGATACTTAAATCTTGTGGCTCCACCCCCACTCTTCTTCACACGACAATATTTGCATACGAATCTATCCCCCACCTTCTGTCCATGTTCCCATATTAGGTCTTTGTCTGATATTTCGAACCTAAAATGGTCAAATTAAACATGTAAGTCACGATGTCACTCAATATACATAACCATACATATGTTGGAAAATGTAGAATTGTACATGTCTACCCTTATCTATATATATTTGCACTATATACATGTCTACTCTTGACTTGCACATGCTCCGTCATCATATAAGCAAGAATATAAGCATTTTTGAGACATTGATTCTAATGCCCAGGGATTTCTGATATTTTTAGCTAATAAGATGCTTAAGGGGAATTCTAATGCCCGAAACCCGTGCCTAACCGCACGGTAAGCATGCGCAAGACCGTGGTTTTCGCTCCTAACCGTGCGGCGCAACATCCATGCGGACAAATCAAATAATCGACGACAACAGCTCCTAACCGCACGGTATGCATGCGCAGAGCTCGCGGTTTTCATGGCTAACCGCGCGACGGGACGCACAAATCGTGCTGCCTAACCAACCGCAAGAACCGTGTAGATCCGGACGGTAATACCACCATATCACGCGAAAACTGAGCATGACAACAATGTGAAGCCGACATACCTTTGTTCGCGATTATCGCAGCTACCGCCGTGGTTTTCGCCTCAAACCGCACGGTTTTCCATTCACCGGCGACGGCTTCTGTAGATCTCGCGGCGGCTTGAAAAGGGGAGGATGAAGGGGGGAGAAGTTGAGCTGGATGCGGCTTGAGAAAGGAGGAAGAAGCAGGGTTTATGTGGAGGAAATTTGATGTGCCGAAAATGGGCTTTTCTGAACAGAGGTCATGCACAATGCAGTTCATTTTTTCTTTTTCCCCACACTAAAAACGATTTTTAACGACGATAATTTGTGTATTTTCATGGAAAAATTACCATAATACTTCTAAAATCTAGATCTACAACCATGATTTTTTCAATGAATTTTTTAGTTTTTTTGAATTCACACGAAATTATTCAAATAAAATCATACGGCTACCGTATCGTACCCCGTGATATGACCAAAAACTACGAAAACACGGTTTTCGTGATATCGAAAGCCCTGGTGTCGACACGATGGAGGCAGAAGCTAAAGCCTCGTGAAGCCTGTTTTAAGGCGCGGGGAGCTGGTGTCACACCCCATCCTCACCCTGGCATCATCTACAATGATATAAAAAAGATGCGTCACAGAAAATCCATGTAAAGCAACTTCTACCGAACCGTGACGTCGGTACCAGTTAAAGATACAGTGGTAGTACCCGCAACCAATGGAGATGCATAATAGCAACTAAATTACTTAGATTGATCATACCTTATAGGAGTTAAGGATCACTACTGGAGAAAGCCACAACTGTCCCGGTTCGTAACCCTCAGTAGTCCCGGTTGTCAAACCGGGACTACGAATCCGGGACTAGAGATCGCCATCTCTAGTCTCGGTTGAAATAACCAGGACCAAAGATGCACATTTAGTCCCGGTTGATGGCACCAACGGGACTAAAGATGGATGTGGAGCCACGTGGCCGGATGCGCCACCTTTAGTCCGGTTGGTGGCTCCAACCGGGACTAAAGATGGTGCATCCGGCCACGTGGCTCCGCCATCTTTAGTCCCGGTTGGTGCCATCAACCGGGATTAAAAATTTTTTTATATTTTTTAATTTGCTTCTTTCTCCAACAGTGCTACATACTATATATTACACACATATATTATATATTACACATATACATATTTTACACACATATATTTATACATATATATTATATAATATATATGTATAAATATATAAGTTACACACATATAAATAAACTTAAGAAAGGAAATATATACATATAATATATTACCAAAACATATTCACATATGTATAATATCCACATATATTTCGTATGTTACAAAACATTGTCTATTTTGTGGATCCGGTGGTTAAGTTATTAAATTAAAATAGAACTCCCCCGTGGGATCAATGATCTGCTCGTTTCTAAATCCCATCAATTCTTCCTAAGCGGCTTGTATGAAAGTCTCGTGGGGGAGGTTGTCTCTTACTCGCATAAGCTGTCATTAATTTGATCAAACATGAAATAAATATATGAAGTGAATAAGAAATCGAGACGTAATATATGAATGGTTGTTATACATACATCTAAAAGGTCGATAGTTGTGACATCGGTCACAAAGCGGTGAATGTAGTCGCAAACGTAGTATCTGCATAAGTTGGTGCCCTGCGACTGTTTTGCACACTAAAGGAGAAATGATGACAGATTTAATATACATTTCATGTTTTAGAACAAAGTAATAATTCAAAACAACTTTGGAGCATGTTACTCACTGGAAAGTTCATCCTCACGAAGAGCTTATCTTTCCAATTTTCGCGAACATCAGCCCAAAGCCGTTCCCATGCCCTACGTGCAGTTGAAAGTTAGCTAGTAATTATCCGAGAACCGCATATATGCAATAGTAAGTAAGATGGCATTACCTATTTAGCAGTTCAAATATCTTTGCGTACGTGGACTCTGGTTTATCCATTGAGCCAAAGACATGGATCCGCGAGTTATCCATGTCAATTACTAACAGAACCCAGTGGAATCTGCAAATTGGTTTAGATGACACATATGAAAATTTATGTATGCACACGGGATTGAAATCGGTACAGAAGGAAGAAAATAGTTACGCAGTGTTGTAGGGCAGAAGGATAAACGACCGGAAGTTGTTTATCACCAGCGCCTTGTAAATGTTGTCCAGTGTTGGATCAGGAAATTGATCAACCAATACACCGTTGATTTTGCGTGGATCCATGAATCCATGTTTGGTACATTCGTGCATGTTGCAGTATTGGATCACCATTCTACAACGGTTAAAAAGAATTTTAGTCAGCTAAATACAAGAAGGTAAGAAACGAAATAACAGAACGATACTTATAGAGCCCGCATGGCTAGAAGTGAGATGTCGAGGGCATCAAGCTGGTACAGGTCGAATATGTCTTCGAATCGGATATAGAAGTTGTCACCTTCATCGACGAAATAGTCCTGTGAATATTTACCCGTTACCATCTCTCCACCCTTGCTGGATTCTTGCATGTACCACTTGTGGAAGCGGTACATCTGTGTTGGTAGCTTTTTCACTTGATCCGGCTTTACAAGAGGCTTTCCAAGTTTTAACTTGTATTTCAACGGAGCATTCGCCAGGGGAGCACGGCCGTGTAATTGATCCATTGAAATTCTAGCAGATTCCATAAATTATCTTAAGTCTGATCTGACATTTGGAACTGTGCTGAACTGGGGTACATCTTTGCCCGTTATCTTCGCCTTGCCAGCAGCCTTCTGAATAGTCCTGTCGTGGTCGGACTGCGGTTGAGGTTGCGGTTTAGGCTGTGGCATTAGGTACGTCTTCTTGAAGAAGTCCTTGGTCTCTGGGGATTTCGGGAGGCTTCTCGGGAGACTTCTTTACGAAGTGGGCCTTGACCTCGGCTTGGACGGCCTCGTGCGGCTCCTCGGACTCGGAGTCGTACGTCGGTTTCTTTGGGGGGCGGGAGCGGGTCAAGTTTAGGCCTCTTGCTTCTTGGTCCACCGCTGGTTGACCTTGACCGCGTGGCTCGAGATGTTGTCCGTTTAGGAGTCGGTGCTCGTTGTGGAGACGGAGGAGACTGAGAAGGCGGTGGAGTTGGAGACGACCGTTTAGGAGTCGGTGCTCGTGGAGGCGATGCAGGAGGCGGAGGAGGCAGAGGCGGTGAAGGAGGCGGAGGAGACGGCCCACGTGGAGGCGGAGGAGACGGCCCACATGGAGACGGAGGAGGCGGAGGAGACGGCCCATGTTCGGGGAATATTATGAAGATCTTCCTCTAGAGAAATATTCCATGAGCTGTTTCTCCTAGCGTCAGCTTCCCGTCTCCTCCGGGGATATCCAGCTCGAGATCTTCATAGCTGCGTTCCACCTGTTCAATTTCAACTTTCGAGTACGCAGGTGGAACGGGCCGGGAGTGGTAGGTGTCGTCTCGGTCTACTGAAATGGCCATGCCCGACGCGACCTGTTCGAGAAGATTGTTTATTAATTAGTAATGAACATTGATTGACAAGTTATTCAAGGAAATATACGTACAACATAAAAGTACGAACATACCTTTATTGTTATGTTCTTTAGCGAAATGTGCAGCTCAGATGGGGTCCGGTGTGATGTCATCAACGGGGCCTAGCGGACCGGTTCGGCTTGTGGGGCCAAATCGCCTTCATTTCCGAGTTGAAGCGCATTTCTTGCTTGCTCTTGTTGTAGTTGAGCGAATTCTTTGGATCCATTGTTGGCTAACCCAATGGCTCCGCTCCTCTGCCAACCTTAGGGCGGCCTTTCGTCCACAATCGATCAATGCGTGAGAGCTTCATTTCCATCTCAGCGAACCTCGCATCCTGCTCTCGCTTTGACCTCATTCGGCTCTTGTATGTGTCGATGTCAGCTTGGAACCCGTATTTCCAGGGGACGACGCATTTTCCTCGCGTACACCCCGGGTGCTCTTGGTTTTGGAGGGCGAGCGTTAGCTCGTCCTTCTCTCTGTCAGGCCTGAACGCGCCCGAGGAAGTGTCCTGCAGCGCCTCCTCTAACCTCCATCCAGCTTCTTGAATTTCATCACCAAAGATAACTGTGCCATCAACGGGATTAAGTGAGCCGCCGTGAGCATATAACCAGTGCTTTGATTGTTCAGGCCAGTTGGCTGTGCCTGGAACGATACCTCGCGCTTCAAGGTCGGCTTCCATTTTCTCCCATTTCTCCATTGCTTTCTTATAGCCGCCTGACCCAAGCTTGTGATGGTATTTCTTTTTAGCTGCATTGGCCTTGTTCTTTTCTATGATAGCTTGTGCTTCTTGCCCAGTCTTGTGTTCAACAAAAGCATCCCAATGATCTCTGAGCTTTGGGAACTTGTCAAAGTCAGGGGTCTGGCCCTTCAGGATATATTTCTTGTGTAACTCTTTCTTGTAATTCCTGAAGAGCTCTGCCATTTTCTTTAACGTCCATTCCTTGACCCTTGCTTGTTGTGAGTCTGGGATGGTGAACGTCTGCAGCATTGTCGTCCAGAGCATCTCTTTCTCTGTGTCCGGTAGATAGCTCTGCTCATCTCCTCCTGTCCTTGATCGCCTCTAGTTGTCAATGCTTACGGGCACGTGATCCCTCACCACCTATCCGCTGTGCGCCACAAACTTCCTTGCGGCGTCCTCTGGGGCAATTGGGCAACCGTCAGATTCTTCCTCCGTTATGACATGTCGACCCTCTATGCGCTTGCTGAGGCCGCGTTGCCTGCATGCCCTCTTCTGTCTAGCGGAGGCGGAGGCAGAACCCTCATTCTCCTCATCGTTCCCCTGCTCGTCCCCCCTCTCGTTCCCCTCCTCGTTGAGGTATTGATTTGTATCTTCATTCCTCTCCTCGTTGTAAAACTCTGTTCCTCGTGCGATCTCATCAAGGAGAAGTTGTTCCTCGTCACGATCCGCCATTTGATTGTTGTCGGTTGAGGACTTAATCAAAGAATTCTGAAAAAAATTATTCGGTTAATACATGTATCAATTATTCAGGAAAATCATGAATGTCTACGTAAAAAAGACAAAAAGAAGAAGATGGATTCAGAATCACAGATTATCTCCATCCTAGAAAAGACTTGTGAAGAATATCACGTTGTATATTTTCCTTCTTCTCTTTTCTTTCTCTTTGCTAGAACACGACCGACCGACCGTTCGTTCTATCATTCACGTCCGTTCGTTCGGACCATTAACCCTAACCCTAACCCTAAACTATCGTTCGTTCGTTCTATCGTTCGTTCACGTCCGTGAGTAGGATCATCTGGAGGAGAGGAGAGAAAGAGAGGAGAATGATGTGAGGGAGATAAGGAGGAGAGGAGTGGAAGTGGAGAGGAAAGGAGAGATAGAGGAAAGGAGGAGACGACCGGACGACCGACCGAATGAACGAGTGTCTGTCCGTCCATTCGTCCACGTCCGTTCGTTCGTTCGTTCGTCCGTCCGTTCGTCCGTCCGTTCTTTCGTCCGTTCGTCCGTTCGTCCATTCGTCCGTCCATTCGTCCACGTTCGTTCGTCCATTCGTTCGTTCATCTGTTTGTTCACGTTCGTTCGTCCACGAACGAACGAACACTCGTCGTTCGTCCGTCCATCCGTCCGTCCGTCCGTTCGTTTACGACCGTTTGTTGATTTTATCGTTCTCGTTCGTTCAAAAATACAAAATTCACAATTCACATAAACATTCAAATTTCAAATTTAAATACATATTCAAAATTCAAAATTCAAAATTCACATACACTTTCAACAGTCCATTCACAGTCCATTTACATATAATAGTCCATTTACATACAAAATTCATATATTCAAAATACACATACATACAAAATTCATATATTCAAAATACACATATATTCAAAATACACATATATTCAAAATTCATATATTAACATTCACGAGGGCGACGGCGGCGGCGAGGATGCGAGGGCGGCGGCGGTGTGGAGTGGAGGGTGGCGCGCGGCCGTTTAGGGCTTAGGGGAAGGCCGGCTCAGGGGGCCGTGGAGAGGGGGCGCAAGGGGAGTGGGTGGCGTGGGGAGGGGGCGGCGGTACTGGCGACGGCGGCTGCGGCGGCGTCGACTGCGACGATGGCGGCGATGGCGATGGCGTCGACGGTGGCCAAACCGTAGCGCATAATGTTAGGAATTCTTTGGGGACGGCGGCGCTAACCTACGACGGCGACAAAGACGGCAGCGCGGCAGTCCTCCGGCGACGATGACGGTGACGATGGTGTGCTGCGGCGGCGTCCTGGGGCTCGACGACGATGACGAAGACGAAGACAATGCAGTTGTGAAGTGCGAAAACGGCTAAGTGTTGGATCCCCAGTGAGGCCCTTGCTATATATAGTCACGACAACTTTTGTCCCGGTTGAAGCCAACAACCGGGACAGAAGATACTCTAGTCCGGTTGGTGGCTTCAACCGGGACAAAGATACGAACTTTAGTCCGGTTGAAGCCACCAATCGGGACTAAAGATGTCTGTCCCGGTTGGTGGCTTCAACCGGGACTGAAGTTCATATCTTTTGTCCCGGTTGAAGCCACCAACCGACTAAGGATTGCGGGATAGCCACATGGTGCAGGTAGGTGGACATCTTTAGTCCTAGTTGAAGCCACCAACCGGGACTAGAGATGTTTTTCCGCCCACTGAAATTCACCTCTAGTCCTGATTTGTTTTACAAACCGGGACTAATTATTACAGTGCCCTATTATATTCATATATAATTATAATGTTCATATGTTGATATATTTTATATTCATATATAATTAACATATGTTCATATGTTCATATATAATTAACATGGTGTTTCATAAAAGATCTATGCCCCCAATTCGAATGAAGTCAACCCATTGGCATCCGAAGGGAGTCTGCATTCGTGGATAACACCAAGGCTTTGGATGGGATCATAGATCTTGAAGGACAAGATCAGGTGGATGGGGAACCTACTATTATGGATAGTACCAAGGTTCCTGATGTAATTATAGATCTTGAAGAAGGTCAAGTGGAAGACATGGGTCTCTCATATGATGATGTGGTTGTCGTAAAAGATGAGCATTTCGATGCTTCTATCCAGTCCAGGACCAGTGTAGCAGTTGTACAGACTCTACATGGTGTTTCAGTTGAACTAGATAAAGGTAATGGGCTTGAGAATGTCAGTCGTGCATCAAAAAGTATCCTTATCGAAGAAAGCAGTATCCTCTTATATGAATTCTTTGTCTCAATTTTGTTCTGTTTGTTCCTTGACATGGTGCATTTAGCCATCAAAGGAGTTAAAAGAGCCCGAGTAGAATCAACTGAGCCTTCAGTTCGTGTGGTTTACAGCAACTTGACAAGGTTAAACACAAACTGACTTTTCATTCTCAATAGTTTGTATGATTGCATTGTATTTTGTAGCAGCCATTTTTTATCCTTATGAAAACTTTTTGCAATTGCATAGCTACTTTAACTTTTGTTAGGAGGCTATTTTAACTGTTAATGTGTATTTTCTCAATATTCTCAACAATGGATTCAATAATTTACAATAAATTTAAATGATAGCAATAATATTCAATGATTCAATTTAATTTACATAGTCTATACATAAATTTAGCTATGTAACATTTGTCCTCACGTACTTTCTTCGCACAATTATTCCTTCGTTATGATCGTTGCGTGAGTAAGGGGTGTCCTCATTTGATAGGAGGATACTCGGGTCAACAGCCACCGCGAACGGAGGTTGCCCGTCAAACTGATCGTAATCTTCATCAGTTCTATCCTCGACTCCCACGATTTTCCTTTTGCCTGGGAGAACCACGTGGCGCTTTGGCTCGTTGGACCCTTTCCCCTTCTTTGATTTGCTAGCCATGTCCTTGACATAGAAAACTTGTCGTACATCATTGGTAAGGACGAAAGGTTCGTCTGAGTATCCAACCTTGCTCAGTTCGACCGTTCTCATCCCACTTGCATCAATGGCCACCACTGAGCCTAACCCACTAGCACCGAAATAGAGGGACCTTAAGAGGTCCATTGTCCAGCTTCCATATGTCATCGATGCTGCCGTAATATGTGCTAGCCGTACCGTCGTATCCCACGACATCGATGCGGACAGCGTTGTTCTGATTTATGCTCTTTAAGTCTTGGGCCCGTGTGTAAAATGTGTACCCATTGATTTCATATGCCTGGAATGTGGTGATCGAGCAAGATGGTCCCCTCGCCAAGAAGGCTAGTTGTTGGTCAATGCTCGCGTTGCCCATGAGACGTTGTCGCAGCCAAGCAGGGAATGCATCGATGTGATGGCATGTAACCCAGGCATCCGTCTTACCGATGGTTTTCGAGCGAACAATCGCTAAGTGCTCCTCAATGTAAGGAGCCACCAAAGAAGATTGTTGCAACACAGTCCAATGTGCTTTCCTGTACAAGTTATTGTCTATGTTCATTATTGCCTTCCTTCCAAGAGTTCCCTTCCCCTGTAGTCTACCTTCATGGCTTGATTCAGGCACCCCGATGGGACGGAGGTCTTCAATAAAGTCGACGCAAAACTCAATCACCTCCTCTGTTCCATATCCATTGGCGATGATGGCCTCCGGACGCGAACGGTTACGAACGTACTTCTTTAGAACGCCCATATACCTCTTGAAGGGGAACATGTTGTGTAGGAATACCGGACCGAGCATACGGATCTCTTTGACAAGGTGGCATAGGAGATGTGTCATGATATTGAAGAAGGAAGGCGGAAAGATCATCTCAAAGCTGACAAGACATTGGACCACATCATTTTGAAAGTCTTCTAGTCTGTCTGGATCGATGATCTTATGTGAAATTGAGTTCAGGAAAGCACATAGCTTTGTTATTGTTGCCCGGACATTATCGGGAAGGATACCCCGAATTATAACGAGAAGCAGCTGTGTCATCAGCACGTGGCAGTCATGGGACTCTAGATTTGTGAACTTCTTATCCTTCGTGCTTATTATTCCCTTTATATTCAAGGAGTATCCAGACGGTACCTTAATGCTCTCCAGGCATTCAAACATTATTTCCTTCTCTGCCCTGCTCAGAGTGTAGCTTGCTGGACTTAGGTATTGGGCTCCTTTTTCCTTTGGTTGCGGGTGAAGGCCATCGTGTTGTGCCATATGTTTCAGATCGTTACGTGCCTCAAGTGTATCTTTTGATTTTCCGTATACATCTAGGAAGCCAAGCAGATTTACGCAAAGGTTCTTGGTGAGGTGCATCACGTCGATTGCGTGGCGGACGTCCAATACTTCCCAGTAGGGCAACTCCCAAAAAATTGACTTTTTCTTCCACATTGCCTCGTGACCACCTTCACTTGCTATAGTTGGTTATCGGGTCCCTTTCCAAATACTACTTTGAGGTCTTTCACCATGGCAAACACGGACTTTCCGTTGCGATGCTTTGGTTTAGTACGATGGTCTGCCTTTTGATCAAAATGTTTGCCTCTTCTTCGGACAGGGTGGCTTGCAGCAAGAAAGCGACGATGACCCATGTACACTACCTTCTTACAGTGTTTCAGGTACATACACTCAGTCTTATCCATACAGTGGGTGCAAGCATTGTACCCCTTGTTTGACTGTCCGGATAGGTTGCCAAGTGCAGGCCGATCATTGATGGTAACAAACAGCAACCCTCGTAGGTTAAACTGCTCCTGTTTATCTTCATCCCACACGGGAACACCTTCTTTCTTCCACAGAAATTTTAGATCTTCGATCAGTGGTCTCAGGTACACATCGATGTCGTTACCAGGTTGTTTCGGGCCTTGAATAATAACCGGCATCTGAATGTACTTTCGCTTCATGCATAGCCAAGGCGGGAGGTTGTAGATACACATCATCACAGGCCAAGTGCTATGCCCGCTGCTCATCTCTCCAAAAGGATTCATGCCGTCTGTGCTTAAGCCGAACCTTAGGTTTCTTGCATCCTCACCGAAGTCTTCAAATGTTTTATCGATGTTTCGCCACTGTGACCCATCGGCGGGATGTCTCAGCATGCCGTCTTGTAGGCGTTCTTGTGTGCCAACGCATCATTCTTGCATGCTCCTTGTTCCTAAACAGACACTTCAGCCGTGGTATTATAGGAAAATACCACATCACCTTAGCAGGAACCCTTTTCTTCGAGGGTCGTCCGTCAACTTCGCCTGGATCATCTCGTCTGATCTTGTATCGAAGTGCTTTACAAACTGGACATGCTTATAGGTTCTCGTACTCCTCACCGCGATAGAGGATACAATCGTTAGGACATGCGTGTATCTTATGTACCTCTAGTCCCAGAGGGCAGACTAACTTCTTAGCCTCGTACGTTGATTTCGGCAATTCGTTTCACTCTGGAAGAATGTTCTTCATGAGTTTTAGTAACTCGCCAAATGCCTTGTCACTGACACCATTTTTGCCCTTCCATTGTAAGAATTCTAGCGTGGTACCCAACTTTTTGTGCCCTTGTTCACAGCCTGGGTACAAGGACCTTTTGTGGTCCACCAACATACGCTCCAATTTCTGCACTTCCTTTACGTCTTTGCAGTCCCCCTGTACGTCGCGCAACATCTGACCAAGGTCATCGGCACCGTCGTTTTCTTCAGCATCCTCGCCCGCCTCGCCCACTGTATTCTTTTTAAACCCATCGTATTGACCACAGTCCGGAATGTTGTCGTTGTCTTCTTCAGCTTCTTCCATTGCAACCCCCACCTCTCCGTGCGATGTCCAGCAATTGTAGTGAGACATGAATCCCGACTGAAACAAGTGGGCATGAATAATTCTTGATGTAGAATACTCCTTCTCGTTTTTGCACTTTTTACATGGACAACGTATAAAACCCTTATGCTTGTTGGCATCGGCCACACTCAAAAAATAATGCACGTCTTGAATAGACTCTCTCGACCATCGATCCGTGTACATCCATTATCGATCCATCTACATGGAATGCACAAAAATTGTAAGAAAATTTTACGAAATTCAAATCATTTAAATATTATTATAATAATTATATATATATATAATCGACAATTATTATATACTAATCCAACATACGTAATGTGTTGTTCTAAAAATTAGAATTATTTTTAAAAGGTCTTTTAAAGTGATAAACATAAAATTAATTAATTATTTTGCATCTATTTTAAAAGGTCCTTTGTCATCTATTTTATAACTTTTTGTCCAAAAGATTCTCTCTCATCATTTTCCATAAATATTTTTTGAGATAAAATTGTATGGACTAAATTCCTGTAAATGTTACGTGCTAAGAATATTTTTCTTCCTCTTTATTTTTTCCAACTTTTTTCTCAACACAATATAATGTGCTTAGCAAAATAATTAGTCCAAACAAAATTTCTCTCTGCTCATGTTAAAAAAATTCTAGAGATGAAAATATCTATAAAACAACCGTAAAAAGCGAAGTTCTAAGCACATATCATAAGAGGAAAAAGTTGCTAACCTTGTAGATAGCAAAGATTTGTGTATTATCACCAAAACAAAATCACAAAAAAATTTGGCAGCACCTCCCCTCTAGAGAAAAATTTTGAAGACAAGTGTAGCTGGCTCGGGCTGGAGGAGGAAGAAGGAGTTTAAAAAGGAACCCCATCTTTAGTCCCGGTTGGTGTTACCAACCGGGACTAAAGATGCCCGCGCCCGACACACGACAACATTTGAACCGGGACTAGAGGTGATCTTTAGTCCGGTTCGTGACACGAACCGGGACTAAAGTTCCTAGAGAGCCGTTGAATTTTTAAACCGGGACTAGAGATCATCTCTAGTCCCGATGCAACTCAAACCGAGACTACTATGGTTTTTTCTACTTCAACCAATGATGGTTTCTCCAGTAATGAATGACACTTAGAATTTTATCTTTGGTGGTGTTTTTTACGTAGACGAAGATAAAGATTGAGTGTTTCACGTAAAATATGATGATATTAACATATAATTGATTGAGTTTTAATTATAATATAATTTTTAAAAAAAATAAATTTATCTGATATTTTAGAGTAGTTTTAAAAGTTTTATCAAGCAGTTTGAAAAACATATCAAAACATAAAAAGTTTCATCTAATTCGTTAACCAGAAACGAACGAGACCTAATAACTAAATAAAAATATATATACACTCTTTTAGATCGTTAAGGGACCAAACTTAAAACGAGGCAGCAAGGACAAGATTATGCCTTTGTCAATTTTGCTCTCCCCGTGCACACCCTGCACAATACAAGGTTTCCATGAAGCTCAAAGAGTCAATGGTGCAAGAGGAAAACCCATGACACAAGTTTTGAAATCCCACCATTGCATTCATACTGCATTCCTGCTCGTGAGTTTGGATTCCGGAGTTTCAATGCTACAATTTTCTTCTCCATGTAGTGGAGACTATTTTGGTCCATGGAGACAAGGCAATCATGATGAATATGTCGGCCGGACGTGTGCATGCATCGAAGATGATAAGGTGTTGAAAATGTATTGCGTGTATAGAAATGGAACAGTACTAAATTTAAAGTTATGACCGTCCAGTTGCTGTTCCTCTGATAGAAATGTGCCACTCAAGACAAGGATGATATCCATGTAAACTGTGGCGATCTTTCGAGTGGATTTGCCACTGGGTAGAAGATAAATGTTGAAAAAATTACTGTTATCATTGTCAGAGATAGGCTGTGGCGATCTTTCGAGTGGATTTGCCACTGGGTAGAAGATAAATGTTGAAAAAATTATTATTATCATCGTCAGAGATAGACTGTGTTTGTAGATGGTATTGAAAGCTAAGCTAATCTCTCGTATACGTAAATCTATTGTATACCTAAAATATGATTAATTAAATATTAGCTAAATTTTTAAAAAAGATTAATATAATTTTTAAAACAATTTTTAGAAAAAAATTTTTATAAAACATTTTGTTTAGTATTTTAAAAAATATGTGCGTGAAAAATCAGAAGTATGAGTCAAAAAATTGAGGAAAAACATATCCTTAACTTATTTTACTACGTCTTCTAGGAGTATATGCCAGATCACCATGAAAGATAGTACAGTAATCTTCACCAGAAATTACTACTGTTATCATGATTGCTCTTTGCTTCTCTCTGCTGCTGCTATCATAGTACAACATCTGTTGAAGAAAATACAGCAGCAGCTGCAGAAAAGTTTCAGAAAGCAACAATTGTTACACGCCACACGCATAAGTTTTTCCAGTCTTGATGTTAAAAAGCGCGAGAGAGCTTAGCTTTAAGCTGCACTGCAACCAGGTTAGGCATGCATATATACATGCATGCAACTTTAGGATCAGAGATCAGAGCGTGTATGACCAGATGATCGATCAAAAGAGGTGCATGCGACCCGGTTGCTTTTATCGCGAGTAACCGAGGCAGGCTGCGTCGCAGGCTCGATCGCAGTCTGCATGCAACACAGTGTGCGATGATATGCTACAGGCGAATGCGTACAACTTTCTGGTCATCATGGTAAATAGTCCCCTGAGCTGCCGAGCAGAGAGCGTTGGACACGTCCAAAGATGGCAGCTTCAGTATTACGCCCCCCACAGTGAAATCTGTGCCCTGGGGGCACACCGTGTTGACGCTGTCCGAGCCTATTCATCATTGGGCTTCTTTTATCGTAAATTTTACATGCTCAATAGTACAGTTTCACATGAGCTGATCCAACTTCCATGTCTCCAGTTAATTTGCAGACTTGCAGGTAGTTTTGCACTCGTCAATTAGTATATAGTACTGTGCCTGGTTAGGTTGTATCCTCATCATTTAAGTGAACAGGAAGTGTGAAGTCTGTTTGTAACCTGGTATATGCACGACCATCCATGCATTAATTGCAAGTAGGGACGACTATATATTATATTAAGTAGTACCCTTGATTCTTGCGTGTTGCAGAATGCATGTTGCTTTAATTTGTTCGTAATCATTGAAAAAATGCTAAACAATCAATCTGGTCCTTCGAATTTCGTTGGAGGCTTGATTTTGGTCTTGACATCTGATCAGACACCGGTCTTCAGGTTTTCATTTTGGATCAAAATCATTGTGACACTCGTACGATCGAAATATCGCAATGTCACCTAGGTCCTGTTTATTTATCTTACCTGTCAGATCAGCAGTATTTTTCTCTCACAGTAAAACAGTCAAATTGTCTTATCAGCTGACTTATAAGACCAGTCGAACACGATAAGCAAAAGAAAACAAAAAACAAATATTAAATGCCGCTTTGACTATTTACATCCCTAGGGCGACCTTTACAACCGATCTCCAGTTACATAAAACGGTGACCAGTTGTGACCGAGCATGCACACATACGATGGATGTATGCGTATTTTCTGTGTAATAAAATAAGTCAGCCATCACGTCTTCACGTTATCACCTGTCCACTTATCAAGCTGTTATAGATGAGTTGTCGTCAATACTTAATCTGTAATTGCTTTTGCAAGCCATAGAAGGAAGTTGGTTTTCTTTTAGGCCTACTTATTTCTTGTGCTCGATCGGCAACCGATACTATGGGGCCGCTCGAGCCGTAAATTTTAATCCCCTTTGGCAACAGCCTTGCCTGTTGTTAGCGCCGGGACGGGACGTACATGTTCCCTGGCCATCTTCCTTCCCAGCGAACGAACGATCCAGCTTAGCTGGTAAGAAGCAAAGCTGGCCTTCAATCGTTTCCAACTAATAAATTCTGCACGTAATCTTTTGCGTGCATCAGCGGCGCTGTTCTGTCCTTCATTTTTTTTGCAAACACACGTCACGGTGTTCGGCGTGATTTCCTCTCGAGAGGCAGGTGACCGTCCATAGAGAGAGCTGTCTGAGAGATTATTACTCCTATTTCTGAATATTGGGACGCTAGATGTGTACCAGTGGTTCGATCACTTGCAGAGAAATTAGAATTGAGCTCTCTTGGTCAAGCACTCCATGGCCCTAGAGCTGCTTGTCTGACTACATTATATTACTGCATGGAGCTCTAGCTAGGGTGAGCTAATTTGGAGGTTGATTCATATCAGCTAGTCATGTGCACTTGTCAGTTTCGTAGACCAGATTATGTGCAAGCTGCAAGTAATTAGTGCTAGGCACCACTGTCCTGTCCCCCAGATAAGTGAAAATAATGCGAGACATGGATGGTCCAGGCGACACTGCGACGGGGGCCCTACGCATACGCACGAAAGAGGACGATAGGTAAGCTGGGTCGCCCTGCAGTCTGAAGCTCGTAGTGCATGAAATCTCCGGGACGGTAGGTAGTAGGAGGCACATCACAGACACATGTTTTTTATTCCTAAATTTGCCAACATCGCGTTCATGTAGAAATGAACGGCGAGATGCATGCATGGGAGACTTGCAAAGTAAAGGTAGCTACGCCGAATCAGCGGAGGCTGTAGAGCGCTGATACGTAATTAGGCCCTATTTTTTTCTTCGACTCTGAACTTTAACTTTCTCATTTATTCTTTTCACGTTTTTTAAATTATTCAATAATATTTTTAAAAATAATTTACATAAAAGTTATAAAAAATCAAATAAATCTATTTTCAAATTTATAATAGTTAATATTTAATAAAGTATGTAACAATGAGATTTCTCGTTACAATCCGATATAAAATAGTAGTACCAAAACCGGTCGGCACGAAGAACATGAAGGCCTGCTTTCACTACACCACAACTCCGAATCTGCAACCGATGATCAGTCGGCAAAAGCGGCTTTGGTGTCTGAGGGTCATCGGTAAAAAGATATACCGACTGATAGTTGTAGTCGGTGAAACCTCAGTCGGTAAGTCTTTACCGACTGATAGGTTTTAGCGACCGATAGTTTGATGGACTAGTTAAATGAAAAAAACGAAAGCTCATTTATATGCTATTTATTTCAAATTTCAATAGTTCATGAACAAGCCCAAACAATAATTTATACAACCATTGCTTCATTCATAAACAGTTATAAACATTCAATTTTGCCATTCAACCAAGATTCAGTAAACAACTATGGGAAGGGATAACTCACAGTACATCAGGAAGGTTATCATCATATATAGTATATTCATCTGTGGATATAGAGACCATCTTTCTATCCATTATCTTAAAAGAAATACTCCTGTCATATTTCTCTGACCAAAATGAAGATTAACAAAGTGGGTGAGATATGATGGCAATGAATGGTATTTTCCATAATTCTCCATTGTGACCATTGTAGTTTCATTGTGAGGCCTTCTTGATGACTTCGTGTACTTTTTTCTAAGTCGTGTTAGACCAATAGGGATTGATGTTTCTATACTAATATTTGTGATGGCACAAGACAGTTTTTTCTCAAATTTCTTATGTAGGGATGTTGATCAGTTGACTGAAAACCCAAATACCAATCAACTTTTTGGACGACCTAGATTGCATCGAGATTTATGTGTGAACAGTAGACCATGTCTTATCTTTTTATTTCCCCTTCCCATGCACGCACATGCATGAGAGCTCAAACGCAGCCTCACCAGCATTGCCCTCCTCCCCCGCCCAACCACGTCGCCTGTAGCCTCGTCTGATGGTCGGAATATGTGAATGACGCTAGCAATAGCCCTCTTGGACTGGCCTCATCTTCCCCTCCCCTCCTTCTGCAAGTCCGGCAATGTGAAGCTAGCTCTTGTCCCATCAGTTCTTCCTCGTCTCCGATGGCAAGTCACCATCGGATCTGTTGCTGATCGTGCCCACTATTGGCCTCTGTTGCCTCGTCGTTTGTCCGTCGCCACCACAAAAGGCCATATCCCTCTCAACCTAGGGGAAACCCCCTCTTCCCCCTTCCCTATCCCATCCTCTCACCCCAACCGCAACCCAAAACCCTAATCAGTATCTCTTTCATCGAAGTTGGGGTGTCGCCGGAGAAGATGGCCGCACCCCCCACACATGCATGCACGCACAAAGAGGATTGGTAGGTAAAAGGTGGTTGAAATTCATTAAAACTAGCAATCCCCTTCTTAGAGTAAGTACTATAAGCATCTGGTGATGTGGGGAAGAGAAGTGATGAAAGAGATAAGGAGTCACCACTCATGGGAACATACGGTCTCTACACAAAATTCAAGACAAAAGAAAAAAGAATAAGAAAAATTGGACAAATAAGTATTGGGGCCAATGTATTAGAGTTAATATAGATGTAATTTATTGTATATGTTACCTCATATTTATTTATGAGTTGATGATGTAAACAAGATTAGATGCAGCGTCCAACTTTTTTATAAAACTTGCTAGTTATAAGAACCGATCAATAGCCCACAGAAAATCTTCTCCTTCTCCCTATTATCATGCATGTCCTCTTCCGTCCCGACTCCCGTAGGACACTTCAAAATCAAACTAACACCTGCACAACTCCTACCGAAGAAAACCCGACTTCAAAGGCCACATACACACAAACACCCTCCTAGTGCGGCTGCACTCGCTTCAACTGCCACGCCAATGGTGAGGAAGCTGCCGCTAAGCTCTGTCTTCTACACCATCAACTCGGCCAGAGACAGCCCACCGTCGTCACCTCCCCCTCCGGCGGTCACTCCACCGGCATGGATGTGGCCTTCTTGCAAGCACCCAAGAGCTCATTCCTTCCGTTCACCGTCCGCCGCAACGGCAGCCGCAGCGGCCAAGACCATCGCGTCGATCTTCCTCGACTCCGGCGAGTCCTCCTTCGCCAACTCATCCGCGCGCATGCACCACGACTGCGCCTCCGACAGCCTCTCCACTGAGTCTGAGGTCTCCGCCACGGCCGAGGACATGACCAACGCCATAGTCCGCGGGCTCCGGTCCGACCGCCTCCTCTTCGAGCCCCGCGCGCCATCCAGCTCCATCCTCGATAAGAAGCCCGTGCGCTGCGCCGCCGGCGACGACGCGGCGTCTTTCTGCGGCGGCGTCGCGGTGGCGTTCGATTCGGAGGATCCGTACGAGGACTTCCGGGCGTCCATGGCAGAGATGCTGGCCGCGCACGGCGTGGGCGACTGGGCCTGGCTGGAGGCCATGCTAGGGTGGTACCTCCGCGCTAACGGCAAGGAGACGCACGCCGCCATCGTCGCGGCGTTCGTCGACCTTGTCGTCTCCACGGCCGCAAGGGGCTCCAGCTCCTCCCGCCACTCGTCGTTCACTCTCGCCGGGACCGACCTGGAGAGCAGCAGCGCCGGCGGCGCCGCCGGCCATATCTCTTTCAGGCTAAGGTAAAATAACTAAAGCTAGCCCCAAGACAATGCGGGCTACCTACGCGTGTGTGCGCGCGTGTTAATTAATTCTGTTTGTCTTGTGGTAAGGCTAATTTCAATGAAATTTCATAGAGTTTTAGCAATATTTAATATGCTGATATGACATTATATTAATAAAGAAAAAAAGATAAGAATTTTATAAGAGTAAAGATAGTTTCATAGGAATGAAACTCTTCTATATTATTCTTGTAAATTAGGACATAAAAATCTCATTGAGACTCACATGAACTATAGTAGCACTTTCCAATTGATTGACCAAGTAGCTAGCCTCCGGTCGGTTAATCATGGATCAATGCCAGATTGCCGATCGCGTCCATGAGACGCATGCACATGACTCGTACCGTCGTGTATCAAGCTTGCATGAGTGGAAGTAATCAAGTAAATTGTAACATTGAGTGTAACTAAGTTTGTAAGCACCTGCAGCTGGTAGTGGTAGCAATAGTAAGCTAGCTATAGCTACCTGCCGGACTACCGGTACGTACGTGCAACATGTGGACGTAACAGCTAACAGTGACAGCGATGTGACCAACGTAGCACAGTACTCTGCAGTAAAAGTGACACCCAGCGAGAGGAACTACTCATGCGCAGCGCCGGACAAGGGAGGGGTTTGGAGATCTAGCCTGCAGGCGCGAGATCGATCGATCCATCGAGCCGCGGGCGCGGCGCAGGCACGGCTCGCTCTCGATCGATCTGCAGAGCAGTAGAGGCGACAGCGAGCGTACGAGCGCTGGGTGTACGCGATCCATGTGAGACGAACAGCGGACGTCTTATCGGTAGCGGTTTGGCTGGCCGGCCGGGGCGGGGCGGTGGGGACTGGGGTCGCCCGTCTTGGTCCCCGGGGGATGCACGTGCCGTGGAGATCGGTATCGGGAGGAGGATATACGGACGACGCGGAGGCGGAGCCCGGCCGGCCGGCGACGTTGATGCGGCAGCGGCAGCGGCATCGTTCGGCTGTGGATTAATTGGCTGCGCGCGCGGGGCATACACCGGTTGGAACCGATCGACCGGCCTGATGGCGGGTGCAGCTAGCCGCGCGGGCCGCGCTTTACCAATGGCTCGTGCAGTCGCAGTGTAGTATTCCTGGCTAGGGGCCAGCTGTGTATACGTTTTTTTGGTCCATCTGTTTATCAATCAGGTAGGTCACTTTTAGGTTGCTTTGCTCTAATATTTGTGCACCACTGATTTATCAATCAAAGAATGCTTGGACTCGGGAGTAGAGATGGCAATGGGTACCCATAACCCGAAACCTGTCACGCCCAGAAATTTCTTTTCGGAATTTCCGAAGCTGAATGTGTATTTAAATCTCTCTTCAGGACCAGTCATGATACACAAACAATAAATTATATATACAGATCCATGTCTTAAAAACATATATAAGTCTTACAATGCAGCGGAGAAGGAAAATAAACTGGCTAAACTAAACTTGACGCTTGTGGCGCGGCGATTCCACACCACAGGCATCCCTTGATTGCAGCGACAAGCCTACTCATCGATGAACTCATCTGTAGCTTCATCCTCCAGCTCTGAGGTGGGAGAAAGGAAGCAAGACCGAGTACATTTTATGATACTCAGCAAGTCATACCAAGGGAGGTATGATGCAGGATAATTCAAGGGGATGCTAAGGGTTAACTTTTGCATAAAGCAAGCATTTCACAAGGATCAGTTGAAAGCAGTAAAACAGTGATTATGTTTAATTAAGCAAGATTAATCATCTTTGCTCAACGTTACACCACTTTGAGTCAGGCTCAATCCATCCAACTATTCAAACCAGTTCCATTAGTCAAATTATTATCAGTGGGACTAATCACAGTGAATCTGGTCGACAGCCCATAACCGCGGGCATGGCTATTTGAATAGTTTCTAACTTTGATCACAGGTCTACGTCTGTACCCACAAGACACAGCCCCACAACACGTTCCCGTGCGTCGACATGCCACCACCATATTGAAAAGGGATCTGTGACAGGACCATTCGCATAACCCTCCCTGACCAAGCGGCACCACACATCAGGTTTCGCCCCTACCCCTAAATCCAGGGTACGCAACCCCCTCTCGTGCCTAGGTGAATCCGGAAGCCGCATAGACCTTTCCCGGTCCATCCAAACTTCATCATGCCCACCCTTGCCTGGATGCGTCGGCCAGAAAAAGCTACACTACAAGCCCAGCTGTTGCCCATGCTGGCTTGTGGTATGCACTAATACTTCTTTCATGGTTCCCACGAACCGGTCTTTAACTGCCATGGGTGCGTCTATCAAAACCATGCACCCACAACCCACCATTTGGTCATATTTTAGTTAACAGTTATCCTTTACCAAAGTAACTAAGGTCTAAGACCATCATTTCATGTGACTATAAACTAGTAACATAGTTCTCCCATTAATGATCTAGTTGAACTAAGCGGACTAAGCATGTCCTAGCCCTACAATTAGTCATATTAGTTCCCAGTCACTCGAGGGTATAGGGTAAATGACCTAGGCTGAGTACTATAGGTCCCATCCTGATGACATTATAAAACAATACAATTTAATAGATAAAGCGAGAATAACTTGTAAAGTAGGTACAATATGATCAAAAGATACATGACTTGCCTTGGTCTTGCGTTTGCTGAACTTCTGCGACTACCTCAAAGTAAACGGGAGCGTCGGCGGAACCGAAATCTAATCGACAATAAAAGCACAGCAAAAACATGCTATAAGTCTAGTGAAACAGACAATTAAACTATTTTTAATTTGTTCTAGATATTTTTATGAGTCCACTACAACCTGAACGGACTCAAATGGAGTTCGGATGAATTTTCTATGATTTTTACAAGTTTATGTGATTTACTAATAAAGAAAAAATGAAAAAAAGATTTATGGTGCAAGCGCCGGCTAGGGCTGACGTCGTCCGACGGCGAGCGGCACCGACGGGCAGGGCCCATGGTCAGTGACGCAAGGGAGGGGGCGGCGCATGGTGGACTTGGTCCACTGGCCCGGGGAGGACGCGCGCCACCACATGGCACTTGCATGGCGCCTACGAGGCAATCACGTGTGCGGTCATGTGGGCGGCGGTGCCACGGAGGCACGGGCACGAGACGGACGGATTAGATCCATTCGTTGGATGGATCCAACGGCCAGAAACGGCGGTGCACGCGGCCGGTGGCGCGGCTACGGTGTAACATCTCAAAAAGTTCATATTTTTTTAAAATACTCAAATTAACGTATAAAATTTTTGCGAACAAGTTTATTGTGTATTCTATTTAAAACATTCAAAATCTCCAAAAAAATTATTTGCATTCTTTATTTATTTTCCTTGTTCTAATTTAAAAATCTCAAATCTATAAATTTTTATTCTTATTTTTGAAACCCAATTCAATTCTTAATTTAAGGAAAATTTCCAAATATTATATCTAAATCAGTTTCAAATTCTAAATTAAATTACTTCTAAAATTTTATTTAACTATGATAAAAACTCGAACATTTATTAAACACCTTATTGTCTATTTTTGAAAACCCCTATTTGACTTTCAAATTAAGAAACAATCTCAAAATTGAGTTAAATTAATTTTTAAAACTTTTTGATCAAATCCTTTTCAGATTCCCCTCAAACTTTTCTTTTCTTTTCTTTTTATTTTCCTCTTTTCTTTCTTTTTTCCTCCTTTTGTTGAGAAAATTGCAGATATAGGACTCCAAACAACGTGCTTCGCAAATATAGGACTCCAAACATTGTCTTCGTAGAAATAACCCTTCAAACGTTGGCTTCTCGTTTTCCATGACATATGGTCTATTTCAACTCCTTTTAATTCCTAATACATGTATTTCTCTCCTAGTATGACCCTTTTGCCCTTCTGCCCTTTACGGAGGATTCATCGATGTTCCTTCCCTGTTTCGCGACCATCACGCCGCCGTTCCCTGAGGCGGCTACCATGGATGGAATGCCGCCGCCCAACGAAGATGATGGACGCCCGCTCTCCATGGGTGGCCAAGCAGCCGCTGCCCTGCCGGCCTCGTCCTTTGCTGCGGCGCCATCTTCCGTAGCGGAGCCGGCCTCGTCTATCTTGGCCGCGATGGTCACAGAGCAGTGCGCTGTTAACGCCAACATTTGGTAAGCCCAAGTCCTTATCGGCCAAGGGTTAGTATCGGCTCGAAGCAGAATCGCCGAGAGTTTTGCGTCAGCCGATGGAGGATCCATATCTCCAGCAGTTGGATTCTTGTTAGATTCGGTTTGAGAAGATCTTATCTAGAAGAAACCGAGTCCAGGGAGGATACAACTTGTATCTATTAATTAGGAAGAGATTGTTAGTTTCTTATTTTATCTTTAGGAAACTCTGTTTAGTGTCCGATAAGGACTTTATCTATTTCCTTTTATATTTAGGAAAGTTTGTTTTGTAATCTGTTAGGATCTTTGTCATCGCATGGGTATAAATATGTAAGCCCGGGGTTCATGTAAATCATATCTCTCGATCAATACAATTCGGCGCATCGCCACTCTTTTACTTTTCATCTTCGTTCGACATCCGGCGAAACTTGGCATCCAGCGTGGGCTGCATCGGTTAGGTTCGACCTCTAGCAAAGGAATAAGTCCAACGTTCTGCTGGATCAGACGATCATATTGACTATGTCGACGTTGTCCAAGGCTGCATCAGTACGTTCGATCTCTTGGATTGCTCCGGTTTAGTTAGCATGCTTGCCTGACTATTTATCATATGTCTCTATTAATCTAATCTTAGTATTTCAGTTTATCCCTATCGGTTGTCTCTCGTTTTAGGGTTTCTACTGATACCGGCTAAATCGTTGTACTAGATTAGATTGGTTTAGGCATCTACCACCCTGAAACTCAGCCAAGGGCTTGATTGTCTATGTATTGCTTTTCTTTTCATACTTAGTGCCGCATCAGTTTGATCTACTAAGTCGTGATTTGAACCGTAATCTCTAGCCTGCCTGTTGACTGTCACTAAGGGTTTCATTGGGGTTTCAGCTGATGAGTTATCTGGATATTGCATCGGCTTACAAGGATTGTATACAAGTCGGATATAGCCGATTGCAGCAGAGGCTTCATTGAATATTCAATCATTTGGATTTAATGACATCGGACTTCCAGCCGATGTGTGTTTTAATCTTTAAACCAATATCTTTTTTACCATGTGTTTGGTTCGTGCAATGTTATATATATCGTGTTATTGTCAGCCGATCGCCTTTATATATAAATGTTTGTTCAACACACATCCGATGGATTCAAACCCTAACACCATCGGCTGGCATCGATATCGGCTGGAATTGCACCATCAGCTTATCAGCCGATCAGTTAGTTTTTGGGTATTGGTCTAACGGCCGATATGATTTATATTCTGCTGTTTTGCATAACTTGTCAGTGGTAGGATCAAACTGACTGGCACGCCCACGCTTCATCTATTCTTGGACCTGCACTGGAGCTAAGCAGATCTCCCAGGCCGGCGTGTTGATTTTTCTCGTCAACACATTTTTGGCACGCCAGTGGGACCGTGTTTTGGACAACATATCTTTTTACAGGGCTCGGCGGACCCATAATTGCTACAATGTCTGATAAAGAAGTGAAGGCCGAGGAAGAACAATCTCTCAAGCTGACAAATGAAGACAGGGAACAGTCTACTGAGCTGATGGATGATGAAACGCTTCAAGAGATGGTTGATAATGTCATTCATCGTGCTGTGTTCGATCAATCTAGAGTTTTGATGAGTACATTGCATGGTTTGATCGAGGAAACAGTTCCCAGGGTGATCTCTTTAAGAAGTCAGCATGGGGGGCAAATTGGTGAGTAATCTCAACACTATCGGCAACAACAAAATTGGCTCGGGAGGCAAGTTGATTGATATCGGTGTGCAGAGCCACTTCAGCAATATGGGCCGAAGGAAATTCAAAGATATCCGTCCAAGGAGGATTGGGTCGATATAATTGCAAAGGTAATGGAGGAGCAATTTGGAGTTAAACGTAAAACTCAGATTTCTGTGAATCGGCCGCCATATCCTGAGTGGTTTGATGGGCTTCCACTTTCAAGCCGATACAAGGTTCCAGATTTCTCCATGTTTTCAGGGCAAGATGGTATATCTACAATGGAACATATCAGCTGATTCTTAGCTCAATGTAGGGAAGCATCGGCTGCAGAAGCTCTGAAAGTTAGACTTTTTCCATTGTCTTTGACTGGATCGGCTTTTACATGGTTTTCGTCATTGCCACCGAATTCCATCAGAAGTTGGGCCGATCTTGAAAAGCAGTTTTATATGTACTTCTTTGATGGGGTTAGCGAGTTGAGGCTTGCAGATTTGATATCAGTTAAACAGCAAGAAGGGGAATCGGCTAAGGAATACATTCAAAGGTTTCGTAATATCCACAGCCGATGTTATAGTTTGAGCCTAAGTGATGAGCAGATAGCAGATCTTGCATTCCAAGGGTTGTCGGCAGCTAACCAAGGCAGGTATTTCATCCATGAGTTCGACAGCATGGCTCAACTATACAGAAGGTATCGGCTTATGAGAGTCGGTGTCAAGAAGAAGAAAAGAATCAGTTTTGGGGCGATCAAGACAAGGACAATTTTGAAGCATGATTTCTCATACTCCAAAACTGGGGGGCATGTGTTAACGCCAACATTTGGTAAGCCCCGAAGTCCTTATCGACAAAGGGTTAGTATCGGCTCGAAGCAGAATCGGCCGAGAGTTTTGCGTCAGCCGATGGAGGATCCATATCTCCAGCAGTTGGATTCTTGTTAGATTCGGTTTGGGAAGATCTTATCCAGAAGAAACCGAGTCCAAGGAGGATACAACTTGTATCTATTAATTAGGAAGAGATTGTTAGTTTCTTATTTTATCTTTAGGAAAGTCTGTTTAGTGTTCAATAAGGACTTTATCTATTTCCTTTTATCTTTAGGAAAGTTTGTTTTGTAATCTGTTAGGATCTTTGTCATCCCACGGGTATAAATATGTAAGCCCGGGGTTCATGTAAATCATATCTCTCGATCAATACAATTCGGCGCATCGCCACTCTTTTACTTTTCATCTTCGTTCGACATCCGGCGAAACTTGGCATCCAGCGCTGGGCTGCATCGGTTAGGTTCGACCTCTAGCAAAGGAATAAGTCCAACGTTCTGCTGGATCAGGCGATCATATTGACTATGTCGACGTTGTCCAAGGCTGCATCAGTACGTTCGATCTCTTGGATTGCTCCAGTTTAGTTAGCATGCTTGCCTGACTATTTATCATATGTCTCTATTAATCTAATCTTAGTATTTCAGTTTATCCCTATCGGTTGTCTCTCGTTTTAGGGTTTCTACCCATACCGGCTAAATCATTATACTAGATTAGATTGGTTTAGGCATCTACCACCCTGAAACTCAGCCAAGGGCTTGATTGTCTACGTATTGCTTTTCTTTTCATACTTAGTGCTGCATCAGTTTGATCTACTAAGTCGTGATTAGAACCATAATCTCTAGCCTGCCTGTTGACTGTCACTAAGGGTTTCATCGGGGTTTCAGCTGATGAGTTATCTGGATATTGCATCGGCTTACAAGGATTATATACAAGTCGGATATAGCCGATTGCAGCAGAGGCTTCATTGAATATTCAATCATTTGGATTTAATGACATCGGACTTCCAGCCGATGTGTGTTTTAATCTTTAAACCAATATCTATTTTACCATGTGATTGATTCGTGCAATGTTATATATATCGTGTTATTGTCAGCTGATCGCCTTTATATATAAATATTTGTTCAACACACAGCCGATGGATTCAAACCCTAACACCATCGGCTGGCATCGGCATCGGCTGGAATTGCACCATCAGCTTATCAGCCGATCAGTTAGTTTTTGGGTATCGGTCTAACGGCCGATATGATTTATATTCTGCTGTTTTGCATAACTTGTCAGTGGCAGGATCAAACTGACTAGCACGCCCACGCTTCATCTATTCTAGGACCTCCACTGGAGCTAAGCAGATCTCCCAGGCCGGCGTGTTGATTTTTCTCGTCAACAGCGCCGTCCTCTGGCCTGGACTCGGCAGCCTCTGGCCTGCCCGAATCCAACCCCAGCACCATGATTGATGAAACTCCACCAGAGGCTGCTGCGATGCCCAATGCCTTAGCCCTAGCAAGATGCCCACTGCTCCTCCTCCAGCAGTACAGTACAATCTTCCTGTCGTTGATGTCCAAAGGTAATGGTGTGTTAATTATTTATGTTATTGTACAGGTAGAGTATTATAGATCTATAACAATAGTTAATTATTTATGTTATTGTACATATTAATTATTTATATTATTTTACACGTCAGTACTAGAGATGTCTACATGGTAATTGTTATGTTACTTTATTTTACATGTACAGTAGTAGGGTCTTGGTATTAAAATTGATTTCACTTGTTTAGGTCCGAAGTAGATCATGTGGAAAGAGTTGATTGGGATAGCTTACAGATAGTGGAGACGCATGATGATGAAGGTCGTATTGCACTTGTGAGTGAACAGCAGATGTGTGAAATTCTAGGCTTGATAGAAGAGGGGACACACGTTGATGAAGGCCAAATGAATGATCGGCGTGTTGGTATTGAGCAGGGTGTTGGTACTGGGCAATGTGTTGGTACTGAGGGTGCCGCCATTCCTACAAGTGATGCTATACCAAGTGAGATGGTGATTTCATATGACAAGAACAACCCCCCAATGGATATTGGTTCAATATACCCAACAATGGAGGAGTTTAGGATGGCTGTGCGACAATTTGCTATCAATAAGGAGTTTGATTTAGGAGTTGAGAAGTCATGTACGGCGAGATATAGGGCTTATTGCAAGTCCAATAGGGGTTGCCCTTGGAGGATAAATGGCACCAAACATAGAGGCCAAAGCACTGCGGAGGTGAATAAATTTATTTGCTTTCATTAATTCCACCTTCCATGTAAATTAATTAATATGAATCTCATTGATTTTGTGTTTTATATGTAACAGTTTTGGTCGATGACCATATATGTAAGTCTACCATGAGGAGGATAGCTAAAACTCCGAATCAGAAGTGGGTAGCTAGCAAGGCTGTAAGTATACTTAGAGATGATCCAAAAATTGGTGCTAAGGAATTGCAGAAGAAGTTGCAAATAGATCACAAGGTCACAATTGCATATGACACTGTATGGCGGGGCAAAGAGAGAGCTCTTCCCGAGGTTTATGGCAAATGGGAAGAGAGCTTTGAGTTGTTGTTTAGGTGGAAGGCCGAGGTAATGAAGCGCAACCCTGGGAGTGTCGTGGAGATTGAGGTACTTCAGGTGGATGGTGAAATATATTTCCACCATTTTTTCTGTGCTCTTAAACCATGCATTCATGGTTTCTTGGAAGGTTGTATGCCTCATTTGAGCATAGATGGTACAACACTTAATGGAAGGTGGAATGGCCACTTGGCTGCAGCAGTAGCAGTTGATGGTCATAATTGGATGTATCCAGTTGCTTATGGCTTCATAGTTTCAGAGAATACAGATAACTGTACTTGGTTCATGGAACAGTTAAAGAAGGCAATAGGTAATCCTCCAATCCTTGCTATTTGTTCAGATGCTTGCAAGGGATTAGAGAACATAGTGAAGAATGTTTTCCCAAATGCAGAGCAAAGGGAATGCTTTTATCATCTTGTGAAAAATTTTACAAAGAGGTTTAAAGGATTCGGCCAGATATATCCTGCGGCTAGGGCTTATAGAGAGGACATATTCTATGACAATATAGCAAAAATGGTAAGTGAATCACATGAAGCAGTGAAATGGTTACAGACCAATCATAAGCTATTATGGTATAGGCATGCTTTCAATCCAGAAATTAAATGTGACTACATTACTAGTAATATTGCTGAGTCATTTAATAACTGGATAAGAGACCATAAAGACTTACCTGTTGCTAACCTTGCTGATAAGATTAGAGAAATGATCATGGTATTATGGAACAAGAGAAGAAATATTGCATACAGGTTCCAGGCCGGCAGGATACTTCCGGCTATTATGCTTCAGTTGAATGCAAATACTAGAGGCTTGGGCAACTTAAAAATTGTTATGGGTGCTAATTGGAGTGCGGAGGTGTGGGACCACGACAACAGAGTTGAGAGACATATTGTCAAGTTAAACAACAGGACCTGTACTTGTCTTGAATGGCAACACACCGGTAAGCCATGTCAACATGTATTGGCCTTTGTGACCCACGAACATGGAGTTGACCTTGAATAGTTTGTGCATGATTATTACTCGGTTGATAGATTCAGAGTTGCTTATGGTAGAGATATTGAGCCAATGACAGACAAAACACAATGGCCACAAGTTGAACTACCATTTTCAGTTGGTGCACCTCTTGGTAAATTACCATTAGGAAGACGAAGGAAACTAAGAAGGAAGGGATGGATGGAAGGTGGCCACAAGAAGAAAGGTTCCAAAGATGGTGATGGTACCAACCAGGATGAAGGTACCAACAATGGGTTAGACAACGCTACTGCTACAAATGCAAAGGAAAAGAAGATGATTAGAGGACCTATGACTTGCAAAAGATGCGGTGAAAAAGGTCACAGGCAAGCTAGTGCCAAGTGCCCACTCAATGGTACAAAAAAAAGAGGTACGTAATTATTTTCTTTATCAAAAACTTAATGACAATGTAATTATTAACTTATTATACTTGTAGAAAGCGTAGGCAACCTACTAAAAATGTTACAAAAGCTGCGCTAGCAGAATTTAGCACCCCACAGAGGCCAACTAGAGAAAAATATTTCGGGATAGTCCAGGAAGAGTCACTAGAGGGTAAGGAATACTAACACATTTATCATATACTAATTCTTTGCATTCGTCTAATTGTCGTACTGTATTTCTGTGCAGCAAGCTTGCGTTCTTGTTAGGAGAGGGCACCTCTTCACAAACCAACACCACAAGTCCTATGAGGATGCCTAAGCTACATATTGGATGAATTTTTTTTAGCTATGAAGAGATGTATTACAAACTCATGCTTTATTTCGTATGACATGGATCTTGTATGGAACAAAATTATGGTTCTGTCAGATGAACTTGTTTATGCTAAATTTATGGATTTATCAGATGTACACGTTTGTGACAAATCCATGGTGTTATCTATTACACGTTATTGCGTATGTCTCTTTTTTTTGTTAAATACAAATCTGGGTATTTGAACATATGGCAGCCAGATTCGTAAAAAGAAAAATATGGCAGCCAGGCGCAGCGTCAGCCAGCCAGCAAGCCGGTGGTGGCCGGGCAGCCCAGGCGAGCCGAGGCCAAGCACAGGCCAACCAACGAGCAGAGGCTAATGAACTAGGCCAACCAACGAGCAGATGCCAACAAACAGTTCGTAATGTCTCAATCTGTGTTCATAACGTTTCGATTGAACGTCGATGAATCCTCCGTAAAGGGCAGAAGGGCAAAAGGGTCATACTAGGAGAAAAATACACGTATTAGGAATTAAAAGGAGTTGAAATAGACCAAATGTTATGGGAAGCCAACGTTTGAAGGGTTATTTCTACGAAGACAATGTTTAGAGTCCTATCTTTACGAAGCGTGTTGTTTGAAGTCCTATATCTGCAATTTTCTCCTTTTCTTCCTTCTTTCTTCCTTCTCCTTCTCTGCTCAATCTAACCACGACCGCCATTGCTTTTGCCATCAAGCCGTGGGCACCGTCTGCCCACTAGAGCTCAACAACTATATCGTCCGTCCCCATCTCTTCACACAAATGGGCAACAAATGATTGGCTCATCGTCGTCATAGCGCACAACTATCATCGCCGAACCAACTTGCGCCACTGTCGTGGTTTGAATCACCATGTCGTGGGCATCAACCTTACTCACTGAAGCATGCAACCGACCTTAGGGCATCCCTATCTCCTTGTACAAATGGCGAAATATGGTTAGAGCGACCACGTCACTATGTTCATCCACGACGAACCGCCATTTTTGCACTCATTGCCATCGAGCTTGAACCGACTTCGAACAACTATAAATAGAGCATAATGGCTAAAATTTTCGATACAAAATTTATTTCTTATCTTCTTTCCTATCTTTTCCCCAAAATTTCCCCAAATCTTAAAACTTGAGTCGCTTAAATTTCAAGGAAATCAGAAAAGGGATCGAAGAACCCTAGTTCTAGCCGCACCAAGCAAATTCTCAAAATTCGACCTCTACAATCGGTCTCCCTCCAAATTAAAGGTACATTCATCTCTTACTCATCTCAAGATTTGTTTACCCTAATTTTTTTCCAAACCCGAACACCACTAAAATCCACCGCCGGCGCGGCCGCCGCCATTCCTCTGCTTCGGCCACCACCATGCACGTCATCGGCCCACCTCGAAACTTTCCTAACCAAATGACCGCTCTAGTTAGCTTCCTAGTATCCCATAGATACTCCCAGACCTACCCTTTCGATCGTACCATCATCGGAGGCCGTAGCAACGAACGCCGTCGCCGCCGCCATCTGCTCACCGCCGGCAGACCGCTCCGCCATTTCTCCAGGCCGGCCGAGCTCGAAAATGGATCTCCACAAGTTATAGATGGTGTAGGACCTATTGGCTTCCCAAATCCAGCTCTCCTTAATCGTGCGCACCACCTTCTTCATTGCTAGCCACCGGCGCTGAGAGAGAAAAGAAACAGAGCAGAACAGAGAAGAAGAATAGTGGGAGAGAGAGAGAAAGAAAAACAAAGAAATTAAATAGAAGGAAGAGAGAGAAAGATGGCACAATGGTTAAGGAGCTGAGAAGAGAGTGGGATGTCTCTAGTTCGAATCCAACATTAGGCATTTTTTATTTTATTTTATTTTTACTAAAAGGAAGAAATAGGAAAATAGGAGAAGTATAGGAAAAACCTTAGAACATTAGTTTAATTCCTAATTGACCAATAGTTTCCTTCTTTTCCTTTAACCTTTAAATTTTTGTAAATCATTTTATATTAAAATAAACCCAAAATTTAAACTTTAAGATTTGATAAATAACTTTAGAAAAATAGTTTAACTCCTTAACTCCTTCCAAATCTTATAATTTTAATATTTTTCTTAAACCTATTTATTTTTCCCTTTTTAAAATATTTGAAATATTTCCTTCCACTCCTCTATTTTATTCAAGCTCAAAACTTCAAAATCTAACAAATAATATCTTTATTTAAAAACTTTAAGAATTATACATTTTCTTTCTTCTTTAAAATAATTTAAATACTCTTTTTATTTTATTCAAAACCTAAATTTTATGTTTTAGGGACTAACAAATAACCTTCCCTTTAAAACATCAAAAATCACCCTTTAACTCTTTTTGAATTCCTATTTGATGTTTGTTTGGAATTGCTTGTTTGATTTCTTTTATCGATTATCGATAGATTATTGATAGATTGCGACTCTAACGTTGATGTAAATGCCTTCGTTGCTATTGAAGGAAATGAAAGGTTTGAGACAGCTGATACCGAAGGCAAGTCAAACTATCCTTGATCATGTATAGTATTTGAAATAATGGATTCCATGTTATAAAAGTATATTTAGCTTGAAATGTTTCGGGGATGGGTTAGATTGCTAAAATTCATCATTTTATGTAGTTTTATATGTTCCCTAGATTCTAGATGTTAATATTTCATGTAACTTAGTTCATATAGATAAATATCTTATGCATTAGAAACACTATCGTTTCATGTATAGGAAAGGAGAAGTTTAATTCCATGTTATTAGATATATTCTCCTTCTCCTTAGATCATATAATTCTAAATAATAAAATCAGCATTATCACATATGGTAATATTTCATGTATGGCCATAGATATGATATTTCATTATTTCATGGATAAAAAGGAAGATGGCCAAATATATATGATATAAGTTTTGGCTGTATGCCAGAAAATTATAAAAACTCTTGTGCCAGAATAAAGACATAGTTTCGCCCATCCGATGGACCAGTTATACCAGCATGGCAATTATATATTTCTCTCGATCTCCCTAGGGACTTAGGAGTTTTATTCATGCGACTCTATGCATGGGAGATTTGTAGTGTTTTTGTTGAAGTCTCATTTGTGGACAGCTATGTAAACAGTGGGTAACAACACCGATACTAACCAGATCGGTACTGTCTGTTAAGATAGAGTTCCAGGTTCCACCAAGCCGAGGCAAGTGTGTGACGAACAGCTATTAAATAGGGGTTGAGACAACAATTACTGGTTAGAATTGGTCCCCCTATTAAGATAGCCCTCAGGTCTCGTTCACACATCAGAAAAGTTTAGAACTATATAAATGTCATGTTACCCTTCAGTCTAGCTAACTAAGGTTAATCCTTGGGTAAAGCTGGGCAAACGCTGCAGAGTTGATTGTATTCGAATACGCTGCACTCCCGGTTAATGGAGTTGTGTCTATGGGTGAATCCAGTTTAATGGCATAAGCAACTTTTTTAAAATGCCACTTTAAAATTTGATCATTCATCTGTAAGCATTTATAGAAAGGGGTAAAATTTAGGATCATATTAAGGCTAGGCCCATATTATTCTCTTTAAACAAATCATGCATATACATATAGTATAGAATCATGTTAAAGTTAGGCTTAGTTTATTTTCTTTTAGGACATCATGTATATCTACTTATACATAATATGGAATCACATTCAGATTAGGCTTATATCATATCATGCATATCTATATAGCATAAGATCATGCTAAGGCTAGGATTATATTATTCTTTTTAAAATATCTTGCATATTTATAGGAAAGGGTAGAGTATAGGATTAAGCTAAAGTTAAGCTTATAATTCTTGTCCTTAAATGTTCACATAGAATATTTTTTAAAAAAGAATAGGATATTCCTTCATGCTAGGAACATGTTCATAATTTTTTACTCTTGTCGATATAGCATGTATATTTAAATAGAATTGTATTTAGTTTGGCTTGCTGAGTACCATTGGTACTCACTCTTGCATATAATAACTTCAGGAAATCTCGAAGTCAAGGAAGAACACGAACTCTAGGTTGACTCTACACTCAGGCTATCCCTGTGGAAGTGTCGTGACCTTCTTGTATTGTATAGTTTGTATTTATACATTAATAAGTTTGGAATAAAATGCAAAGTTTCTGTATCTGTACTATTTCACGCATAACCAGACTCCTGGGAGGTTATATGGTATTGTGAAGTTGACCTCTCTGGAGGAGACCCCACACATGGCGCGGCGGCCGATGATGGAGCAACGACGCATGGGCCCGAAGGTCACTAGCGAGCGGCGGAGGAACGATGGATGGCTGAGCACACGTGACGCAGAAATGTGCACGGACCCGAAGGAAATAAAGCGGAGTAGCACTAACGGCCGCCGAGGAGGAAAAGGCGACGACCTATCGTGGAACAGAACGGTGCGCGGGCCTTAGCGGCACCAGCGATCGGCGGAGACAGCACGCGTGCTCGGCGCGACGCTGCCTAAATCTAAATCCACACGGGATTTGAATGAAACAACACTGAAAAGAAAGAGGGGAGAGAGACATGCTCACCGGCTGCCGGAGGTGAAGAAGATGACGTCGACGAGCGAAATGGGCAGCAGATTTTTGGGGAAAAATGGTGGCCAGCGATCTATTGGCGGCGGTGAGTGCGGTGATGGCGGTGGATTGGCTCGGCGAGGGGTGGTGCGAGTGAATCGAGCAGCCGGAGTTGGAGGAGTGCGGCGGCAGAGAGGGTTTTGCGTCGCAGGGGCACAGGAGAGCTCGGATGCATGCGATTTCAAAAAGGGAAATGTGCGCCGGGATGCGGGGATGCTTTATAGCCGGCGAGGGAGTGCGGACGTGGCCGGGATGCACGGAATGGTGTCGCCGACGTGGATCGGGTTTGGCGGTGGTGGCCGAAAAAAGTGGATCGGCCATCTAACCGTTTTGCGCGCGGGGATTAAGGAAAAGTGGGGGTGCGAGGTACCGAGACGTGCGGAGTGGGGCGAGGCGGCTGGGTAGAGCGTGGGTCGTCCGGTTTTCGTGGCGGTGTGGGGCAGCGCAGGTGTGAGGAAGGCGGCGGGAGGTTGGGGGTGAAGCTGACAGGTGGGCCCTGCCTATCAGCGCCCTAAACCGAGAGGGGCGGAATGCGGACTTGCGCGGCGCGGTTCGGTCGGCTTGGGCTGGCCCAGCGGGGAGACGACGCGCACGTGGGAAAAAGGACGGGCGAAGTGGGCCGACGGCCCACGACCGAAAAAGGGAAAAAGAGGAAAACGAAAAGAAAAAAGGAAAAAAAAATGCCCTTTTCCTTAAGGAAAATAATTCCGATTAGCCTAATTCAGTTGTTAAAATTGTTTTAGATGCTCTAAAAATTCCGATAAAAATCCTATTAGTGTATTTTGACATGGGGAATTTAAGAAAAATCTCACCAAGCCTTTTCCAATTATTAAATGGATTTTAAATTCAGAGTTTGTCTTTTTATCTTTTTCGGCCGATTTCTTTTGCACACTTTTCACGGGCGATTTTTAGACTAAGGAGAAAAGTGGGACGTGACAAACCTACCCCCCTTAAATGGAATCCCGGCCCCGAGATTCGGAGGCGCTGGCGAAGAGGTGCGGATGGGCTGCTTTCAGCTCATCTTTCCTTTCCCAAGTTGCCTCTTCTTCAGAATGGTGACTCCATTGAACTCGGCAGAACCTGGTGACTCGGTTTCTAGTTCTTCTTTCACTTGTGTCGAGGATATGAATTGGCTTTTCAACATAAGTCAAGTCCTCTTGAATCTTGATGTGATTCAGACTTGCTTGTTCCTCGGGTACTCTCAAGCACTTCTTCAACTGAGAGACATGGAACACATCATGAATACTTGCCATGGAGGAGAGGAGTTCTAACTGATAAGCAACTTCTCCTTGGTGTTCCAGAATTCGATATGGTCCTTTTGGTATTTATTATATTCATAGATAAATTCGCAAGCGCACGGATATACCGTTGTAGCATTTCACCCAGGGAGTATTCCAAGGGTATCGTTATTTATTTTATCCCAAAGGAAGACTGTGATCTTGGAGAGAATACTAACATGCCATGAATATTCATAAGATATAGATGAGATACCTTAGTCCAGACAGGGGTAAGATAATCATATGTTTAAGGTAGTGTGACACACACAAAAGAGTCCTAGATAAATAATACACTAGTGCTAAGTGGAGAGTAGTAATTAGAGTCAGGTTCCTATAGTTCTTCTAGTTAGAGTACATAGTTTAATTAATTATTTTAGCTATGCCTAAACCCAGTTCTATGCTCCCAGGACTATGGGGGTACCGTCGCCCGGTGGCCTGACCTGCCACCACGAAGCGATCTCTTACCGTTCGCCCTACACCAAATCCGAACGTGGAGGAATACAAAAGACGGACAGAGCTGTCACCACCTGCCGCCTACCTCTCACCCGTGGAAAGTGGTCATAACCAATGTCTATGAAATAATCTAAGCACCATGCTTACATTACCATAAACACCTCTACCTTTCATGAGCATGATAAAGGCAAACCTACATTGGACCGTGTCCGTGACAATAGAGTTACTCGCCTAAACATAACAAGACTATGAATTAAACTAATAATGGAACTCTTATCTATTAAAGCATAAGAAGTACCACACTCATATGAACTAGAAGATAATATCTTTCTTAAGCTCAAAGTCATACAAAAGGAAGAAGGGTACTAAAGACATACCCGAATTCCAAAGGTGACTCAGGAACCGAAAAGAATTCTAAACTACTTACTAACTCCACTAGCCTATATAACTAAGATAGAACTTGTAGAATCTTCTTCTTGTGGTGTGTCTTGGATGAACTGAGCTCTTCCCCTTTTATAGCCTCTCTGTGATGGTTTCTAGTCGGTTTTCAACCGCCATAGGCTTGTAACCGTCATTGGGGAGATCCTAGGAGCCGCCATGTGGAAGATAAAGTCAGTTGAGCACCGTCTTGGTTCGGCCAAACCAGGGTTCGGCCGAACCCTGGTCTTGCCCAACCGACCTTAACTTTCATCCATCACTTCCATGTGGGTCCTTAAGGCAGTTCTCGATGGTTTGGTCCCACCCTAAGTCGGTTTCACCTGACTTGTGGGACCTCTGATCCGCAGGAATCCAACGTGGAGATCGCTGATTGATTGGAGTTGTGTTTCTTCGCCACGCGAGCTCGACTTTGCTTCAATTCAGTGATAAATGTTCCTGCACGCATCTAAAGTCCAAGGACATGTGAAACTTTATTAATTCTAAACCTAAATGCCAGTTGTGGACACTATTTCTCTTTTATTTCTGAGGTCTGTGACGGTTAAAATTGTGACTTAACGACCATCGAGAAACTCCCCCAAGCTTATCCTTTGCTCGTCCCTGAGCAAAGTCAAGACTTAGGCTCGATGGATCAGGAGTTGCTACCATGTTCTATTTCTCTAAAGTACCATGCCTACAACCAAGTATTCTGCCTAGAATTGAATAAGATGACAATGGTAATCTCACCCATATTACCTTAGTCCTCATGGGAGTTTTGGCTTCACTTTGTCTTGGGCGATTGAGAAACATAACGGTAGATGAGAGTGCTATTTCTCTTACTCCTTGTTCCACTTCCGTCCGGAGATCTTTCAAAGTTTTTGAAAAGCAAAAGGGAGAGTTCCTCGAATGATACTCTTGTATCTCTCGAATGTGCATAGTTCCTTACCAAGGCATTGTGCCTTCTTTCCACCTACTTCTACTAAGCTTATGTGGAGCTCAAGGTAGAGAAAATCATGAGGCATACTTGGATCAATTATTTTGTAAAGTCAAAAAGCAGATCCTAGTAGAACTCTAATCATACAATCAAGACTAAGCTTGTGTATATTTATTTGGTGGGAATATGGATGGTAGAAAGGAAAATGAATGCCTCTTTTTTGTATGGTCCTCCTCCCCCTCTTATTTTATTTGGAGATCATGGCCATGAGCACACTTTTCTTTTATTCTCCTTTTTTTGTCATCTTGCTCAAGAAGAATTTTTTCTCCTTTTGTAAGCATCATGAAATTTTCAAATATTTTTTGCACTCTCTTTCTTGGCTCATGTCTCTTTTGGTAAGGATATGAGGATAGAAGGCCATAATAATTTTTGGAGTCTTTATTTGGTGGATATGTACTTCCGGGATAGAAGTCGGCATATGGAATGGAATGGAATATTTTTGTGGCTAAACCTCTAGTGTAGAGGGAGAGCCAATTTTTATGGTGGATATGCACAAGACTTTAGATCATGAAAGCATGAAAAGATTCTAACATGGGTCTAACTACTTGACAGACTCAAATTGATAACAAGCAGCATATGTAGGGGATATTTCAATTATGATCGACATATGGCTCTTGAAATAATGTATCATCATTTGAGGAACTCAACCATTTTTAGATTTTTGAAAATAAGATTCTCCAGACTTTTTCACTTGGAATATTATCATTGTCAACGGATTGGGTCGATAGTCCTCCAAGGGGGATCCCCGAGGAGGTGAAAGAGAGAGGGTGGTAGAGGAGCTGCCCTCTGATGGATCCGATGATCGACTTGAATCTTATGATGAGCTAGGAAACAAGACACAAAGAGTTATACTGGTTCAGCCCTCCCGAAGGATAATAGGCCTACGTCCAGTTTGCGATGTTCTTCCTTTGGGGTGGATGATGAACAAGAGTTACAAAGGAGTATGCTAGAGTTCTGGAAGTTGGATGCCCCCTTTCGGCCTCCCTGCCCTCCCTTTCATATCTCAAGGGGGCAGGAACAGATGAACTTGGGGGCCAAGAAAGCTAAGACTAAGAGAGACAAATAGTAGGGTACAAAGAACATTTGATAAAGTACATATTGGTCTGCTAGGTCCTATACACCGTGGGTATCTTGTACTCCTGTCAGCCCTGGGACCCTGCTTCTATGCCGCCAGGTGGTGTTAGATGCTGTTGGGCTGTCTCCTCCCTCTTCCTCCATGCCTCTTCCCGAGGATGCTCGAGGTCGGGCGACGAGTCGGGGTTGAGAGAAGGGGCCAAAGTCAGACTCGGGGGAAGGCCAGAATACCCGACTCCCGGGGAGGGGTCGGGCTCTCGGTCACATCCCAAGGACACTCGGTTCGACTTCTGTTTAGATTCAATTCGGGTTTTTGAGGCATCCCGGGGTGACACCTCCCACAGCAGCCCCCGAGCCTAAGGAGGGATGAAGCATCCATCCTTAGGGTCAGAGTTCTTTCGTAGCGTTGTCTTCCATGGATCCTCAGAGCTTGGAGCCAAGGTTTTGGCAGTTGCACCGCCTAGGTGCACCTGCCAGGTGTAGCCCCCGAGCCTAAGGGCGAATGAAACATTCGACCTTAGGGTCAAGCTTTCTTCCAAGGTGTCGATCCCTAGCAGTTTTAGTGAATTGAGATTTTGCAGGTGCACCGCCTAGGTGCACCTGGCAGGTGTAGCCCCTGAGCCTAGGGTCGGATGGCACATCCGAACCTTGGGTCGAATCGTCAAGAGCCTTTTGTCAATCTCCCAATGATCCGAGCGATGCTCAAGGTCCACCAAAAAGGGGTTAGCCGAGGCGAACAGGTCTGCCACCCGGAGGCGTTTGGCAGTCCCTGCTTCGACCGAGGGGTAGGCAATTTGTCCATCAGCCTCGAGTCGGAGAGTCCATTGCCCAAGAGCAGTGAGGATGGGTGAGGTGTTCGGGGCTACAGGCCCTAGGGCTCGAGGTAGCCTGACCTCTCTTGTGGACTAGCTCGGAAGGCCACATTCGAGTCGCCAAGGTCACCGCCCTGGGGCGACGAAGAACATGATTATGATCGAGACTACTGCCCGAGGGCACATGGTAGTCCTGACCTCGACCGGGGGCTAGCTCAGAAGCATGGTCTGAGTCGAGAAGACCATCGCCCGGAGGCAATGAGAATTGAGGTTATGGTCGAGACCACGCCCGAGGGTGTATGGTAGTCCCGACCTCACTTGTGGACTAGCTCGAAAGCCTACACTTGAGTCGTCACAACCACTGCCCTGGAGCGATGTAAATCAAGGTTATGGTCGAGACTACTACCCGAGAGCGCATGGTAGTCCCGACCTCGACCGGGGACTAGCTCGGAAATCCTCTCTGAGTCAAAGGAATCCATTACTCTTAAGTAATGGAGACAAGCTCGAGGCCACTGCCCGAAGGCCGTCTGTGGTCTCGACCTCGACTGAGGGCTAGCTGGGAAGCCCTTCTCTCGAGGTGTCGGGGTCCCGACCCAGAGGTCAGTGACGGTTTAGCGGAGTCAAAGGAGAAGTTACCTGAACCTTGTCACCAGTCGGTAACTTAGTCGCGAGGTATTCTCTACAAGCGGGGTCCCACCCGACAACGTGAACAGGAGTCCTGCTACGTCTCGTCAGGAAACCATGAAAACCGGAGCGATACAACGGCTAGACCTGTTCCCACTTCCCACTTTCCCTGTTGTGTCAGACGTGGCTGACGGTTGGGGTGAGAAGAGGAAATGTCACCGGCGATTTCTTTGAGAGTCGCAACAGGCATGCAAAAGACGCCGTTACTCTCCTTGAAAGACGAACGGTCCAGATTGAACGCCCGGGCGACGTGGACGTCGGGGAGATGAGGGATTGAGAACGCCTCGGACGCTCCGCGCACGCTGTTAACGGCGTTGCGCGTCCTTTGAGATTGGCACTGTCAGCCTTTTCATCATGCTCCCTTATAAATTATGCCGCCACCCGACTTCTCCTATTCCTTATGCTTCCCAATCGCCTAGGAACCCTAAACCTCTCGAGCAACAAAAAAATTTTCTGGCTCCACCTCGCTTCAAATCACAACATCGCCATCCTCACTGTCGTTGCGTAGTTTGCTATCGCAAGGGACGGCGGCTATTTTGGCTGAAGGCGATGGCACCGAAGAAGTTGACGAGAAGACGGGAAAGGCCCCGACGACGAGCGGAGACGAGGTCGAGATGAGCTCGTCCTTCGTTCCCTCACACGCGGGGAAGGCGATGATCGAGGAACTGGTGCGGCTCGGCGTTCTCCCTCGCCATGGAATCTCTTCATGGCGCGCCACCCAGGGAGAGGCGTTCCCAACCCCGAACACTGGTGAGTTGGTTGTTTTCTCTGCCTTCCTCCTGTGCGGCTTTGGGGTGCCAGTGCATCCGTTGTTCTGAGGTCTGCTAGAGCACTATGGGATAGAGCTATGCAACCTCAACCCCAATTCCATCCTCCAAATCTCCGTCTTCATTCATCTCCGCGAGGCCTACCTCAGGGTAGACCCGAACTTTGACCTCTTCCGCCACTACTTCTGCCTGCGGCGGTTGGGGAGCGGCGTCATCGTCGGTGGGGCCGGAATCCAGCTCTGCGGAGGGATGGGCGAAAGCTACATCTCCGTCGGCGCGACTTTCTCCAACAAGGGGTGGCACGTGGATTGGTTCTACATTGCGAACCACAAGTCAACCCTCTGTGACATCCATTAGGAGCCGTTGCCCAACCTCAACTGGGTGGGCACCTATCGCCCCTGCGACCAGGATCAGGTTGATGAGCTCGTCAAGCTGATCAAGGACCTGAGGAGATGAGGTCTGAGTGGCGTCGACGTGGTGCGCAACTTTTCCCTCTGTGACATCTAGCCCTGCTTGCACAGGGGGCACGCAACGTACCAGTGCTCGGGCAACATGACGGTGCCTGAGGAGCGCGTGCGCCACCGCCTATCGGGCTTCTTTCAAGGCACGATTGGTTCTGGAGAAGGGGGCCCGGAGCCTTTCTCGATGGACAACCCTCCTCCGGTGGTAAGATTGACCCCTTTCTTTGTTTTTGAAAGTTTTTGTTTTGCCCGATGTCTCACTCCGCCGGGGTCGAACCGACAGGTTGGGAGGCATACGTGTCCCCGGCCCCGATCCTCGGAGCCCACTCGGCCGACATGCCGAGGGTCCGGAGCCCTTCCGGGAGGGGAGGAGGGAGGGGGGAGGGGAGGGGAGGGAAAGGAGATTAGGCTCCAAGATCGACGGGAGGAATCCGGCGCCGTGGCGCGGGAGGCACCAAGCGGAAGCCGGTGCTCGAGTCCTCCTCCGAGAAGGTGTACAATGACTCGTCGACTTGGATGTGTCGAGGACGAAGCCCACGCCATCGCCGAAGAAGATGACGAAACAGATCAGCTTTAAGTTCAAGGCATAAGTGCAATCCTTGAACCCGAATGAAATTGCTCTCCTTCCTTTTTATGTGAAAGTTTCCTTCTTCATCAGGACCGCTTGATATGCCAAGCCCCACAGCGAGGCAGCTCTAGGGGTGACTAGAGTCACTAAGCCGGTCACCGCAAGGGCAACCGGCCCTTCCCTGCCTGCTGTGGGCTTGGGGGTGGCTGCGGTGACTAACCTCGAGGATGAGCACCCACCGGTAGAGACTGCCGGCGGGTCCGAGGAGGAGGCAACTGAGAATGTGGCCGCGCTGGCAGCCAAGACTGCCGCTGAGGCCACGCGGGTGACTGGGGCGCCCGTCGATGCTGAACGGGCGGCCAAGACATCTGACGACGCTGAGCAGGTGGCCAAGGCTTCTGTCGAGGCGGGGCGAGCGGCGGCGGCGGTCATGGAGGCCGAGGTTGATCGCTGGGTGAAGGAGGCTGCCGTCAGAGTAGCCGCGCTGGCCGCCAAGTCGGCGCTGAGGCTTTAGCCGATCAGGTAGGGGGCGGTGAGAACTCCTTCGGCATCAGTTGGGGCCAGTTTGGCAACATCGTCGATGACGAGATCATCATCGAGCTGCCCGTCGAGGGCTTATCCGCTCCATCCACGACCGACGTCGAGGAGCTCCACGACGCTGGGGTTGAGAGGACCGACACCATTGAGGCCGTCGACGCCGGGGCCACCAGGGGCGAGCTGGAAGTCGGGGAAGGCTTCGGGTCCCAAGTCGATGACTTGTCGAAGCTCGACCACCATTTCACCGGCATCTGGGGCTTGTTCATGGTAAGGCTCGGATCTTTTGCCTTCTTTGCATGACTCTTGTCTGACTTTCTATCGTTCTAGAGGCTCACTCGCCCGTTTGAGCCATTGGAGGTCGAGCGGGCGCTGGAGGAGAGGCTTGCGGTGGCTTGTCGCTGTAAGTTCGCTTACCTTTGCCCCTCTTCTTCCTCCTCCCATCCTGAAACAGTTATGTGAATTTTCGCAGGGGCTTGGGACACCCTCGAGCAGACTGAGGTCCACCGAGCCGAGTGAAACAACGCTCGGGAGGCCCTCAAGATTTCCGAGGACGCCGAAAAGGCGGCCGAGGATGCCCAAGGCACCTTGGAGGTGCAGCTCGGGAAGGCTCAGGCCGAGATGGAGGGGTTGTCTCTAGCCAAGGCCAAGGCCGAGAAGGCCAGGGCTGAGGCTGAGTTTGCTAAGGCCGAGGCCGAGATGGCCAAGGCCGAGGCCGAGGCCGAATTGGCTCAGGCCGTGGCTGAGCAGGTCAAAGCCTCGGCTGAGTTGGCCAAAGCTGAGGCGGAGGCTGCCAAGGCTGAGGTGGAGGCGTCGTTGGCCAAGATGGGGAAGGAGCTTTCTGCCACGGAGAGCGCAATGGCCAAGCTGGCCAAAGAGCTGAAGGACGCCAAGGCTTTCGCGGAAGGTAAGCGTTAATTCCTACATTCATCCCCAACTCATGGTTTTCCTTTCTCACCTCGATTTTCACCTCTCGGCCTCATCTCCGCATAGAGCACGTGGAGATTTCCCGTCAACAGATTGGTCACATCAAGGGGCTCATGGAAGTGGCTGAAGCTCGGCTGGCCGAGGTTCAAGACGGCGCTCTCACCATTCTAAACCGGGCCGACAACGATCTTCCTCCTGCCCAGGAAACCCGCGATGAGTTCCTCAACCGCCTGCGGGATGGTCCTCATTGCCTTGACGTCTTTGTGAAGGACGCGACAAAGGCCGCGGTGGGAGTGGCCCTCGGCATCCTCAGCCATCGATTCCCGGAGGTGCCGGTCGCCGACATCGGCGTGGGGTGGCCGGAAGGCCTCGAAGCCGGCGAGCCCGAGGCCATCATCACCGAATTCGACGAGACTACCGACCAGGTTGTTGACCTCATAGAATTTTGATCACTCTTTGTTGTAGTAGCCTTGAGTAGGAAAGACAGAATATTTTTTAATGTTAATGGCAGGGTCTCATGCCCTATCCTTTTGCATTGTCGTGCCGAAGGGTGTTCGACTGGGGCATGCATAAGTTCAACTTCACCTACTCGTATCATTCTCGACGTTTAGTCAGAAAATGATCTTTGCCTGGAATAGCCAGGAGGATTCTCTAACCGAACTTCGACAGGTTTCAAATCGGCCTTTAGCGTAACTGTCGTTCATTTTACGAGCTAGGCGAAGTGAAGGGTCTCGGAAGACCAAATTTCCCGAGTAGTTTGATCATATGTCGGGCCATTTTCGCGTTTCAACTTCAACCCAAGTTTGACTCCGGGAGGGAAAATCCGACTCTGACAGGAGGGGGATGGGATTGAAGCAAACACGTTAGGCAAAGTCGTATTTCTCCGATACTTGGGAAAGAAGCCGTATTGGCACGTAGTCATTGACTCGATCGATAACATTCTGTCCTGAGAGCCCGGAGCACATGGGTCGGGGCCGCGAAACTCAGAGCTGCTCAGGAGCACTTGCGCAGAAGTTATCGAATCGTTTGGTCGTTACTTGTCAATTGGGAAGCATCGCTAAGCCCCCGAGCGGCAAAGGCAAGCTCGACAAGCAACCTACCGGAGAACCCCGTCCAGGGCAGGTCGGGCCCGTGTAGCTCAGGGCTGGCCATAAGCAATGCGCGGGAGCTATCGAGGGCGTGTTGCTAGCTCGCGGCTGAGCGGAACTAAGATAGAGAATGCATGAACATGCAAGGATTATGCTTTTTGTAAATTGAAAGTGAAGGGAAAGAAAATGTATTTGTTCGAAGACTTCGATGAAAAAGGTAGATCTCCATCAGATCGCTCCAGACGAAGAATAGCGTCCCCTACCTGGCGTGCCAACTGTCGACGGATTGGGTCGGTAGTCCTCCAAGGGGGATCCCCGAGGAGGTGAAAGAGAGAGGGTGGTAGAGAAGCTGCCCTCTCTACGTGGTACATGTTGGTCTGCTAGGTCCTGTACACCGTGGGTATCTTGTACTCCTGTCAGCCCTGGGACCCTGCTTCTGTGCCGCTAGGTGGTGTCAGATGCTGCCGGGTTGTCTCCTCCCTCTTTCTCCGTGCCTGCCAAGTTTCTTCCCGAGGATGCTTGAGGTCAGGAGACGAGTCGGGGTCAAGAGAAGGGGCCGAGGTCGGACTCGGGGGGAAGGCCAGAATGCCCGACTTCGGGGGGGGGGGGGTGGGGCTCTCGGTCACATCCCGAGGACACTCGGTTCGACTTCTGTTTAGGTTCATTCCGGGTTTTTGAGGCACCCCGGGGTGACACCTCCCACAATCATAGTTACTCTACTTTTACCATCTCATATTTCACAATAACCTAGATTCAGATCACGAACTTGCTACGCACAAGTTTTCAAGTTCATGGTGTCATATTGTGTTAACGACCAGATTTTGTAAATCACGCATCGGATTTGGAGTTAGACAAGGTAAGCCGATGTAGCCGATTCCGATAAGATGACATTGCAATCATTGTCGGATCAGGTTGATATGCTTCATGAGGATTACCATATATGGATAGAGTCGAAAAAAGGCAAATGTATCTATTAATTAGGTTATTTTATGTAATTTCCTTATAGACTGTGCCAGTAAGAGTCCGTCTAAGGGACTTGTTCGTATTTTGAGTTGTAATAGAGATAAGAGTCATGTCTGACAAGGACATATTATGTATTTGGGTATAAATATAGCCCAAGACTGTGTAATTGAACAACAATCAGTTCAATAATACTTTCAGCGCATCACCACCTTTTCTACTTTCATTTTTTTCGACGTTGTCTTGCTTTCAAGTTGGTCTGCATCGGGTTCGATCTCCTACAAGAGGTAAAACTTATTTTGGCGGCTTGCATTCTCGGGATTAGTGCTTACATCTTTATGACACTCTAATCTTGTTCACGTAAATCGTCGAGTTATCATATATGATATATAATCTAAATCAATATTGCTATCTAACCCCAATCGGCTAGCATCTATTACTAGACTATAGCCGTTAGGGTTAGATATCAACGTTGACCTAGGTTATATAGTGTAGCCACCATCTCGAAAGACTTTCATTGATTTGTTTAGACCTTACGCTTCTCTTTATACTTAGTGCTGCACCGTTTAAGTCTGACTTATTTAGTATTATCTAGAATCATAATATCTATCTTGTTCTATGATTGTTTTTAGAGATAGTTTCGGGGTTTCAACCAATCTTACCTGGTTTAGTTATCTTGTTTCCTACATGTTTATTTGATATGCTAAATCTGCCCTTTATATTAAGATCTCATTGTGATAAAATATATTAAGCTTGTTATTAATCTGTTAGGTCATCTTAACACTTGATTGATTCTTGTTTAATATATTTAATCTATATTGATATCTTAGAATAAAGTGGTATCGGAATATTAGCCGATACATGTTAGATTTATTACATCGGCTATGCTATAAATACAAACAATATAAAGTACTTTTAGACATAAGTGATTTATACTGTCTTAGCACACTGTCCGATCTATCCCAATCACTTTGTTTAAACACATTTTGAGACATAAATTACATATTATTGATATCTACAGCCGATCGAGTAAATCTAATTTTCCCTTTGCTTTATCCTTTATTGCCGATCCTATGCATATTGCATTGGCCCAATATTGAATGATACGTCATCGGTCATTAGCCGGTCGACTATCGTTTATGGATTTAACTATGTTTTCTTTCTTTGTTTCTTGTTGGTTGAAGGATCAAACCAACTGGCTTGCCTTTGAAACCCAAAAGCAAGATTTAGGTCCTGCACTAGATTTAAGCAGATCTCTTAGGCCAGTGTGTGTTTTTCGCATCAACATGCTTTTGGCAGGCCCGGTGGGATCTGATTAGAAGTTGGACATCATGGTGGACCTCAAGTCAACCGATGTTGACCAAGAGAACATCATTCCTGTAACAATGGACAAATTGATGCCAAAACAGAAGGCGGAGTTTGAAGATATGATGAATAACATGCAGAGCCAATTTTTGCATTCATTTGTTCAGACTCGCTCAGGCATGGTGATTCAGAGGTACAAAATAGCTTTGCCAAGCAATGATGAGCCCGAAACAAGTTCTGGCAAGGATGGTAAACCTCAGAATGTCAAGCAAGAGGAAGGCCCTATAGAATTCAACTATCTACATGATCGGATTGATTATGATGTGCATCATGCTTTAATCAACCAGTCAGGAGTTCTTCTTAACACCTTAAGCAATATGATCAATTATGTGGTTGGTGGAACAATTGCTGAGCATCAAGACGAGGGCCCATTGTTTCTTCCTGAGGGCAATTTTCAACGATATAGGACTTTTGGTTACCGATAAACAGCAACCTGTTTCAGGTGTGGCCCCAAAACAGCCGATGGCATCAGCATCGGCTCGTGGAAAGCAGATTGTATCATCATCGGCACAGAAGCAACCAGGGTTCAATCCTCTTATTTTGGTCAAACAACGACCTCAACACATAGGACAAAACATCCCTCAGGTTACTCAAGAACATTTTGCAGCTATGTTAAGAACAAACCAGTCGGTTGTTGAGCCGATTCCACAGATACCGATAAGATAGCAGACAACGGTTCCACAGCAGCATCAGCCTATTGGTACTCAATTTGTTCTTGATCAGAAATCTCATATGGTGCATCAGTCTCCTGAACATCACATGGGAGGCGATATTAATTTCCAGTATTAGCCTCATTCACCTCAAGTGCAGTATCGGCCAGGGGCATTACCTCAACCTCAGTATTTGCCTCAATTTAATCAGTTTGATCCGATACAGCAGCAGTTTCAAGGGGCACCTCAACAAAAGCCTTGGGCTGATATGATAGCCGATGTAATGGGGGAATAATTTGGTCTCAAGCCTAAGGATACTGGTAATTTGTATTGGCATCCATACCTAGAATACTTTGAGAGGGTGGCATTACCAAACCGATACAAGGTCCTAGACTTTTTAAAATTCTCAGGGTAAGATAATGTGTCAACCCTATGAGCATGTCAACCAATTTTTGGCTCAGTGTGGTGAGGCATCGGGTACTGATGCTCTGAGGGTTAGATTATTTCCTTTACCTTTATCAGGATCGGCTTTTACATGGTTTTCGTATTTGCCATATAATTCTGTTCAAAGTTGGGCTGATCTGAAAAAGCAGTTTCATAAGTACTTTTACAGTGGATTCCATGAGATGAAATTGTCTGATTGGACAACAATCAAACAGAAACATGATGAATCTGTTCAAGATTATATTCAGAGGTTTAGATATATGAGAAATAGATGTTACAGCTTGGCTTTGACAGATTCTCAGTTAGCTGATCTTGCTTTCCAAGGTTTGTTGACACCAATTAAGGAAAGATTTTTGACTCAAGACTTTGAGAGCTTGGCTCATTTGGCTTAGAAGGTGACAGCACATGAGCAAAGGTTTCAAGAAGCTAAGAAAGCATTTAAAAAGGTTAACCACGTTAATACATATGCTTCTGAATCTAAAGGAGAAGATGACTCCGAAGTAGCAGCGGCTGAGTGGGCAAGGAACAAGAAAATTGTTATACGTTAGTGGGTCAGAAATTCTGCAAAGGAAGAAAAATATGACTTTGATATTACTAAGGCTGACAAGATCTTTGATTTACTACTTCGGGAGAAACAAATTCAATTACCTATTGGTCATGTAATTCCATCGGCTGATGAGTTGGGAAAAAGGAAGTATTGTAAGTGGCATAATATTGGATCTCATAGCACTAATGATTGCAAGGTTTTCAGGCAACAAATCCAATCGACTTTTGAGCAAGGGAAGATAAAATTTGATGATTTAAAAAGGCCGATGAAGGTTGATGGTAACCCTTTTTCTGTTAACATGGTTCATACGAGTGGGAGGGTAGCCGATTGTTAACGACAAATTTTGGTAAATCATGCATCGGATTTGGAGTTAAGGCCGAAGCAGATTTGGAGGAAATCATGATTCTCGGAAATAAAGTACACACCAGATGCAAACTAAATCGGCTAAGGTGTTCATCGGCTGATACCGAGCCAGACAAGGTAAGCCGATGTTGCCGATTGCGGTAAGATGACATTGGAATCATTGTCGCATCAGGTTGATGTGCTTCATGAGGATTGCCATATATGGATAGGGTCCGAAAAAGGCAGTTGTATCTATTAATTAGGTTTTTTAAGTAATTTCCTTATAGGTTGTGCGGGTAAAAGTCCGTCTAAGGGACTTGTTCGTATTTTGAGTTGTAATAGAGATAAGAGTCGTGTCCGGCAAGGACATATTATGTATTTGGGTATAAATATAGCCCAATACCGTGTAATCAAACAACAATCAGTTCAATAACACCTTCGGCGCATCGCCGCCTTTTCTACTTTTGTTTGTATCAATGAGTTCTTGCTTTCGAGTTGGGCTGCATCGGGTTCGATCTCCGACAAGAGGTAAAACTTGTTATGGCGGTTTGTGTTCTTAGGATTAGTGCTTACAACAATCTTGTTTATGTAAATCGCCTAGTTATCATATATGCCATATAATCTAAATCAACATCGCTATCTAACTCCAATCGGCTAGCATCTGTTACTAGACAACAACCGATAGGGTTAGATATCAACGTTGACCTAGATTATATAGTGTATCCACCATCTCGAAAGGCTTTCATAGATTTGTTTAGACCTTATGCTTCTCTTTATACTTAGTGCTCCATCGGTTAAGTTTGACCTATTAAGTATTATCTAGAATCATAATATCTATCTTCTATGATTGCTTTTAAAGATAGCAGGGGTTTCAGCCGATCTTACCTGGTTTAGTTATCTTGTTTCCCACATGTTAACTTGATATGCTAAACCTGCCCTTTATATTAAGATCTCATTGTGGTAAAATATATTAAGCTTGTTATTAACCTGTTAGGTTATCTTAACACTTGATTGATTCTTGTTTAATATATTTAATCTATACTGATATCTTAGTATAAAGTGGTATCAGAGTATTAGCCGATACACATTAGATTTATTACATCGGCTATGCTATAAATACATATAATCTTTGTCTTAAAGTACTTTAAGACACAGGTGATTTATACTGTCTCGGCACACTTTCCGATCTATCCCAATCACTTGGTTTAAACATATTTTGAGACATCGATTATATATTATTGATATCTACAGCTGACCGAGTAAATCTAATTTTCTCTTTGCTTTATCCTTTATTCCCAATCCTATGCATATTGTATCTACTCAATATTGAACAATACGTCATCGGCCATTAGCCGATCGACTATCGTTTATGGATTTAACTTCGTTTCCTTTCTTTATTTCTTGTTGGTTGCAGGATCAAACCAATTGGCACGCCTTTGAAACCCAAAAGCAAGATTTAGGTCAAGCACTAGAGTTAAGCAGATCTCTCAGGCCAGTGTGTTTTTCACATCGACACGCTTTTGGCACGCTCAGTGGGACCTGATTAGAAGTCAGACATCATGGTGGACCTCAAGTCGACTGATGTTGACCCAGAGAACATCATTACTGTAACAATGGACAAATTGACGCCAGAACAAAAGGCAGAGTTTGAAGAGATGATGAATAACCTGCAGAGCCAATTTTTGCATTCATTTGTTCAGACTCGCTCAGTGTTGATGAGAAAATTCTCTCACGCGCTGGCCTGGGAGATCTGCTTAGCTCCAGTGCAGGTCCGTCCTTGGCTACCTGTGATGAACTAGGCATGCCTATTGGTTTGATCTGCAAACCAATAAGAGATAATAAACAGATACATGTGTTAAGGTTAAAGTTAGATCCTACCGAATCGGCTCAGAGAATCACTTGACATATATTGGCTATCCCGAAGCACATTTAAACTAAGTGACTAGGATAGATAGGCTATGCCGAGACAGTACAAATCATTTAGTCTAAATATACATCAGGGTAACAAATATATGTATCTATAACCTAGCCGATGTTGCAGATCTAATGTGTATCGGCTATTACTCCGATGTGTCTTATGAAAAGATATCAATCTAGACTAAATGCGTTAAACCTAGATCAATCGACTATCGGCTGATGCCAACAGACTGATACTGGCTTAAGGCATTTAACCAGATTGAGATCTTAATATAAGAGGCAGCTTTAATATATCTAATAGTAAATAATGCTAAAAGATTATTAAAATAGGTAAGGCTGGCTGAAACCCCAGCAGTGTCTCTACAAGTAGGCATCTAATCGAATAGTTCTAAATACTTCTAAAAGCGACTTAACAGATCATGGATGATGTAGTATTAAGTACAAAAAGATAGTATTAGATCTATATAGACCGATGTAAACCCTTCAAGACGGCAGATACAGCATATAAACTAGTTCAACATCTAGACCTAGCTCTATCGGCTGCTGTCTCCTGAGAGAAACGAGCCGACGACGAGATAGATCTAGACCTTGTTCTAGATTATATGCCGTATATGATAACTTGGACAGTCTACAACATCAAACCTAGAGTATCATGACGATGTAAGTTTTGGCACCTTTTTTGGAAAAAGGTACGAGCACGATCGAATCACCTAAAGCCTTACGGTGGTTCTTGGTACAGAGTCGCCAACCACTTCAATCTAGCAAAAACTAGAACAAAGTGGGTTTTTTAGATCAAATCGGCTAGCGGCACCGATTTAGATGGATAGATTGATAACTACTCGTCTCGTGAGCAAACGGAAAGTTTTCAAGCAAACTTATAAAGAATTGTCACACTCTCGCAGCGACGGCGGACGGTTTTCGGCACAAACCGACAAAGATGGACTAAACTAGGGCAAAGCAGAAAATATGACTGAAAAATAAAGAAAACGATTCAAATAGATTGATTGTATGTTGTGTGTTTTGATATTACAATTGAACCGGCCTTGGCCCTTATATAGGGATTGGTGCTGCCCTCCACAGACCCTTCTCCACGTCCAATTCGGGATAAACGTGTTTGGAAACCCGAGATATACCGTATGGAAGAAGGAAACCCGAATACCGACAAAATCGTCTAGGTTTCGGACCCGCGGTCAGACCGGCCATATGCCTTCGGTCGACCGGCCCCGCTGCGCGGTCGACCGGCCGATACACGGCGGTCGACCGCCTCTCCGAAGAAAGCGGCAAATTTTCAAATATTGGCAATCTTTCCTATTTTGATTCCTAGGTGCCAATTTTGGGTGTAAACACATGCCCCCTGCCTTTTATGATGAACATCATGAATATAAAAGCATAAGACATGTTTTAACTTGGGGCGATAACCTAATTACTAGCCATAACATCCCCTAAGCATCTTGCCAAATACTTGGGAAGTATTTTTCTAGATATTTACCGTTGATAGCCCGCTGAAACCGTTCTCCTTGAAGCGTCTCCAAGAAATACGCATTACCTCGAACAATTCCATATATCCTAAGGTCCCTCCCAACTAGGCGACCACTTTCCGAATTCTTTAGATCGGGAACCCAAAGGCAAAATAGTCTTCCATACTAGATCTCCTACTTGGAACGTCTTTGCCTTCACCCTTTTGTTGTATGCTTTGGCCACTCTCTTCTTTCCTTTTCTATTTCTTCCAAAGCCTTCAAACGTTTGTCGACCACTTCATCGAGGTTATCACCCATCAAAAACCTGTAGTCTTCAGCTGACAAATCGTCTTGCTTTATATATCGAAGAGAGCCAAGATTTACCTCAACCGGTAAAACGGCTTCTTGTCCATAAACAAGCTCAAAAGGGGTCACCTTGGTGGCACCATGCTTGGATATCCTGTGTGCCCATAAAGCTTCAGAGAGCACCTCATGCCACCTTCTCAGATGTTCCTCGACCTTCTTTTTGATTAGCTTCAACAATGTCTTATACTAGACTCGGCTTGTCCATTAGCCTGAGCGTAGTAAGGAGACGAGCTCAACAACTTAATTCCATAAGATTCGGCCATATTCTTCACTTCTTTAGACATAAAAGAAGCTCCTTGATCTGTAGTTAATGTTTGAGGAATGCCGAATCTATGGATAATATGCTTCAGAATAAAATCAAGACCTCCTGATGCGTCATATTCCTGAGCGGCACGGCTTCGGCCCACTTAGTGAAGTAATCCGTCGCAACTAGCATGAACCGATGCCCTTTTGAAGATGGAGGATAAATCTGACCAACAAAATCTAAACCCACCCTCGGAACGGCCATGGCTTAATTATAGGATTTAACACCGAAGCCGGTGCCAATTGGGCATTGCTGAACCATTGACAAGCTTCACAATCTTTATAGTATCTGAAGCAATCCTCAATCATTCTCGGCCAATAGAACCCTGCCCTTCTAAGCAACCAGTTCATTTTATGGGCCGATTGATTAGTCCCGCAAATTCCCTCGTGAACTTCACCCATAGCAACCTTAGATTGATCGGTATCTAAACATTTTAATAACACACCATCTATATTTTGGCGATATAGCTTTTCATCACGCAAAGTATATTTATACGCTTGCCGCCGAATTTTCTGATCAACCCTAAGACTAGGATCTAGCTAATCAAAGGAACTCACCAATCATTTACTATTTCCAGGGCACACACGTCCGAATTTCCACCTAATTTGGCCTCTGTATCGAAAAGATTGTGCCCCCCAGCATCTTCTGTGAAGTCGGTCTGACCGGCCAGGCAACGCCGGTCAGACTGGAAACCAACCGCGGTTAGACCGGCGACAATGCGCCGGTCAGACCGCCTATGGTCTGCCTCTTTGCCAATTTCGCCCAAAAAACTATACTAAAGCACCGGTTGATCCAATATGAAAAATAAACCCCTTTTGATGCTATAACCAGATGCTTGTTGAGCTAAGTCATTTGCCCTAGAATTTTCATTCCTGGTAATATGCTTAATAGCAAATTCATCGAAACTTGCAATAATATGTAGGCATTGATCCAAATACCTGTTCAATGATCCGTCGAAGCATTTGTAGACCCCGGCAACTTGTTGCACCACCAATTCTGAATCACCGAAGGCTTCTACATGTGTAGCTCCAACGATCTCCATACTTGTAAACCGAATAAAGCATTGTATTCGGCTCGATTATTTGTACAATAATATTCTAAACGAACCGATGCTTCAAAGCATTGACCACTGGGAGAAACTAAAACTACACCTATGCCTTGACCCTCCTTACACGAAGAGCCATCAAAATAAACTTTCCAAGGTGTAACACTGACTAAACAGACTTCATCTCCATAATCAACGTCTACATGATGATCTACTATAAAGTCCGCTACAATCTGGCCCTTCATAGATTTCAATGATTCATAGGCCAAATCATATTCAATCAATGTATACACCCATTTGCCAATTCTACCACTTAGAATTGGCCTTTGCAACATGTGCTTAACAACATCGGTCTGACAAGTAACTATGCATGTACTAGATAACAAATAATGACGCAACTTGGTACAAGCATAGTACAAGCAAAGACAAAGCCTCTCTACAAATACATACCTCGTTTCGGCTTCCAGAAGACGCGACTTAAATAAGTAATTATGTACTCCTTGCCACCTTCCTCTTGTGTCAAAACGGCTCCAATAACTTTGTCTTCAGCAGCAATATACAGCCGAAACGGAATTCCAGCTTTAGGAGCTCGCACCACGGGCGGAGTAGATAAATATTTTTTCAAACCTTCAAACGCCTCCTGTTGTGCTGCCCCCCAAGTAAAATCGGCTTCTTTCTTCAAGCGTAGAATAGGCACAAAAGCATCGATTTTACCTGCTAGGTTAGGTACGAACCTTCTCAAATAGTTTACTTTACCTAGCAACCTCTGAACTTCTCTCTTGCGTTCTAGCGCTTTGAAGTCTTGAATCTTCTCAACCTTCTTAGGATCGATCTCAATCCCTCTCTCATGCACCATGAATCCTAAGAATTTTCCCGCCGACACACCGAATGCACACTTGAGTGGGTTCATCTTCAAACCATACCGACGCATCCTCTCAAAAGCTAACCTCTAATCGGCCATACATCCATTCATATCATCCGATTTGACTACAATATCATCAATGTAGATTTCTAGGATAAAACCTAACAAATCATGGAAAATTAGGTTCATCGCCCTTTGATATGTTGCGCCGGCATTCTTTAACCCGAATGTCATAACTACCCACTCAAATAGCCCGACAAATCCTTGACATCTAAAGGCTGTCTTATACATATCCTCCTCTGCCATGAAGATTTGATTGTAGCCGGCATTGCCATCTAAAAAGCTAATCAGTATATGACCTGAGGCATCATTTATTAGCATGTCGGCTATAGGCATAGGATTCTCATCTTTAGGAGTGGCTTTATTTAAATCTCTAAAATCTATGCAAACCCTAATTGCCGCTCCCCTTCTTTTCTACCGGTACTATATTAGACACCCACTCCGCATACCGGCACGGCCTAATAAACCCCGCTTTCAACAATCGGTCTATCTCTTCTTTGACACGATCATATATAAGTGGGTTAAACCGACGAGGAGGTTTTTTATAAGGCCTAAATCCTTGCTTTATCGGAAGCCGATGCTCAACAAGATCACGGCTAAGTCCAGGCATTTCATGGTACTCCCATGCAAAGCAATCACTATATTCTCTAAGCAGCGCGATCATCTTAACTCTATGATCGGCTCTCATATTTTTATTTATGAAGGTCGGTCTTGGTATGCTCCCATCTCCTATGTCTATTTCTTCTAATGGGTCGGCTGATGTGACCCCTTGACCGAGCTTCTCTACCTCATCAAAATCCTCTATAGTTTCTCCAATATCGTTCTTTGTTGACCGATATTCTTGAACTCTTTTTTGTAACCATTCCAAATTGGCTGTTTTATTCATCATACAAAGTAATGTCACCAAGCCGTGCTAAACTAGCCGGCTTTACAGAAATGGGTACAAAGCCTTCTTTGGAAACACTAATAAAATCAAAACTAGAAAGATCTAGCCCAGATAAGCACTGCATGTCTCGATGTTTCCATCCCACAGAAACATCGGCCATGGCAACCTTAGCCGATGCATCCACCTGAACTATCTCAACCTCATCACCATCCCATTGTACTAGGCACTGATGTAAAGTAGATGGCACGCAGCAGTTGGCATGAATCCAACACCGCCCCAAGATGACACTATAGTTACCTTGTACATCGATGATGAAGAAGGCGGTAGGCAACATCTTGTTCCCCACCATAAGCTCCACGGACAAGATCCCCTTTGCCTCCGTTGACTCGCCGTTGAAGCCGTTGAGAAGCATGTTGGTCTTCTTCAGCTCTGCCTCTTCGTGACCCAACTTCTTGAAGAGGGAATAAGGCATCAGGTTCACCGCCACGCCTCCATCCACTAGCATCCTCGAGACCGGCTTCCCATCAATGTGGCCCTTCAAATAGAGAGGCTTCATGTGACGGTTAGACTCGTCGGGTTTCTTGAAGACCGCATCCTTCGGACCTAGTGACATTTGAGCGACCTCAGCCTCGTCCATCGCGCAAAACTCCATGGGCAACATGCAAACCATGTTGATATCCATGTTCTCGCCGGACGATGCCTCCACAGCCGGTTGTTCATCCTTTTGAACAACTACCGGCTTCTCAGCAATTGATGACTTGCGCTTCCACTCCTTCGCAGGCGGTGGTCTCAACTCATCAAACTCCCTTTCTCTCCTCTCCTCAGCTTCCTTCTCCTTCAACTCAGAAGCACGAAGACACTGCAACCTTCTCTTCTGGGTAGCCGTCAAATCCTCAGGCATCCACCTAGGATTCGGCTCTGTTCCAGGAGGCAAATAATGTCCCCCGTTGCCTTTACACGAAGAGGGGATTACCCTAGTACCCTTCTTACCAGAACGTCGGTCAGACCGGCCCTGATGGCCGGTCAGACCGGTGTTGTATCTTCGGTCAGACCGGCGACCAGGCCAGTCGACCGGCAGTGTCGGCCGGTCGACCGCTTCTGGCTGCGGTCGACCGACCAAGGCTCCTGGTCGGATCAAGCTGCGAGCTACTGGTCTGACCCAGCCGGTACGTTGGTCGATCGTTCTCTGCGCGGCATCCCTCGCGGCTTCGGTTCGGGGGACGAATATCAACTTAGCCTCCTTGCCAGATGGTACTGGCACATCATACGATCCTATCTTAATAGTGATCGCCTCCGAAGCCCTCTCCTCAGGCTTGGCACGCTTGTGTGCCCTTTTCTCGCCGTCAAACCGGTCCCTTGTGGGGAACCGGTTTCCACTAGCGGTAGACGCATGCCCTCGCGATGATCTCCTCTCCCCTCTCCATCCTTGGTGACCCTGCATTGGAGGCATGTTGTACATAGGCAGGGTGCCCACCAAGGCATAAAGTAAAGGAACGGATAACCTGGAGGCGGCATCGGGCACGGTCCCCATGGCATGACTTGAGGATAATACGGGAATGGCGGCTCCAAAACCTTTGACGAAGAACCAGATCGCTCCCTAGGGGGCCATCTTGGTCTCTTTCCCTTGGCATGCTCCTTCTCGGCACTCTTCCTCTTGTACTTGTCAAGGAGCATGTCGAAGGTCACCTTGGGCTTGTGGGGCTTCCTCGATGTAGATGCCTTGGCCTATTCTCCTTCCACGTCCCAACCTCTGGGCTCTTTGGCACAAGCATCTTGGGCCTAGGCTCCCCAATGACAACTTCTTTTCCCTTAGCCGATTCGGCTCGCTTAGGCCGAATCAACACCTTCTTACCATCAAGATTGATGGTATTCACCGGGAAAGGATCGCTGTCAAGCTTCATCTTTGGGCCCTCGGTGAATTTCAATCGTCCTTTTTCTATGGCTGATTGAACCTGTCGATGAAAAACATTACACTCATTAGTAGAATGCGAATAAGAATCGTGCCATTTACAATAAGAACGGTGTTTTAATTCTTCTAATGAGGGTATGATGTGGCCTTTAGGTAATTTGATCTATTTTTCCTGCAGAAGATAGTCAAATCCTATCACACTTGGCCACATCGAAACTGTACTTAATCTCACTCTGCCGATCCTTGCGAGGAGTTGGCGTCAAGTTAGAACAAACGAAGGGTTTGTTCTTATTTGTCCAAGACCACTCAGCGACATACATGTCATGATTGCCCTCATCAGACTCAGAATCACTAGTAGGACAGTCGATCATGCTAACATGAGGTTTCTTATCGTTGGGCCTAACAAACTTTTTAGCATCTCTGACTCGGCTTTCCTGAGCCAGAGCCTTCTGCATTACTTGACTAACATCAAGAAATTGTTGGCCATCTAACCTTTCTTTAATGGGATTAAGCAACCCATTGAAAGCGAGGTCGGCCAAGTCTCTCTTGGTTATACTCAAGCTCAAACATCGGTTTCTAGCATCTCTAAATCTTTTAATATAATCGGCAACAGACTCATTATATTTTTGCCTAACCGATGTCAAGTCACAGAGTCTAAGCTCAGTCTCACCAGTATAAAAGTAATCATGAAACTTCTGTTCTAACTGAGCCCAAGTATGAATAGAGTCAGCCGTTAAAGATGTAAATCAAGTAAAAGCAGTACCGGATAAAGATAAAGAGAATAAGCACAATTTAAAAGCATCTGAAGTGCTAGCCTCCCCGCATTGTGCTAAGAATTGGCCGATATGTTCCCATGTGGTCCTATTATCATCTCCACTGAATTTGGTGAATTCAGGGACTCCATAATCACGAGGACATGGGATATTATCAAAGTAGTCAGGATACGGCTTTTGGTAAACCTTAGCACAATTCCTGGGCTCAATTCCAAACGACTCTCTAATGATATTCCTGATTTGTTCCTCCATATTTTCAGGCCTAGGCGGGTCGGGCACGACCGGCGGCCTAAAGGGTGGCTGTTGCAGTGCAATATTGTCTTGGCCATCGCTCGTGTCGCGCGGATATCCCCTATTAGGATCATTGTATTGGTTGGGGACATGCGGGGGAATCGGTGCATGAACAGTGGCCACAGGGGAGTCATGAGCGGGAACATGGTATAGAACCGAGTTGCCCGTGATGGGATCTACCTCCTGCACTGGCACTAGAGCGCCGGTCTGACCGGCCATGGGCTCGGTCTGACCGGCTAAGTAAGGCACGGTCTGACCGACCATATAGCCGCCGGTCAGACCGGTGTAGTATGAGTGCGGGCCGGCCTGACGGCTGGCCTGACCGATGTATGGCGAGCCGGTCAGACCGACGTAAGGTGAACCGGTCGGACCGGCGATAGGGCCGGTCGACCGCCATATTGTGTTCTGGTCACACGGCCGTCGGGCCGTAAGACCGAGATACGATGGGCCGTCGGGACCGACATAGTGAGGGCCGGCCGACCGCCGTAGGGCCCGGCCGACCGCGAGGCGGCATAACTACTTTCGCTGGGGCCTTGGGCAATTGCCCCGTCGGTCTTACTGAATATGTGGTTCACAGGGGCTGGCCTCCCCCTGCAATCGAGGTTGGCGGCGAATCAGTCGCGAGGGGGCCGGATTTACCGCTCACGTGCGCTTTAAACAACCTATTTAAACAAGCCTCCATAGCGGATTCAATCTTATTGTTCACGGCAACGGTAAAGGACTCATCCACCGTACCAGCAACAAGTTTTTCAATAGCCATAGAGATGTGATCAGCGCTTACCTCGCCGCGAGTTACCTTGAGCGGGCTCCCGGGCTTGATGATGACGCCTTGTCGTGTTTTGGTGCAAGATTGATCTAGCACCTCCTGAGTGATCGGTCGAATGCGCTCCTCCATTATTTTGCAAGCCTCCCCATCAAAGTCGTCCAACGAGATGTGGACAACGTTGGATGGCTCCACGTCCTGCGCCGCTTGCTTGGACATGGCGGCGTCGAATCCGAGTTGGCATCGTGTCTTCCCCACTGGAGTCGCCAAAAATCGTGTTGGCACCTTTTTTGGCAAAAGGTACAAGCATGATCGAATCACCTAAAGCCTTGCGGTGGTTCTTGGTATAGAGTCGCCAACCACTTCAATCTAGCAAAAACTAGAACAAAATGTGTTTTGTAGATCAAATCGGCTAGCGGAACCGATTTAGATGGATAGATTGATAACTACTCGTCTCGTGAGCAAACGGAAAGTTTTCAAGACAAACTTACAAAGAATTGTCACACTCTCGCAGCGGCGGCGGACGGTTTTCGGCGCAAACCGACAAAGATGGACTAAACTAGGGCAAAGAAGAAAATATGGCTGAAAAATAAAGAAAACGATTCAAATAGATTGATTGTATGTTGTGTGTTTAGATATTACAATTGAACCGGCCTTGGCCCTTATATAGGGATTGGTCTTGCCCTCCACAGACCCTTCTCCACGTCCAATTCGGGATAAACATGTTTGGAAACCCGAGATATACCGTATGGAAGAAGGAAACCCGAATACCGACAAAATCGTCTAGGTTTCGGACTCTGCCGGTCGACCGACCGTATGCCTTCAGTCTGACCGGCCCCACTGCGCGGTCTGACCGGCCTATACACGGCGGTCAGACCGGCCTCTCCGAAGAAAGCGGCACATTTTTAAATATTGGCAATCTTTCCTATTTTGATTCCTAGGTGCCAATTTTGGTTGTAAACAGTATGCACTAGATTTGATGGAATAAACCACTAATGACGAGAATTTAACTTATTCGGGGTTCGAATCGATGCAGCCCGAAGCTGGATCAAGAACTCGTCTAAAAAAATAGGAGGCGATGCACCAAAGTTGTATTGATGTATGATGATGATTTTACAAGAGGTCTCGGGTCCTATTTATACCCAAGTACAACAAAGTCCGTGTAGAACACGGTTTCTATCTAATCTACTATTCAAAATACGACAAAATCTCGGGATACAGTCCTATGTCGCATTACAAAAGGAAATATCTAAACAAAACCCTATTTTACAGATACAATTGCCGTTACAAGACTTTATCCATAGATGACAATACCTTAACGAACATTTGGGAACCGAATCTTCCTTTTATCTTTAAGCTTCTTTATTAGAAACGGTTCCATCTTCTCTGACTCGGAATCGGCTATCAGCTATCCATGTCCGATTCGACCTTAGCTGACTGGCTTCCCAGCCGATTGAGTCGTAGCCAACATGGCCTCAGCTCCCATGCAGACCACTTTCCCGATCTGATTCCGCGTTAATCTCGTGTTGGGCTTAGGGATTTGGTTACCAAATTTGGTCGTTAACACATGCCCCCCCAGTCCGTGATAAGATAATATCGCGGATTTGCTGATTTTTCAAATTCCTGTGCACTTTTCGCCCGAATCCGTTTTGGCTGCCAAAAACTCTTCAAATACTGCCCGCCCGGCGCCAAAACAAGCCACACTGTTACTTTTCTGCACTCAAGCCTTAACTAGCAAACCCTTCTTCTTCCTCGCTCTCCAGCGACTTCGCAGCGACCTCATCGGAACTGCTCCAAATCCCACTGGCGCGCACCCCACAGCGACATCCTCCCGGCAGCGATGGCCTCTTCAAGCGCTCTGTCCGACACGATCCCCGCCGAGTACCCCGAGGTGAGTTCCCATCAGCTCAAACCTACTCTTTTATCACAATATGGTTCTTTTTTTCCTTTTTCTGATCTCATCATTTCTTCTCTACGATTTGTAGCACCTTACCCACCAAATCACGATTCCCAGCCTTCTTCACCCCGACCAATTGCTGCTAGGGCCGATCGGCAACACAGACCCCATTGAGTTCATTAACGTCGAAACCAATCGGATCCCGTTTAGGTTTTCAACCCTAGATCTAGCTTATTGGACGGGAGCCTTTAAATCCTGGCCATCCACGGATAAATCATGGCCGTCTTGGTATGCTAGGATGGCTGCTAGCAAACAAACATTCTGGGATGAGATAGGAATCTGCCAATGCATAGCACTAACCCTAGCCGATATGCCTAAGGACGAACCCCTTCTATCGGCTGCCAGCTATTTCTGGTCGGACACGATGAACGCCTTCCTCTTCAAGCAAGGGCCGATGACGTCGACTCGATGGATATAGTGATGCTAACTAGTTTGGATATAACATCAGCGCCGATCCTTCCAATCTGAACATAAAATGCCAACATATCTTCAAGACTAAGAGCGTAGGCGGCTGGAGCGGCTATATTTCGATGAACATGAGGGACAGCCCAGTCTCCAGCAGGGAACACGCAGCTCTTCTGATGATGTGGCTGGAGAAATTTCTATTTTGCGGATCAAGCTGCAGGCCGACCACCAACTGGAAACACGTAGCCGAGGCGTTAGTGGAAAAAAAGCAAATCCCTTTAGGAAAATATTTGCTCGGCTACTTGTATCAGATGCTTAGCAATGTACCGGCCAAGCTAGCTTTGAAACAATCCATCGGCACTGGAGGCCCCTGGTGGCTGCTGCAGATATGGCTCAACCTATACACTCACAAGGTCGCCAATCGGCCGAGTTTGCTTGACACCGATTTCCCACGAGCCGAGCCGATTTATCGTGATGATGAAGAAATAACGACTCGGCGATGCGCATCATACGGGGAAGCTGCCTCCACCTTCCCAGGCTCCAAGCGCTGAATACTTCAAAGGTTGGCTTAGCAACTTCTACAACAGATTCTCAGCCGATTTCAGGATTTTGTTTGCCTATGACAAGTTTAGCCACTTCGAACTGCTAGACGACCTTCGGCTCGATGAGATCAATAATCCAAAATTTGAGAAGCCGAGGGAAATCTTCGTAACTGTTATATCCCCATGCATCCTGCTGGTTGGCATCCATCAAGGCCGAAACGTTCAGAAGACTTACGAGTTATACCATCCATCGGCCGCTGCAAGACAACTTGGATTGGGCCAACTGCCAATTGGGTTGTTCTTCTCAGACAAGATTCAAACCAGAGGCATCATTGACGGCAGAATAATGATGCATCAACTGATGAGTCTTCCCGGTCCTCCTCTTGGCCAAATTGGAGTCATTGAGCAGACAATCACCAGGACGAGTGCTTTTAGCCGATGGTGGGCCGAATGGAAATCACATCTCTTCCATCAATCGGCTTTCATGTACCTGACGACCATCGATATTGAGATGGTTCCACCGGTAAGATTTTCCTTCATAGCCCCTCCTTTCTTTATCAGCTCATTATATGCACGTCTTGTTACTCATGCTTTTACCCCTGCAGACAAACGACTCCTCTCCTCCCCGGATCAGCCGATTAGGAGTAACTGTTAACTACGGCCCAGGTATATTGCCGAATGGCTGTGGGCTGGTGCCATCGATCATCGGCTTCAATGCGCCAAAAGTAGGCACACTTCTCCATGGCCAAACTTGCAAGCCGCTCCGTCGGACGAAGCGAAGCAAGCCGTCCGCTACCACCGCGCTGGCTGCACCAAAGAAAAAGCCTGCCAAGAAGCAAAACCCGAGCATAGCCGACAACCTGTCCCCAATCGACCTAGCAATCAACACGGTGCTTGACAAAGAAGCGGAGAACGAGGAAGTCGAAGATGCGGTCGACGAAGCTACAGCCGAGTCGAGCTCTTCTGAAAGATACGCGCGGACCCCATCAGCCGACGAGGCGTCTGTCCAAAAAACTCCAAGTCCTCCAAGACGTCCCGTTCGTTCGACGCCGGTAAGCAACTTTCAACACTTAGTCTTCTAATGTCTTCATTTGAAATTTTCTCATTGTCCTTTTTCTTTTTACATCGGCAGAGGAAGAAGCTAGCCACAAAGAAGAAAACAGCTCCCCTTCATTCGGTAAGTTTTGACTCCACATGTTTTTCCTCTAGTTAGCCGATTCTTGAACTAACTACTTTTTTCAGCCTCCTCGCGCTCCGATGCCTGCCCCCCAGGCGTCAAGTGAACATACTCCGTCGGCTGCGGGTGGTGGCCATGCCGATGATGAAGTCACTTCGGCTCCAGTGATCCCAGTAAGTTTTGTTTACTCTTTACAATCGGCTTGATGACCCCTGCCAACCTTCCACCTATTTCTTTTCTTGTAGAGCATAGCCGATCTACTCGGCTTTGACTTGTTGGAGTTCGTGGAGCCAGACGAAGGAGCCGACCAAGCTTTAGTGCCGCTGGACGAGGACCTGTGATCTACACTGGCCAACATCGGCAATCGGCTGGAAGCTTCTCTAGATACGTTGGTGGCCGATTGTGGTCCCATCCGAGCTCGGTTTGAAGACATTCAAACTAGACTCCCGGACGACCTGGCCGACACAATTGTGCCAGCAACTTTTCTTGAGGTGCACCGGCTGAAATATGAGCAAGCCAAGCAGCGCATTGCCGATCGCCGAGCAAATCAATCGCTAACAAATCAATCACTAACGGCTGCCATTAAGTCTAATCAGGAGGAAAGCAAGGCGAAGAGGGCCAAATTTGATGCCTTGAAGACGGAGTCGGGTGCCAAACTTGAGCGGCTTCGCACACGTAGGGATGAATTGATAGCTGACCTCATCCAAATCACCACTGAGATCCATGTACAAGAGGAATACATGGCCGGTCTGCCCAAGGAAATCGAAGACAAGCGATCGAGCATCAGAGCAGCCGTGTCCTATCTCATAGACCTGACAAAGGCGATGAAGCCGGTGGCTGGGATTGACAAGGCAATTGAAGAGGTTGATGATATCCGGCGCAAGGCGTTGTCGGCCATAGCAGATTTCCTTAAGCAATGAGACGATTGTAATAGTCTGCTAGGGCACAAACTATAAGTCCAACTATTTTTTGTAATCGGCCTACGCGGTCAATCTTTTTATAATCGGCTTATACTGTCCTGATGCAATGCATGATTGCCGATCTCATTAATCCTGTCGTTGTCGTAGTCAAAAATTTGAAAAATTCTTGTCGTTTGCCGTCTGCCTACTTGATGTCTGATACCTGGCTCATGTATATATATGAAGGGTTACGCGGAGGCTACGCTAGCCGAAAACAAAAACTTTTTACCGCGCAAACCAGGAACACTTGCAAGTAAGGGCCGATAGATCGTTACCGATTGGAGTATGCAGAGGAAACAACCAATAAGGGCTATCCGATCTAGAACTGTGTTGCCGATTCCCGCAAGCCGACAGCCGATTCCCGGGGACAGCCGATTCACCAATCAGCCGATTCACCGATGTAGCTGATTCGCCGAGTCGTCTGACCGCGTTCTCACGCCTCGCTCCGATGCGCTCGACCGTAGCCGATTTCACCACAGCCGATTCGTAGCTGATCAATAGCGCGCAACGTAGCAGCGCCTCTACCGGTATCCACACGTCCGGGAACAGAACGCCGAACACCCGTGTGCTAGCACGCGATGCAAGGCTAGGGTTTGGCTCGAAAGTGGGGAGGGTTTCCGTGGAGATTGATCTCGGCGACTTCTGTTGCGGATTTTGTTCAATGCGATACAACAACTCTCCACCCCTCGCCCCTTTATATAGAGTTGCCGGTTGGGTCTAGAGGCCCATCGGGACTCTATTTTGAATCGGATCCTATCCGAATCTCATAGAGTCGGCCGCCCATACGTCGTAAGACCATAGGACTCTATCCGATCGGATCCCTATCCGATCGAGCCGTATCCGAGTCCAACTCGAATGCTTGTTCTTATCCCCTTAAGCGTGCGACCCTGTAGGTTCAGGTATACTCGGTTTCGGCTATAGTCCAACTTAGCCGATCGTCGGCTTGAGTCCAACTCAGCCGACCTGTCAATAGCGACGCCTAGCAGCACATATTGACACCATAGTATACAAGAATGTAATATTGGCTCTGAACCTGTAATGTGTACACAAATCCCTTTGCCTCACGATACCAATTAAGCTATAGGCAAGATGTGTGCCATCCCTTCAATAGCTTAACCATTCACTCGAACCGTATTGGATTATCTGTCTGTTGATTGACTCCTCAATCAACTTAGCATGGCCATGCATTTCCATAATCCATTACCTAGAGGGGCCCAGAGATATATCTCCAAAGGAGGGGCAAATTCCATCTTGATCACTCACATCCCATTCCATGTTTCATAGCAAACCCGAAAACTACCTTTATAACTACCCAGTTACGGAATAGCCTTTGGTAGTCCCAAAGTAGGCTACTACACATGTTGGAATCCATGGTGATCTCAGGTCTAAGGACTTTGTACCAACACTACCTGAGACCAACTAATGGCACATTAATTCCTGTAGTGTCTCATGGTGGGTCTATCCAACAATGTGTTCTCTAACACATGTGTCCATGTTTATTGATTTGGTATCTCCATACCCATGATCTGTGAGACATGATCATCAATCAATAAACATGCCGATCTTAGAATCATATTAGTTCCAATAATATGATATATGATCAGGGATCATTTAGAAATAGATTCATACATATAGTCTCATACATAAGTCACGTACTTATTGATCAATACAAGATGTCTATTTCATGGAACTAAATAACACTTTATTCATAAATACATAAACATTGACGTGATATCCAACATCTCCATGTTGCCTCTAGGGCATATCACTAACAATATATGCCCCCCTAATTTTGTTGATGATGTCCCTCAGCATTAACAAAATTATCTAATCCACTAACTCTGCCGCTGTCGGCCAAATGTAGCCGATTGAGAACAGTAGGGGATAAAAATTAGCGTAAAAATGTCCTAGAGGCAATGCTTGTACGACACAAACATCGGCTGGCACGAATCGGCAGAAACACAACCAAATCATGAATTGATCGAAACACTTGGGTAGTATTTTTTCAAATACTTGCCGTTTAGAGCCCTTCCAAACACTTCTTCGTCCAATCCTTCTGGCATGTTGGCTCCTTTAGAGATGCATTTGTGGATCTTGAAAGGCCCTTCCCAATTTGGCGATCACTTGCCGAGTTTATTGTCTCTTGATCCAATCGGCAATATCAGCTTCCAAACGAGTCCGCTTCTTCAAACGATTTAGGCGCAACTTTCATGTTATAATGATGGGCTACTTGTTCCTTATCCTTTTTTACTTTTTCCAAGGCCCTCATCTGTGATAAAACCAAGTCTTCCGATTCATCTATCATCAAGTTGTAGTAATCATCGGCCGTAAGTTGATCCTGTAACTGAATTCTTCTAGAGCCGATGACGCTTTCCCATGGCAGGACTGCTTCGTGCCCATAGACTAGTTTATATGGAGGAACTTGGATAGATCCGTGGCAAGCCATCTGATAGGCCCAAAGTGATTCGGCTAATCGGCTATGCCATTGCTTGGGATATTCAGAAATCTTCCTCTTTATCAGCTTAATCAAGCTCTTGTTTGAAGCCTCTGCTTGCCCGTTGGCCTGAGCATAATACGGCGAAGAATTGAGTAGCTTGATTCCCATGCCGTCGGCAAACTGAACAAACTCATCCGATTCGAAGATAGATCCCTGATCTATTGTTGTTGTTTGAGGGACGCTGAATCGATACACGATGTGTTCTTTAACAAACTCAATTGCGTCCTTTGAATCAACCTTCTTTAGAGGAATTGCTTCCACCCACTTTGTGAAATAATCTGTTGCCACCAGTATGAATTTGTGTCCCTTGCTCGAGGGTGGGTTGATCTGGCCGATCATGTCGATGCCCCAACCCCTGAACGGCCAAGGCTTGATAATCGGGTTCAAAGCCGATGCTGGTGCTCTTTGTATAGCTCCGAATTTCTGACAATCCTGGCAGCCCTTGTAGTACTTGAAACAATCCTCCAGCATCGTCGGCCAAAAATACCCTGCTCTCCGCAGTAGCCACTTAATCTTATGAGCTGATTGGTGCGTGCCACAGATCCCCTCATGCACTTCTCTGGTAGCCACTTTGGCTTGGCACTGAGACACTTGAGTAGCACGCCGTCAACCGTCCGATAGTATAAATCTCCATCGAGCAAGACATATCTTAAAGCCTTGTAGCGCAATTTCCTTGGAGCCGACTGGGAAGGGTTCTGTAAATAACTGTAGACTTCAAACCTACAGTCGTTGGCTGTTATGGTGGCAATCTCTATCTAAATATCTTTCGTCATCAGCTTGTAGCCCGATGCCCCTTGAGCTAAATCATTGGCTTCCGCATTCTACTCTCTGGGGATATGCTTCAATGTAACTAGCCGAAAGCTGTCCATCAATTCTCGGCATCGTTGATAGTAGACCATTAGCACATCATTTTTGCACTCATATTCTCCCGACAACTGGCTGATGACCAATAGTGAATCCCCCATGATCTCGACGATGTCGGCTTCGACTTCCTTGAGAAGATGCAATCCTTTGAGCAATGCTTCGTACTCGGCTTGGTTGTTTGTGGCATGGGGGTTGATTGAGAACGCAAACTCAAAACTTGCCCCCCGTGGGGATATAATTACCAAGCCGATACCACATCCACTCGTGCAAACCGAGCCATCAAACGTCAAGGTCCAAGGCATAATTTCCACTGAGCCAATTGAATCATTTCTGTGTTCCACTATAAAATCGGGTATAACTTGTCCTTTAACTGCCCTGGGTGCCTGATATCTCAAATCAAACTCTGTTAAGGAAAAAATCCATTTTCCAACTCGTCCTTTTAACACTGGAGCTAATAGCATATACTTAACTACATCGGCTTTGCATATTATAGTGCACTCATTGGATAACAAATAATGCCTTAACTTGGTACATGAAAAATACAGGCAAAGGCACAATTTCTCCACTGGTGAATACCTTGTTTCTGCGTCCAATAGCCGTCGGCTGAGATAAAAGATGGCCTTTTCCTTCCCTTCGACCTCTTGGATCAAGACTGAGCCGACTGACTTGTCGTCGGCTGATAGATATAACTTGAATGGTATCCCCTTTTGTGGAGAAATCAGGACTGGAGGTGAGCTTAAATAAGTCTTGATATTGTCCAATGCTTTCTGCTGCTCTGCCCCCCAAGTAAATGCTTGATCGGCCTTAAGCCGAAGCAGTGGTGTGAACGACTCCATCTTTTCTGAAAGATTGGCTATGAATCACCAGATGAAGTTGATTTTGCTGATCAGAGATTATAGTTTCTTCTTGTCCTTCGGAGGTTGTATCATCTTGATAGCATTGATGCTCCTTGGTGTAACCTTGATCCCTCTCTCGTGAACAAGAAACCCTAAAAATTGCCCGACTGACACGCCGATTAATGGATTCATCTTGAGGCCATATTTTCTTGTTCACTCCAAAACTTGTCTAAGATCAGCTATGTGATTTTTTGCTTCCCTGGACTTGACAACGACATCATCAATATAAATCTCTACCAGGTAGCCGATCATATCATGGAAAATGTAGTTCATGGCCCTTTGATAAGTTGCTCCAGCATTTTTCAACCCAAATGTCATGACAACCCATTCATACAAGCCGATTGCTCCTGGGCATCTGAAAGCAGTTTTGTGAATATCTTCTTCGGCCATAAAAATTTGATGGTAACCTGATTTGCCATCCATAAAACTTATGATCTTGTGGCCAGAAGCATCATCCATGAGTAAGTCGGCTATGGGCATTGGTTACTCGTCCTTAGGGGTGGCCTTGTTTAAGTCCCTGAAATCGATACACACCCTAAGTTTTGCCATTATTTTTCATTATTGGAACAATATTCGAGACCCACTCGGCATATCGGTAGGGCCGAATGAATCTAGCGTCATTTAGCCGAGTGATTTTGGCTTTGATTGCATCATACATATCGGCCTTAAATCTTTTGGGAGACTGTTTGAATGGCCGATAGCCCGGCTTGATAGGCAGCCGATGTACAACAATTGACAGGCTAAGACCAGGCATCTCAAAATACTCCCAAGCAAAACAATCTTTATATTCCTTTAATAAATCAATAAGCTGGGATCTACAATGATAAGACAAATTTTTACTAATATATATCGGCCTAGGCCTATCTCTAGAGCCGATATCTATTTCTTCTAGCTCGTCGGCCGACATAAATCCTTGCCCAACCTTGCCATCGTCGTCGTCCGCGGTGTCCTTGCCGTAGACGCTCGAGCCCTCCACGATGCCCTCAAAGTAATAATTGGGGCTCTTCGTCTCCAATAGGCTGTATGGCAGAATCAGACACCTTTAAAAAATCGGCTTGCCAAACTTTGCCGGACAGACAATCAATACCGTCGATTTTCCAAAGTGGCAAATCGACGTTAGCAACGCTCACTGACCTGTCGGCTGGCACGATTTCAATTCTGTAGCCTTGCCATTGGATCAGACTTTGGTGCATTATGGAAGGGACGCAGCAGTTTGCATGAATCCAGAACCTCCCAAGTAGCAGGCTGTAAGATGCCTTCCCGTCGATGACAAAGAATGTTGTGGGCACGGTTTTGCTGCTGACGGTCAGCTCGACGTTAAGCACACCCTTGGCCTCCGATGGATTGCCGTCGAAGTCTTTAAGCACCATGTTCATCTTGATTAGATCTTCGACTCCATGTTGAAGTACTGTCCTGCCCCGAGAATTCGGAGAAATCTGGGACCTTGTACCGGTTGGGCAACGATACCCTCTCAAAGTGCTCCAGATATGGATACCGATACATGTTCCCAGAATCTTTTGGCTTAAGGTCGAATTGATCGCGCATAACATTGGCAATCAAATCGGCCCAAGTCTTGTTGTCTTGAACCTGTTGTATCGGCTCGTACTGATCATACTACATGGGTGCTTGCCAATACTGAGGTGGCGTCTGGGGCCGATAATGTTGGTCTTGATGGCCTCCCTGGTACTGATGCTGAAGTGGGTTGCCAGCGGGAGGCGGCCAATTCGCCGGGGGTGTCTACAGATCTAGGAAGAGCTGTCGGCCATCGGCATTGACTATGCCTCTTGAATGAGATTGGCAACTGGCTCTTTCTGTCGATTGAAGTTGAACATACCGGCCAGCTGCTCCTGGGAAGGAGGTTGTTGCCGGTTCAGAACAACGGGCGATGGTCTTGAAGCCGATGACTCCTCCTGGTGGCGGGATCAGAGGCGGGATCGGCCGGTTCTGGGTTTCCAAGACCCTGTAATTGGGGAACTGGCCATCTGTGAAGTAGGTTGGCCCCCACTGCAGCTGATCGGCAATCTTGGAATCGACCACAGTGGCAATCATATTATTCAGGGTGTTGACCAAGATGCCACTTTTATTGACGAGTGCATGGTGAACAGCCGAATCGATCCGGTCTTGCAAAGTGTGCAGTTCCGAATCGTCTTGCTCTTGCTTCGGCTCCTCCATCTTGCGTTTTCCTTTTGCGTAGTCTGAGAAGGACGCCTTGAAGTCGTCTATGTTGAACTTGTACTTCTGGTGGACGGCCCAAGACCTGGTCTGGGCAAAAGATTGCAGATAGTTGGCCTACAGTTCCTCCACCATCTTCTTGTAGTTGGCCAATTGCTCGGCCGACAGTTGTTCCATCTTGACAGGAATTGTGTTTTCTTTGCTAATTTCAGGGCTCTTGACGTTAACCATCATGTCGGCTTTGTCGAAGTGCTCTAACCGAGTCGATGGTCCCACCAGGCGTGCCAAGAAGTGTGTTGATGAGAAAATTCTCTCACGCGCTGGCCTGGGAGATCTGCTTAGCTCCAGTGCAGGTCCGTCCTTGGCTACCTATGATGAACTAGGTGTGCCAATTGGTTTGATCTGCTAACCAATAAGAGATAATAAACAGATACATGTGTTAAGGTTAAAGTTAGATCCTACCGAATCAGCTCAGGGAATCACTTGACAAATATTGGCTATCCCGAAGCACATTTAAACTAAGTTACTAGGATAGATAGGCTATGCCAAGACAGTATAAATCACTTAGTCTAAATATACATCAGGGTTCTATCTTCTCTGACTCAAAATCGGCTATCAGCTATCCATGTCCGATTCGACCTTAGCCGACTGGCTTTCCAGCCGATTGAGCGGTAGTCAACATGGCCTTAGCTCCCACGTAGACCACTTTCCCGATCCGATTCCGCGTTAATCTCGGTTTGGACTTAGGGATTTGGTTACCAAATTTGGTCGTTAACACTTAGGCACAGTGATTCAGAGGTACAAAATAGATTTGTCAAGCAATGACGAGCCCGAAACAAGTTCTGGCAAGGATGGTAAACCTCAGGATGTCAAGCAAGAGGAAGGCCCTACATAATTAAGCAATCTACAAGATCAGATTGATTATGCTGTTGTTGACACCTAAATTTGGTAATCAAATCCCTAAGTCCTGGCAGGGATGAAGCAGAATCGGATCGGCTAGTTTGGCGGAGAAACAGAGGCTGCATCGGCTGAGATGCGATCGGCTGCGAGGCCAGTCGGCTAAGGTTGAATCGGACAAGAACGGCCGATAGCCGATTCTAGTTTCAGAGAAGATAAAACCATTTCTGGTGCAGATGTTTGAAGATAAATAGAAGATTCGGTTATCAGTTTGTGCGTTAAAAGATATTGCCATCTATGGATAGAGTCCTGTAATGGCAATTGTATCTGTAAATTAGGAGTTTGTTTAGACTGTTTATTGTAATGCGACGTGGGTCCTTCCCGGGATATTGTCGTATTTTAAATAGTAGTTTAGATAGAGTCCAGGGTCTGTACAGATAATATTATCTTGGGTATAAATAGGACCCGAGACCCCTTGTAATTAAACAATTCATTCAATCAATCAAACAACCTTCGGCGCATCGCCAAACTTTTTCTTCAGACGAGCAGTTAATTTGGCTATGGGCTGCATCGTTTCGATCCCCAAATCCAGGTAAATGCTTGTCATTAGTGGTATGTTATGCTGATTCTAGTGCTTCCATCGTAATGACACATTAGATTCAGGGGTTTATACTGTGCTATTTACCATATATCGCATATAAACTGGGGCAATGTTTAGATCTATCCTGCCATCGGTCAGTTCTATCAAGAACCAGCAGCCGATAGGGCTAGATCTAGAGGTTGGACTAGTTTATATGTGGTATCCACCGTCTCGAGAGGTATAAATCAGCTACAACAGATCAGGTTGTTCTTTTTATACTTAATACTGCATCAACATTGAACTATTAAGTCGTTTTTAGAACTTCCAATGATCTGTTCGGTTAGATTTATATGTTTAAAGAAAGTGTCGGGGTTTCAGCCGACCTTATCTGCCCTAATATATTTCTTTTAGTATATTTATTACTAGATTTATGTTAGGACTGCCTCTTATATTAAGATCTCGTTCTTGTCGGACATCATGAGCCGAAATCGGCCCGCTAGCAACAGCCGACGGCCGGTTTCCTAGGCTAAACATATCTGGTTCAAGAATGATATCTTTTTCATAAGAATCATCGGAGTACTAGCCGATCCATAGTTAGCTTTCTAGTATCGGCTAGGTTATTGATACATATATTTATTATCCTTTATTGTATTTGGGTTAAACGGCTGATGCTGTCTCGGTATAGCCGATCCATTCCAGTCGCTTGGCTTAACTATATTTTAGGATAGCATATATATGCTCGTGGATTCCCTCAACCGATCCAGTAGGGATCTAACCTAACACTTAACGCATGTATCTTGTTTTTTCTTGTTGGTTAACAGATCAAACCAACTAGCATGCCTTGTACTGCACAGGCAGCCGAGAAGGACCTACACTGGAGCTAAGCAGATTTCCCAGGCCAGCGCGTGAGAGAACTTTCTCATCAACACGCTTCTTGGCACGCCCGGTGAGACTTTCTCTCTCGGCTCGGGTAAGATGCATCGACTCAGCCGATAAGATGGCCGACAGCTGTTCCCGGGACCACCAATGCCACCACCGGCGCATCGGCCGCCTCCCGCTGATCATCCACTCCACTACCAGTATCAAGGAGGCCGTCAAGATGTCACTACAGGCCTCAGACACCACCACCGCTGTATCGGCAAGCACCCACGCCATATGACCCATATGAGCCGATACAGCAAGACAACCAAACTTGGGCCGATCTGATTGCTGATGTCATGTGCGATCAATTTGGCCTCAAGCCAAAGGACTCAGGGAACATGTATCGGTATCCCTATCCAAAGCATTTCGAGCAAATTCCGTTGCCCAACAGATACAAGATCCCAGATTTTTTGAAGTTCTCAGGGCAAGACAACGTATCAACCAACGAGCATGTTAGCCGATTCTTGGCGCAGTGTGGCGAAGCATCGGCTACAGACGCCTTGAGAGTCCGGTTGTTCCCTCCCTCTCTTTCAGGATCGGCTTTTACCTCGTTCTCCTCATTGCCTTACGACATAATTCAGAGCTAGGCCAATCTCGAAAAGCAATTTCATAGCTATTTTTACTCTGGAAACCATGAAATGAAGTTGTCGGACCTCACCAGTATCAGGCAAAAGCACAACGAATCGGTTCAAGAATATATCGAACGCTTCAGAGAAATGAGGAACCGATGCTACAGCCTGGTGCTGTCAGATGCCCAGTTGGCCGATTTGGCCTTTCACGGCTTGATCGCGCCAATCCGAGAGCGATTCTCTGCGCAGGACTTCGACAGCCTAGCCCACTTGGCGCAGAAGGTGACGACCCACGAGCAGCGATTCCAAGATACCAGGAAGGCCATCAAAAACATAACTCAAGTTGTCGTTGAATCAGACTACGATTCCAATGACGATGATGCAGAGATGACGGTAGCCGAATGGGCCAAGAACAAAAAAGCCATCGTTTGCCAATGGCTACTGAAGACGGCCAAAGAAGAGAGATACGACTTCGACATCACTAAGGCCGATAGGATTTTTGATTTGCTTCTCAAGGAGAAACAGATCCAACTCCCTGAAAACCACGTGATCCCATCAGCCGAAGAACTAAAGAAGAAGAAATATTGCAAGTGGCACAACTCCACATCCCACGCCACTAACGATTGCAAAGTCTTCAGGCAGCAAATCTAGTCGGCAATTGAAGCCGGGAAGTTGAAGTTTGCCGATTCAAATCGGCCGATGAAGGTAGACGGCAACCCTTTTCTGGCCAACACTGTTCAAGCCGGCCCTAGGCGAGCCGATCGACAAAACAAAATGGCGCACGGCTTAGTCAACACATCAATCGGTGCCAGGACAGAAGGCGAGCCGACTGGACATCACGCCACGCCAATCAACATGGTGCGTCCCGTTATCAGATCGGCTGACCGACAGCCGATCTATGAAGACAACCGACACAGTCCTCAGCACCGGTCTCGGCGGGAAGAAGCTCGCGATGAAGCACCTCGTCAGCGTGAGCCGAAAACCCAGAACCGATGGTACGAGGTGAGCCACAACAATGCCAATCCGCATTGGCATTGTCTTTTTTTCAAGTACTGGGAATCCGGCATGAGGCTGCCGACACTGGACAACTGCCTAGCATGCAACAATCGCCGCAACGATGAACACAGGAACTCTTCGACTGTGAGCCCGACCCGGTTCGTCCCTAGAGCCGTGCAGCTAAATCAGATGCGGCGGTCCGTCCATGATTGGCTTAGCCGATCCATCAAGACTTCTTCGTCGATGAGGACAACAACGATGACAGCCGCAACGACGAAGAGGCCAACGACGAGGAATTGACCAATCCCCAATGGTGCCCGTCCGATCTCTTCACAAAGACGCAGAAAGGAAGAATTCAACGACTCAAGCGTGAAGGGAGAGAAGATGAAGTTCGGCGCATGATACAAGATCAGCGTCGTCGGCTGGGTAAGATCAAAACGCGACGGGTTACCAAAGAGAAAACCGCCACAGCCAACGAGTAGCAAGCCCAGGAGAGTCCAGCCGACCAAGCCAGGAGGGCGGCCAAAGGGAAAGGCAAAGTTTCTGCATCGGTCAACATGGTGTTCATACTACCAGCCGAATTCAGTGCTCCTGAACCCGATGCAGACACCATTGAAGACGACTTGGTGAATCTAGCAATCTCACCGGACCAAGCTATTTTCGACAAACCCGTGGGGACCGAAAATCGACACTTGAAGCTGTTGTACGTTAAAGGATTCGTCAACAGTAAGCCGATGTCCCTGATGCTAGTTGATGGGGGAGCTGCAGTCGACCTCATGCCTTACGCAACATTTAGAAAACTAGGCAAAGGAGCCGAAGACCTGATAAAGACCAATATGGTGCTCAAAGACTTCGGCGGCAACCCATCAGAAACCAAGGGCGTCCTGAACGTCGAACTGACCATTGGCAATAAGGCCGTGCCCACAACATTCTTTGTCATCGATGGGAAGGGGTCTTATAGCCTGCTGCTTGGAAGGGACTAGATACATGCTAATTGTTGCGTTCCTTCTACAATGCATAAGAGCCTAATCCAATGGGACGGTGACAAGATTGAGATCATACCAGCCGACAGGTCAGTTAGCGTCGTGAGTGCCAAATTGCCGCTTTGGGAAATCGAAGGCATCGATTGTTTGTTTGGGAAAATCTGGCAAGCCTATTTTCTAAATGTGTCCAATTCCACAATACAGTCGATTAGAGATGATGAGCCGCAGCTGCTGCTTTGAACAAGACATGGTGGAGGGCTAAGCGTCTTTGGCATGGACACCGCGGACGAAGACGATGGCAAGCTCGGGCAAGGTTTCACGTCGGCCGACAAATTAGAGGAAATTGACATCGGCTCTGGTGACAAGCCGAGGCCGACGTATATTAGCAAAAATCTATCTCCTCATTGTAGATCCCAGCTTATTGATTTGTTAAAAGAATATAAAGATTGATTTGCTTGGGAGTACTTCAAGATGCCCGGCCTTAGCCGATCTATAGTGGTCCATCAACTGCCGATTAGGGCAGGCTATCGGCCGTTCAAAAAGCCTCCCAGGAGGTTTAAGGCCGATATGTATGATGCAATCAAAGCCGATATCACTCGGCTATACGATGCGGGATTCATCCGGCCCAGCCGATACGCCGAGTGGGTCTCAAACATCATCCCAGTGTTGAAGAAAAACGGTAAACTTAGAGTATGCATCGATTTCAGAGATCTAAACAAGGCCACCCCTAAGGATGAATACCCAATGACAATAGCCGATTTGCTCGTCGATGCTGCTTCAGGCCACAAAATTATTAGTTTTATGGGTGGCAATGCAGGTTATAATCAGATATTTGTGGCCGACGAAGATATCCACAAGACTGCTTTTCGGTGTCCCGGCGCAATCGGCTTGTATGAACGGGTGGTAATGACGTTCGGCTTGAAGAATGCTGGGGTAACATATCAGTGGGCCATGAACTACATTTTTCATGACATGATCGGCTCACTAGTAGAGATCTACATCGATGACGTAGTTGTCAAGTCCAGGGAGATAGAGGGCCATATAGCCGATCTGAGACAAGTGTTAGAGCGGACGAGGAAATATGGCGTGAAGATGAATCCACTTAAGTGCGCGTTCGGCGTATCGGCCGGGCAGTCCCTGCGATTTCTTGTTCATGAAAGAGGAATTGAGGTTACGCCAAGGAGCATAAATGCTATCAAAACAATTCAGCCTCCCAAGGACAAGAAACAACTCCAGTCGTTGATCGGCAAGATAAATTACATCAGGCGGTTCATAGTCAATCTCTCAGAAAAATGGAGCCGTTCACACCACTGCTTCGGCTGAAAGCCGATCAAGCATTCACATGGGGGGCAGAGCAACAAAAGGCTTTGGACAACATCAAGGATTATCTGAGTTCCCCTCCAGTTCTAATGCCTCGACAAAAAGGGATACCGTTTAAGCTGTACCTATCAGCCGATGACAAGTCAATCGGCTCCGTTTTAATCCAAGAAGTCGAGGGCAAAGAAAAAACCATTTTCTATCTCACCCGACGGTTACTAGACGCAGAAACAAGGTATTCGCCTGTGGAGAAGCTATGCCTATGCCTCTATTTTTCGTGTGCAAAGTTAAGACATTATCTGCTATCCACTAGTGCACAATAATCTGCAAAGCCAATGTAGTTAAGTACATGCTATTGGCTCCAGTGCTGAAAGGAAGAATTGGGAAGTGGATTTTTGCGCTAACAGAGTTTGATTTGAGGTATCAGGCACCCAGGGCAGGCAAAGGACAAGTCATAGCCGATTTTATTGTCGAGCACAGAAATGACTCGATCGGCTCAGTGGAAATTATGCCTTGGACTTTGACATTTGACGGCTCGGTTTGCACCAACGGTTGCAGTATTTGCTTAGTCATTATTTCACCCAAGGGGGCAAGTTTCGAATTTGCTTTCGCTATCAACCCCCATGCTACAAACAACCAAGCCGAATAAGAAGTCATCCTTAAAGGATTACATCTACTCAAGGAAGTTGAAGCTGACGCCATCGAAATAATGGGAGATTCATTGTTGGTCATCAGCCAATTATCAGGAGAATACGAATGCAAAAATGATGCGCTGATGATTTTGTTAGTGATATGCTCTAGAGGCAACATGGAGATGTTGGATATCACGTCAATGTTTATGTATTTATGAATAAAGTGTTATTCAGTTCCATGAAATAGACATCTTGTATTGATCAATAAGTACGTGACTTATTTATGAGACTCTTTATGTATGAATCTATTTCTAAATGATCCCTGATCATATATCATATTATTGGAACAAATATGATTCTAAGATCGGCATGTTTATTGATTGATGATCATGTCTCATAGATCATGGGTATGGAGATACCAAATCAATAAACATGGACACATGTGTTGGAGAACACATTGTTGGATAGACCCACCATGGGACACTACAGGAAATAATGTGCCATTAGATGGTCTCAGGTAGTGTTGGTACAAAGTCATTAGACCCGAGATCACCATGGATTCCAACATGTGTAGTAGCCTACTTTGGGACTACCAAACGCTATTCCGTAATCGGGTAGTTATAAAGGTAGTTTTCGGGTTTGCTATGAAACATGGAGTGGGATGTGAGTGATCAAGATGGAATTTGCCCCTCCTTTGGAGAGATATCTCTGGGCCCCTCGAGATAATGGATTATGGAAATGCATGGCCATGCTAAGTTGATTGAGGAGTCAATCAACAGACAAATAATCCAATACGGTTCGAGTGAATGGTTAAGCTCTTGAAGGGATGGCACACATCTTGCCTATAGCTTAACTGGTATCGTGAGGCAAAGGGATTTGTGTACACATTACAGGTTCAGAGCCGATATTATTCTTGTATACTATGGTGTCAATATGTGCTGCTAGGCGCCGCTGTTGACGGGTCGGCTGAGTTGGACTCGAGCCGACGATCGGCTAAGTTAGACTATAGCCGAAACCGAGTATACCTGAACCTACGGGTCGCACGCTTAAGGGGATAGAGTAGATATTCGAGTTGGACTCGGATACGGCTCGATCGGATAGGGATCCGATCGGATAGAGTTTTATGGGCTTACGACGTGTGGGCGGCCAACTCTATGAGATACGGATGAGATCCGATTCAAAATAGAGTCCTGATCAGCCACTAGTCCTAGTCGGCCAACTCAATATAAAGGGGTGAGGGGTGGAGAGCTGCGACACATCAGTTGGATCGCATTGAACCGAATCCGCAACAAAAGTCGCCGAGATCAATCTCCACGGAAAGCCTCCCCACTTTCGAGCCAAACCCTAGCCTTGCATCGCGTGCTAGCACACGGGTGTTGGGCGTTCTGTCCCCGAACGTGTGGATACCGGTAGAGGCGCTGCTACGTTGCACGCTGTTGATCGGCTGCGGTCGAGCGCATCGGAGCGAGGCGCGAGAACACAGTCGGATGACCCGGATCGGCTGCGGCATCTGCGAATCGGCTGATTGGCGAATCGACTGTCGGCTTGCGGGAATCGGCTACACTGTTTCGGATCGGATTGCCCTGATTGGCTATTCCGCTGCACTCTGCTCCAATCGGTAACGATCTATCGTCCCTTACTTGCAAGTGTTCCTGGTTTGCGCGGTTAAAAGTTTTTGTTTTCGGCTAGCGTAGCCTCCGCGTAACCCTTCAGATCTATTATCAGCAATGCCGGGAATTAATGGATGGTTTTCGGCTAGTTACTTTGAAACATATCCCCAGAGAAGAACACAGAAGCCAATGATTTAGCTCAAGGGGCATCGGGCTATCAGACGATGTTGAAAGAGATTGACATAGAGGTTGCCACCATTACAGCCGATGATTGGAGGTTTGAAGTTTACAGCTATCTCAAAAACCCCTCTCAATCGGCTACAAGGAAATTACGATACAAGACATTAAAATATGTTTTGCTTGATGGTGTGCTACTCAAGTGTTTGGGAGCCGATCAGGCCAAAGTGGCCATCGGAGAAGTGCATGAAGGGATTTGTGGCACGCATCAATCGGCCCACAAAATGAAATGGCTGCTTCGCCGAGCAGGATATTTTTGGCCGATAATGCTGGAGGATTGTTTCAAGTATTACAAGGGTTGCCAAGATTGTCAGAAATTTGGCGCCATACAATGAGCACCAGCGTCGGCTATGAACCCAATTATTAAACCTTGGTCGTTCAAAGGATTGGGCATTGATATGATCGGCCAGATCAATCTACCCTCAAGCAAAGGGCATAAATTTATTCTGGTGGCGACAGATTATTTCACAAAATGGGTGGAGGTAGTTCCTCTGAAGAAAGTGGATTCTAAAGACGCAATCGAATTTGTCAAAGAACATATCCTCCAGCAGACCAGGGATGTATCTTCGTATCGGATGAGTTTGTTCAGTTTGCCGACGACATGGGAATCAAACTACTTAATTCTTCGCCGTACTACGCACAAGCCAACGGGCAAGCCGAAGCTTCAAATAAGAGCTTGATTAAATTGATTAAAAGAAAGATCTCTGAGTACCCCAAACAATGGCACAGCCGATTAGCCGAATCACTATGGGCGTGTCGGATGGCATGCCACGGATCAATTCAAGTCCCTCCGTACAAGCTGGTCTACGGGCATGAGGCGGTGCTACCATGGGAAGGCGTTGTCGGCTCAAGGCGTATTCAGCTACAGGTTACAGCCGACGATTATTATCACTTGATGGTGGACGAATCAGAGGACTTAGTTTTATCCAGGATGAGGGCCTTGAAAAAAGTTACAAGGGATAAAGAACGAGTAGCCAGACATTATAATAAAAAAGTGGTGCCTAAATCTTTCGAGGAAGGCAAACTCGTTTGGAAATTGATACTGCCGATCGGATCCAGGGATAACAAACTCGGCAAGTGGTCACCATATTGGGAAGGGCCTTTCAAGATCTACAAATGCTTCTCTAAAGGAGCTTACATGCTAGAAGGGTTAGACGGAGAAGTATTTGGGAGTGCTCTTAATGGAAAATACCTGAAGAAATAGTACCCAAGTGTATGGATCAACTCATGATTCGGCTCTGGTTGCTTAGCCGATTTGTGACAACCAATGTCTTGTTTCAATAAGGCATCGCCTTTAGGCATTTTTATGCAACATTTTTCCCCTAAGTTTCCTACGATCGGCCAACGATTGGCCGATAGCGACGGCAATAAGGTGCAAATGGCTTGGATTCACAATTTTGTCGACACCGAAGCTATCAACAAAATTTGGGGGGCATGTACATACACGGCCGATTACAAAATTAGGTGTCAGGAAATTCTAAATTTTTTAAGCTTCATAGTCGGCAGTCAATATAATAGTGTTAAGATCGACGGTTGTGGTGTGGTTTCAGAATTGGCAAACATGATGTGACACGGACGGCTAGGGCCGATTTCAGCATAAGCAATTTAGAATTGATGGTCATACCAAGATACATGATGTGGCCGGAGCCGATCTCATCCACAAGCACACTTGCAAAAGATTGACAAACTATATTACACAAGAGCGAGCCGATTACAAAATTTGAGCAGTTGATCAGTTAATGCACATTACAAAAGTTCGACGAATATGTTACATGAAGCAGTAGCCGATTTCAGAATGCTAAAATATTACAAAGTTCATTTCTTTAGGAAATCGGCTATAGCCGATAGCGTCGTCCGCCTGATCTGGTCTACCTCCTCGATGGCCTTGACGTCGTCGGCCTCGGACCCAGCCACCGGCCGAATGCCCTTCACTAGGTCCCGGAGATGCGCCACAGCCGCCTTGATACTTTTACGTTGAGCGTCGATTTCGGCTGGCAGCCCGGCCATCAGCTGGTCTTGGCGTGAGAGGAGCTGCTTGAGCTTGGCCGCCGGCTCGGTCTTCAGGCGGTCGAAGGCGGCCTTCTGGCTCTCGATGGCCTCCTTGGTCGACTGGAGGGTCGCCGACCGCATCTGGTTTTCACGACGGTCAGCTATTCGCTGCCGTGCCCGCTCGTATTTGAGTTGCTGGGCTTCCAAGAAGGTGGCCGACACGATGGCAGCGGCTAGAGCTTCCGGCAGCTGGCCTTGGATCTCCTTGAAACGTGCGCGGATCGAGCCGCTGTCGACCACCAGCGCGTCCAGCGAAGCCTCCAGCCGGTTGCCGATGTCAGCTAGGCTGGCCCTCAGGTCCTCGGTCGGCGTCACTGGCACTTCCTCGCTGATCTCGCCGAACTCCTCGAACTCCGACAAGTCAAAATTGAGGAGATAGGCTATGTTCTGCAGAGAAAAGATGATTAGAAAGTATTGAGTTGACGGAACCAATCATGAAATTCAGCCGGCTTACCTTGGGCACTAGGGTCGAAGCAACTGGCTCGGCCGGTTCGCCGCCTGCAGCCGACGGGGCCTCATCATCGGCGCCGTTGCCACCGCCCGCGGTAGTCACAACGTGCTCACTGGACGCCTGGGGGCCGCCGACGGAGATCATGGGGGCTGCAAAAGAAAGGGTTAGCGGTCAAGTTGGCTAAGTTCTATAAGTCAAGTTGCAAGGGACAGTTACCGATGGTGCGTAACGCGGAGTGCAGCTGGCCAATTTCTTGACTTGAAAAGAATTGTTCGGTCAGATGCAAGTGATATCATCATAAGGCCAAATTTGATGAGATGAGGGCTTACCAGCCGATTTTTCGCGGGGGGAGTTGGAACCGGCGGGACGTCAGCTGGAGCATTGACGGATTCGTCACTAGAGCTTTGGGTTCAGCCGCTGATCCAACAGCCGCCGACATCTCCTCGCTGGCGACGGCGTCAAGGAACTGCGCGACGCTCGGGCCCAAGGGGGGAAGGCTATCGGCTGGCGCTACCGATTTCTTCTCCTTCAGCCTTTTGGGGGCAGGCGCGACCGATGGCTGTACGAGAGGCGTGACCCTTTTCTTGTGAGTGATCGGCTCGCGCACTTGCCCGCGCAGCAAGGATTCCAGCTTCGGCGCTCCCCAGCCGATCGCCGACGGAGCAAGGCCGCCCCATCCAAAACACCTAGACGGTATTTGATGGGGATCCCGGAGTCGCTCACCGTCGGTCGCTCCGTCTCGGTCTCCTGCAAGCCAGAGGGCAAGTGTTAATCGGCTACATCGGCCGATGATAAGAAAAGAAAAATCATTTAGAGTTTAAAGCTTAGCGAGGGGATCACTTCGGGCAGAAGAAGATCGACGTAATAAGATGACCGCTGGTGGAAGAGGTGTCACTTGATTTTGGCCCACCATTGGTCGTAGGCCGCGCTTTTCTTGAGCACCAGGGTCATCTCGCCAATGTTGCCGAGGGGAGGGCCGGCTATGTTCAGCAGCCGATGCATTATCAGTTCTTGGCTCACCACTCCCCTCGTCTCAATCTTATCGGCATAATAGAAGTCGACGGGCAGTTGCCCAAGACCAAACTACCTCGCAGCCGACGCCGGGTAGTAAAATTCATAACTTTTGGCCACTGATCGGCCCTAGTGGATACCGGTCGACAGGATGCAGGGGGACAGAGCGGCGATGAACAACTCTCTTACTTAGGGTTGTCGGCTGAGTTGTTGTCTTCCCAATTGAAATCAGCTGGCAACTCGAACAGTACCCGATCCCGGTAAAAGTACCAGGCGCGGTTCTCACGTGACAGCCCGTCGTACAGGGCGATGAACCATTCGGCCAGTAGGTTGGCCGATTGCTTTGAGCCTGCATGAGCAGCCGCTGCTTCTCCGTAGGTCATGCATCTGGTGGTGGTGATCTTGTTGCCGTCTTTGTCTTCGATCGGCTCCAATCTTGGGAAAGCGGCCTTAGTCAGAGGGAGCCGACTATTTTTTGGAACGCCAGCACCAGCCAAATCTGCAAAAACCACCAGGGGCCGCTGGTGTTGACAGGGGCGTTGGAGGCTATCTTCGCGGCTATCATAAGAAACGTGGCATGTTCCCTGTGGCCGACCGATCCGTCCTTCATGTTTTGAGCAATGAAGCCGCTCCACCCGCCGATGGCTTTGGTTTTGAATTGGTGTTGCCCCTTTCGGTTCAGGTTTCCAGGGTTAGCCGATGCCAGGATGTCTAGTCCGGTCGTCATGTATACGTCGGCTAAGGTGATCATCATCGGCCCTTGTCGGAATATGAAGGCGTTGAAGCTGTTATTCCAAAAGTACGCTGCAGCCGACATAAGCGACTCATCTTTCTCCATGCTGGCGACGGATAGGGCCAGGCACTGGGCTATCCCGGTTTCCTCCCATTGAGCGTACTTGGCCGATCGCACCCTCTTATACCATTCAATCCATGCTGCATCTGTGGTCGGCCATGACTTGAAAGTCCCGTTCCAACGGGCTAAGGATGGTTTCCTAGTGTTGTAGGGGATCCTGTTGGTTTTGGCTATGATCACATCGGCTGGGTCAGTGTTGTTGATGGGGTCGAGAAAGTACCTCTTTTCTAGGGTCAAACTTGGGATGACCACTTGATGTGACAGGTGCTACAGTTTGAAAGAGGAAAAAATGCTAATCAAAAATGGCTAAAGGCATGATGAATGCAATAATGCTAGGAGGCATGGCTGGAAAAGGAAATCCGAAGAAAAAGAGTTTTAAACCGGTGGGCATACCTCGGGAACTCGACGGCGATGGCGGCCAGTGCGGCGGCGACAGCTGGTGTGGTGGCGGCAGCTGGTGCTGAAGGGTTACGCGGAAGCTACGCTAGCTGAAAACAAAACTTTTACCGCGCAAACCAGGAACACTTGCAAGTAAGGGCCGATAGATCGTTACCGATTGGAGTAGAGTGCAGCGGAATAACCAATCAGGGCAATCCGATCCGGAACAGTGTAGCCGATTCCCGGAGACAGCCGATTCGCCAATCAGCCGATTCGAGTCGTCCGGCCGCGTTCTCACGCCTCGCTCCGATGCGCCCGACCGCAGCCGATTCCACCACAGCCGATCGCCCGATTGCGGCCGATCCGAAGCCGATCAACGGCGCGCAACGTAGCAGCGCCTCTACCGGTATCCACACGTCCGGGGACAGAACGCCGTACACCCGTGTGCTAGCACGCGATGCAAGGCTAGGGTTTGGCTCGAAAGTGGGGAGGGTTTCCGTGGAGATTGATCTCGGCGACTTCTGTTGCACGCGATGCAATTGATGTCTATTCAGCTCTCCACCCCTCCCTCCTTTATATAGAGTTGGCCGACTGGGACTAGTGGCCGATTAGGACTCTATTTTGAATCGGATCTCATCCGTATCTCATAGAGTTGGCCGCCCATACGTCGTAAGCCCATAGGACTCTATCCGATCGGATCCCTATCCGATCGAGCCGTATCCGAGTCCAACTCGAATATCTATTCTATCCCCTTAAGCGTGCGACCCGTAGGTTCAGTATACTCGGTTTCGGCTATAGTCTAATTTAGCCGATCGTCGGCTCGAGTCCAACTCAGCCGACACTGTCAATAGCGGCGCCTAGCAGCACATATTGACACCATAGTATACAAGAATATAATATCGGCTCGAACCTGTAATGTGTACACAAATCCCTTTGCCTCACGATACCGTTAAGCTATAGGCAAGATGTGTGCCATCCCTTCAATAGCTTAACCATTCACTCGAAGTATTGGATTATCGTCCGTTGATTGACTCCTCAATCAACTTAGCATGGCCATGCATTTCCATAATCCATTACCTCGACGGGCCAGAGATATCTCTCCAAAGGAGGGGCAAATTCCATCTTGATCACTCACATCCCACTCCATGTTTCATAGCAAACCCGAAAACTACCTTTATAACTACCCGTTACGGAATAGCGTTTGGTAGTCCCAAAGTAGGCTACTACACATGTTGGAATCCATGGTGATCTCAAGTCTAAGGACTTTGTACCAACACTACCCGAGACCAACTAATGGCACATTAATTCCTGTAGTGTCTCATGGTGGGTCTATCCAACAATGTGTTCTCCAACACATGTGTCCATGTTTATTGATTTGGTATCTCCATACCCATGATCTATGAGACATGATCATCAATCAATAAACATGCCGATCTTAGAATCATATTTGTTCCAACAATATGACATATGATCGAGGATCGTTTAGAAATAGATTCATACATATAGAGTCTCATAAATAAGTCACGTACTTATTGATCAATACAAGATGTCTATTTCATGGAACCGAATAACACTTTATTCATTTATACATAAACATTGACGTGATATCCAACATCTCCATGTTGCCTCTAGGGCATATCACTAACAATCTCCCACTTGCACTAGAGTCAATCATGTAAGTATCTAATACCCATTGCTCTTGTGTGCGCCTCATGCTTCGGCTGAGGGAGAGGTTTTGTCAGCGGATCGGCTATGTTGAGATCCGTGTGCACTTTGCATATCTTGACATCACCTCTGTCCACAATCTCGTGGATGAGATGATATCGCCGAAGTATGTGTTTGGACTTCTGATGTGACCTCGGCTCCTTGGCTTGCGCAATGGCTCCACTATTATCACAATAGAGAGACATTGGACCAGTCGTACTAGTCATCACACCAAGCTCAGAAACGAATTTCTTGATCCAAACAGCCTCCTTTGCAGCTTCCGAAGCAGCAATGTACTCGGCCTCCGTTGTAGAATCAGCAACAGTATCCTGCTTGGAACTCTTCCAGCTGACTGCGCCTCCGTTCAGGCAGAACACGAACCCAGATTGCGATCTATAATCATCCTTGTCTGTTTTGAAGCTAGCATCGGTGTAACCACTTACAACGAGCTCTTCTTCACCTCCATAGACTAGGAACATATCCTTAGTTCTTCTCAAGTACTTAAGGATATTCTTTACGCGATCCAGTGACCTTCACCCGGATCGCGGTATCTGCTCGTAGCACTGCGTACGAGACATCGGGCGTGTACAAAGCATGGCATACATGATGGATCCAATTGCCGAAGCATATGGAACCATACCCATCTTATTCCGCTCATCATGTGTCCGAGGACACCGATTCTTGCTAAGATTAATGCCATGTGACATGGGCAAGAAACCTTTCTTGGAATCATGCATGTTGAACCTTTTCAACACCTTGTCAATGTATGTACTTTGGCTTAATCCAATTAGCCTCTTGGATCTATCTCTATAGATCCGAATGCCCAATATATATTGCCTCCCTAAGTCTTTCATGGAAAAACTATTTTTCAATGAAGACTTGACGGATTCAAGCATAGGGATATCATTTCCAATCGTAATATGTCATCCACATATAAGATTAGAAATACAATTGCGCTCCCACGACCTTTTGTAAACACAGGCCTCTTCTTCATTTTTGATGAAACCAAACCCTTTGATTACTTCATCAAAACGAATATTCCAACTCCGAGATGCTTGCTTCAATCCATAAATGGACTTACGTAGCTTGCATATCTTTCCAGCGATTCTGGATCGACAAAACCCTAAGGTTGTATCATGTATACATCCTCGCTTAGGTTTCCATTTAGGAAAGCCGTTTTGACATCCATCGCCATATCTCATAATCGAAATATGCAGCAATCGCTAGGATAATCCGAATAGATTTAAGCATTGCGACGGGCGAGAAGGTTTCATCATAATCAACTCCTTGAATCTGTTTAAAACCTTTCGCCACCAATCGCGCCTTATAGATGTGAACATTTCCATCCATATCGGCCTTTTCTTAAAAACCCATTTACACTCAATGGTTTTGACACCATCGGTGGATCAACCAAGTTCCAAACTTGATTGTCGTACATGGATTCTATTTCGGATTTCATGGCTCCAAGCCACTTGTTGGAATCGGATCCCACCATCGCTTCCTCATAGGTCTTAGGTTCATCGTTGTCTAACGACAATATATCACGTTGTTCCGCACTTGTGTACACGTCAGTGCACGACGTGATCTTTCGACCTCCGTGGGGGTGGTGTGTCTACAACCGGTGGCGCAACACTTTGCACCTCCTGTTGTGGTTACGTGGTCGCTGAAACATTTTTCGGTGTTTCTTGAACTTCTTCAAGATGCACCCTGCTCCCACTAACCCTTCTTGAAAGAAACTCTTTCTCCAAGAAGACACCGTGTCGGGCGACAAACACTTTGCCTTTTTCCCGATTATAAAAGTAATATCCCTTAGTTTCCTTAGAATATCCCACAAAGAAGCACTTGTCAGATTTGGGTGTGAGCTTGTCGGCGTAAACGTTTTACATAAGCTTCGCATCCCCATATTTTGAGAAAAGACAAACTAGGGGTTGCCCTGTCCATATCTCATATGGTGTCTTTTCAACCGACTTAGATGGAACTCTATTTAGTGTGAGCGCAATTGTTTCAAGAGCATATCCCCGAGAAAGATAACGGAAGATCACTTTGGCTCATCATCGACCGCACCATGTCCAACAAGGTGCGATTTCTCCGTTCGGACACTCCGTTCCATTGTGGAGTTCTGGCGGAGTTAAGCGTGGAACAATTCCACAATCTTTGAGATGATTACCAAACTCTTGGCTCAAGTATTCCCTCCACGATCCGATCGTAGAAACTTGATTGTTTTCCCTAAATGATTCTGTACTTCATTCTGGAATTCTTTGAACTTTTCAAAGGATTCGGACTTATGCCTCATTAAGTAGATATAACCATATCTACTAAAGTCATCGGTAAAGGTAATGAAGTACGATAACCACCTCGGCCGTTGAGCTCATTGGTCCACATACATCGGTATGTACGAGTGCCAACAAGTCACTTGCTCTTTCACTTGTGTCCCGCGAAAGGTGCCTTTTTCATCTTACCAAGTAAACAAGACTCACATGTCTCAAATGATTCAAAATCAAAAGAGTGAAGCAATCCATCCTTATGGAGCTTCTCCATGCGTTTCTTATTTATATGGCCTAAGCGACAATGCCGGATAAACGTGGGGTTTATATCATTAGAGAGTTGCCTTTCGTATTAATGTTATAGATGGGAGACGCTTCAAGATTCAAAACGTATAATCCATTCACCAATGGAGCATGAAAATAGAACATATCTCGAGATATATTGAACAAGCATTGTTCATTGATCTAAAATCATATTCTTCCGCTTGCAAACATGAAGCGGAAATAACGTTTTGACATAGTGTTGGAACACAATAACAATTATTTAATTCCAAAACTAATCCCGAAGGTAGATGAAGTGTATCTGCCGACAGAACGTAGCAACGCTTGCTCCATTGCCGACGCGCAGTTCACCTCGCCCCTTCTCAATCCTCTACTTCTTCTCATTCCCCGCAACGATTTGCAAATATGAGCTACGATCCGGTATCAAATACCCAAGAGTCGGTAGGTGAAGTAGCAAGATTAATGTCTATAACATTAATACCGAAGCGAAGTCGTACTTTGCTTCCTTTTGAGATCCTCCATGTACTTCTTGCAGTTCCTCTTCCAGTGGCATGTCTCCTTGCAATAGAAGCAAACAAGCATCGATGCCGCCGACCCCTTCTTGCCCTTCTTTGCATTAGAGGCACTCGCGATCTCATCGGGAGTTAACTTCCTCTTGGTGCAAAGTTTCTTGACAGTGGTTTGCGCTTAGCCTTCGCATCATCATCACATGATGACCGTTTTTTGGATACTCTCCTCATGTCTTTAGCATCCCATGCAATTCAGCCAAGGTCCTATCCATATTGTTCATGTGATAATTCAATATGAATGGCTCGAAGCTCGGAGGGAGCGACTGGAGAATCACATCAGTAGCCAACTCTTGGCTAAGGGGAAAACCCAGTTTTCCAGGACTCTCAATGTAGCCAATCATCTTTATCACATGCGGATCGACGGGATTCCCTCAACAAGCTGCACGCAAACAAGGACTTTGAGGTGTTGAACCTCTCGGCCCGAGCTTGGTTCTCAAACATGCCACGCAGTCCCTGAATAATAGTGTGAGCATCGCTGCTCTCATATTGCTTCTGAAGCTCAGGGGACATTGTAGCAAGCATGAGACAGCTTATGTCTAGGGCATCATTAGTGTGCTTCTCATAAGCTCTCCGTGCGGTTGCGGTGGCATTATTAGGCAAATCCTCCGGATAAGGTACTTCAAGAACGTACTCCTTACGCTCTTGCTTGAGAACAATTCTCAAGTTGCGATACCAATCCATAAAGTTTGTTCCATTTAATTTTTCCTTTTCGAGAATAGATCGCAAATTAAAGGTACTGGGTGTAGTATTAGCCGCCATTTATTCTACAACAGAAAAAGCAAAGTTTAGCACAATGTTTATGCTATGTCTTTTGTTAAACAATTTAACATAAGACTCCCATTACGTATTTTCCACCTTCCCTCTAGGTTACGTATTGGGTCAAGATCCACATGTTAATTAATTTTCTAGTGAGCTTTGGCATCACTGCTAGAAGATTAATAACATCGGTAAGCAACACCTTGCTAATCACATCTCTATGTGACTCTTGTTGTTGGTGTGGCATCTCCATGCCCCGGCCCCAACCTATGCCCCAAGGCCCAAAACTGTTTTGATAGCCTTGTTAAGTAAACCAAATGTTCCCGCATGTATATGTCCGACATATACCCCTCGTGTTATGATAGAGAATGGCACTCTGCTTTGGCGGACCCACCATTGACGAGCATAACGGTGACGGGTGCAACATTTGGAAGGGCATCATTACTACTTAATTTTGCGAGGATGCTATCCTATCAAACAAACATATCACATATGAAAGCAAGAAGAATAGCATATAGTGAAATAGTATGGCCCCCTTCACATGGTGATCTCCATCTCCATACCGGTGTACAGGATCTCCATCTTCATCACCGTTCTTTCGAGTGCCGAATGCTTGATTTCTTCAAACTAAGCTACTACTATAGAAGCTCTAATTGAAGATTACATCGACTCGAGTCGTGAAAGAATATTACAAGCATTGCACGTATGAAAGAATATTACGGGATTGCACATATGAAAGAATATTACATGCATCACATGCATCTCATACATACAATAGGGCCATACCATCTCAAAGCATTCTCTGCAAAAACAAGTTAGGCGTAGAAACGTTTTCTACCTATCGCAGAGATACGGCATCGAGACGACCTATAAGGGGGTACGCACACTATCAAGGGAGATGGTTTGCGTAGGCGCGAGGCAGCAAACAAGATCGGACTACGAGATAGCTTCGGCATAATCACATTATACCGTTCCGATACACTATCAAGGAACGCTATCTCGAACCCAACTCAAACCGAGTTATTTGGAAATTGCTTCGACGTAATCACATTACGTCGTTCCGATACACTATCAAGGAACGCAATTACCATCTACTCTCCTCAACAGATCCCGTAAAACCGATTGATCTAATCAACCCGTGCGCAAAACTTGTTCCAGATCCAATCTAAAACCCGAACAAAGCAAGATTAGCTCGATACCACCGAAGGGTTACGCGGAAGCTACGCTAGCTGAAAACAAAAATTTCTACCGCGCAAACCGGAACACTTGCAAGTAAGGGCCGATAGATCGTTACCGATTGGAGTAGAGTGCGGCGGAATAGCCAATCGGGCAATCCGATCCGGAACAGTGTAGCCGATTCCCGGAGAGGCCGATTCGCCAATCGCCGATTCGAGTCGTCCGGCCGCGTTCTCACGCCTCGCTCCGATGCGCCCGACCGCAGCCGATTCCACCACGGCCGATCGCTCCGATTGCGGCCGATCCAGCCGATCAACGCGCGCAACGTACCGCGCCTCTACCGGTATCCACACGTCCGGGACGAACGCCGTACACCCGTGTGCTAGCACGCGATGCAAGGCTAGGGTTTGGCTCGAAAGTGGGGAGGGTTTCCGTGGAGATTGATCTCGGCGACTTCGTTGCACGCGATGCAATTGATGTCTATTCAGCTCTCCACCCTCCCTCCTTTATATAGAGTTGGCCGACGGGACTAGTGGCCGATTAGGACTCTATTTTGAATCAGATCTCATCCGTATCTCATAGAGTTGGCCGCCCATACGTCGTAAGCCCATAGGACTCTATCCGATCGGATCCCTATCCGATCGAGCCGTATCCGAGTCCAACTCGAATATCTATTCTATCCCCTTAAGCGTGCGACCCGTAGGTTCAGGTATACTCGGTTTCGGCTATAGTCTAACTTAGCCGATCGTCGCTCGAGTCCAACTCGCCGACTGTCAATAGCGGCGCCTAGCAGCACATATTGACACCATAGTATACAAGAATATAATATCGGCTCGAACCTGTAATGTGTACACAAATCCCTTTGCCTCACGATACCGGTTAAGCTATAGGCAAGATGTGTGCCATCCCTTCAATAGCTTAACCATTCACTCGAACCGTATTGGATTATCGTCGTTGATTGACTCCTCAATCAACTTAGCATGGCCATGCATTTCCATAATCCATTACCTCGACGGGCCCAGAGATATCTCTCCAAAGGAGGGGCAAATTCCATCTTGATCACTCACATCCCACTCCATGTTTCATAGCAAACCCGAAAACTACCTTTATAACTACCCGATTACGGAATAGCGTTTGGTAGTCCCAAAGTAGGCTACTACACAAGTTGGAATCCATGGTAATCTCAGGTCTAAGGACTATGTACCAACACTACCCGAGACCAACTAATGGCACATTAATTCTGTAGTGTCTCATGGTGGGTCTATCCAACAATGTGTTCTCCAACACATGTGTCCATGTTTATTGATTTGGTATCTCCATACCCATGATCTATGAGACATGATCATCAATCAATAAACATGCCGATCTTAGAATCATATTTGTTCCAACAATATGACATATGATCAGGGATCGTTTAGAAATAGATTCATACATATAGAGTCTCATAAATAAGTCACGTACTTATTGATCAATACAAGATGTCTATTTCATGGAACTGAATAACACTTTATTCATTTATACATAAACATTGACGTGATATCCAACATCTCCATGTTGCCTCTAGGGCATATCACTAACAGGTGCGGCGGCGGCGGCCAGTGCGACGGAGGCGCTCAATGCGGTGGCGGTGTTGGAAGCCATTGGAGTTGTTGGAGACGAATACGGGTTCTGATTCGCGAGGGGCGCCGGGAAGTGATGCAGAGCGCCGGTGAGTCGCCGGAGAGGAGAGAGGAAAAGGAAGCTTGCTTGCGAAGTGTTTGAGTGGGTTTTGAAAGCGTGATCGTTTCGATCGAGGTAAAGGACTATTTAAAGGGCACTTGGGGCAGCCGAAGCGGTTTAGGTCAGAAAAGAGCGGGAATTTGAACAGGCAACAAATCCGTAACACTTCGTATCACGGACTTGGGGGGCATGTGTTAACACCTAAATTTGGTAATTAAATCCCTAAGTCCTGGCAAGGATGAAGCAGAATCGGATCGGCTGGTTTGGCAGAGAAACAAGGCTGCGTCGGCTGAGAAGCGATCGGCTGCGAGGCCAGTCGGCTATGGTTGAATCGAACAAGAACAACCGATAGCTGATTCTAGTTTCAGAGAAGATAAAACCGTTTCTGGTGCAGATGTTTGAAGATAAATATAAGATTCGGTTATCAGTTTGTGCGTTAAAAGATATTGCCATCTATGGATAGAGTCCTGTAACGACAATTGTATCTGTAAATTAGGAGTTTGTTTAGACTGTTTATTGTAATGCGACGTGGGTCCTTCCCGCGATATCGTCGTATTTTAAATAGTAGTTTAGATAGAGTCCAAGGTCTATACAGATAATATTATGTTGGGTATAAATAGGACCCGAGACCCCTTGTAATTAAACAATTCATTCAATCAATCAAACAACCTTCGGCGCATCGCCAAACCTTTTCTTCAGACGAGCAGTTGATTTGGCTACGGGCTGCATTGTTTCGATCCCTAAATCCAGGAAAATGCTTGTCATTAGTGGTATGTTCTGCTGATTCTAGTGCTTCCATCATAATGACACATTAGATTCAGGGGTTTATACTGCGCTATTTACAATATATCGCATATAAACTGGGGCAATGTTTAGATCTATCCTGCCATCGGTCAGTTCTATCAAGAACCAACAGCCGATAGGGCTAGATCTAGAGGTTGGACTAGTTTATATGCGGTATCCACCGTCTCGAGAGGTACAAATCAGCTACAACAAATCAGGTTGTTCTTTTTATACTTAATGCTACATCAACATTGAACTATTAACTCGTTTTTATAACTTCCAATGATATGTTCGGTTAGATTTATATGTTTAGAGACAGTGTCGGGGTTTCAGCCGGCCTTATCTGCCCTAATATATTTCTTTTAGTATATTTATTACTAGATTTATGTTAGGACTGCCTCTTATATTAAGATCTCGTTCTTGTCGGACATCACGAGCCGAAATCGGCCCGCTAGCAACAGCTGACGGCCGGTTTCCTAGGCTAAACATATCTGGTTCAAGAATGATATCTTTTTCATAAGAATCATCAGAGTACTAGCCGATCCATAGTAAGCTTTCCAGTATCGGCTAGGTTATTGATACATATATTTATTATCCTTTATTGTATTTGGGTTAAACGGCTGATGTTGTCTCAGTATAGCCGATCCATTCTAGTCAATTGGCTTAAATATATTTTAGGATAGCATATATATGCTCGTGGATTCCCTCAGCCGATCCAGTGGGGATCTAACCTAACACTTAACGTATGTATCTTGTTTTTTCTTGTTGGTTAACAGATCAAACCAACTGGCACGCCCTATACTGCACAGGCAGCCGAGAAGGACCTGCACTGGAGCTAAGCAGATCTCCCTGGCCAGCGCGTGAGAGAACTTTCTCATCAACAGCTGTGCATCATGCTTTAATCAACCAGTCAGGAGTTCTTGTTAAGACCTTAATTAATATGATCAGTTCTACGGTTGATATTAGAATTGCTGAGCATCAAGCCAAGGGGCCATTTTTTCTTCCTGAGAGTAATTTTCCACGATATAGGACTCTGGTTACCGATAAACAACAATTTGTTTCAGATGTGGCCCCAGACAGCCGATAGCATCAGCATCGGCTCCTGGAAAGCAGATTGCATCATCATTGGCACAAATGCAACCAGGGTTCAATCCTCTTCTTTTAGTCAAACAACAACCTCAACACATAGGACAAAACATCCCTCAGGTTACTCAAGACCAAGTTGCAACACATGTTCAAAACAAACCAACCGGTTGTTGAGCTGAATTCACAGATATCGATAAGACAGCAGACACCGATTCCAGAGCAGCCTCAGCCTATGGGTACTCAGTTTGTTCTTGATTAGCAAACCCATAAGGTGCATCAGTCTCCTCAACATCACATGGGAGGCAATAATAATTTCCAGTATCAGCCTCATTCACCTCAAGTGTAGTATCGGCCAGGGGCATCACCTCAACCCCAGTATTTGCCTCAATTTAATCAGTTTGATCCAATACAGCAGCAGTTTCAAGGGGCACCTCAACAAAAGCCTTGGGCTGATGTGATAGCCGATGTGATCAGGGAACAGTTTGGTCTTAAACCTAAGGATACTAGTAATTTTTATCGACATCCATACACGGAATACTTTGAGAGGGTGGCATTATCAAACTGATACAAGGTTCCAGATTTTTCAAAATTCTCAAGGCAAGATAATGTGTCAACCTATGAGCATGTCAGCTGATTTCTGTCTCAATGTGGTGAGGCATCGGCTACTGATGCTCTGAGGGTTAAAATATTTCCTTTATCTTTATCTAGATCGACCTTTACATGGTTTTCATCTTTGTCATATAATTATGTTCAAAGTTGGGCCAATCTGGAAAAGCAGTTTTATAAGTACTTTTACAGTGAAATCCATGAGATGAAATTGTCTGATCTGACAGCAATCAAACAAAAACATGATGAATCTGTTCAAGATTATATTAAGGGGTTTAGAGATATGAGAAACAGATGTTACAGCTTGGCTTTGACAGATTCTCAATTAGCCAATCTTGCTTTCCAAGGTTTATTGACACCAATTAAGGAAAGATTTTCGGTTCAAGACTTTGAGAGCTTGGCTCATTTGGCTCAGAAGGTGACATGACATGAGCAAAGGTTTCAAGAAGCTAAGAAAGCATTTATAAAGATTAACCACGTTAATACATATGCCTTTGAATCTGAAGAAGAAGATGACTCCGAATTAGTAGTGGCTGAGTGGGCAAGGCAAAAATGCAAAAAGGCTAGCTAAGGGGAAGGCTCTTGCTTCTGCATCGGTTAATATTGTTTTTGTACTACTAGTATGAGGCTAACCAAACCGATGTAGATGTCATGGAAGAATCTTTAGCCAAGTTGGTTTTATCACCCGAACAAGCTATTTTTGAAAAGCCAGAAGGAACAGGGTATCGGCACCTCAAGCCATTGTATGTCAAGGGATTTGTCAATGGCAAGCCGATGTCCAATATGTTGGTTGATGGTTGAGCTGCTGTGAATTTGATGTCGTATGCTACATTCAAGAAGTTGGGCAAGAATTCAGATGATCTCATCAAGACCAACATGGTTCTTAAAGATTTTAGTGGAGTTGTTCTTAAACATGGTTCTTAAAGACCAAAGGAGTGTTAAATGTGGAGTTGACAATTGGCAGCAAAACTGTTCCTACCATGTTTTTTGTCATCGATGGGAAGGTTTCATATAGTCTGTTACTTGGAAGGGATTGGATTCATGCAAATTGTTGTATTCCTTCTACCATGCATCAGAGTTTGATCCAATGGCAAGGTGAAAAGATAGAAATCATGCCAGCCGACAGGTCAGTCAATGTTGCTAATGCCAATATAACTATTTGGGAGATGGATGGAATTGATGCTTGTCTGGAAAAGTTTGTGAATGAGATTATCTAAAAGTGTCCGATTGTGATATACAGCCAGTTGGAGATGAAGAACCCCAATTATTACTTTGAGGGCATCGTGGAGAGTTCAAATTTCTACACCAAGGATACTGTAGATGATATCGATGGCAAATTGGGACAAGGTTTTATATCGGCTGATGATTTGGAATAAGTTGATATAGGTCTAGGGGATAGGCCTAGGCTGACTTTTATCAGTAAAAATTTATCTTCTAATTTCAGAACCAAGTTGATAGAACTTTTGAAAGAATACAGAGATTGCTTTGCTTGGAAATATTTTGAGATGCCAGGACTTAGTCGATCGATTGTAGAACATCGGCTTCCCATCAAACCAGGATAACGGCCATATAAACAACCACCTAGAAGATGTAAAGCCAATATGTGTGATGCTATTAAAGCTGAAATTACTCAATTATATGGTGCTGGCTTTATTCGGCCATGCCGATATGCTGAGTGGGTTTCTGATATAGTTCTAGTTATCAAGAAACGATAAACTTAGGGTTTACATTGATTTTTGAGATCTAAACAAGACTACCCCTAAGGATGAGTATCCAATGCCGATTGTCGATCAATTGGTTGATGCTGCTTCAGGGTATAAGATTATAAGTTTTATGGATGACAATGCTGGATATAATCAGATTTTTATGGCAGAAGAAGACATTCATAAGACTGCTTTTAGATGTCCTGGTGCAATCGGCTTGTATGAGTGGGTTGTGATGACTTTTGGCTCGAAGAATGCTGGAGCTACATATCAAAGGGCCATGAATTACATATTTCATGATCTGATCGGCTTGTTGGTTGAGATCTATATTGATGATGTGGTAGTGAAGTCAAAGGAGATTGATGATCATATAGCCTATTTGAGGAAAGTTTTTGAAAGAACAAGGAAATATGGCTTGAAGATGAATCCCACAAAGTGTGCTTTTGGTGTATCGGCTGGACAATTTTTGGGGTTTCTTGTTCATGAGAGGGGGATTGAGGTAACACAGAGGAGTATTAATGCAATCAATAATATTCAACCTCTAGAAGATAAGAAGCAGTTGCAATCTTTGGTCGGCAAGGTGAATTTTAATAGGAGATTTATTTCTAACTTATCGGGGAAGATGGAACCCTTCACACCTTTACTCAGGTTGAGAGCCGATCAGGAGTTTACTTGGGGGGCAGAGCAACAAATGGCATTGGATAATATTAAGGAATATTTGAGTTCTCCTTCAGTTCCGATTCCTCCACAAAAAGGAGTACCTTTCAAGTTGTACTTGTCAGCTGTTGAGAAGTCAATCGGCTCGGTCTTGATCTAGGAATTTGAGGGCAAGGAGAGGGAAATCTTTTATTTAAGCAGAAGGCTTCTGGATGCAGAGATAAGGTATTCTCTGGTGGAGAAATTGTGCTTGTGTTTATATTTCTCTTGCACAAAATTGAGGCATTATTTGTTATCCAATGAATGCACCATAATTTGCAAGGCCGATGTCGTTAAGTACATGCTATCGGCTCTGCTGTTGAAAGGGAGAGTTGGAAAGTGGATCTATACCTTAATAGAATTTGATCTCAGATATAAATCACCCGAAGCAGTTAAGGGGCAAGCCATAGCCGATTTTTTGTTGAACATCATGATGACTCGATCGGCTCGGTTGATAAAGTGCCTTGGACATTGACTTTTGATGGATCGCTTTGTACTCATAGTTGTGGTATCGGCTTGGTCGTAATATCGCCTAAGGGGACAAGTTTTGAATTTTCTTATACTATTAAGCCTTATGCCACCAATAATCAAGCTGAGTATGAGGCAGTTCTCAAGGGATTATAACTCTTAAAGGAAGTTGAGGCCGATGCTATTGAAATCATGGGCGATTCTTTGTTGGTCATCAACCAGTTAGCTGGGGAGTATGAGTGCAAGAATGATACATTGATGATCTACAATGAGAAGTGCCAAGAATTAATGGATAGTTTTCAGTTGGTGACTTTGAGACATATTCCTCGAGAGCAGAACATTGAAGCTATTGAATTGGCTTAGAGGGCATCGGGATACAAGCCGGTGGTGAAAGGTGTTGAGGTAGAAATCGCTATAATCGTAGCCGATGATTGGAGGTATGATGTATTTAATTATTTGAAGAATCCCTCTCTGTTGGCTTCAAGAAGATTGTGATATAAAGGTTTAAGATGTCTTGTTGGATGATGAGCTATATTATCGGACGATTGATGGGGTGTTGCTAAAGTGTTTGAGTGCCAATCAAGCAAAGGTTGGGATGGGAGAAATACATGAAGGTATATGTGGTACTCATCAATCGGCCCACAAGATGAAGTGGTTGCTTCAGCGAGCTAGGTATTTTTGGTCGACAATGTTGAAAGATTTCTTCAGGTATTATACAGGTTGTCAAGATTGCCAGAAGTTTGGAGCAATTCAAAGAGCACCAGCATCAGCTATGAATCATATAATCAAGCCATGGTCGTTCAGAGGTTGGGGAATTGATATGATCGGCCAGATCAATCCACCTTCAAGCAAAGGACATAAGTTTATATTGGTGGCAACCGATTATTTCACAGAGTGGGTGGAGGCAATACCATTGAAGAAGGTTGATTCTGGGGATGCAATTTAGTTTGTTAAAGAGCATATTATATACCGATTTGGTGTTCCTCAGACTGTCACATCCGATAAGGGATCTATCTTTGTATCAGATGAGTTTGTCCAATTTACAGAAAGCATGGGGACTAAGTTGTTGAATTCCTCACCATATTATGCACAAGCCAATGGGCAGGCAGAAGCATCTAACAAGAGTTTGATTAAGTTAATTAAGAGAAAGATTTCTGAATTTCCAAAGCAATGGCATAACACGACTGGCTGAAGCGTTGTGGTCTTATCGTATGGCGACATGTAGGGTTACGCGGAAGCTACGCTAGCCGAAAACAAAAACTTTTTTGCCGCACAAACCAGGAACACTTGCAAGTAAGGGCCGATAGATCGTTACCGATTGGAGTATGCAGCGGAAATAGCCAATCAGGACTATCCGATCCGGAACAGTGTAGCCGATTCCCGCAAGTCGACAGCCGATTCCCGGGGATAGCCGATTCACCAATCAGCCGATTCGCCGATGCCGCAGCCGATCCGAGCCGCCGACCGTGTTCTCGTTGCCGATCTGTCGCAGTCGCCTCGCTCCAATTGCAGCTGATTCGTAGCCGATCAATAGCGCGCAACGTAGCAGCGCCTCTACCGGTATCCACACGTCCGGGAACAGAACGCCGAACACCCGTGTGCTAGCACGCGATGCAAGGCTAGGGTTTGGCTCGAAGGTGGGGAGGGTTTCCATGGAGATTGATCTCGGCGCAATGCAATTCAACTGATGTGTCGCAGCTCTCCACCCCTCTCCCCTTTATATAGAGTTGGCCTACTAGGACTAGTGGCCGATCAGGACTCTATTTTTAATCGGATCTCATCCGAATCTCATAGAGTTGGCCGCCCATACGTCGTAAGACCATAGAACTCTATTCAATCGGATCCCTATCCGATCGAGCCGTATTCGAGTCCAACTCAAATGCTTGTTCTTATCCCCTTAAGCGTGCGACCCTGTAGGTTCATGTATACTTGGTTTCGGCTATAGTCTAACTTAGCCGATCGTCGGCTCGAGTCCAACTCAGCCGACCTATCAATAGCGGCGCCTAGCAGCACATATTGACACCATAGTATACAAGAATATAATATCGGCTCTGAACCTGTAATGTGTACACAAATCCCTTTGCTTCACGATACCAATTAAGCTATAGGCAAGATGTGTGCCATCCCTTCAATAGCTTAACCATTCACTCGAACCGTATTGGATTATCTGTCTGTTGATTGACTCCTCAATAAACTTAGCATGGTCATGCATTTCCATAATCCATTACCTCGAGGGGCCCAGAGATATCTCTCCAAAGGAGGGGCAAATTCCATCTTGATCACTCACATCCCACTCAATGTTTCATAGCAAACCCGAAGACTACTTTTATAACTACCCAGTTACGGAATAGCGTTTGGTAGTCCCAAAGTAGGCTACTACACATGTTGGAATCCATGGTGATCTCAGGTCTAAGGACTTTGTACCAACACTACCTGAGACCAACTAATGGCACATTAATTCCTGTAGTGTCTCATGGTGGGTCTATCCAACAATGTGTTCTCTAACACATATGTCCATGTTTATCGATTTGGTATCTCCATACCCATGATCTATGAGACATGATCATCAATCAATAAACATGCCGATCTTAGAATCATATTAGTTCCAATAATATGATATATGATCAGGGATCATTTCGAAATAGATTCATACATATAGAGTCTCATAAATAAGTCACGTACTTATTGATCAATACAAGATGTCTATTTCATGGAACTGAATAACACTTTATTCATAAATACATAAACATTGATCATGATATCCAACATCTCCATGTTGCCTCTAGGGCATATCACTAACAATCTTCCACTTGCACTAGAGTCAATCATGTAAGTATCTAATACTCATTGCTCTTGTTTGCGCCTCATGTTTCGGCTGAGGGAGAGGTTTTGTCAGCGGATCGGCTATGTTGAGATCCGTGTGTACTTTGCATATATTGACATCACCTCTGTCCACTATCTTGCGGATGAGATGATATCGCCGAAGTATGTGTTTGGACTTCTGATGTGATCTCGGCTCCTTGGCTTGCGCAATGGCTCCACTATTATCACAATAGAGAGACATTGGAACAGTCATACTAGTCATCACACCAAGCTCAGAAACGAATTTCTTGATCCAAACAGCCTCCTTTGCAGCTTCTGAAGCAGCAATGTACTCGGCCTCCGTTGTAGAGTCAGCAACAGTATCCTGCTTGGAACTCTTCCAACTGACTGCGCCTCCGTTCAGGCAGAACACGAACCCAGATTGCTACCTATAATCATCCTTGTCTGTTTGGAAGCTAGCATCGGTGTAACCACTTACAACAAGCTCTTCTTCACCTCCATAGACTAGGAACATATCCTTAGTTCTTCTCAAGTACTTAAGGATATTCTTTATGCGATCCAGTGACCTTCACCGGATCGCGGTATCTACTCGTAGCACTCAAAGCGTACGAGACATCGGACGTGTACAAAGCATGGCATACATGATGGATCCAATTGCCGAAGCATATGGAACCATACCCATCTTATTCCGCTCATCATGTGTCTGAGGACACTGATTCTTGCTAAGATTAATGCCATGTGACATGGGCAAGAAACCTTTCTTGGAATTATGCATGTTGAACCTTTTCAACACCTTGTCAATGTATGTACTTTGGCTTAATCCAATTAGCCTCTTGGATCTATCTCTATAGATCCGAATGCCCAATATGTATGCTGTCTCCCCTAAGTCTTTAATGGAAAAACTATTTTTCAATGAAGACTTGACGGATTCTAGCATAGGGATATCATTTTCAATCAGTAATATGTCATTCATATATAAGATTAGAAATACAATTGCGCTCCCACTGACCTTTTTGTAAACACAGGCCTCTTCTTCATTTTTGATGAAACCAAACCCTTTGATTACTTCATCAAAACGAATATTCCAACTCTGAGATGCTTGCTTCAATCCATAAATGGATTTCTGTAGCTTGCATATCTTTCCAGGCGATTGTGGATCGACAAAAACCTGAGGTTGTATTATTTATACATCCTCGCTTAGGTTTCCATTTAGGAAAGCCGTTTTGACATCCATCTGTCATATCTCATAATCGAAATATGCAGCAATCGCTAGGATAATTCGAATAGATTTAAGCATTGCGACGGGCGAGAAGGTTTCATCATAATCAACTCCTTGAATCTGTTTAAAACCTTTCGCCACCAATCGCGCCTTATAGATGTGAACATTTCCATCCATATCGGCCTTTTCTTAAAAACCCATTTACACTCAATGGTTTTGACACCATCGAGTGGATCAACCAAGTTCCAAACTTGATTGTCATACATGGATTCTATTTTGGATTTCATGGCTCCAGGTCACTTGTTGGAATCGGGTCCCACCACCGCTTCCTCATAGGTCTTAGGCTCATCATTGTCTAACAACAATATATCACGTTGTTCCGCACCTGTGTACCTGTCAGGCGCACGACGTGATCTTTCAGACCTCCGTGGGGCTGGTGTATCTACAACTGGTGGCGCAACACTTTGCTCCTCCTGTTGTGGTTCTGTGGTCGCTGAAACATTTTCTGGTGTTTCTTGAACTTCTTCAAGATGCACCCTGCTCCCTCTAACCCTTCTTGAAAGAAACTCTTTCTCCAAGAAGACACCGTGTCGGGCGACAAACACTTTGCCCTGTTCCCGATTATAAAATTAATATCCCTTAGTTTCCTTAGGATATCACACAAAGAAGCACTTGTCAGATTTGGGTGTGAGCTTGTGAGACTGTAAACATTTTACATAAGCTTCGCATCCCCAAATTTTGAGAAAAGACAAACTAGGGGGGTTGCCCTGTCCATATCTCATATGGTGTCTTTTCAACTGACTTAGATGGAACTCTATTTAGTGTGAGCGCACCTGTTTCAAGAGCATATCCTCAGAAGGATGATGGAAGATCACTTTGGCTCATCATCGACCGCACCATGTCCAACAAGGTGCGATTTCTCCGTTCGGACACTCCGTTCCATTGTGGAGTTCCTGGCGGAGTCAACTGTGGAACAATTCCACAATCTTTCAGATGATTACAAAACTCTTGGCTCAAGTATTCCCCTCCACGATCTGATCGTAGAAACTTGATTGTTTTCCCTAAATGATTCTGTACTTCATTCTGGAATTCTTTGAACTTTTCAAAGGATTCGGACTTATGCCTCATTAAGTAGATATAGCCATATCTACTAAAGTCATCGGTAAAGGTAATGAAGTACTGATAACCACCTCTGGCCGTTGAGCTCATTGGTCCACATACATCTGTATGTACGAGTGCCAATAAGTCACTTGCTCTCTCACTGTGTCCCGTGAAAGGTGCCTTTGTCATCTTACCAAGTAAACAAGACTCACATGTCTCAAATGATTCAAAATCAAAAGAGTGAAGCAATCCATCCTTATGGAGCTTCTCCATGCGTTTCTTATTTATATGGCCTAAGCGACAATGCCAGATAAACGTGGGGTTTGTATCATTAGAGAGTTGCCTTTCTATATAAATGTTATAGAGGGGAGACGCTTCAAGATTCAAAACGTATAATCCATTCACCAATGGAGCATGAAAATAGAACATATCTTTGAGATATATTGAACAACCATTGTCCATTGATCTAAAATCATATCCTTCCGCTTGCAAACATGAAGCGGAAATAACGTTTTGACATAGTGTTGGAACACAATAACAATTATTTAATTCCAAAACTAATCCCGAAGGTAGATGAAGTGGTCGTGCCGACGAAACGTAGCAACGCTTGCTCCATTGCCGACGCGCACGTTCACCTCGCCCCTTCTTAAGCCTGTACTTCTTCTCATTCCCTGCAACGATTTGCAAATATGAGCTACTGATCCGGTATCAAATACCCAAGAGTCAGTAGGTGAAGTAGCAAGATTAATGTCTATAACATTAATACCGAAGCGAAGTCGTACTTTGCTTCTTTTTGAGATCCTCCATGTACTTCTTGCAGTTCCTTTTCCAGTGGCTGTCTCTCCTTGCAATAGAAGCAAACGGCATCGATGTCGTCGACCCCTTTTGCCCTTCTTTGCAATAGAGGCACTCGCGATCTCATCGGGAGTTAACTTCCTCTTGGTGCAAAGTTTCTTGACAGGTGGTTTGCGCTTAGCCTTCGCATCATCATCACATGATGACCGTTTTTCTGGATACTCTCCTCCTGTCTTTAGCATCCCATGCAATTCAGCCAAGGTTCTATCCATATTGTTCATGTGATAATTTAAAATGAATGGCTCGAAGCTCGGAGGGAGCCACTGGAGAATCACATCAGTAGCCAACTCTTGGCTAAGGGGAAAACCTAGTTTTTCCAGACTCTCAATGTAGCCAATCATCTTTATCACATGCGGACTGACGGGATTTCCCTCAACAAGTCTGCACGCAAACAAGGACTTTGAGGTGTTGAACCTCTCGGCCCGACCTTGGTTCTCAAACATACCACGCAGTCCCTGAATAATGGTGTGAGCATCGCTGCTCTCATATTGCTTCTGAAGCTCAGGGGACATTGTAGCAAGCATGAGACAGCTTATATCTAGGGCATCATTAGTCTGCTTCTCGTAAGCTCTCCGTGCAGTTGCACTGGCATTATTAGGCAAATCCTCAGGATAGGGTACTGAAGGATTACGCGGAGGCTACGCTAGCCGAAAACAAAAAACTTTTAACCGCGCAAACCAGGAACACTTGCAAGTAAGGGCCGATAGATCGTTACCGATTGGAGTAGAGTGCAGCGGAATAGCCAATCAGGGCAATCCGATCCGAACAGTGTAGCCGATTCCCGGAGACGGCCGATTCGCCAATCGGCCGATTCGAGTCGTCCGGCCGCGTTCTCACGCCTCGCTCGATGCGCCCGGCCGCGGCCGATTCCACCACAGCCGATCGCTCCGATTGCAACCGATCCGAAGCCGATCAACGGCGTGCAACGTAGCAGCGCTCTCTACCGGTATCCACACGTCCGGGGACAGAACGCCGTACACCCGTGTGCTAGCACGCGATGCAAGGCTAGGGTTTGGCTCGAAGGTGGGGAGGGTTTCCGTGGAGATTGATCTCGGCGACTTCTATTGCACGCGATGCAATTGACGTATCGTAGCTCTCCACCCCTCCCTCCTTTATATAGAGTTGGCCGACTGGGACTAGTGGCCGATTAGGACTCTATTTTGAATCGGATCTCATCCATATCTCATAGAGTTGGCCGCCCACACGTCGTAAGCCCATAGGACTCTATCCGATCGGATCCCTATCCGATCGAGCCATATCCGAGTCCAACTCAAATATCTATTCTATCCCCTTAAGCGTGCGACCACGTAGGTTCAGGTATACTCGGTTTCGGCTATAGTCTAACTTAGCCGACCGTCGGCTCGAGTCCAACTCCAGCCCACATCACGCGGCGCCTAGCGGCACATATTGACACCATAGTATACAAGAATATAATATCGGCTCTGAACCTGTAATGTGTACACAAATCCCTTTGCCTCGCGATACCAATTAAACTGTAGGCAAGATGTGTGCCATCCCTTCAATAGCTTAACCATTCACTCAAACCGTATTGGCTTATCTATCTGTTGATTGACTCCTCAATCAACTTAGCATGGCCATGCATTTCCATAATCCATTACCTCGAGGGGCCCAGAGATATCTCTCCAAAGGAGGGGCAAATTCCATCTTGATCACTCACATCCCACTCCATGTTTCATAGTAAACCCGAAAACTACCTTTATAACTACCCGATTACGGAATAGCGTTTGGTAGTCCCAAAGTAGGCTACTACACATGTTGGAATCCATGGTGATCTCAGGTCTAAGGACTTTGTACCAACACTACCTGAGACCAACTAATGGCACATTGATTCCTGTAGTGTCTCATGGTGGGTCTATCTAACAATGTGTTCTCCAACACATGTGTCCATGTTTATTGATTTGGTATCTCCATACCCATGATCTATGAGACATGATCATCAATCAATAAACATGCCGATCTTAGAATCATATTTGTTCCAACAATATGACATATGATCAGGGATCGTTTAGAAATAGATTCATACATATAGAGTCTCATAAATAAGTCACGTACTTATTGATCAATACAAGATGTCTATTTCATGGAACTGAATAACACTTTATTCATTTATACATAAACATTGACGTGATATCCAACATCTCCATGTTGCCTCTAGGGCATATCACTAACAGGTACTTCAAGAACATACTCCTTACGCTCTTGCTTGAGAACAATTCTCAAGTTGCGATACCAATCCATAAAGTTTGTTCCATTTAATTTTTTCTTTTCGAGAATATATCGCAAATTAAAAGCATTGGGTGTAGTATTAGCCACCATTTATTCTACAACAGAAAAAGCAAAGTTTAGCACAATGTTTATGCTATGTCTATTGTTAAATAATTTAACATTAGTCTCCCATTACGTATTTTACACCTTCCCTCTAGGTTACGTATTGGGTCAAGATCCACATATTAGTTAATTTCTAGTGAGCTTTGGCATCACTGCTAGAAGATAAATAACATCGGTAAGCAACTCCTTGCTAATCACATCTCTATGTGACTCTTGTTGTTGGTGTGGCATCTTCATGCCCCGGCCCCAACCTATGCCCCAAGGCACAAAACTGTTTTGATAGCCTTGTTAAGTAAACCAAATGCTCCTGCTGTATATGTCCGACATATACCCCCTCGTGTTATGATAGAGAATGGCACTCTACTTTGGCAGACCCACCATTGACGAGCATAACGGTGACAGGTGCAACATTTGGAAGGGCATCATTACTACTTAATTTTGCGAGGGATGCTATCCTATCAAACAAACATATCACATATATGAAAGAAGGTAGAATAGCATATAATGAAATAGTATGGCCCCCTTCACATGGTGATCTCCATCTCCATGTCGGTGTAGAGGATCTCCATCTTCATCACCGTTCTTCGGAGTACCGAATGATTGATTTCTTCAAACTAAGCTACTACTATAGAAGCTTTAATTGAAGATTACATCGACTCGTAGGTCGTGAAAGAATATTACAAGCATTGCACGTATGAAAGAATATTATAGGGATTGCACATTTGAAAGAATATTACATGCATCACATGCATCTCATACATACAATAGGGCCATACCATCTCAAAGCATTCTCTGCAAAAACAAGTTAGGCGTAGAAAACGTTTTCTACCTATCGTAGAGAAATGGCATCGAGACGACCTATAAAGGGGGCGCACACGCCGGTTAGCGGGCGGGGGGTCGAGGGGGAAGCCGCCCCCTCGTGGGCTTCCGGGCAGCGCCCGGAACACCACACGAAATTCATAGATCTAATCTATAAAATCGCTTACGAAAACCATGTCGGCATAATCATATTATGCCATCCCGATACACTATCAAGGGAGATGGTTTGCGTCTAAAAGTGTTTACAAAGTGCAACAATAGCACTCCTCACCAAAATCTCGACCTAACCTGAAACCCTAGCTATTCTCTCAAGTTTCTCTCTTGAAATCGATATCTAGGAGGCACACCCTCCCTCTCAATTTATACCACAAAATCCTCCTACAAAAAGTAGGAGTAGAACTCCTATTCACAATAGGACTCAACCTCCTACTCATAGTTGAAGTAGAACTCCTATTCCTAATAGGACAATTTCAATCTATCTTTCTGAATTTAGACTCCCTTCTAAATTCAACTAAGCATACGATCCCTCTCGTATGCCATATGGATTCTCCGTCTTCCATGTGCATTATCCTCTAGCCTTTTAGTATCCCGCATGCTAGATGTTTACTTCTCCCAAGTCGACTTCGATCTGACACCGGCAATACTATCCGAGGCCTCAAGCGATACCTGCACATATACGACAAAGAAACGATATACCGAGCACAAGTTTGTCCAAACTTGACTCACATTAGCTTGTCAACAGTAACCATAGACATAGAAATCATCTAGAAATTACATCCACAAATAAACAATCCAAAACCGAGAAATCAGAAACGACCCTTCCCAATTAGGTGACCACTTGCCGAATTTGCTATCTCTTGAGCCGATTGGTAATATCAGCTTCTAAACAAGCTCGCCTGCTTCAAAAGACTTAGGCACAACCTTCTTGTTGTAATGACGAGCTATGCGTTCTTTATCTCTAGTCATCCTTTCCAAGGCACGCATCCTTGACAAAACTAGGTCTTCAGACTCATCGACCATCAGATTATAGTAATCGTCGGTTGTCAACTCATCCTGCAACTGAATCCTCCTTGAGCCGATGATATTTCCCCATGGAAAAACTGTTTCATGTCCGTAGAACCAACTTGTATGGAGGCACCTAGATTGATCCATGGCAAGCCATCCGATAAGCCCACAGTGATTCGGCTAATCGGCTAGATCTTCCTCTTTATCAACTTGATTAAACTTTTATTTGAAGCTTCAGCCTCTCCATTAGCCTGAGCATAATATGGTGAATAATTTAATAGCTTGATTCCCATGCTATCGGCAAACTGAACAAACTCATCCGAGACAAAGATAGATCCCTGATCTATAGTGATAGTCTGAGGGACGCCAAATCTGTATATGATATGCTCTTTAACAAATTCAATTGCATCCCAGGAGTCAACCTTTTTCAAGGGAATTGCTTCCACCCACTTGGTAAAATAGTTGGTGGCTACCAAGATAAACCTGTGTCCCTTGCTCGAGGGTGGATTGATTTGGCCGATCATATCGATTCCCCAACCTCTGAACGGCCAAGGCTTTATGATAGGGTTCATAGCCAATGTTGGTGCCCTCTGGATGGCTCCAAACTTCTGGCAATCCTGACAGCCCTTGTAATACTTGAAGCAATCTTCCAGCATAGTCGGCCAGAAATATCCAGCTCTCCGAAGTAACCACTTCATCTTATGAGTCGACTGATGAGTGCCACAGATTCCTTCGTGCACCTCTCCTATGGCGACTTTAGCTTGATCAGTACTTAGGCATTTGAGTAGCACACCATCAATCGTCCGATAATATAAGTCATCGTCGAGCAAGAAATATTGCAAAGCCTTGTAGCGCAATTTCCTTGGAGTCGACTGAGAAGGGTTCTGTAGATAGTTATAGACTTCAAACCTCCAGTCGTCAGCTGAGATGGTTGCAATTTCCACTTCGACATCTTTTATCATCAGCTTGTAGCCCGATGCCCCTTGAGCCAAATCATTTGGCTTCTGAGTTTTGCTCCCTAGGGATGTGTTTCAAGGTTACTAGCCGAAAACCATCCATCAATTCCCGCCCTTTTTTATAGTAGATCATCAGTGCATCATTCTTGCACTCATATTCTCTTGATAGTTGGCTAATGACCAACAGCAAATCGCCCATTATCTCGATGGCATCGGCTTCGACCTCCTTGAGCAGTTGTAATCCTATGAGAACGGCTTCATATTCGGCTTGGTTGTTTGTTGCATGAGGCGTAATGGAAAAAGCAAACTCGAAGCTTGCCCCCCTGGGAGAGATTATCACCAAGACGATGTCGCATCCGTTCGTGCAAACCGAGCCATCAAAGTCAAAGTCAAGGCATGATATCAACCAAGCCGATTGAATCATCTCTGTGTTCCACTATAAAATCGGCTATGGCTTGTCCTTTTACTGCCTTGGGTGCCTGATACCTCAAATCAAATTCTGTTAAAACAAATATCCATTTTCCAACTCGCTCTTTCAGAACTGGAGCTGATAGCATGTATTTCACGACGTCGGCTTTGCAAACTATAGTGCACTCGTTGGATAATATACAATGTCTTATCTTTGTGCATGAAAAATATAGGCACAAACACAAGTTCTCCATGGGAGAGTACCTCGTTTCTGCATCCAGAAGTCTTTTACTAAGATAAAAAATTGCCTTCTCTTTGCCCTTTATCTCCTGAATCAGAAATGAGCCGATAGACTTCTCGTCGGCTGACAGATATAACTTGAACGACACTCCCTTTTGTGGAGGAATCAATACTGGAGGAGAGCTTAGATAATCCTTAATATTGTCCAAGGCCTTCTGCTGCTCTGCCCCCCAAGTAAACGCCTGATCGGCTTTTAGCCGTAGTAGAGGTGTGAAGGGCTCTATGTTTCGTGACAAATTGGTTATGAAACGTCTGATGAAGTTAATCTTGCTGATCAGAGACTGCAATTGCTTCTTGTCCTTTGGAGGTTGAATAGTCTTGATAGCATTGATGCTTCTTTGTGTGACCTCGATTCCCCTCTCGTGAACAAGAAACCCCAAGAATTGGCTAGCCGACACGCCAAATGCACACTTTGTTGGATTCATGTTCAGGCCATATTTTCTCATTCTCTCCAATACCTTCCTTAAGTCGGCTATGTGGTAATCCACTTATTTGGATTTAACAACAACATCGTCGATATAGATTTCCACCAAGAAGCCGATTAGGTTGTGAAAGATGTAATTCATGGCCCTCTGATATGTAGCTCTAGTGTTCTTCAAGCCGAACGTCATGACGACCCACTCGTATAAGCCGATTGCTCCCGGGCACCTGAAAGCTGTCTTGTGAATGTCTTCCTCGGCCATAAAGATCTGATTATAACCAGCATTGCCATCCATGAAACTTATAGTTTTGTGGCCGGAGACGACATCTACTAGCAAATCGGCTACCGGCATGGGGTACTCATCTTTAGGGGTAGCCTTATTCAAATCTTTGAAGTCGATGCACACCCTAAGTTTGCCATTTTTCTTCACCACTGGAACTATATTTGAAACCCACTCTGTGTATCGGCATGGCCGAATAAAACCAGCATCGTATAGCCGAGTGATTTCGGCCTTAATCGCATCATACATATCGGCTTTAAACCTCCTGGGAGGCTGTTTGTACTGCTGATATATATCCAGGCTCAATAGGGAGCCGATGTTCAACAATGGATCGACTAAGACCAGGAATCTCAAAATATTCCAAAGCAAAGCAATCTTTGTATTCCCTCAATAAATCAATAAGTTTGGTCCTAAAATGAGAAGATAAATTCTTGCTAATGTATGTCAGCCTAGGCCTACCCCCTAGACCTATATCAACTTCTTCTAGCTCATCAGCCGACATAAAACCTTGCCCAAGTTTGTCGTCGATGTCATCCACGGTGTCCTTGGTGTAGACACTTGAGCCCTCCACGACGCCCTCAAAGTAATAATTGAGGCTCTTCATCTCCAATTGGCTGCATGTCAAAATCGGTCACATTCAGAAAATCGGCCTGCCAAACTTTGCCGGATAGGCAACCAATGTCGTCGACTTCCCATAAAGTTAAGTCGGCATTAGCAACGTTGACTGACCTATCGGCTGGCACGATCTCTATCTTATCACCTTGCCATTGGATTAAGCTTTGATGCATTATAGAAAGGATGCAGCAGTTGGCTCCGAGCAGTAGGCTGTATGATCCCTTCCCGTCAATGACGAAAAACGTTGTGGGCATGGTTTTACTGCCGACGGTCAGCTCAACGTTTAAAACTCCCTTGGCCTCCGATGGGTTGCCGTCGATGTCCTTGAGCACCATGTTGGTTTTTATCAAGTCATCGACACCTTTGCCTAGCTTCCTGAAGGTTGCGTCACATGTTGCCAATTGGTGGTAGGGCCACAACTCAGACCGCAGAACAAGAATTTCTCCAACCACATCAACAAAAGAGTTGCATGTTCTTTGGGGGTTATTGGACCAGTTTCCATGTTCTGAGTAATGAATCCGTTCCAACCACCGATGGTCCGGGTTTTGAAAGAAAATTTGTTCTTGCTATTCAAGCTAATTGGGTTAGCCGATGAGGTGATATCCAAGCCTGTGATCATGACTATGTCCAAAAGGGTTGGTGTCATTGGTCCTTGATTAAATAAGAAGGTGTTCAGGGTGTTGGACCAAAAGTAAGTTTCGGCCGATAGCATGGGTTCATCCTTGGTCATATCTGTAGGATCGAATGCCCAAAGAAAAGCCAACCAGAAGGGGGTGGACTCCGGTCTGACCGCCGTAGCCGATCGCCTCAGCCGATTGCTCGATGTAGCCGATGCCGATGAAGCCGACGTCGTCCGGTCTAACCGCAGGTGTGCTTGCGGTCTAACCGGCAAGAAGCCGTGGTCTGACCGCAGTAGGGTTTGTGGTCTGACCAGCGTGTAGATCCGGTTTAACCGACAATCAAGCCGCATCACCGAGGAAAAACATCACACAAAGAATTCTTCAAATAGATTGAACTTTATTGAATCTCTCTGTGTTTACAAAGTGCATGCAAAGCACTCCTCACAAAATCTCGAGCTAAACTCGAAACCATAATTTAGAACTCAACTCCAAACTCGATAAAAGCGATACAAAGAGGCCACGCCTCCCCTCACTATTTATGCACAAAACCCGCAGCCAAAAGCCACGAACCCTACTCATATAGAAAGTCCTAAAGACCTAGGAAACCTTCCTATCTAAGTACAAACTTGATATAAAACAACCGTAACAGTCTCGGTCTTCCCAAAACCAAAATTCCGCTTTCCATACGCACAAAATATCTCCATCGTATACCATATGGAAACTTCACCAATCATGTGCATCAATCTCTGCCCTTTAGCATCCTGCATGATCCCCGTCTTGGACGTCACCTTATCTCCAATTTGACTCCAACTCGATCACCGGCAACACTTTTCCGAGGCATAAAAATCACCTGCACACAATTAAACAAAGAATATCATATCCGAGCACAAGCTATCCCAACTTGACTCATTGTTAGCATAAATTGAACATACACGTGCATAGGAACACGAAACTTCCCATGTATATGCAAGGAAACAAACCGAAACCAAAACCGAATCAAAATCGGCAACCAGTCGGAATGTGCCGGCCGGTCTGACCGCAGGCAACTCCCCGGTCTGACCGCCCAAACACCTCCGGTGAGACCGGCAGTACAAGCCCGGTAAGACCGGCTGTGGCAGCCGACTGAACACTCTTCATTGTCCGAAAACCAAAACCACTTTGTCAATAAATCTCCAAATAACAAAACACATAAAGCAATAATCCCAAATGCCAATTGTTCATCATCAAATGAAGAATCAAACACACTTTTATTTTACAATCTCCCCCTTGATGAACACATTGGCAAACAAATAAAAAGTGTTGTTTTGGTGTTTGGAAAATTAAAAACAAAAATGGTAAAAAGCATTTGAGTGCTAAAAAATCAAAGAAAATTTCTTCCCCTTTTGAAAAGAAAGAAAATCCTTTGACCCAAAAAAACTTGTCTTTGTGATTTTGTTCTCCCATGAAAAAATATTGTCGATTCTCCCCCATGTAATATTTAATCAAAAACAACATTTGTTCTCCCCCTTTTGACAATGTTTTCATCAAGCATAGGAATTATGGTTATTAATGTTCAAGAGCTTAGCACTATACATAAAACAAGTCATGTCATGTGTTGCAATAATAAGTAGATGAACTTATAAATTATATAGCGAATATGCACTAGAGTATAATCATGAATCAAATATTTTATAAGTAAGATCAACAACGCAATAAAAATTCATGAAGTCAAACTATTTATAATGCAACATCTTTACAAGCACATAGGTTGAAAAATAAACTCAAATATATATACCTATTGCAATTTTTATTCTTTCTCAAATTTACCTTTTTGCACATATAATTCAAGAGAAAAAAATTTCATATTGATTTGAGCCATGTTTGTTGCTCATTTTTTTTCTCTCAATTATTCCGGGTACGTCCTTGTCGTCAAGACTGTTTCCAAGGATTCGACACCCATTGTTTTTGCTCACATCGAATACGTCCTTGTCGTCAAGACTGTTTCCAAGGATTCGGTATTCATTTTTTTCTCTCATAGATAACATTTTATTCTCTTTACGCAATGAGCAATTTTAAAGTAATTTGAGAAATAATAATTCAACACAATATATATATATATATAAGCATTTATAATCCAACACAATCACTAGTATCAACATTGCATATTTCTTTAATTCAAGTATGATTTTGATGTGTCATGCATTATCTCACTTAAATATAAAATCTAGATCACATAAAAATACTAGAATACATACTAGCTATGCTAGTGACAAATAAACCTTCATAATATTGCTAGCATGCACATGAACAACAATATGTATGGATAAAGCTCTCTTTTTGGTGTAGTTTAAACATGTAGCTTGATAAAACAAAGAGCACAAAAACTCCCCCTCAAAACATGCCAAAAGGATTAATGATTCCCATTCCCCTCGAAGAAAAGCAAAGCGAGAAGAATCCAATGGTTTTGTAAAAATATCAACAAGTTGCAATTTTGTGTCCAAAAATTTCAATTCAACATCCTTCTTCTCAACATGATCTCGCAAGAAGTGAAAGCGAATATCAATGTGCTTAGTGCGTAAGTGTTGAACAGGATTCTTAGCAATGTTTATGGCACTTGTATTATTACAATAAAGAGGCACTTTTTCAAAAGCAAGACCATAATCTTTCAATGTAGAAATAAAACTAAGAATCTGTGAACAACAACTAGCAGCAGCAACATATTCAGATTCAGCAGTGGATTGAGCTACACTAGAATGTTTCCTAGAGGACCATGCAATCAATGAAGTTCCAAGAAAATGACATGTTCCACTAGTACTTTTTCTATCAATTCTACAACCCGCAAAATCAGCATCGGAATATCCACTTAAGCAAATAGAAGATGAAGTAGATATACCAAATTCCAAACTCAAGTGTATGATTTAAATACCTCATAATGCGCTTGACCGCTTGACGATGTGAAGCACGAGGAGAAGCTTGAAAGCGTGCACACAAACACACAAGCGTATGTCGGTCTAGAAGCGATTAGATACAACAAAGATCCAATCATGCTTCTATACTCCTTTTGATCCACACTTCACCATCCTCATCGGGATCAAGAACAGTAGATCCAATGGGTGTAGAGATTGGCTTGCAGCTCTCCATCTTAAACTGCGCAAAAGATCTTTGGTGTACATGGTTTGATGGACAAACGTACCTTGAGGTGTTTGCTTAATTTGTGATCCCAGAAAATATGACAGTTCACCCATCATGCTCATCTCAAATTCCCTGCGCATAGTCTCGGCAAATTCTACAACCAAAGAGTGAGTTAAACAACCAAAGATGATATCATCAACATAAATCTGAACGAAAAGTTGATTTTCACCATGCTTAGGAACAAAAAGCATTGTGTCAATTTTTTCCATTTGAAAGCCTTTTTCAAGCAAAAAGTTCTTAAGTCTATCATACCATGCTCTAGGTGCTTGTTTCAAACCATACAAAGCTTTTGACAATTTAAAAACATGGTTGGGATAATCAGGATTTTCAAAACACGGTGGTTGTTTAACATAAACTTCCTCCTGTATAAAACCATTAAGAAAAGCACTTTTAACATCCATTTGATACAATTTAAAACCTTTGGAAGCAGCAAAAGCTAGCAAAAGCCTAATTGCCTCAATCCTAGCAACAGGAGCAAAAGTTTCATCAAAATCCAAACCCTCCACCTGAGTAAAACCCTGAGCAACAAGTCTAGCCTTATTTCGAACAGTCAAACCATCCTCATTTTGTTTATTTTTGAAGACCCACTTGGTTCCAATAACATTATGTCTAGAAGGAGGTTCAACTAAAGACCAAACTTTGTTTCTTTCAAAATTTTCAAGTTCTTCATGCATGGCATTAATCCACGATTCGTCACTTAATGCATGAGTAACATCTTTGGGTTCAAAAGAAGCCACAAAAGCAGAATTCGCAAAATCATGCGCAATTACTTTAGATCTCGTCGTCCGCTCATGTAAATTACCTATTATTTGTACCGGCGGATGTTTTCACTGAATGTGCAAAGGTGCAGAGATCTCAGAAGTTGATTCACGTTCTGGTTCAGTGCTGGTCGTAGTCCCCGACGAATCCTCTTGATTGGAATCAACAAAATCCGAAGCTGTCGGCCCCTGCCGCTCTGACCGGGTCTCTGGCCGATCTGACCGGGCAGCCTCCGCCGGTCTGACCGACGGCACTCGGCCGGTCTGACCGGGTAGGTCGACTTCGTCGCCTTTGTCATCGCTTTCGTCTTCAAAGATGCGACCATCCTCCCCCTGAGCGTGTGGCAAAGTACCTGACAATTCTGGTCTAGTACCGGGACTAGCCTCATCAAAAGTGACCTCACAAGTCTCGACAATTTTGTTAGTCTCCAAAATAAGTACACGATAGCCACGAGTGTGTGCGGGGTATCCTAGAAATAAACCATCAGTTGAACGTGATACAAAGTTGTCCAAATTTCCATATTTTAAAACAAAGCACTTGCAACCAAACACATGCAAATGTGAAACTTTGGGTTGACGACCAAAACGAAGCTCATAAGGAGTTTTGCCAAGTTTAGATCGCAAGAAAATACGATTAGAAACATAGCAAGCAGTTTTAATAGCTTCGGCCCAAAATTTTCTAGGAGTGTGATATTCATCTAGCATTGTCCTAGCTATCTCAACCAAAAAACGATTTTTTCTTTCAACAACGCCATTTTGTTGAGGAACACGAGGAGAAGAAAATTGATGTTCAAAACCCTTTTCATTGCAAAATTGCTCAAAAGAAGCATTTTTAAATTCACCACCATTATCGCTTCTAATTGTTTTCAAAGAATTGGGAAATTCACAATTTAAACGAAGAACAAAACTCCTAAAGTGTCCAAAGGCCTCATCCTTGGTTGCCATGAAGAAAACCCAAGAATATCGAGAAAGGTCGTCAACAATAACCAACACATACCATTTTCCTCCGACAGATTGCACTCTAGCTGGACCAACAGTGTCCATGTGTAAAAGCTGTCCCGCTGCATCCGTCATCACAGAAAGAATTGGTGTGTGTGAAGAAGCAGCCATTTTACCATGACGACATGGTGCACAAACCAAATCAGAATTCTTTTTGAGTTTAGGTAAACCACGAACAAGATCCAAACCACTTAAATGAGTTAAATGTTCAAAACCAACATGCCCAAGTCTGCGATGCCAAAACATCAAATCTTTGTTGAATTTCGCAACTAAGCAAGTTACAACAGGAGAAACAGGATTTTTGAAATCAGCTTTAAAAACTCTCCCATAACAAGAAATGTTCAAAACAGAATCACCACAAGAATCAAATATTTTACTTCCAGTTTTCTTGAAATAAACTTCAATGTTTTGATCAACAATTTGTGAAACTGAAAGTAAAATGTATTTTAAATCCCCGACCAAAGCTACCTCTTTTAATTCAAATTTGTCACTTACCTTGACAGATCCGGTAGCAAGAACGGCACTTGTTGAAGCATCCCCAAAGATTATCGATTCCGTCCTGGATGCCATCTTGAGGGAGGAGAACCAATTTTTATCTCCGGTCATGTGCCGCGAACAACCGGAGTCCATGATCCACACGTTCTCCTTCCTCACCACGAAAGCCTACACAAAAAAGATGTCGAAGCCTCGGTACTAGGGTTAGTCAAAAGAAATTTAGGAATCCAGATCGAGACACACGACCAGTAGATCCAATAGGCACAAATCCACGAGTAAAAAAAGTTTTGGAATTTTCAAAGAAATTCCTTCGGGGGCGTCGACCGGGAGATGCTGCCGGTCGAGCGCCACACCGGTCGACCGAGGCGGTGCCGGCCGGTCCGACCGGTTGCACGGCCGGTCGATCGGTGGACCAAGCTGGTTTGACCGGCCTTCCCGAGGAAAACCAGATTTTTGCCACTTTGATTTTGCAAAATTATTCTCTCTTTCCTTTTTCTGTTTTCGTGCTAATCTGAAACAAAAATCAACAAGATGACCATCTTTACCACAAAAAGAGCAAGAAAACTTTCCTTTAGTGGGAGATGGTTTTGAAGAATTAGGTTTAGTTTCTTTTAGATAAACAGAAAGAGATGGCAAATTTCCAAGAGACTTAAAAACTGTTTTCATGGTATTAGGTTTTGTCAAGATTTCACTTGTTTTCAGTCATTCCTAAAACATTTGGAGGATTTTTGGTGAAATAGTCATGAGCATCAAAACCTATTCCTTTATTGTCGCTACACACTTTAGATTTGTCCAAAATCATGTTAAGTTGTTTGTTACCGTCGGAAAATTTTTGCAAAGAACTTTTTAACTAAGAAACTTCTTTTTCAAGATTAACACAATTTTCACAACCAATCATGACATCTTTACCTTTGCGACATCTAGAGCAAGAAGCTACCTCATCTTGTTTAACTCTATCTTCCATGTGCTTAACACGAGCTAAAACATCTTTTAGTTTCAATTCATTAGCATCACAAGTTAAACAAGATTTAGCAGCCAAAACTTGAGAATTATTGACATCTCTAATCTTTGAATTTTCTAGCATTAAAACTCACAATTTTTGCAATTATCATCATTGGGAATAAGAGGTTTCAATCTAGCTATTTCAGCATTTAAAGATTCAATCACAAATTCTTGTTTTTTAAACATTTTCTCACATTTTTTATTCTTAGCACTTAAAACAGGAATTGCCTCCTCAAGCGAGCTTACCTCGTTTTCTTCTTCTGAAGAATCTTCATCTCCACGCGTCATGAGACAAACGCCGGAGATGTTCTTGCCCTTCCCCTCCTCACTGTCAGAATCTATGTCGCTGAGTGGCTCAAAAGCGGCATAGACTTGACTCAACACTTTCTTGATCATCTCCTTGGAGTGCCTACCCTTGGGCTTGTCATATTTTGTCTTTTCGACACTCTTGTCATCCTTCTTGCTCCTCCCGAGCTTGGGGCAGTTGGAGCGGAGTGATCCAAGGCGCCACACTCAAAGCAACGCGTTGGTCCTCCTTTTTTCCTGAACCTAACTCTATTCATAGCTCTCGAAAATTTGTTAGTAGCAAGAGCCAAATCCTCCTCCTTGAATTGCTCGAGTTGTTCATCGGACATAGTGTTAATTAAAGCAAGAGCATTTGGAGATGATGACGAAGCAACATCTGAAGAAGTCGAAGGAGAAATCAAAGCATTTGACTTAAAATCCGTTTTTCGAGAAAGAATATTCATCTCATGAGTTTTGAGTTTTGTATAAAGCGAATCCAAAGTCAAATTTGCCATGTTAACAGATTCTTGAATAGAAGTTACTTTCATCTCCCAAACAGACATGTCAAGACCATTTAAAAAGTGGCGAGAAATCTCGGACTGTGGATAATTAGTGTCATAAGAAGCATCAATAGATCTAAGATTGCTCAATATTTTATTAAACCTACCAGGATAGTCATCCAAAGCTTCGACAGATTTCATCTCAAATTTTATATATTCCTTTTTAAAAAGGTCTCGATGAAGTTCTTTTATATTTGTTGTTCCTTGATGAAAGTTTTTCAAATCGTTCCAAATCTCGTTTGCAGTTTGAAGATGAGAAACACGGTCAAAATCAGAACACGAAATTCCATTCAACAAAATATTTCGAGCTTTACAATTATTATTAAATTCAATTTTTAAAGCATCGGTATTAATTGTATCGGGTATGGTATAGGGAAGAGCAACCTTTTGCCACACATCATAGTCTTGATCCATGATGTAGGATTGCATCTTACTACACCAATACGAGAAATTGGTGCCATCGAAAACATGGGGTTTTATTAAAAATTTATCCAACATGACGAGAAAACTTTCGATTGAAGAAAATCCAAAGCAGAAAAACGTGGCTCTGATACCACTTGTAGGATCGAATGCCCAAAGAAAATCCAACCAGAGGGGGGTGAATGGTTGAGTACCCCAAAAAGAAAACTTTTAGCGAAAATAAAAGTTACCCTCTGTTCTGATGTCGGTCTGACCGAAGATGTCTCGTCGATCTAACCGCTCGGTAAGACCGGTCTGACCGCCCAGTGAACTCCGGTCTGACCGCTATAGCAGATCGCCTCAGCCGATTGCTCGATGTAGCCGATGCCGATGAAGCCGACGTCGTCTGGTCTAACCGCAGGTGTGCTTGCGGTCTAACCGGGAAGAAGCCGCGGTCTGACCGCAGTAGGGTTTGCGATCTTACCGGCATGTAGATCCGGTTTAACCGAAAATCAAGCCGCAGCACCGAGGAAAAACGCCACACAAAGAATTCTTCAAATAGATTGAACTTTATTGAATCTCTCTGTTTTACAAAGTGCATGCAAAAGCACTCCACACAAAATCTCGAGCTCAACTCGAAACCCTAATTTAGAACTCAACTCCAAACTCGATAAAAGCGATACAAAGAGGCCACGCCTCCCCTCACTATTTATGCACAAAACCCGCAGCCAAAAGCCACGAATCCTACTCATATAGAAAGTCCTAAAGACCTAGGAAACCTTCCTATCTAAGTACAAACTTGATATAAAACAACCGTAACAGTCTCGGTCTTCCCAAAACCAAAATTCTGCTTTCCATACGCACACAATATCTCCATCGTATGCCATATGGAAACTTCACCAATCATGTGCATCAATCTCTACCCTTCAGCATCCTGCATGATCCCCATATTGGACGTCACCTTATCTCCAAGTTGACTCCAACTCGATCACCGGCATCACTTTCCCGAGGCGTAAAAATCACCTGCACACAATTAAATAAAGAATATCATATCTGAGCACAAGCTATCCCAACTTGACTCATTGTTAGCATAAATGAACATACACGTGCATAGGAACACGAAACTTCCCATGTATATGCAAGGAAACAAACCAAAACCAAAACCGAATCAAAATCGGCAACCAGTCGGACTGTGCCGGCCGGTCTGACCGCAGGCAATTGCCTGGTCTGACCGCCCAAACACCTCCGGTCAGACCGGCAGTACAAGCCTGGTCAGACTGGCTGTGGCAGCCAACTGAACACTGTTCATTGTCCGAAAACCAAAACCACTTTGTCAATAAATCTCCAAATAACAAAACACACAAAGCAATAATCCCAGATGGTAATTGTTCATCATCAAATGAAGAATCAAACACACTTTGATTTTACAATATCGGCTACAGTCAAACCTAAGCATTGTGCTATTCCAAGCTCTTCCCAATGGATCTGCTCACTAGCCAATATTCTATTGTACCAATCCGGTCAGGTTTTGTCAGTAGATGGCCAAGATTTGAAGGTTCTAGCATAGTGAGATAAGCTAGGGTTTGTCAACCTGAAAGGAACACTATTGGTCTCGGCATTGATAAACTCAGTAGGGTCTGTGTTGCCGATTGGTCCCAAGAAAAATTGGTTTGAATGGGCCAGACTAGAAATTGCAACTTGTTTGCAAAGATGATACAATTGTGAAAAGCGAATCACGAAGAGGAAAACCAATCTGTAGCAAGAAAAGAAGTTATAGCCGATAGGGCTTACCTCAAGGAACTCAGCCGATGGGGCACCAAAGGGATTGGCAGAAGTCGACATCGCCAGACATGGAATCGCCGCCACAAGGGGATCACCTGCGGGTTTGCCGAGGGCTTTGAGGAGATCGCCGGTGAAGTTGGGGACAGCTGCGGTTAAAGCAGTGAAAACAAAAGTAACGACGTGAAAAACTTCAAAGCAGTGGTTATTATTTAAAGAGGTGCGGTAACGGTCGGGATGGAAAGCCCTAGATTTTCTTGGAGATAAGATTAGGCAAATCCTCAATATTATAAATATAGCGGACTTGGGGGGCATGTGTTAACGATCAAATTTGGTAAATCACACATCGGATTTGGAGTTAAGGCCGAAGCAGATTTGGAGGAAATCATGATTCTCGGAAACAGAGTACACACAAGTTGCAAACTAAATCGGCTAATGTGTTCATCGGCTGATACCGAATCAGACAAGGTAAGCCGATGTAGCCGATTCCGGTAAGATGACATTGGAATCATCATCGGATCAGCTTGATGTGCTTCATGAGGATTGTCATATATGGATAAAGTCCAAAAAAGGCAATTGTATCTAATAATTAGGTTATTTTAAGTAATTTCCTTATAGATTGTGCCGGTAAGAGTCCGCCTAGGGGACTTGTTCATATTTTGAGTTGTAATAGAGATAAGAGTCACATCCGACAAGGACATATTATGTATTTGGGTATGAATATAGCCCAAGATGGTGTAATCGAACAACAATCAGTTCAATAACACTTTCGACGCATCTCCACCTTTTCTACTTTTCTTTGTTTCGACGGGTTCTTGCTTTCAAGTTGGGCTGCATCGGGTTTGATCTCCGACAAGAGGTAAAACTTGTTTTGGCGGCTTGCATTCTCGGAATTAGTGTTTACATCTTTATGACACTCTAATCTTGTTCACGTAAATCATCGAGTTATCATATATGCTATATAATCTAAATCAATATTGCTATCTAACCCCAATACGCTAGCATCTGTTACTATACAATAGCCGATAGGGTTAGATATCAACGTTGACCTATATAGTGTAGCCATCATCTCGAAAGGCTTTCATCGATTTGTTTAGACCTTATGCTTCTGTTTATACTTAGTGCATCATCGGTTAAGTCTGACCTATTAAGTATTATCTAGAATCATAATATCTATCTTGTTCTATGATTGCTTTTAGAGATACTTTCGGGGTTTCAGCCGATCTTACCTGGTTTAGTTATCTTGTTTCCCACATGTTTACTTGATATGCTAAATCTGCCCTTTATATTAAGATCTCATTGTGGTAAAATATATTAAGCTTGTTATTAATCTGTTAGGTCATCTTAACAATTGATTGATTCTTGTTTAATATATTTAATCTATATTGATATCTTAGTATAAAGTGGTATCGAAGTATTAGCCGATACATGTTAGATTTATTACATCGGCTATGCTATAAATACATATAATCTTTGTCTTAAAGTACTTTTAGACATAAGTGATTTATATTGTCTCGGGACACTATTCGATCTTCCCAATCACTTGGTTTAAACACATTTTGAGACATAGATTACATATTATTGATATCTACAGCTGATCGAGTAAATCTAATTTTCCCTTTGCTTTATCCTTTATTGTCGATCCTATGCATATTGCATCGGCCCAATATTGAATGATACGCCATCGGTCATTAGCCGATCGACTATCATTTATGGATTTAACTTTGTTTTCTTTTTTGTTTCTTGTTGGTTCCAGGATCAAACCAACTGGCACGCCTTTGAAACCCAAAAGCAAAATTTAGGTCCTGCACTAGAGTTAAGCAGATCTCTCAGGCCAGTGTGTGTTTTTCGCATCAACACTAAGCTAACAAACTCAAAACTTGAAGAATGTAAGTTGTAAACTAGGCACAGGAGGGAATTAAAACAGAGCAACTATTCATCATATCCAAAGATGAGGAATTAGCACTCCTACCAAGCATGTCTACATTATCATATTTTTGGCATTTTTAATTTTCAGATTTTTTTAGATGCAATGAAAAGAAAGAAATAAAACAAAGGGATACGGGGTATCTCATGTGGGGTTCCTCCCCCAAGCTTGTTCTTTTACTTACGGACCGCGATAGGGATTAAACCCATGCGTCCAAAAGTACGCCAACATATCAGACTGGCTCTGCTGCAGATTGGAGTTGATCTCTCGAAGATGATCAGTGGTCTGCTGCTGCCACTGATATGCTTGGTCTTGCCACTGCTGGGTCCCTTGAACATGCTGATGAAGCTGATGAAGTTAATCTTGCATCTCTATAGTCCTCATGTCCAATGTTCCCAGTTGTTCGGTGATTTTCGCGTATTCTTGGCTACGAAAACCTCATGCCGAGAACAAACGTGGAACTCCGTACGATGGAGGCAAACCACTTGAGCTTGACGACTCCGTGGCTTGTTCATGGTGCTAGCCAGGTCCATGTGTCCATTGAGCACTGCTAGTTGACTGCTATGAAGAGCCTTCCACCTCATAATATTGCTGAGGTTGGTCCCAACTGGGTGCATACCCAGTTGGAACCCACCCCAGCTCCTGCACTTGTTGTGGAGACGGTTGCGGTTCTTCCTCCATAGCAACTCTTCTAGACCTGCTCCTTGTGATCCTGCCTGAAATACTACTCCTGCGGGCAATCTCTCTTGGATGGAGAGCAATGGTTAGCGCCCAACACTTATAAAAATGATATTCCGGGTTAGGAAGCGGAACTTCATTTGTATATCCAGAGAAGAAGAAAATAAGAGATCCATCGGGGCCATGCTTCAAAATGTGGCCCTTCACTAAATACTCCGCATCTATAAGTTCATGGGGCTTAGTGATGTACATGAGTTGCACATTCTCCAAAGCGCCGACATGACGAGCAATGCGAGTAGTTAATGAAGTGCATTCTATAGGCCCCTTCATCTTAAATTGTTCTAACCATTGTTTAATCATTGCTTTAATAGGAGATATTTTAATCTTTTTCACCATGGCGTAAAGAATCATCAACTCATCTATCCTAACGGGTCAGACATCTTCTCTAGGAAAAATGGTAAATGCTTACCATTTATGCATTAGTCTTAGAGTAGGATTATGAATTTCATTAGCTCTTCGCTTAGTACAAAAGGATTCTCCTGATATACTTTGCCAAAAACTATGTTTATCAAAATTTGACAATTTTGATTCCCACTCAACAGAACACTGATGAGCGAAACCAAGCAAGAGGCTAAATTCTTTCCATGTGTAGTAATATTCCCTCCCAAATAATTGGAAAGAAATACCACCTCCAATTTCTTTCAAAGTGCATAGAAATTGGATGGTCAGAAGGCGTGAACCTTCTTCCTCCACAAGAGCAAAATTTTGCCATCCTATTGATTGCCAAACAACAAGAAATTCAGAGTCCATACCTATCTTACTGAGCATTTCCGGATCATACGCTCGCATAGGAGCGAATATCTAGTCCATGAGGAGAACATATGGCAGTCTTTCTTGCTCATCTTTTAAACCGAGCTCAGTGTCATGGATGAGAGAGGAAGCATGATGACTTCCTTCTCCTCTTGAGGGAGTGGCTTGCGGAACATCCTGCATTGTCGGGCTATGCACATGACGGGGACGGAGCAAAGCTTTAATGGCACGAGCTTGATCCCGATCCCTTGTGCATCGTGCCAAACCATCGTTTGACACTTTTCTTCATCCTGCAGCTGAAAAGAACAAGGTACACAAGAGCACTCGGGACGGGTTAAGTGTTAGCACAACGTTAAATTAGCCGTCACGGCCCGATTTTCCCATTTTCGTTCGGGATTAAGAATTATTTAATAAATCATTTCCTAGAAAATAAATAAATTAAAAAGCATTGTAATCAAGTGAAACTATTAAGGAAATTAAATTTTCCTTTAAAAATCATGGCTGGAATTTTTTTAAATATTCTCCATGCCCTAAAATACTCTTTGTAATTTTTCGTGAAATTTTGGAGCTTCATAAATAAATTAAATAATACAAAGAACACTTCAATAATTAAATAAATAAATTAATTAATCTTTAAATGAGCTGGAGATTTTTTTATTAAATACTTTGGGTGTTCATCTATTTTTAGAAATTTTCCTAGAATTATTTGAGCACCGAAAGTATTTATAGAAAATCAAAGCTCATTTATGGATTAATTTAAAATGAAAAACAAATTTAAACTCCTTTCTCGCCCTTGGGCCGCCGTCGGCCCAATCCATTGAAAAGTCTGCGTTGCCTCCCTACGGCCCTCCTTTCTCCCTCTCTCCTCGGCCCGAAAGTCGGCCCGTTCCCTTTCTCCCTTGCACAAAAGTCCACCTTGCCTCCCTCCTATCCGAGCCACTGACGTGCGGGCCCCGCCCATCAATCTCTCCCCTCTCTCCCCGAGACGTCGACAGGTGGGCCCCACCTGTCGGGGTCATCCCTAACCTCCCGTCGCGCCTTTGGCACAGTCGATCTCGCGCCTGCGCCGCCAAATCATGGCCGAGCCCGCGCCCTGCGCTCGCGCCGCATCTCCGCAACCGCTCGCAGCCGCTTTTCCCGCTCGTGTCGCGCCCGCTCAACTAGCCGATGCCGATTTTCCCATCGCCGCCAAAACCGCCGCCGGCAGAACCACCCGCCGCAAAATCCACCGCATCCTGGCCGGATTCCCTGTGCCTTAGGTTATAAAAACCCCGCCCGAGCTCTCCTCTCCGTTTTCCTTCCATCGCCCGGGCTCCCCGTGAACCCTAGCCCCCTCCCCATGCTCCTCCTCGCTCCGCCGCTCACCGCCAGACTCCGGTCGTGCACCGCCGCTGCTCAACGTGGCCGCGCACGAGGCCACCGTCGCACTCGCCGCGCCACATCGAACCCTGGCCGCCGCCTCCCACCTTCGGGTCATAGCCGAAACTCCCCTCCCTGCCGTGTTTCCTGAGCCGCCGCTACCCCGCTCGCCTCCGGCCATCGTTTTCCGTCGCCCCGCCGCTTCCCGAGCATCGACGGTTCGCTCTCCAGCTTCACCGCGCCTCCCCGTCCCTCGGCATCCACTCCCGGTCTTCGGGCCGCCGCCGCAGCGCCCTATCGTCAAGCGCCCGAATGCCGGCAGCCGCCTTCGCTCGCTGCCGCTCGTTGCGCCGCCCCTCCCCGCCTTTGCGTGCTCAGTAAGGCCCCTTCCTCTTTTCCCTATCTTCCGTCGCTGCCGGTCGCCACCGCCCGCGAGCGGCCCTAGCCGTCGGTCCCCGTGGTCGTCCGATCCCCTTCAGGGCGATCCAGACCGTCCATGTGGTGGACCGATGGACAGGTCCTCGTGGACTGGGTCTACCATGAACCGTGTGCGCCGCTGTCGCCACGGCTAACGTCGCCCTGCTGCGACATCGCCCTAGCCGATGACGTCGCCCTTGCTTGCGTCGCGCGACGTCGCCGCCCGTTGACGTCCGCATTCGACTTGCGATGTCATCCCGCGCCCGTCCCTGCGACGTCAACCCTTGTTTTGCGACGTCACCCCGAGCCTTTTCCTTTGTAAAAATAATTTAATATTGCGTAATAAATCATTTTAATTTCCAGAATTCATTTAAATGGTCCAAAACTTCAAAATTTCATATCTAATTCTGTTAACGCCAAAATTTGGTAAGCCCAAGTCCTTATCGGCTAAGGGTTAATATCGGCTCAGGCGAGAATCGGCGAGAGTTATGCGGCCGATGGAGGATCCATATTTCCAACAGTCGGGTTCTTGTTAGATTCGGTTTGAGAAGATCTTATCCAAAAGAAACCGAGTCCAGGGAGGATACGTCTTGTATCTATTAATTAGGAAGAGGTTGTTAGTTTTCTATTTTATCTTTAGGAAAGTCTGTATTGTAAACTGTTAGGATCTTTGTCATCCCACAGGTATAAATATGTAAGCCCAGGGTTCATGTAATATCATCTCTCGATCAATACAACTCGGCGCATCGCCACCTTTGTTTTATCTGTTCTACTTTGTCATCCGGCGGAACTTGGCACCTGACGCGGGGCTACATCGGCGTCGATCTCCGGCGAAGGGGTATGTCCAAAGTCCCGCCAGCTTAGGCAATTGTATTGGCTATGTTGGCATCGTCCAAGGCTGCATCAGTACATTCGACCTCTTGGATTGCATCGATTCGGTTGATATCTTTGCCTGATTATTTACCATATGTCTCTGATTGAATCTAATTTTAGTATCTCGATTTGGTCCTATCGACTGCCTCTCGTTTTAGGGTTTCTGCCGATACCGGCTAAATCGTTATATTAGATTAGATTAGCTTAGGCATCTACCACCCTGAAAATTAGCCAAGCGCTTGATTGTCTAGATATTGCTTTTCTTTTCATACTTAGTGCTGCATCAGTTTGATCTACTAAGTCGTGATTAGAACCGTAATATCTAGCCTGCCTGTTGACTGCCACTAAAGGTTTCATTGGGGTTTCAGCCGGTGAGTTATCTGGATATTGCATCGGCTTGCACGGAATATATACAAGTTGGGTATGGTCGATTGCAGTAGAGGCTTCATTGGATATTTAACCATTTGGAATTTATGACATCGGACTTCCAGCCGATATGTGCTTTAACCTTTAAATCAGTATTTATTCATCATGTGGTTGGTTCATGCAATGTTATATATATCATGTTATTCTCAGCCAATCACCTTTATATAAATATTTGTTCAGCGTACAGCCGATGGATTCAAACACATTTTACACCATCGGCTGGCATCGGCGTCGGCTAGAATTGCACCATCGGCTTATTAGCCGATCAGATAGTTTTTGGGTATCGTTCTATCGGCCGATATGATTTATGTTCTGTTGTTTTGCATAACTTGTCAGTGGCAGGATCAAACTGACTGGCACGCCCATGCTTCATCTATTCTAGGACCTGCACTAGAGCTAAGCAGATCTCCCAGGCCGACGTGTTGATTTTTATCGTCAACACATTTTGGCACGCCCAATGGGACCGTGTTTTGGATAACACATCTTTTTACACGGCTCGGCGGACCCATAATTGCCACAATGTCTGATGAAGAAGTCAAGGCTGAGGAAGAACAATCTCTCAACCTGACAGATGAAGACAGGGAACAGTCTACTGAGCCGATGGATGACGAGACACTTCAAGAGATGGTTAATAACGTCATTAATCATGCTATGTTCGGTCAATCTGGAGTCTTGATGAGTGCACTGTATGGTTTGATCAAGGAAACAGTTCCCAGGGTAATTTCCTTAAGAAGTCAGCATGGGGGGCAAATTGGTGAGTAATCTCAACACTATCGGCAACAACAAAATTGGCTCGGGGGGCAAGTTGATCGATATCAATATGCAGAGCCACATCAGTAATATCGGCCAGAGGAAATTCAAAGATATCCGTCCAAAGAGGATTGGGCCGATATAATCGCAAAGGTAATGGAGGAGCAGTTTGGAATTAAATGCAAAAATCAAATTTCTGTGTATCAGCCGCCATATCCTAAGTGGTTTGATGGGGTTCCACTTCCAAGCCAATACAAGGTTCCAGATTTCTCCATGTTTTCAAGGCAAGATGGTATATGCACAATGGAACATATCAGCCGATTCTTAGCTCAATGTGGGGAAGCATCGGCTGGAGAAGCTCTGAAGGTTAGGCTTTTTCCATTGTCTTTGACTGGATCGGCTTTTACATGGTTTTCATCCTTGCCACCGAATTCCATCAGAAGTTGGGCCGATCTTGAGAAGCAGTTTTATATGTACTTCTTTGCTGGGGTTAGTGAGTTGAGGCTTGCAGATTTGATATCAGTTAAACAACAAGAAGGGGAATCGGCTAAGGAATACATTCAAAGGTATCGTAGTATCCACAGCCGATGTTATAGTTTGAGCCTAAGTGATGAGTAGATAGCAGATCTTGCATTCCAAGGGTTGTCAGCAGCTAACCAAGGCAGGTTTTTCAACCATGAGTTTGACAGCCTGGCTCAACTATTACAGAAGGTATCAGCTTATGAGAGCCGGTGTCAAGAAGAAGAAAAGAATCAGTTTTGGGGCGATCAAGACAAGGACAATTTTGAAGCATGACTTCTCATACTCCAAAAGCGGGGGCATGTGTTAACTTCAAAATTTGGTAAGCCCGAAGTCCTTATCGGCTAAGGGTTAATATCGGCTCGAAGCAGAATCGGCTGAGAGTTTTGCGATAGCCGATGGAGGATCCATATTTCCAGCAGTCGGGTTCTTGTTAGATTTGGTTTGAGAAGATCTTATCCAAAAGAAACCGAGTCCAGGGAGGATACGGCTTGTATCTATTAATTAGGAAGAGGTTGTTAGTTTTCTAATTTATCTTTAGGAAAGTCTGTATTATAAACTGTTAGGATCTTTGTCATCCCACGGGTATAAATATGTAAGCCCGGGGTTCATGTAATATCATCTCTCAATCAATACAACTCAGCGCATCACCACCTTTCTTTTATCTGTTCTACTTTGTCATCCGGCGGAACATGGCACCTGACGCGGGGCTCCATCAGCGTCGATCTCCGGCGAAGGGGTAAGTCCAAAGTCCCGCCGGCTCAGGCAATCGTATTGGCTACGTTGGCGTCGTCCAAGGCTGCATCAGTACATTCGACCTCTTGGATTGCATCGATTCGGTTGATATCTTTGCCTGATTATTTATCATATGTCTCTGATTGAATCTAATTTTAGTATCTCGATTTGGTCCTATTGGCTGTCTCTCGTTTTAGGGTTTTTGCTGATACCGGCTAAATCGTTATATTAGATTAGATTAGCTTAGGCATCTACCACCCTGAAAATTAACTAAGGGCTTGATTGTCTAGATATTGCTTTTCTTTTCATACTTAGTGCTGCATCAGTTTGATTAGAACTGTAATATCTAGCCTGCCTGTTGACTGCCACTAAGGGTTTCATCGGGGTTTCAGCCGATGAGTTATCTGGATATTGCATCGGCTTGCAAGGAATATACACAAGTTGGATATGGCCGATTGCAGTAGAGGCTTCATTGGATATTTAACCATTTGGAATTTATGACATCGGACTTCCAGCCGATATGTGCTTTAACCTTTAAATCAGTATTTATTTCATCATGTGGTTGGTTCATGCAATGTTATATATATCATGTTATTGTCAGCCGATCGCCTTTATATAAATATTTGTTCAGCGTACAGCCGATGGATTCAAACACATTTTACATCTTCGGCTGGCATCGGCGGCGGCTGGAATTGCACCATCGGCTTATTAGTCGATCAGTTAGTTTTTGGGTATCGGTCTATCGGCCGATATGATTTATGTTCTACTGTTTTGCATAACTTGTCAGTGGCATGGTCAAACTGACTGGCATGCCCATGCTTCATCTATTCTAGCACCTGCACTGGAGATAAGTTGATCTCCCAGGCCGCCGTGTTGATTTTTCTCGTCAACAAATTCATACGAACTCCAAATTGGGCCATTCAAATTGCAAAATTTATCTAAAATTAAACTCTATATGATTGTTTACTTTTCATGTACTGTTTATTTGGTTTTTTTATGGTTTTCCCTTATTTTGCGTGCCAGCGTGTAGATTTCGCTGTTTCGGGAGTTCGTGCTCACGAGGAAAAGAGCCCAGAAGTCTGTTTGAAGACGCAAGGCAAGTCACACTTCCCTTGAAGCATATTGATCCTATTTTTATAAATGTTTTACGTTTGTAAATAAAATTGCACTCCTTTGCTAATTACATGAGATGATGGATTACCTACTTATTTGTGCCTTATTTACATGTTATGCGTCCTTTGTTAACCTTGGGTGACAATTTGACTAGCTTTAGTCACTAATGTTGATTTTAGCTAGAATTATATCCTTAGTCATTCTTAATTACCACTAGCTCACTAAATGGGATAATTACACTATTTATTCTAGTCTCTGATAAGCTGCAAGCTCGGTATACCTGGTCTGCCAACTAAAATATGACATAATGGTTGGCTGTAGGTGCATGGTTTTGGATTGTCGCACCCATGGCAATTAAGGACCGGTTCATGGGAAACCCTGGAAGAATTACAGCGCTTACCACAAGCAAGAACGGGCAACCGCTTGACTCATAGTATAGCTTTCCTCTGGCCGACGTACCCTAGTGAGGATGGGCGTGATGGAGTTGGGTTGGCCCCGGTTTTATGGGTTGATCGGCTTCCTGATTCACTGTGGCACGCAGGGAGGCTGCCCATTACCCTTAGGGGAGTGGGGGCGAAACCTTGGTGTGGTATCGCTTGGTTAGGGAGAGTTATGCGAAATGTCTTGTCACGATTTCCCCCTTTGTAGTATCATGGTGGTACTTCGGGGCATGGTAACATGTGTGGAATCGTGTCTTGTGGGTAAAGTTGTGCACCTCCTATCAGAGTAAAACTATTCGAATAGTCGTGCCCGCGGTTATGGGCGGTCGACCAGATTCACTATGATTAGTCTCACATCATTTAATAATTTGATTTAAAGGAACTGGTTTAGTTCAGGTGCAATGGTTGGGTCTGTTCAACGTGGGGATAATGTTGTTCAGTGGAAGATTAATATTGCCTCAATTAATCAATTATTTTACTGTTTTTAAACAATTAAATGTTTGTAAACCGTATTTATGCAAAATAGCCGCAAGCCACTCTTGTCTCCCCTTGCACGTCTGCATTTCGCGGTGTGGCTTGTTGTGGACCCCCTTTTTGGAACGGAAATCTTTCGTGTTCTTAGTACCATTTCCCTAGATCGAGTAGTTTGGTACCCACGAAATACAGTACTGGATAATCAGGTGCACATGCACGAATAGTCTTACAGCAAAAGTATTACAATATAGGCCCGAAGGCAGTATCCAACATATAGGACCTCATAGTCCAGATACAATCAGAAGTAGAACTTAGGTAAGGCAGCGGAATGAAGGCAGCGGCTTGTCAATTGCCACAGGCAAAGACCGGAGATTAAGACCTTGTAGGCGCCATCGGCTTCTTAGCCCTCCTGGTAGTAGACATACGGATCCTCCAAGTCTTCATTTCCACCATCTGAAGGTTTGTGCGTATAGTAAGGGTGAGTACCAACCATACTCAGCAAGCCAACACGGAAGTGATGCATATGATAGGGTCATTCAAGAATGGCTGGGGTTCTTTTGCATAAAGCCAATTTTCACAAACCTTTTCACAAGCCTAACAGCTAGCCAAGTCAAGTTTTAGTTCCACAGTTCATTAAGTCGGTGGCGGTTCTGTCTACCATCCATCGTGATTCCAAGGATGGCTTCCCGCCTCCGGTTCGTCATGTTTTTCTGGGGAGTCCACCCCTTCTCATATCTCGATAAGTTGATCCACCAGTGAATAAGAATCGTCATGCAAACCCATCCCATCACTTTAAAGTTTAGAGTCTAGCCAAGTGAAAGTCTTGCCACGATACTCAATATCCGCGAGCACGGCTATTCGAATAGATTGATTCATTCACACTGCAGTGGATGTACACTTTACCCGTACTCCGTGACTGCCCAACAAATGAGCATACGTCCCAACACATGAGACGGTCATGGCAAAGCCTTTCAATAACCTCACTTTGGCAGTACCCGCTCAAAGAACTTAAACCCTCTTGCACTCTAGCCGTCCTTTTCTAGCAGTGTGAGGAGTTCTGGCGCTCCTGGGGTAAGGGAAGACTTCATTTATCAAGTTATGTTAATTTCGATTTTCAATCATCCATTCCCAATCTCATCTCATACAAAAGAACAACTATGCAGGGGTACCGCCTCCGCTCGGCTATTTACTCCGCTAGGTCTATACCCATTTGAGAAGTACGGTTGTACTGGCTCGTTTCCCGGCTATCTCATGGCTCGGTCCTTAATTGACCAGGGTCGGCACTTGCCTTTTCCGGAATCCACCCAAATCATCCAGCCGCCCCAGTCTAAAACATTTGTTTGGTACTTTTAGTTTTCATCAAAACTCATTTTATCATTCTCATGGCAATGTGGCGCTCATGTCTCCACATGCCGTATCTCAACTACCTTCCCTAAGGTAGTTGCCCAAGCATAAAGCTCTTTACAAAATCATGAGTATGCATGAATCTACTAATAGCATGGCTAAGCATTATGCCAAAGTTATTCTCCGGTTGTATGTATCACATCGAGGGTTGCAAGGAATAATTCTAAAGGTAATCAATAACAAGGCATGGCATAACAAGTATAGGTAATTCTTTGTGTATAGCATGCATGTTTAAAGTTTAAAATAACATCATTTCACAATTGGGATCAATATGTTCAAAGAGTGTGATGACTTGCCTTGTTCGCACGCTTGTTGAGTGGGGTCCTCGACGTAGTCAGTAGCTGCTTCTTCGGATGCTATCCATACGTGTGAAAAGAAAGATTGAATTCGATCAGAATTCAATAAGAACAAATAAAATATCAAGAAAAACCATAAAAGAACTCTAAAATCTCTACCCTGCGTTTTTATTCGAGTTAGGGAAGGAATTTGAATGAAATCCGATCGAAAAAACGAGTTAGGGTTGTTTTTAGGGTTTTTGCCAAAATACCGATTAAAGATAAGGCGATAAGCCAATAAATGTCGTTTGAAAGGATTTTCCATTTAGATGTGGTGAGTTAGAAGGCCAATCATATTTTAAAAAGGCAAGGAGTAATAATTAAACTCTCAAGAAAATTTACGCAAAAAGCGAAGTACCGGAAATCTTATTTTGGAATCCAAATTTTCTCAGGGAAACATATGAGAAAACCATATATTTTTGCACAAATATTTCCCAAAAATTCTTCAAAAATACTTCCCAATTTTTCTAGAATTTTCCCCATTTTTCCTAATTTTTTCTCTCCTTTTCTTTTCTTTTCTTCTTTTCCTTTTTCTTTTATCCTTTTTTTTCTACCCGGCGCTGTTCCTTCTCTCTCCTATACGCTGAGGGCATCTACCCCCCCCCCTCCGGCGCCCGGCCGAGCGGCAGCGACGGCGTGGCGTCCCCGGCCAATGGCGACCTCGGCGGCACGAGCTAGGGGCAGGAATGGAAACGTGGGTCACTCACCGACCGGCGGCAAGCGGCGGCGAGCCTCGGTGAACGGCGGAAGGTGGTGAACACGGCGGCGACACGGCTCGGCAAAACCCGGCGTGGCTTCGGCGGTTTTTTGGTGTGGGCGAGGAGGAAGAGAGGAAGGGATGGTGACGGCAAAGTGGGGAGGAGAAAGAGGAGCTTGCTCTCCCTTTTATACACGACGAGGGCGCACGGGAACGGCGGGTGTCGGGCGGCCACGCGGCGGTCGGCTGCTGACCGCGCGCGTGCGTGCGCACGTCACGGCGGCGTGGCGGCGCGCGGCCGTCTGGCGGCGCTATGCGGGCATGTATGTGCGCCGGCGGCGGCGACTTTGGCGACCGCGGGATTGCGCGGCGTTAGCGCAGGGCGTGCCCGTGCGAAGGCCGCGCGGGCAGGTACGGCGATGGCATGGCGCGCGCGTGCGGGCGGTGCAGCGGCGACCGGCGTGCCAGGGCGATCGTCGGCGGCGTGGCGGCGGCATGGCACGGGCGCGCGCGTCTTGCGCGGCGCACGGGCGCGGGGCAGCGGCTGCTGTGGAAACGTGGTGACGCGACGAGTACAACGAGCGGCTGCGATGCGCGACGCGTGTCGCGCGTGCGCGCGAGGGCCCGGACGCGGTCGAACACCTGTCGCGAAATGAACAGTGCAATTTCCTATTTTTCCCGAATTGAATCCTATTTTTCCATTTCTATTTCTTTCCACTCTGAAAATTCAAAATAAATTCTAATATTCCCAAAAAAATTTTTTAAAGTTATATTTTCAACTTTTTCCCCACTTTTTATTATCCCAAATATACTTTTCATATTTATTTTATTTCTTCTTTTAAATTCAAGAAAATAGGGTTTTTGATTAAAATAAATTTCTAATTTCATACTTCCTTTTCAAAAATATCCCTATCATCCAATTCCAAATATTTATTATCTTTCCTCCACCAATTAGGTTTTCAACCAAAATATATCCTTTTCAAAATACCCTTTTGTAATCCACCAAATTTTATATATATGCTCTTTTCAATTATATATATATATATTGAAATCTTCTTCACCGGGAGATTTCAAAGCTTAGGGTTCTATCCAACTTTACATCAAAGTAATTACAGAAGAAACACTTACGCAACTAAACTGGCAAATAAGATCGAAAAACACGATAAGAAGCAATGACTCCAAAAGGTTTTTGTGAGTTCCGATTAATTTTAGTTTCTTCGATTTTCAGGGTGTTACAAACCTACTCTCCTAACAATAAATCTCGTCCTTGAGATTTCTTACCGGTTGTTGAGTAGGTGTGGGTATTCAGTCTTTACAAAATCCTCGCTCTCCCAGGTGGCATCTTCTTCGGTGTGATTGGTCCATTGTACTTTGTACATGCGCCATGACTTGGTTCGTGTCCTCTTTTCTGCCTCGTCCAATATCTTTATTGGATGTTCCGGGTATGTGAGATCACTGTTGATATGGATGGTTTCCAAAGGAGCTTGCTCTTCTGGCACTCGCAGGCACTTCTTTAATTGTGACACATGGAACACTGGGTGGACATCGGAGATGTTCTCGGGTAACTCTAGCTGGTAGGCCACTTCGCCTCTTCTGGCGCTTATCAGGAACGGGCCCACGTACCTTGGCGCAAGTTTCCCTTTGACCTTGAACCTCTGAGTCCCTCGTAGTGGTGAGACCTTTAGGTACACATAGTCGCCTACATTGAACTCTAAGTCCCTTCGACGAGTATCCGCGTAGCTCTTCTGTCGAGATTGGGCCGCTTTTAATCGGTCCGGATCAGGCAGACCTTTTCCTCGGCCTCTTTGATTATGTCAGGCCCAAACACGGCTCGTTCTCCAGTTTCTGACCACATCAATGGGGTTTGGCATCGCCGACCAAATAGGCCTTCATTTGGCGACATCTTCAGACTTGCTTGGTAGCTGTTGTTGTAGGAGAATTCGGCGTACGATAAGCATTTTTCCCAATCCTTGGTAAAATCCAACGCACAGGCTCTCAACATATCCTCAAGAACTTGATTTGTCGTTTCGGTCTGCCCGTCGGTCTGTGGGTGGTAAGCGGTACTGAAGGCAAGGTGACTTCCGAGTGCCTCATGTACTTTGCTCCAGAAATGGGACGTGAATTGAGTACCGCGATCCGATATAATCCTTTTTGGTACACCGTGAAGACACACGATCCTACTCATGTATAGTTCCGCCAGCTTGGATCTATTGTAGTTAGTCTTAACGAGGATAAATCTGGCGGTCTTGGTGAGCCGATCTACTATTTCCCAAATGGAATCATATCCCGCTGCAGTTTTGGGTAGTCCAACGATGAAATCCATGCCTATCTCATCCCATTTCCACTTGGGAATCTTGAATGGCTGCAACAACCCTGCCGGTCATTGATGCTCTACTTTTACCCTTTGGCATACATCGCATACGGCCACGTATTCGGCTACGTCCCTCTTCATATTGGGCCACCAGTATTCCTCCTTCAAATCCTGGTATATCTTCGTGCTTCCCGGATGTAACGAATAGGCTGATTCGTGTGCTTCTTTTAGGATCAGTCCTCTCGAACCACCTTGTTCAGGCATGCAGATTCTTTTCTTATACCACAGGGTTCCCTTGTCATCTACCGAGAACTCCTTTGCGTGCCCAGCGGCCATGCGCTCTTTGATCGTCTCTGTTTCTCCATTATCCTTTTGAGCTTCTTCTATTTGGGTCCTCAGAAGAGGTTGGACTTCTAGTGAGTTCACTTCTCCGTGAGGAATCAGGTGTAAGTTAAGTCGGGCCATCTCTTCTTGGAGCTTACTGGCCATGTCTTTCAGTCTCATATGGTTGTATTGGGCTTTGCGACTTAACGCATCAGCCACTACATTCGGCTTGCCGGGGTGGTAATGGATTCCTAGATCGTAGTCTTTGATCAATGCCAACCACCGTCTTTGACGTAAATTGAGATCGGACTGAGTAAAGAAGTATTTCAGGCTCTTGTGATCAGTGTATACATCACAGTGATTCCGATCAGATAGTGTCTCCAGATTTTTAATGCATGAACAACTGCTGCTAATTCCAAGTCATGCGTGGGGTAGTTTTCCTCGTGGGGTCGCAGCTGTCTCGAGGCATATGCCACGACCTTTTCATCCTACATGAATACGCCTCCCAGTCCTTGTCGAGACGCATCACAGTATATCACAAAATCCTTACAGTTGTCAGGTAGGGTTAAGATTGGGGCGGTGGTTAATTTTTCTTTTAGTTGGTCAAAGGCCTCCTGACACTTCTCGTTCCATGCGAATTTCTTCTCCTTCTTCAAAAGTTGAGTCGTGGGTCGGGCTATCGTGGAAAACCCTTCGATGAATCGCCGATAATATCCGGCCAATCCCAAGAAACTCCGAACCTCTGGCACTGACTTGGGTGCCTTCCATCCTGTAACAGCTTCGACCTTGGCAGGGTCTACCGCTACTCCTCCGGCTGAGACTACATGGCCAAGAAAAGCGACTTCCTTGAGCCAGAACTCACATTTACTAAACTTCGCATACAACTGATGCTCCCGTAGCTTCTCCAGTACTAGTCGTAGGTGTTCTGCATGTTCCTCATCGTCTTTGGAATAGATAAGAATATCGTCAATGAACACCACCACAAATTTATCCAAATATTCCATAAATACCTTGTTCATCAAATTCATGAAATATACAAGAGCATTCGTCAATCCAAATGACATTACTGTGAACTCATATAAGCCATAACACGTAGAGAATGCTGTTTTGGGAATATCTCCAGCTCTAATCTTCAACTGATGGTATCCTGACCGAAGATCAATCTTCGAGAACACTTGTGCACCCTTGAGTTGATCAAATAAGTCATCAATTCTAGGTAGTGGGTACTTGTTTTTGATGGTCACTTCATTCAACGATCGATAATCTACACACATCCTCATACTTCCATCCTTCTTTTTGACGAAGAGCACTGGGGCTCCCCAGGGAGAAGAACTAGGGTGTACAAATCCTTTTTCCTGTAGTTCTCTGATTTGCTTCTTGAGTTCTTCTAGTTCATTAGCCGGCATTCGGTAGGGTCTCTTAGATATGCGGGCAGTACCAGGCATTAGGTCGATGATAAACTCTATGTCACGATCAGGGGGCATTCCAGACAATTCCTCAGGGAATACGTCTGGGTAATCTTGCACTACTGGCATCCCGCTCAAAGGTAGCATGGTGAATACTCCCGCGGCTTGCTCACATAGAATCGGGTTTTGGTCCATGGTTATGTTCATTGATGATCCCCATGGGGTGGATACTGTGACTTCCCTTTGGCTATAGTCTATGACTCCATTGTTCTTGGTCAACCAATCCATTCCAAGTATGATATCAAGAGTTTGTGGTGGTAGTACCATAAGGTTTGAAAGGAATACCACGTCTCTAATCCGTATGGGCACATTGATGCAAGCATGGGGTATGGTTATGTTTCCCCCAGGCGAGTGTACCATCATGGGTCTCTTAAGTTCTACCTGGTGTAGATGGTGTTGTTTGCTTATTTGTGATGATATGAATGTATCAAATAAGACTTTAACTGGGGTAGAGTTGATAGAGAACATACCCATCAGCACGTTCTGATCCTCAAGCGCTTCTTCGGCACGCACATGATTCACTTGTCCACACCGGGATCCGGTAGCAGTCTCATTGGGTTGTGGCGTCCTAAACAGACTGCGTCCAGTAGCAGGAGTAGTAGTTCCTCGTACAGCCATTGTGTTGGCACTGGTACGCATGGAATTTCTGCGTGGCTTGGGGCAGCTGTTGGAGTAGTGCCCAAGCTCTCCACAGTTGAAGCAGTTCACATTCCTTCTTCCGGGAGCGGCGAGAGTCGATGTCGGGTACGGGCGGGCGCGTCGGCTGCGACATTGTTGGGTGCGGTAGGACGACCGGTTGCCACGACGGTTGGTTTCCATCCAGATGGGGTGGCTCCCTTGGGACGCTGAGACGCTCCCTGAAGTGGGCGGGTCATAGCAAGCCTCCTCTTGCGGTTGTTTTCTACCATCTTCTGGTCATGCTCTATTCGCACAACCTTGTTGATAAGGCTTTGAAAGCTGACGTGGTCTTGACCGATCATTGGCCCTCTCAGCTCATCGTTCAATCCTTCAATAAATTTATCTATTTTCTCTTCTTCGTCTGTCAGGTCAATGGTGGCATATTGAGCAAGCTGTGTGAACTTGTTCAGGTATTCTTGTACCGTGGTGTTGCCTTGGCGCAACCTTCGAAATTCGATCTTCTTCATTCTCATGACCGCGGCGGGTACAAAATTTTCATGGAAGGCGGCCGTGAACTCTTCCCAGGTTGGTTCTCCGGCGTCTTCTGCCCGTGTCTCTTTGTAGGTGTCCCACCAGTCACTTGCGGGACCTTCCAGCTGGTTGGTGGCAAGGACGACTCTATCGGCTTCTTGTACCCGGACGAGGGTCAACTTCTTCTCTATTACTCTCAACCAATCTTCAGCATCCATGGGCTCGTCGGCCATGGAAAATGTAGGCGGCTTGGCTCGCATGAACTCTCCTAAGCTTGATCCTCCGCGATTCCCTTGGTTGTTGGCGATGGCTTGAAGCAACTGGGTTTGCAAAGCCATGACTTCCGCTAAGGTGGAGGGATTGGGCTCTGTGTTAGTGATATGCCCTATAGGCAACATGGAGATGTTGGATATCATGTCAATGTTTATGTATTTATGAATAAAGTGTTATTCAGTTCCATGAAATATACATCTTGTATTGATCAATAAGTACGTGACTTATTTATGAGACTCGATATGTATGAATCTATTTCTAAACGATCCCTGATCATATGTCATATTGTTGGAACAAATATGATTCTAAGATCGGCATGTTTATTGATTGATGATCATGTCTCATAGATCATGGGTATGGAGATACCAAATCAATAAACATGGACATATGTGTTAGAGAACACATTGTTGGATAGACCCACCATGAGACACTACAGGAATCAATGTGCCATTAGTTGGTCTCAGGTAGTGTTGGTACAAAGTCCTTAGACTGAGATCACCATGGATTTCAACATGTGTAGTAGCCTACTTTGGGACTACCAAACGCTATTCCGTGGCGGGTAGTTATAAAGGTAGTTTTCGGGTTTGCTATGAAACATGGAGTGGGATGTGAGTGATCAAGATGGAATTTGCCCCTCCTTTGGAGAGATATCTCTGGCCCTCGAGGTAATGGATTATGGAAATGCATGGCCATGCTAAGTTGATTGAGGAGTCAATCAACGAGACGGATAATCCAATACGGTTCGAGTGAATGGTTAAGCTATTGAAGGGATGGCACACATCTTGCCTATAGCTTAAGCGGTATCGTGAGGCAAAGGGATTTGTGTACACATTACGGGTTCGAGTCGATATTATATTCTTGTATACTATGGTGTCAATATGTCTTGTTAGGCACGCTGTTGATGCAGTCGGTGAGTTGGACTCGAGCCGACGGTCGGCTAAGTTAGACTATAGCCGAAACCGAGTATACCTGAACCTACGGGTCGCACGCTTAAGGGGATAAGAACAGGCATTCGAGTTGGACTCGGATACGGCTCGATCGGATAGGGATCCGATCGGATAGAGTCCTATGGGCTTACGACGTATGGGCAGCCAACTCTGTGAGATTCGGATAGGATCCGATTCAAAATAGAGTCCTGATCGGCCACTAGTCCCAGTCAGCCAACTCTATATAAAGGAGGAAGGGGTGGAGAGCTGCTACATGCCAATTGCATCGCGTGCAACAGAAGTCGCCGAGATCAATCTCCACGGAAACCCTCCCCACTTTCGAGCCAAACCCTAGCCTTGCATCGCGTGCTAGCACATGGGTGTTCGGCGTTCTGTCCCCGGACGTGTGGATACCGGTAGAGGCGCTGCTACGTTGCGCGCTGTTGATCGGCTTCGGATCGGGCGCATCGGAGCGAGGCTTGAGAACGCGGCCAGACGACTCGAATCGGCTGATTGGCGAATCGGCTGTCTCCGGGAATCGGCTACACTGTTCCGGATCGGATTGCCCTGATTGGCTATTCTGCTGCACTCTACTCCAATCGGTAACGATCTATCGGCCCTTACTTGCAAGTGTTCCTGGTTTGCGTGGTTAAAAGTTTTTGTTTTCGGCTATCGTAGCCTCCGCGTAACCCTTCACTCTGGTGGGTTCTCGTTGGATGTCGAAGCTCTGCGACGGTGCGCCATCTGAAGAAGGTAGATGAGTTAAGAGATTGAACCTACTAAGGTCATGGGTTCTAAGTGACTTTCTCTTCAAATTGTTTTTAAGTGATCTTTGAACAGAGCAAGCATGGTAGAATAACTCATCCATAACATACCATAAATCATTACATAGGCCATAGTTAATACATCCATGGGAGATACAGCAGACTGCACATACACAGTCCCACACAACACAATGCAAAAGCTACATCGTACTACTGCCATCAGCTACTAAGGGGAAGGGTGTGATCCTTGCTGCCAAAAACCATCCAAAGGAAGGTCAAGGTTGGGGCGGTCCTCTCGCCTAGTCATCCAACCATCCGCAGGAACCAGGTGCAAGAAGGGGGTGATCCTTAGCCGAAGCAAATTGAAGTCCCCATGGCTCAGAGGTAGTGGCCTCGGAGTCATGCTTGATCTTCCTGCTTGGTGGTCGGGTACTCTTCCGGGCAGTCCTGAGGGTGATGGGACCTCCGGTGTGAGTCAGGCGACGAGTAGGAGCTTCCTCCTCTGCTGGATCAGTATTGCTGGACTCCCACTTGATCTCCATAGGCTCTGTCTCGGACTCGGAGTCGATGTAGATCTAGATGGGGTTCTCCTCTCCGAACCAGGTTCGAGGTACAGCCATGGAGTTCGAGGTGGGTTCCATTGAGGTGGCAGCGGTGGGCTCTATCGGTCACGGTGCCGATTCTGTGCTCAACATAAAGGCCTGCTCCATCATGGCTTGAAAAGTGTTCAGGCATGCTGGAGTCATGAGGTAGTAGTGGTCAGGCACAGGGGGTGTTGGTGCTGAAGGGTTACGCGGAGGCTACGCTAGCCGAAAACAAAAACTTTTTACCGCGCAAACCAGGAACACTTGCAAGTAAGGGCCGATAGATCGTTACCGATTGGAGTAGAGTGCAGCGGAATAGCCAATCAAGGCAATCCGATCCGGAACAGTGTAGCCGATTCCCGGAGACGGCCGATTCGCCAATCAGCCCGATTCGAGTCGTCCGGCCGCGTTCTCACGCCTCGCTCCGATGCGCCCGACCGCAACCGATTCCACCACGGCCGATCGCTCCGATTGCGGCCGATCCAAGCCGATCAACGCGCGCAACGTAGCGCGCCTCTACCGGTATCCACACGTCCGGGGACGAACGTCGTACACCCGTGTGCTAGCACGCGATGCAAGGCTAGGGTTTGGCTCGAAAGTGGGGAGGGTTTCCGTGGAGATTGATCTCGACGACTTCTGTTGCACGCGATGCAATTGACATGCCGCAGCTCTCCACCCCACCCTCCTTTATATAGAGTTGGCCGACTAGGACTAGTGGCCGATCGGGACTCTATTTTTGAATTGGATCTCATCCGTATCTCATAGAGTTGGCCGCCCACACGTCGTAAGCCCATAGGACTCTATCCGATCGGATCCCTATCCGATCGAGCCGTATCCGAGTCCAACTCGAATGCTGTTCTTATCCCCTTAAGCGTGCGACCCGTAGGTTCAGGTATACTCGGTTTCGGCTATAGTCTAACTTAGCCGATCATCGGCTCGAGTCCAACTCAGGCGACTGTCAATAGCGGCGCCTAGCAGCACATATTGACACCATAGTATACAAGAATATAATATCAGCTCGAACCTGTAATGTGTACACAAATCCCTTTGCCTCACGATACCAGTTAAGCTATAGGCAAGATGTGTGCCATCCCTTCAATAACTTAACCATTCACTCGAACCGTATTGGATTATCGTGTGTTGATTGACTCCTCAATCAACTTAGCATGGCCATGCATTTCCATAATCCATTACCTCGAGGGGCCCAGAGATATCTCTCCAAAGGAGGGGCAAATTCCATCTTGATCACTCACATCCCACTCCATGTTTCATAGCAAACCCGAAAACTACCTTTATAACTACCCGGTTATGAAATAGCGTTTGGTAGTCCCAAAGTAGGCTACTACACATGTTGGAATCCATGGTGATCTCGGGTCTAAGGACTTTGTACCAACACTACCCGAGACCAACTAATGGCACATTAATTCTGTAGTGTCTCATGGTGGGTCTATCCAACAATGTGTTCTCCAACACATATGTCCATGTTTATTGATTTGGTATCTCCATACCCATGATCTATGAGACATGATCATCAATCAATAAATATGCCGATCTTAGAATCATATTTGTTCCAACAATATGACATATGATCGAGGATCGTTTAGAAATAGATTCATACATATCGAGTCTCATAAATAAGTCACGAACTTATTGATCAATACAAGATGTCTATTTCATGGAACTGAATAACACTTTATTCATAAATACATAAACATTGACGTGATATCCAACATCTCCATGTTGCCTCTAGGGCATATCACTAACAATCTCCCACTTGCACTAGAGTCAATCATGTAAGTATCTAATACCCATTGCTCTTGTGTGCGTCTCATGCTTCAGGTGAGGGAGAGGTTTTGTCGGCGGATCGGCTATGTTGAGATCCGTGTGCACTTTGCATATCTTGACAACACCTCTGTCCACTATCTCGCGGATGAGACTTCGATGTGACCTCGGCTCCTTGGCTTGCGCAATGGCTCCACTATTATCACAATAGAGAGACATTGGACCAGTCATGCTGGTCATCACATCAAGCTAAGAAACGAATTTCTTGATCCAAACGGCCTCCTTTGCGGCTTCCGAAGCAGCAATGTACTCGGCCTCCGTTGTAGAATCAGCAACGGTATCTGCTTGAAACTCTTCCGGTGATGCGCCTCCGTTCGGCGAGAACACGAACCCAGTTGCGATCTATAATCATCCTTGTCTGTTTGGAAGCTAGCATCGGTGTAACCACTTACAACGAGCTCTTCTTCACCTCCATAGACTAGGAACATATCCTTAGTTCTTCTCAAGTACTTAAGGATATTCTTTACTGGCGATCCAGTGACCTTCACCTGGATCGGCGGTATCTGCTCGTAGCACTCAAAGCGTACGAGACATCCGGGCGTGTACAAAGCATGGCATACATGATGGATCCAATTGCCGAAGCATATGGAACCATACCCATCTTATTCCGCTCATTATGTGTCCGAGGACACGATTCTTGCTAAGATTAATGCCATGTGACATGGGCAAGAAACCTTTCTTGGAATCATGCATGTTGAACCTTTTCAACACCTTGTCAATGTATGTACTTTGGCTTAATCCAATTAGCCTCTTGGATCTATCTCTATAGATCCGAATGCCCAATATGTATGCTGCCTCCCCTAAGTCTTTCATGGAAAAACTATTTTTCAATGAAGACTTGACGGATTCTAGCATAGGGATATCATTTCCAATCAACAATATGTCATCCACATATAGGATTAGAAATACAATTGCGCTCCCCATGACCTTTTTGTAAACACATGCCTCTTCTTCATTTTTGATGAAACCAAACCCTTTGATTACTTCATCAAAACGAATATTCCAACTCCGAGATGCTTACTTCAATCCATAAATGGATTTACGTAGCTTGCATATCTTTCCAGGCGATTACGGATCGACAAAACCCCGAGGTTGTATCATGTATACATCCTCGCTTAGGTTTCCATTTAGGAAAGCCGTTTTGACATCCATCGCCATATCTCATAATCGAAATATGCAGCAATCGCTAGGATAATCCGAATAGATTTAAGCATTGCGACGGGCGAGAAGGTTTCATCATAATCAACTCCTTGAATCTGTTTAAAACCTTTCGCCACCAATCGTGCCTTATAGATGTGAACATTTCCATCCATATCGGCCTTTTCTTAAAAACCCATTTACACTCAATGGTTTTGACACCATCGGTGGATCAACCAAGTTCCAAACTTGATTGTCGTACATGGATTCTATTTCGGATTTCATGGCTCCAAGCCACTTGTTGGAATCGGGTCCCACCATCGCTTCCTCATAGGTCTTAGGTTCATCATTGTCCAACAACAATATATCACGTTGTTCCGCTTTGTGTACATCGGGTGCACGACGTGATCCTTCGGACCTCCGTGGGGCTGGTGTATCTACAACGGTGGCGCAACACTTTGCTCCTCTGTTGTGGTTACGTGGTCGCGAAACGTTTTACGGTGTTTCTTGAACTTCTTCAAGATGCACCCTGCTCCCACTAACCCTTCTTGAAAGAAACTCTTTCTCCAAGAAGACACCGTGTCGGGCGACAAACACTTTGCCTTGTTCCCGATTATAAAAGTAATATCCCTTAGTTTCCTTAGAATATCCCACAAAGAAGCACTTGTCGATTTGGGTGTGAGCTTGTCGGTATGCGTTTTATATAAGCTTCGCATCCCCAAATTTTGAGGGAAGACAAACTAGGGGTTGCCACATCCATATCTCATATGGTGTCTTTTCAACCGACTTAGATGGAACTCTATTTAGTGTGAGCGCAGTTGTTTCAAGAGCATGTCCCCGGAAGGATAACGGAAGATCACTTTGGCTCATCATCGACCGTACCATGTCCAACAAGGTGCGATTTCTCCGTTCGGACACCCCATTCCATTGTGGAGTTCTGGCGGAGTCAGCGTGGAACAATTCCACAATCTTTCGAGATGATTACCAAACTCTTGGCTCAAGTATTCTCCTCCACGATCGATCGTAGAAACTTGATTGTTTTCCCTAAATGATTACGTACTTCATTCGGAATTCTTTGAACTTTTCAAAGGATTCGGACTTATGCCTCATTAAGTAGATATAACCATATCTACTAAAGTCATCGGTAAAGGTAATAAAGTCGATAACCACCTTTGGCCGTTGAGCTCATTGGTCCACATACATCGGTATGTACGAGTGCCAACAAGTCACTTGCTCTTTTCGTGTCCCGTGAAAGGTGCCTTTGTCATCTTACCAAGTAAACAAGACTCACATGTCTCAAATGATTCAAAATCAAAAGAGTGAAGCAATCCATCCTTATGGAGCTTCTCCATGCGTTTCGGTTTATATGGCCTAAGCGACAATGCCGGATAAACGTGGGGTTTATATCATTAGAGAGTTGCCTTTACGTATTAATGTTATAAATGGGAGACGCTTCAAGATTCAAAACGTATAATCCATTCACCAATGGAGCATGAAAATAGAACATATCTCGAGGTATATTGAACAACCATTGTTCATTGATCTAAAATCATATCCTTCCGCTTGCAAACATGAAGCGAAATAACGTTTTGACATAGTGTTGGAACACAATAACAATTATTCAATTCCAAAACTAATCCGAAGGTAGATGAAGTGGTGCTGTGCCGACGACAAGCGTAGCAACGCTTGCTCCATTGCCGACGCGCGGGTTCACCTCGCCCCTTCTCAATCCTCTACTTCTTCTCATTCCCGCAGCGATTTGCAAATATGAGCTACGATCCGGTATCAAATACCCAATAGTCGGTAGGTGAAGTAGCAAGATTAATGTCTACAACATTAATACCGAAGCGAAGTCGTACTTTGCTTCTTTTTGAGATCCTCCATGTACTTCTTGCAGTTCCTCTTCCAGTGGCTGTCTCCTTGCAATAGAAGCAAACAGCATCGATGCCGCCGACCCCTTCTTGCCCTTCTTTGCATTGGAGGCACTCGCGATCTCATCGGGAGTTAACTTCCTCTTGGTGCAAAGCTTCTTGACGGGTGGTTTGCGCTTAGCCTTCGCATCATCATCACATGATGACCATTCTTCGGATACTCTCCTCGGCTATCTTTAGCATCCCATGCAATTCAGCCAAGGTTCTATCCATATTGTTCATGTGATAGTTTAATATGAATGGCTCGAAACTCGGAGGGAGCGGCGGAGAATCACATCGTAGCCAACTCTTGGCTAAGGGAAATCCTAGTTTTCCGGACTCTCGATATAGCCAATCATCTTTATCACATGCGGGCGACGGGATTCCCCTCAACAAGCCGCACGCAAACAAGGACTTTGAGGTGTTAAACCTCTCGGCCCGAGCTTGGTTCTCAAACATGCCACGCGATCCCCGAATAATAGTGTCGCATCATCGCTCTCATATTGCTTGTGAAGCTCGGGGGACATTGTAGCTAGCATGAGACGGCTTATATCTAGGGCATCATTAGTGTGCTTCTCGTAAGCTCTCCGTGCGGTTGCGGTGGCATTATTAGGCAAATCCTCGGGATAGGGTACTTCAAGAACGTACTCCTTACGCTCTTGCTTGAGAACAATTCTCAAGTTGCGATACCAATCCATAAAGTTTGTTCCATTTAATTTTTCCTTTTCGAGAATAGATCGCAAGTTAAAGGTGCTGGGTGTAGTATTAGCCGCCATTTATTCTACAATGAAAAAGCAAAGTTTAGCACAATGTTTATGCTATGTCTATTGTTAAACAATTTAACATTAGACTCCCATTACGTATTTTCCACCTTCCCTCTAGGTTACGTATTGGGTCAAGATCCACATGTTAATTAATTTTCTAGTGAGCTTTGGCATCACTTGCTAGAAAATTAGTAACATCGATAAGCAACACCTTGCTAATCACATCTCTATGTGACTCTTGTTGTTGGTGTGGCATCTCCATGCCCCGAGCGCCAACCTATGCCCCAAGGCCCAAAACTGTTTTGATAGCCTTGTTAAGTAAACCAAATGCTCCTGCATGTATATATCGACATATACCCCCTCGTGTTATGATAGAGAATGACACTCTGCTTTGGCGACCTACCATTGACGAGCATAACGGTGACGGGTGCAACATTTGGAAGGGCATCATTACTACTTAATTTTGAGAGGGATGCTATCCTATCAAACAAACATATCACATATGAAAGCAAGAAGAATAGCATATAATGAAATAGTATGGCCCCCTTCACATGGTGATCTCCATCTCCATGTCGGCGCTGAGGATCTCCATCTTCGGCACCATCTTCCAAGTGTCGAATGCTTGATATCTTCAAACTAAGCTACTACTATAGAAGCTCTAATTGAAGATTACATCGACTCGCAGTCGTGAAAGAATATTACAAGCATTGCACGTATGAAAGAATATTACGGGGATTGCACATATGAAAGAATATTACATGCATCACATGCATCTCATTACATACAATAGGGCCATACCATCTCAAAGCATTCTCTACAAAAACAAGTTAGGCGTAGAAACGTTTTCGACCTATCGCAAAGAAACGGCATCGAGACGACCTATAAGGGGGTACGCACACGGCGGTACGCACACGACCTATAAGCGCCCGGAACACCACACAAAATTCATAGATCCAATCTATGAAATCGCTTACGGAAACCATGTCGGCATAATCATATTATGTTGTCCCGATACACTATCAAGGGAGATGGTTTGCGCGGGCAGGCAGCTAACAAGATCGGACTACGAGATAGCTTCGGCATAATCACATTATCTTGTTCCGATATACTATCAAGGAACGCTATCTCGAAGCCGACTCAAACCGAGTTATATGGAAATTGCTTCGACGTAATCACATTACGCCGTTCCGATACACTATCAAGAAACGCAATTACCATCAACTCTCCTCAACAAATCCCGTAAAACCAATTGATCTAATCAACCCGTGCGCAAAACTTGTTCCAGATCAATCTAAAACCCAAACTAAGAAAGATTAGCTCGATACCACTGAAGGGTTACGCGGAGGCTACGCTAGCCGAAAACAAAACTTTTTACCGCGCAAACCAGGAACAGTTGCAAGTAGGGGCCGGTAGATCGTTACCGATTGGAGTAGAGTGCGCGGAATAGCCAATCGGGGCAATCCGATCCGGAACAGTGTAGCCGATTCCCGGAGACGGCCGATTCGCCAATCAGCCGATTCGAGTCGTCCGGCCGCGTTCTCACGCCTCGCTCCGATGCGCCCGACCGCAACCGATTCCACCACGGCCGATCGCTCCGATTGCGGCCGATCCGGCCGATCAACGGCGCGCAACGTAGCGAGCGCCTCTACCGGTATCCACACGTCCGGGGACAGAACGCCGTACACCCTTGTGCTAGCACGCGATGCAAGGCTAGGGTTTGGCTCGAAAGTGGGGAGGGTTTCCGTGGAGATTGATCTCGGCGACTTCTGTTGCACGCGATGCAATTGACATGCCGCAGCTCTCCACCCCATCCTCCTTTATATAGAGTTGGCCGACTAGGACTAGTGGCCGATCGGGACTCTATTTTTGAATTGGATCTCATCCGTATCTCATAGAGTTGGCCGCCCACACGTCGTAAGCCCATAGGACTCTATCCGATCGGATCCCTATCCGATCGAGCCGTATCCGAGTCCAACTCGAATGCCTGTTCTTATCCCCTTAAGCGTGCGACCCTGTAGGTTCAAGTATACTCGGTTTCGGCTATAGTCTAACTTAGCCGATCGTCGGCTCGAGTCCAACTCAGCCGACCTGTCAATAGCGGCGCCTAGCAGCACATATTGACACCATAGTATACAAGAATATAATATCGGCTCTGAACCTGTAATGTGTACACAAATCCCTTTGCCTCACGATACCGGTTAAGCTATAGGCAAGATGTGTGCCATCCCTTCAATAACTTAACCATTCACTCGAACCGTATTGGATTATCATGCGTTGATTGACTCCTCAATCAACTTAGCATGGCCATGCATTTCCATAATCCATTACCTCGAGGGCCCGAGATATCTCTCCAAAGGAGGGGCAAATTCCATCTTGATCACTCACATCCCACTCCATGTTTCATAGCAAACCCGAAAACTACCTTTATAACTACCCAGTTACGAAATAGCGTTTGGTAGTCCCAAAGTAGGCTACTACACATGTTGGAATCCATGGTGATCTCAGGTCTAAGGACTTTGTACCAACACTACACGAGACAAACTAATGGCACATTAATTCTGTAGTGTCTCATGGTGGGTCTATCCAACAATGTGTTCTCCAACACATATGTCCATGTTTATTGATTTGGTATCTCCATACCCATGATCTATGAGACATGATCATCAATCAATAAATATGCCGATCTTAGAATCATATTTGTTCCAACAATATGACATATGATCAGGGATCGTTTAGAAATAGATTCATACATATCGAGTCTCATAAATAAGTCACGTACTTATTGATCAATGCAAGATGTCTATTTCATGGAACTGAATAACACTTTATTCATAAATACATAAACATTGACGTGATATCCAACATCTCCATGTTGCCTCTAGGGCATATCACTAACAGGTGCAGCTTCAATGGAAGTACCAGCAGCAGGGACAGGATTGGAGCGAAGTTGCTCTTCCAGCTGGTTGACCTGTTGTTTGCTCTTCCTGAGCTGTTCCTCCAACTCAACCAAGGCTTCTCCACGGGCCATGTAACGGTCAGAGAGCTGCTTGTACTGGGCACCGTTAGCCTGCAGCTGGGTCTGCAGCAAGTTGATCTGATCCTTGCAGTTCTGGTGTTCCTCGACCAGATCATTGAGGCATCGCTGCTGGTCCTCGATTTCGAGCAAAGCTTCTTCATAGCGAGTCATCTGTTTGCACTGCCGGGACGGACGAGTGACCATAGGATTATAGCAACGGGGTGGCTTCCATGGTGCGGATTGGGTTGCCTTCCTCCTGGTAAGGGTGGTGTACAAACTCAGTCACGGTGAGCTCAACATGGTGAATGGCGTTGAGGCAGAGAAATGATTCACGGGCTGCGTCCTGAAGAGCCGCTTCAACCAGATCTCGGTGGTAACGAGTGTGGAAGCAATAGGGTGTCTCGCTCCCCATGCAAGCTTCAACTGAAACTGCTGCTTCCCATACCGGGTATCCTTCGGTGCCATGCCTCCTAATCTAGTAGGTGGGTGCCTTTGGGTACCTTAGGCACCATAGCAATAACTGGAGTTGCGCCACGAATCCTTCATCCCGTGGAACGGTGATCTCCCAAACTCCGATATGGTCCGACATCTGCTTTTGAAAGCAACTTAGGGTCGGAGAGAGAGATAACATCAAAACAATTTGAGAGAAATGAGGATAAAGGTATAGGAAAAAGTATGTTTATCTTTCAAAAATAATTGTTTGCGAAATGATCCTACGTAGGGATATTTCCCTTTAGCCAGCTAGTCAGGGGTAGGGCGCCAGTTGGTCTTATCCTACAGGCGCATTGCTCTGGTACCAGCTCTGTGGACCCACGTTTTTGTAACGGGAATCTTTCGTGTTCTTAGTACCATTTCCCTGGATCGAGTAGTTTGGTACCCACGAAATACAGTACTGGATAATCAGGTGCACATGCACGAATAGTCTTACAGCAAAAGTATTACAATATAGGCCCGAAGGCAGTATCCAACATATAGGACCTCATAGTCCAGATACAATCAGAAGTAGAACTTAGGTAAGGCAGCGGAATGAAGGCAGCGGCTTGTCAATTGCCACAGGCAATGACCGGAGACTAAGACCTAGCAGGCGCCATCGGCTTCTTCGCCCTCCTGGTAGTAGGCATACGGATCCTCCAAGTCTTCATTACCACCATCTGAAGGTTTGTGCATATAGCAAGGGTGAGTACCAACCATACTCAGCAAGCCAACACGGAAGTGATGCATATGATAGGGTCATTCAAGAATGGCTTGGGTTCTTTTCCATAAAGCCAATTTTCACAAACCTTTTCACAAGCCTAACAGCTAGCCAAGTCAAGTTTTAGTTTCACAGTTCATTAAGTCGGTGGCGGTTCTGTCTACCATCCATCGTGATTCCAAGGATGGCTTCCCGCCTCCGGTTCGTCATGTTTTTCTGGGGAGTCCACCCCTTCTCGCATATCGAGAAGTTGATCCACCAGTGAATAAGAATCATCATGCAAACCCATCCAATCATTTTAAAGTTTAGAGTCTAGCCAAGCGAAAGTCTTGTCACGGTACTCAATATCCGCGAGCACGGCTCATCGAATAGACTGATTCATTCACACTGCAGTGGATGTACACTTTACCCGTACTCCGCGACTGCCAAACAAATGAGCCTACGTCTCAACACATGAGACGGTCACGGCAAAGCCTTTCAATAACCTCACTTTGGTAGTACTCGCTCCAAGAACTTAAACCCTCTTGCACTCTAGCCGTCCTTTTCTAGCAGTGTGAGGAGTTCTGGCGCTCCCGGGGTAAGGGAAGACTTCATTTATCAAGTTATGATTAATTTCGATTTTCAATCATCCATTCCGAATCTCATCTCATACAAAAGAACCACTATGCAAGGGTACCGCCTCCGCTCGGCTATTTACTCCGCTAGGTCTATACCCATTTGAGAAGTATGGTTGTACTGGCTCATTTCCCGGCTATCTCATGGCTCGGTCCTTAATTGACCAGGGTCGGCACTTGCCTTTTCCGGAATCCACCCAAATCATCCAGCCGCCCCAGTCTAAACATTTGTTTGGTACTTTCAGTTTTCATCAAAACTCATTTTATCATTCTCATGGCAATGTGGCGCTCACATCTCCACATGCCGTATCTCAACTACCTTCCCTAAGGTAGTTGCCCAAGCATAAAGCTCTTTACAAAATCATGAGTATGCATGAATCTACTAATAGCATGGCTAAGCATTTTGCCGAAGTTATTCTCCGGTTGTATGTATCACATCGAGGGTTGCAAGGAATAATTCTAAAGGTAATCAATAACAAGGCATGGCATAACAAGTATAGGTAATTCTTTGTGTATAGCATGCATGTTTAAAGTTTAAAATAACATCATTTCGCAGTCAGTAGCTTGTTCTTCGGATGCTATCCATACGTGCGAAAAGAAAGATTGAATTCGATCAGAATTCAATAAGAACGAATAAAATATCAAGAAAAACCATAAAAGACTCTAAATCTCTACCCTGCGATTTTATTCGAGTTAGGGAAGGAATTTGAATGAAATCCGATTGAAAAAACGAGTTAGGGTTGTTTTTAAGGTTTTTGCCAAAATACCGATTAAAGATAAGGCGAAAGCCAATAAATGTCGTTTGAAAGGATTTTCCATTTAGATGTGGTGAGTTAGAAGGCCAATCATATTTAAAAAGGCAAGGAGTAATAATTAAACTCTCAAGAAGATTTACGCAAAAAGCGAAGTACCGAAAATCTTATTTTGGAATCCAAATTTTCTTCGAGGGAAACATATGAGAAAACCTTATATTTTTGCACAAATATTTCCCAAAAGTTCCTCAAAAATATTTCCCAATTTGTCTAGAATTTTTCCCCATTTTTCTATTTTTTCTCTCCTTTTCTTTTCTTTTTCTTCTTTTCCTTTTTCTTTTCTCCCTTTTTTTTCTACCCGACGCTGTTCCTTCTCTCTCCTATACGCGAGGGCATCTACCCCCCCCCCTCCGGCGCCCGGCCGAGCGGCAGTGACGGCGCGGCGTCCCCGGCGAATGGTCACCTCGGCGGCACGAGCTAGGTGCAGGAATGGAAACGTGGGTCATTCACCGACCGGCGGCAGGCGGCGGCGAGCCTCGGTGAATGGCGGAAGGCGGCGAACACGGCGGCGGCATGGCTCGGCAAAACCCGGTGCGGCTTCGGCGGTTTTCCGGTGTGGGCCAGGAAGAAGAGAGGAAGGGATGGTGGCGGCAAGGTGTGGAGGAGAAAGGGGAGCTTGCTCTCCCTTTTATACACGATGGGGGCGCACGGGAACGGCGGGTGTCGGGCGGCCACGCGGCGGTCGGCTGCTGAGCGCGCGCGTGCGTGCGCACGTCGCGGTGACGTGGCTGACGCGTGACCGTCCTGGCGACGCTGTGCGGGCATGTATGTGACACTGGCGAGCGGCGACTTTGGCGACCGCGGGATGGTGCGGCGTTGGCGTGGACTTTGCCCGTGCGAACGCTGACGCGGGCAGGTACGACGACAGCATGGCGCGCGCGTGCGGGCAGTACGGTGATGACTTCGGCGTGCAGGGCGATCGTCGGCGGCGTGGCGGCGGCATGGCGCGGGCGCGCGTGCGATGCGGCGCACAAGCGCGGGCGGCGGCTGGCTGTGCGGAAACGTGGTGACGCGACGAGTACAGCGAGTAATTCCAGAAGAAACTCTTACGCAACTGAACTGGCAAATAAGATCGAAAAACACGATAAGAAGCAATAACTCCAAAAGGTTTTTGTGAGTTCCGATTTTTAAATTCTGATTTTCAGGGTGTTACACTTGTTGACTACGGTGGTTATACTCAACCTTGCAATTTTCACCCTTTCAGAAGTGTAGTGCTTCTGAGTTGAAGATGGTGTTAGAAGACCAAGGCTCACACCCTAGTTGAGTTTGCCTGTGGAGTGGAGCTGAAGCCCCGCTAGTGTCGTCTTTCTTTTCCGCTGCAGTTTTTGGGTGTGAGGACTAAGAGCCTTTTCAGTAAGTATTTTTATTTTTATGCTTTTCTTTACGTTTGGATCTGTGTATTAATTTATTGTTTTGTGTACCCTGGTTGATTCCTGGACAGGGATTTAATACGCAAAATAGTCTGGAAATTTTGGCTAAATTTCTGGGTGTGGCAAGTTGGTATCAGAGCGATCTCGATTGAAGGTTGAGCCACATGGTCAAACCCTAAGGACAAGTTTGCAAAAACCTTATTTGCGAAAATATCTCTTCTATCCCTTTGGAGTCTCTGCAAAGTGATTTGTAAAATTTCTCTCCTTCCCCCTCCACCTCTCTTAGCTGTTAAACCTGGAGGACGAACTCAGTCGTTCGTCAACCGGTGGAAATCAAGTCAAGCTCCAAGCTTGAAGCAAGCCGATCAAGCCAAGCAGCCGAGTCAGCGCTTCTCGAGGATCGAGCGAAGTTTTCCCGGAGCTCACCTAGAACCCAATCTTTCCCGGAAGAGTAGCATCGATAGTTCCTATGTCGTGTGTTGTTTGCTGTCTGCAGGTGTACGGCTCACATCAGTGGTGGGGATGTGACCATATTAGGTTGTTTTCTTAATCAACTTGAAGAGTAAAAGTCTACCCACATCAGATCAGTAGATAAATGGGTTAAGGTCTTATCTTTAGCAACCCCTCTCTTCCACACCTTTCGTCTGGGCAGCTGTTGGTCAGTGCCCGAGGAAGTGTCATCAACCACAGTACCCTCAGTAGTGTGTTGAGGCCAGAAACCTTCGGGTCATATCAGATTGCAATCAAGAGCCTGTGCAGGAACCCTGTCCTTGTTCAGTTTCTGGTTCCCCAAGATCATATGTTGAATCCGCAAGCAGTGAATACAACAGATACAAAGCCAGATACAGAAGACGTAGCAGTGGTACTGATGGTCACAGATGCAAGCTCGGAAATCAAAATCAAGATCAAATCCGTTACATTCCATTGCAAGCACCTATATGGCTATCGTCAGTAGGTAGTAGTGTCCCCAGCAGGCCAACAGATGTGAGTCACCATCAACCTCAGAACTCACAAGTGTTACCCAAAGCGATTATGGTGTACAATGACAACTTTTGCAAAAGTGTTCGACCGCGCTTGGAATTTGTATGCCAAGACACCGACTAATGATGAGGTCTTAATCATAAGAGAAGTGAAATTTTTGGATCAACTACTCGGCAAAAATTTTAGTGCACCGCGGTCCAACTTTACAAAGAGAAATGTCACACGTTCCTTGTGTGAGGGAATAGTTCATGTGCTTAAGGACCATTAATTGAAGTCAATACTAGCAAAGACAATGGAAGACTAAATGATATCCTTGCAACCCATCCGTCAACTCCTGGTCATCAATAACAACAATAACTATGTTTTTCGCTCTCCAACCAACTCCAACCACCGTGGCAACCAACGACTTTAAAAACAACACTTTTAACCGAGTTCCTCAGTTATTACATGTTTCAGTTCCTATGTGAGCATGCATGACTAAAAAAAGGTATATCATAATCAACCAAGGTTGGATTGTTTTAATGATCTTGAGCTGAGACACCGCCGCAACAACTATCCGATTCAAAGAAAGTCAGTCCACCGCTATTTTAATTGTGGGAAAGACAAGTAATTACTAAAAAAGTAGTTCAACGCAAAAGTATCAACGTCATCAAGTTACCGACATCGTCCGTCACCGTCTCAACTCTCTAGTTGCCTCACCCCAACACAGAGTGGTCAGGTCCAGCCCTAGGACACCAGGAAGACGAGAGGCACCAACCGTCACTGAAATGTGAAGTTTCTATCTCAACAATTTGTCACTAAGAGCACCAGCAGAAGCTATATTATTCCACCGGCAACCGCTCCGAAGCTACAGTACCAACACCAATAGGGCAAGCAGTGCCAGGAAAAACAGTTGTCTGGTCCAACTGCAAATAAGATAGTACAAATCCCCAGCTACACCTACCAAGCAAGGTCTCAAGCAACAGTTCACCCGATTGTCGTCAACCCTAGCGAGACACCCCATGTCGTTCCAACTCAACAACCTAACAAGTAATCACAGGAAAGTGGCAACAACAATAGCAAGGTTTTGTCTGCTTCAGCTACTAAGAAGATCGACATTTCTCTAAGGAAAAAAATCAATTGTCAAGTCATTGATCTAATTTGAACCCATCAGTAATCATTAAAAAGAACGAGTCAACCGTGTAAGGACCACCAAAGGAAAAAAACCATACCAACCAAAATTTCTACCAGCAGAAGTCAGCAATGGTCTACAAGTCTTGGGTGTGCAAGAACCGCTCATGACACCCAGAAGTTTCATGACAGTTATGTAATAGGAGGGAACATTGAGTAAAGCATGGGTCAATCTATACACTACGATGGAAAACAAAAAAAATCAACCCGGTCAGAATCAGGAAGGGGTAGATTCCATACCTATTAATAGTTGTGCTAGCAGTGGTCAATAGCCGTCTTTAATTATTTGGTGTTCAAGTACCTTCCTTGTGCATAGAAGACTTATTACAGTTATGTACTTGAAAGAGGAAGAAGAATAAGAGTACGAGACAGATAATTTGTTCCATCCCTCAGGGTTCATATTGTGTAGCCAAAAAAAGTGGATAGACTTGTGTATCTGACAATGTCACAAGGAACTTATAGTTTCTTTGTCGGGTCGGTGCAGTTTTGTCAAGACTAAGAATCTAATTGCCAGTAAAGAAAAGATTTGGTAAGACAGTGAAGTAAAAGTGGTTAGACTACAGCGACACTCGACAAGGCGAGTTCTCTTTGAAGGACAATATAAGTGATACCTCATGAGGATGAAAAGGGTAATGAAATAGTCTAAAGCAAAACCATAAAAGGGTTGTCAGAGTAATAAGTGGTAACTGCACCCTAATGGTGAGCATTGATTGATAATGGTTTCTTTATTTCCAGACTATCGTTACAGTCTCTGGAAAACCACCTCGGTGTTTCCTAGGAAGAGGACAACGGAATTGCTTCATCATCCCTGCCTAGAATAAATGGATGCAGAGATTAAGTCATACAATACAGTCCACAGAGCATGCGATAAGAGAATCATTCCTTGTGAATCAATTCTACCCAAGGTATGAAAGTGAGCTTGTTTTGGTCAGAGAATAGAAACTCGAGGCAGCATCACGGGCAGTTTTCAGCAGACGTACAGATTTTGGTATTGTGCGGAGAAAGCAGCTGCAGAACTTATGGTCTATCAACCCAGAGGAGTCACTAAAAGATAAGCAAAGAAGTGGAATGCTATATCTTGGGGTTAACCTTTTGAGCTTGATTCGTTAAGTGATCAGTGTTTGTTTCAAGAAAGGAATATCAACTACACGTTATGTTCAGGCAGATGGCACCAAAGTCAGGTCAGAAGCGGAATAGGCAGGTCAGCAATTGCACCCAATGGAAAAGTCAATCAAAAGTCAGTTCAAAAGTTGCATGAGAGTCATTCTTATGTGTAACCTCCCATCATCATTTGAGTGTCGAGTTTTAGGAGTCTCTAGAATGGAAGGGCATAGTCTTTTCTTCATTTCGATCGATCGATGGAGTATCCAATGTTCAGAGTCAAGGTTCTTGGTAAATCACAGAAATGTCGGTCAACCTCAAAGATGGAGTACAATTGATTCACGGTCAGGCGAAAGCTTAACCACTGGTTTTAAAGGCGAGATCGAAGACGAGTTTAGTTATATCTTGTTATCGTTCGTTTGGAGGTTCGACCACGCGAAGCAGATTGAGTTGTAACCAAAAGAGTCAGTTGCGAGCCGTTATCGGGGCTATACCGATCACAAGTTAGCAGGTTCAAGTCTAAGGCACACCCAAGCTGTCGTGTCAACAGTCCAGTCTAAAGAAGCATCATTTGAGAACAGTCACAATCCAGATGAAAGATCGATCGAGCAGCTTCTTCAAATACTTGATGTTGGGTCGAGAGCAGTTTACAGAAAAAAAGAATTTCAGGGTCTATGTGTTCACGAAAGTTACTTCCAAGGTCTCGAAAAAATACCACCAATTACTGGTCAGCAGGAGTGAGTTCTTAGCTTGTCAAGTTTGTCAATATTAATAGTGCAGTTCGAGGAAAGTAAGCACTTGAGTCCATGAAATCCGGTCAGGGTCAGAACAGGAAGGACCAACCAGTTTAGTTTGGTTTGTGAAGCCGTAGAACACCAGGGTTGAATCCAGTCAGTTCGTTTGTGCAAGTTTGCAACCAGTCGTCGCACAGGTTTGGTCAGTCAATCAGTCAGTGTGAGCCAGAAGAAACCGTAGAGGTTAGCAAGCCAACCCAATCTCACCCTACCTTTTTCTTTCTAGCCCGAATCTCGGGACAAGATTCTGTAAGGGGGTAGATTTGTCATAGCCCGATTTTCGTTCGGGATTAAAAATCATCTAATAAATCATTTCCTAGAAAATAAATAAAATAAAAAGCATTGTAATCAAGTGAAACTATTAAGGAAATTAAATTTTCTTTTAAAATCATGGTTGGAAATATTTTTTAAAATATTCTCCATGCCCTAAAATACTCTCGAAATTTTTCGTGAAATTGTAGAGCTCCATAAATAATTTAAATAATATAAAGAACACTTTAATAAATATTTAAATAAATTAATTTATCTTTAAATGAGGTGGAGATGTTTTTATTAAATACTTTGGGTGTTCATCTATTTTTAGGAATTTTCTGGAATTATTTGAGCACGAAAGTATTTATAGAAAATAAAAGCTCTTTTATGGATTAATTTAAAATGAAAAACAAATTTAAACTCCTTTCTCGCCCTTGCGACACCGTCGGCCCAATCCTTTGAAAAGTCTGCATTGCCTCCCTGCAGCCCTCCTTCTCCCTCTCTCCTTAGCCCGAAAGTTGGCCCGTTCCGTTTCTCCTTTGCGCAAAAGTCCACCTTGCCTCACACTCTCCAGGAGCCAGCGCGTGCGGGCCCGCCGTCGGTCTCTCTCCTCTGCCAGAGCCGCCGACAGGTGGGCCCTACCTGTCGGGGTCGTCCCCATCCTCCCACCGCGCCTTTGCCGCCGTTGATCTCGCGCCGCGCCAAATCCCGGCCGAGCCACGCCCGCGCTTGCGCGCATCTCATGACCGCTCGCCGCCGCTTTTCCCGCTCGTGCGTGCCCGCTCAACCGACCAACACTGATTTTCCCACCGCCGCCAAATCCACTCCGTTTTCCCTCCGCCGCCCGAGCTCCCCGTGAACCCTAGCCCCCTCCCCGCGCTCCTCCTCGCTCCACCGCTCGCCGCCAGACTCCGGTCACACGCCGTCGCCGCTCCAAGCACAGCCGTCGCACACTGAGGGCACCGCTGCACTCCCCGCGCCACACCGAACCTCGGCCGCTGTGTCCCACCTTCGCGTCATAGCCAGAACCCCCCTCCCCGCCGTGTTTCCCGAGCCGCCGCTACCCCGCTCGCCTCCAGCCATTGTTTTCTGCCGCCACGCCGCTTCCCAAGCATCGTCAGTTCACTCTCCGGCTTTGCCGCGTCTCACCGTCCCTCGGCACCCACTCCCCGTCTTCGGCCGCCGCCACAACGCCCGTCGTCGAGCGCTCGAACGCCGGCGCCCGCTCGTCGTCGCCCGTAACGTCCCACCCTTCCGGTGGGGCCCCTACATCTGGAAGCTCTCTAGAATCTTAGGCGCCTCACGGACCAACACCGAGTCTTTTCGCGCACTTTGTCCTCACTCATGCGCACCGAGAAGAACTTCCCGGTCGGTCACCCATCCCCAAATTGCTCTAGGCCAAGCACGCTTAACCTTAGAGTTCTTTGGAGATGAGCTTCCGGAAAAGAAGTTGCAACTTGTTGGTATGAGTATTCTATTAATCCTATTAAGCCCTGGGCCAGAATGTTACATCCACCCCTTAGAGACCCGCGTCCTCGTCGGTCAACCCTGAACCAGAACCTCCCTCTTGGCCATGTCCGTGCGTCCAGTGCCGGCGCATGTACCATGTCGTGTCCTCTCGGGCCCACGCGCCATGCGCACCATGCCGCGCAAGCGACCCGCCACGTGCCCCATGAAACCGTGAGGTCGGCTCACGATACCACACGTAACGTCCCACCCTTCCCGGGTTGGGCCCGCCTACATCTGGAAGCTCTCTAGAATCTTAGGCGCCCTCACGGACCAACACCGGTCTTTTCGCGCACTTTGTCCTCACTCATGCGCACCGAGAAGAACTTCCCGGTCGGTCACCCATCCCCAAATTGCTCTAGGCCAAGCACGCTTAACCTTAGAGTTCTTTGGAGATGAGCTTCCGGAAAAGAAGTTGCAACTTGTTGGTTATTCTATTAATCCTATTAAGCCCTGGGCCAGAATGTTACATCTGCTCTGTGGACCCCCGATTTTGAATCGGGAATCTTTCGTGTTCATAGTACCATTTCCTGGATCAAGTAGTTGGTACCCACGAATGCAGTTACGGATAATCAAGTGCGCATGCACGAATAGTTTTACAATACCATTATTACATAAATAGGCCCGAAGGCATTGTTCATCCCACAGGACCTTATGGTCCGAATACAATATAAAAACGAGTTTAGATAAGGCGGCGGAAAGAGGCGGCGGCTTGTCCATTGCCACGAGCAACGACCGGGACTAAGGTCTAATATGCGCCGTCGGTTCCCTCGCCTCCGGGTAGTACGCGTAGGGGTCTTACGGATCTTCATTTCCATCGTTGGAGGTTTGTGCGTATAGCAAGGGTGAGTACCAACCGTACTCGGCAAGTCAACACGAAATTGATGCATATGATAGGGTTATTCAAAGAACATGGCTAGGGTTATTTTTGCGTAAGGCCAGTTTTCACAATTCTTTTCACAAGCCTATAGTCTAGCCAAAGCAAGTTTTAATTTCATAGTTCATTAACCCGTCGACGGTTCGTCTACCATCCATCGTGATTCCAAGGATGGCTTCCCGCCTCCGGTTCGTCATGATTTTCGGGAGTCCACCCCTTCTCGCATTCTCGAGAAGTTGATCCGCCCCGAATAAAATCATCGTGCAAACCCATCCCAGCATTTTTAGTTCAAAGTCTAGCCAAGCGAAAGTCTTGTCACGATGCTCAATATCCGCGAGCACGGCTATTCGAATAGATTGATTCATTCACCTTTGCGGTGGATGTACACTTTACCCGTACTCCGTGACAGCCCAACAAATGAGCCTACGCCTCAACACATGAGACGGTCACGGCAAAGCCTTTCGATAACCTCGCTTGGCGAGTACCCGCTCCATGAACTTAAGCCCTCATGCACTCTAGCCGTCCTTTTCTAGCGGTGAGAGGAGTTCGCGCACCGGGGTAAGGGAAGTCTTTTCGAGATCTTTAAGTTTAATTAACATCGGTTCAATCTCACCATTCATAACAAGGCCGCAGCCTAATCCTCATCCCATAACCACATCATAGAGAACCATCTATGCAAGGATACGCCTCCGCTCGGCTATCTAGTCGGCTAGGTCTATACCCATTCGAGAAGTACGGTTGTACGGCTCGTTTCCGGCTATCTCATGGCTCGGTCCTTAATTGACCGGGTCGGCACTTGCCTTTTCCGGAATCCACCCAAATCATCCGCGCGCCCAGCCTAAAACATTTGTTTAGTACTTCAAATTTTCATCAAATGTAATTCATCATGGTCATGTGGCGCTCATGTCTCCACATGCCGATCTCTACTACCTCCCTTAAGGTAGATGCCCAAGCACAAAGCTTTTTCATAAAGTCATGAGTATGCATAAATCTAAGTAGAGCATGGCTAAGCGGTCTTACCGAAGTTATGCTTCGGTTATTTGTATCACATCGCGAGTTACAAGGAGTAATTCTAAAGGTAAACAATAGCAAGATATGGCACAACAAGTATAGGTGACACGGTAAAGCATGCATGTTTAGAGTTGAAAATAACATCATTTCGCAATTGGGGTCAATATGTTCAAAGGGTGTGAAGACTTGCCTTGCTCGTACGCTTCTTGAGTGGGGTCTCTGCGGGGTCGGCGTTCGCCTCCTCGGTCGCTAATCACACGAGCGAAAAGGAAAAGAAAAAAAATGGATTCCAGTGAAAATCCGAATAGAACGAACGAAAAGCATGAAAGATCATAAAGAACTTTCCAAACCATCTTCCCTTACGACCCTAATCAAATTACGGAGGATTTTATGAAGCAATTTAAATATCGAATGTATATGTCGCAAAAGGGGTTGATCGGGATTTATATGAGATAGTTTATAATTCATTGAAAAGATCCTAGATTTGTGAATATGAACTAAGTGAATAAACGGGCCTCACGAGAGATATATAAATATTTTGGAAATTTATTAGATTAAAAGTTTGAGGTCTAAGTAAATGTAGACTTCGTAATTATTTGCAAAGAAATTTTAAAAAAAAAGTAAATAAATAAACCCCTTAAAAAGGTGCAAAATCTTTGTAAATAGAGTTTTAGAATAGTTTAAAAGAGTATAAATATTTTCCTAGGATTTTTAATAAGCTTACTCTTATTTTTAATCTCCTTAGAAAAATAAAAAAATTTCCAAAAATTTTGCCTAAGCGGGATCGAACTGCGCCCTTCCTTCACTCGGCTCGGCTCAAACCCGAGCCAGCGAGCCGTTCTCTCTCTCTCTACTCCTTCTTTCTTTTTCTTTCTTCCTTCATCTCCCCGCGAGGCGCGGCGCGGCATGGCCGAACGACGGCGAGGGGATCGGAGCTCGGCATCTAGCTAACCCTACACCATCTACATGACGCGGGAGTCCGTTTTGAGGCGCGGTTGGGCTAGGGAGGCGGCGGAGCGGTGCAGCGGCGAGCGGGCGGCGGCCCAAGCAGAGGGTTCGGCGGCGAAGGCGCACGGTGCGGCGGCACTCCGGTGACAATGCGGCGAACCAAGGGGTCCTAGAGGATCTACGGAACACGGGGGTGCTAGCTAGGGGTCGGCTTGGCCGAAAGGGCGGTGGTGGTATGGCGACGTGCGCACGGCGGCGGCCAAAACAGAGGTTCGGCGGCGCTCGTCGTCGGCGATTTTCGGCGGCTATTTGGCTCGGGAGACTTGGGGAAATATAGCCTGGAGCACGTAGATCGTGGACGTACCTTCAATTCCGAGGAAATCAACCGAGGGCGACGAATTTTGAGGTTTGCACCGGGCGGCCGAGTTAGGGTTCTTTCGACCCGTACTCCGATCTCTTGCGAAATTCTAGCGCTATGGTGAACGGATTTTGGGGAAAATTGGTGAGGAGCTAGTTGAGACAGGTATGGCACAATTTTTGTGTTGTGAGTTTCGGCCGAGGAGTGCTATATATAGTTGACCACGCGAGCTCGAACTCGGCGGCCATGGCAGCGAGCTAGGGTGACGCACGCGCGAGTAGGGGAGGGGTGAGGCCGGCGCACGGTGGGCATGGTTACGGCACGAGACGGAATGGCACGATGGTACGGCGCGGCGTGGGCGCGCGGCCACGGCGCGGCATTGACGCGCGCGCGCGCCGTGGTACGGCGAGGCGGCGCGAGCACATGCGGCGGCGTACGGGCGAACCGGCGACGTCGGCGGCGTGGCGACGGCATGGCGCGGGTGCGTGGCGTGCGGTGCACGGCGTGGCGGTTGTGCGAGGACGCGGTGACGTGGGCGACGGTACGACGCGGCATGGCACGGGCGCGCGTGTTGACGCGGCGCACAGGCGCGAGGACGTCGTCGAACACTGCATACGCATGAACAATGTACTTTCTCTATTTTCCCGAATTTTGAAATCCTATTTTCTATTTCCATTTCCTTCCACTCTAAAAATTCAAAACAAATTTCAATATTTCCAAAATAATCTTGAAATTATATTTCCAAACTTTTTCCCCCACTTTTTATTTTTCAAAATATATTTTTCCTATTTTTATTTCTCTCTTTTTAAAAATCAATAATTTGGGATTTTTAAATTCATATTCCTTGTCAAAAATATTTTTATTCCAAATCCAACTGTTTACTATTTTTCTTCCACCAGTTAGGGTTTAAACCAAAACATATTCTTTTCAAGAATCTTTTGTAAATCTCCAAAATTAATATGTTTACCCCTCTCAAAATTCATATCTATATATTTATTTTTAAATTATTTCCCAGCGGGGTCTCAAGCTTAGGGGTTTAATTCAACTTCATTTCAAAGCAGTTCAGGAAAAATTCTTACGCAACTGAATTGGCAAATAAAATTGAAGAACACGATAAGAAGCAATGATTCCAAAAGTTTTTGCGAGTTCCGATTTTCACGTTCCGAATTCTACTCCTTCGATTTTCAGGATGTTACAAACCTACCCCCTAACAATAAATCTCGTCCCGAGATTTCTTACCGGATTCTTGAATAGGTGTGGGTATTCCGTCCTCGGAAATTTTCGCTCTCCCGGTAGCTTCTTCTTCGGTGTGATTACTCCATTGTACTTTGTACATGCGCCACGACTTGGTTCGTGTCTTCTTTTCGCTTCGTCTAGTATCTTGATTGGATGTTCGGGTAGGTAAGATCCTTGTGGACTTGGATGGTTTCTAACGGGGTTTGTTCTTCGGTACCCGCAGACATTTCTTCAGCTGCGATACGTGGAATACGGGTGGACATCCGAGAGATTCTCAGGCGTTCCAATTGGTAGGCCACTTCTCCCCTCCTAGCGCTTATCGGGAATGGGCCCACATATCGTGGTGCGAGTTTTCCTTTGACTTTGAATCTCGTGTTCCCGTAGGGGTGAGACTTTAGATATACGTAGTCACCCTCTTTGAATTCCAATTCTCTTCGTCGAGTGTCCGCGTAGCTCTTCCGTCGTGATTGAGCGGCTTGTAGTCGGTCCCGAATCGGCGAACCTTTTCCTCGCCTCCTTGATTATGTCGGCCCGAATACGGTTCGTTCACCGGTTTCGACCACATTAATGGGGTTCGACATCGGCGACCAAATAGAGCTTCGTTTGGCGACATCTTCAACGGCTTGATAGCTATTGTTGTAAGAGAACTCGGCGTATGGCAAGCATTTCTCCCAATCCTTGGTGAAATCCAATGCACGGAGCTCTCGGCATATCCTCCGGTGCTTGGTTCGTCCTTTCGATCCGCCCATCGGTGCGTGGATGATAGGCGGTACTGAAAGCGAGATGACTTCCGAGTGCCTCGTGGACTTTGCTCCAAAAATGGGATGTGAATTGGGTACCACGATCCGATATGATCCTCTTTGGTACACCGTGAAGACATACGATCCTACTCATATATAGTTCCGCTAGCTTGGCACTTGTTGTAGTTAGTCTTCACCGGTATAAATCGCGAGTCTTGGTAAGCCGATCCACTATTACCCGGATGGAATCGTAGCGTCGTAGTTTTGGGTAGTCCCACTATGAAATCCATGCCTATCTCGTCCCATTTCCATTCGGGAATCTTGAGTGGCTGCAGCAAACCAGCTGGGCGTTGATGCTCAGCTTTCACCCTTTGGCATACATCGCACACCGCTACATATTCGGCTACATCCCTCTTCATATTAGGCCACCAATATTCTCCTTTCAAATCTTGGTACATTTTCGTGCTTCCGGGGTGTAACGAATAGGCCGATTCGTGGGCTTCCTTTAAGATCAATCCCCTCAAACCGCCTCGTTCGGCACACGATTCTTTTCTTGTACCACAGGATTCCCTTGTCATCCACCGAAAACTCCCGAGCGCGTCCGGCGCCATGCGTTCCTTGATTTCTGGGTCTCCTTATTCCCTGTTTGGGCTTCCTCGATTTGAGTTCTCGGTAGGGGTTGGATCTCCAATGAGTTCACTTCTCCGTGAGGAATCGGGTGCGATTGAGTCGGTCATCTCTTCTTGAAGTTATTGGACATACCTCCTAATTCCATGTGATTGCATTGGGCTTTGCGGCTCGCGCATCGGCCACTACATTTGCCTTGCCGGGATGGTAATGGATTCCTAGATGTAATCCTTGATCAACTCCAGCCATCGCCTCGTCGTAGATTGAGATCAGTGAGTAAAGAAATATTTTAGGCTCTTGTGATCGGTATACACATCACGGTGGTTTCCGATCGATAGTGTCTCCGATCTTCAATGCGTGTACAACCGCGGCTAATTCCAGGTCGTGTGTGGGATAATTCTCTTCGTGAGGTCGTAAGCGTCGCGAGGCGTACGCCACGACCTTTCCATCTGCATCAATACTCCTCCCAATCCTTGCCGGGATGCATCACAAGTACATCACGAAGTCCTTCCGGTTGTCGGGTAAGGTCAAGATTGGAGCAGTGGTTAACTTTTCTTTTAATTGGTCGAAGGCTTTTTGGCACTTCTCATTCCATTCAAACTTCTTTTCCTTCTTCGAAGTTGAGTCATAGGTCGGGCTATCGTGGAAAACCCTTCGATAAACCGTCGGTAATAACCGGCCAAGCCCAAGAAACTCCGAACTTCATTCGACTTGGGTGCCTTCCATCCCGTAAGCTTCGACCTTGGCGGGGTCTCTGCTACTCCTCCGGCTGAAACCACGTGACCAAGAAAAGCGACTTCCTTGAGCCGAACTCACATTTGCTGAACTTTGCATACACTGGTGCTCTCGTAGCTTTTCCAAGGTACTAGTCGTAGATGCTCCGCGTGTTCCTCATCGTGTTTGGAGTAGATAAGTATATCGTCGATGAACACCACCACGAATTTGTCCGGGTATTCCATGAATACCTTGTTCATCGAGTTCATAAAGTAGGCGGGGCATTGGTCAATCCGAAGGACATCACGTGAACTCGTATAAGCCGTAACGTGTAGAGAACGCCGTCTTAGGAATATCTCCGCTCTAATCTTCAGCGATGATATCCCGACCGTAGATCAATCTTTGAGAACACCTGTGCACCCTTAAGTTGATCGAATAGGTCATCGATCCGGGCAGCGGGTACTTGTTCTTGATGGTTACTTCATTCAGCGATCGGTAGTCCACACACATTCTCATACTCCCATCCTTCTTTTTGACAAAGAGTACGGGGCTCCCGGGGAGAAGAGCTGGGGCGTACAAATCCCTTCTCTTGTAGTTCCCTTATCGCTTCTTGAGTTCCTCCAACTCGTTGGCGGCATTCGATAAGGCCTCTTGGATATGGGGGCGTACCGGGCATTAGGTCGATGATAAACTCTATGTCGCGATCCGGGGCATTCGGGCAATTCCTCGGGAAACACATCCAGGTATTCTTGTACTACGGCATTCCACCTAGAGGTAGCATGGTGAACACTCCCGCAGCTTGTTCACATAGCTTTGGGTTTTGATCCATAGTTATGCTCATCGGTGATCCCACGGGGTGGATACCGTGACTTCCCTTCGATTGCAGTCTATAATTCCATTATTTTTGGTCAACCAGTCCATTCCGAGTATGACATCTATGGTTTGGGGCGATAACACCATAAGGTTTGAGAGAAACACCACGTCTCTAATCCGTATGGGCACATTAATGCAGGCATGGGGTACGGTTATGTCTCCCCCAGGTGAGTGTACCAACATAGGCCTCTTAAGTGCTACTTGGTGTAGGTGGTGTTGTTTGCTTACTTGGGAAGATATGAATGAATGCGAGGCTCCGAATCGAATAAAACTTTAACTGGTGTAGAGTTGATAGAGAACATACCCATCAATACGCTCTGGTCCTCCTGTGCTTCTTCTGCCCGCACATGATTCACCTGGCCACGTCGAAACCCGGTGGCAGCCTCGTTGGGTAGCGGGGTCTGAGCAGGACCTCGTCTCTGCCCGCGGGGGGGGTTCCTCGGACGGGTGTTGCATTGGCGCCGGTGCGCACGAGGGTGTTGCGTGGTTTTGGGCAGCTATTGGAGTAATGCCCTAATTCCCCGCAGTTGAAACAGCTCACATTCCTTCTTCCTGGAGCGGCTAGGGTTGGTGCGGGTGTACGAAGCTATGGTGTAGCTGACCTGTTGACATGGTCGGAAGCGAGAGAACGTCCGGTTGCCGGAACATTTGGCTTCCATCCAGACGGGGTGGCTCCCTTGGGGCGTTGTGGCGTTCCCTGGAATGGGCGAGCCATAGCGAGCCTCCTTTTGCGATTATTGTCTACCACCTTCGGTCATGCTCAAGTCGGACGACCTTGTTGATGAGGCTTTGGAAACCGGTGTGATCCCGCCCGATCATTGGTCCCCTCGGTTCGTCATTTAGTCCTTCAATGAATTTGTCTATCTTTTCTTCCTCGTCCGCAGTCACTTGGTGGCATAACGGCAAGCTGGGTAAATTTGTTCGGATATTCTTGTACCGAGGTGTTCCCTTGACGCGTCTGCGGAACTCGTTCTTCTTCATCCTCATTACGCAGTGGCACGAAATTCTCACGGAACGCATCCGTGAATTCCTCCCATGTTGGCTCGCCGGCGTCTTCAGCTCGTGTCTCCTTGTAGGTGTCCCACCGTCACTCGCGGTCCCTCCGTGGTTAGTAGCGAAGACAACTCTATCGCTTCTCGGACTCGACGAGGGTTAACTTCTTCTCTATCACTCTTAACCAATCTTCGGCGTCCATAGGTTCTTCGGCCGTGGAAAAAGTGGGCGGCTTAGCTCTCATGAATTCCCCCAGATTTGATCCTCCTCGACCTCCTTGATTGTTAGCAATCGCTTGGAGTAGCTGGGTCTGCAATGCCATGACCTCCGCCGGGTGGAGGGTTGGGTTCCGGCGGGTTTTCGTTGGTTGCCGCGGCTCTGCGACGATGTGCCATCGAAGAAGGGAGATAAATTAAGAGAGCGGACTAGTTTAAGTTATAGTTCACCGAAATTTTTCTTCAAGCTCTATCGAATGATCTCCAATCCACGAGACAAGGTGAAATAATAATAAGCATACGAATTAAGACATCGCAAGGCGATGCTTAGGTTCACATATTACATAAGGGGGTACAGGGACTGTACACACGCAGTCCTTCATGCCAGGATAACAATTATATCGTCCAACTAGATCAACTAATTAAGGGTAAACAGGAAGTGCTGACGAGGAAGGTCCTCCCGCCTAGTCCTCCATCCATCCGCAAGAGCCGAGCGCCGGAAGTGGGTGGTCTACCGAAGCAAACCGAAGTCCCCACGGCTCGGAGGTGGTGGCCTCGGAGTCACGCCGAATCTTCCGACTCGGTGGCCGCGTACTCTTGCGAGCAGTCTGGCGGGTGAGGGGGCCTCCCGTGTGAGTCAAGCGACGAGGGGGAACTTCCTCCTCCATTGAGTCGGTGTCGCTAGACTCCCATTTGATCTCCATGGGCTCTGCCTCGGACTCCGTATCGGTGTAGATCTGGATGGGGTTACCCTCTCCTGATCCCGGCTCGGATGGTACTGGTATGGAGCTCGGGGTGGGTCCCATGGATGAAGCAGCAGTGGGGTCGACCAGGTATGGTGCGGGTTCTGTGCTCAACATGAAAACTTGCTCCATCATAGCTTGAAAAGTATCAAAGCTTGCTGGAGTCATATGGTAATAGTGGTCGGGCACGGGGCGGGAGGTGATGGTACGGACTCGGTGGAAGTACTGCAGCGTAGACGGGACGGGTGCGCGTTGTTCCTCTAGCCGGTTGATCTGCTGCTTGCTCCTCCCGAGCTGCTCTTCCAGCTCTACCAGAGCCTCCCCTCGGGCCATGTAGCGGTCCGAGAGTTGCTCATACGAGCACCATTGGCTGCGGGTTGCAAGCATGCTTATCGGTCTCCACGGCCTTGGTGGCTGTCGACGGATCATTGAGGCGTGATCGCGATCGTTGATCTCAAGCGGGGCCTCCTCGTATGATCGTCTGCTGTCTCCGCCCAACGCGATAGACGCGTGACCATCGGGTTGTAACGGCAGGGGTAGCCTCCACGTGCAGCGGATTGCCCTCTTCGCGGTAAGGATGATGCACGAACTCGTCATTGTGAGTTCGGCACGGTGTTCCGCATTAAGGCGAAGGAAGGCCTCGCGAGCCGCATCCTGAATAGCCGCTTCGGCTAGGTCCCGGTGGTAGCGAGTGTGGAAGCAGTAGGATGTCTCACTCCCCATGCGGGCTTCTATGGATACGGCTGCCTCCCGGGCTGGATACATCTCGAGCCATGCCTTTTGGTGTGATAAGTGGGCGGTTCCGGGTATCTCAAGCACCATAGTAGAGGCTGGAGTTGTACCACGAACCCTTCGTCCCGCGACAGTGACTTCCCAAGTTCCGTCGTGGTTTGACATCTGTTTTTCAGGTAACTTAGGGTTAGCGAGAGGAGCTATCATAACCATTTGGTAAGAAATACGGATGTGGAAAAGATATATTTGCATTTTCGGAAATAATAGTTCAAGACTGATCCTACCGTAGGGATATTTCCCTTTAGCCATCTAGTTAGGGGTAGGGCGCCATTTGGTCTTAGCCTACGGTCGCATGGCTCGATACCAGCTCTGTGGACCCCGATTTTGAATCGGGAATCTTTCGTGTTCATAGTACCATTTCCTGGATCAAGTAGTTGGTACCCACGAATGCGGTTACGGATAATCAAGTGCGCATGCACGAATAGTCTTACAATACCATTATTACATAAATAGGCCCGAAGGCATTGTTCATCCACGGGACCTTATGGTCCGAATACAATATAAAAACGAGTTTAGATAAGGCGGCGGAAAGAGGGGCGGCTTGTCCATTGCCACGAGCAACGACCGGGACTAAGGTCTAATATGCGCCGTCGGTTCCCTCGCCCTCCGGGTAGTACGCGTAGGGGTCTTCGGATCTTCATTTCCATCAGTGGAGGTTTGTGCGTATAGCAAGGGTGAGTACCAACCGTACTCGGCAAGTCAACACGAATTGATGCATATGATAGGGTTATTCAAAGAACATGGCTAGGGTTATTTTTGCGTAAGGCCGTTTTCACAATTCTTTTCACAAGCCTATAGTCTAGCCAAAGCAAGTTTTAATTTCATAGTTCATTAACTCGGCGACGGTTCTGTCTACCATCCATCGTGATTCCAAGGATGGCTTCCCGCCTCCGGTTCGTCATGATTTTCTGGGAGTCCACCCCTTCTCGCATTCTCGAGAAGTTGATCCGCCACGAATAAAATCATCGTGCAAACCCATCCCAGCATTTTTAGTTCAAAGTCTAGCCAAGCGAAAGTCTTGTCACGATGCTCAATATCCGCGAGCACGGCTATTCGAATAGATTGATTCATTCACCTGCGGTGGATGTACACTTTACCCGTACTCCGTGACAGCCCAACAAATGAGCCTACGCCTCAACACATGAGACGGTCACGGCAAAGCCTTTCGATAACCTCGCTTTGGCGTACCCGCTCCATGAACTTAAGCCCTCATGCACTCTAGCCGTCCTTTTCTAGCGGTGAGAGGAGTTACGCGCACCGGGGTAAGGGAAGTCTTTTCGAGATCTTTAAGTTTAATTAACATCGGTTCAATCTCACCATTCATAACAAGGCCGCAGCCTAATCCTCATCCCATAACCACATCATAGAGAACCATCTATGCAAGGATACCGCCTCCGCTCGGCTATCTAGTCGGCTAGGTCTATACCCATTCGAGAAGTACGGTTGTCGGCTCGTTTCCGCTATCTCATGGCTCGGTCCTTAATTGGGTCGGCACTTGCCTTTTCCGGAATCCACCCAAATCATCCGGCCGCTCCAGTCTAAAACATTTGTTTAGTACTTCAAATTTTCATCAAATGTAATTCATCATGGTCATGTGGCGCTCATGTCTCCACATGCCGATCTCTACTACCTCCCTTAAGGTAGATGCCCAAGCACAAAGCTTTTTCATAAAGTCATGAGTATGCATAAATCTAAGTAGAGCATGGCTAAGCAGTCTTACCGGTTATGCTTCGGTTATTTGTATCACATCGCGAGTTACAAGGAGTAATTCTAAAGGTAAACAATAGCAAGATATGGCACAACAAGTATAGGTGACACGGTAAAGCATGCATGTTTAGAGTTGAAAATAACATCATTTCGCAATTGGGGTCAATATGTTCAAAGGGTGTGAAGACTTGCCTTGCTCGTACGCTTCTTGAGTGGGGTCTCCTGCGGGGTCGGCGTTCGCCTCCTCGGTCGCTAATCACACGAGCGAAAAGGAAAAGAAAAAAAATGGATTCCGGTGAAAATCCGAATAGAACGAACGAAAAGCATGAAAGATCATAAAGAACTTTCCAAACCATCTTCCCTTACGACCCTAATCAAATTACGGAGGATTTTATGAAGCAATTTAAATATCGAATGTATATGTCGCAAAAGGGGTTGATCGGGATTTATATGAGATAGTTTATAATTCATTGAAAAGATCCTAGATTTGTGAATATGAACTAAGTAAATAAACGGGCCTCACAGAGATATATAAATATTTTGGAAATTTATTAGATTAAAAGTTTGAGGTCTAAGTAAATGTAGACTTCGTAATTATTTGCAAAGAAATTTTAAAAAAAAGTAAATAAATAAACCCCTTAAAAAGGTGCAAAATCTTTGTAAATAGAGTTTTAGAATAGTTTAAAAGAGTATAAATATTTTCCTAGGATTTTTAATAAGCTTACTCTTATTTTTAATCTCCTTAGAAAAATAAAAAAAATTTCCAAAAATTTTGCCTAAGCGGGATCGAACCTGCGCCCTTCCCTTCACTCGGCTCGGCTCAAACCACCGAGCCAGCGAGCCGTTCTCTCTCTCTCTACTCCTTCTTTCTTTTTCTTTCTTCCTTCATCTCCCCGGCGAGGCCGACGGCGCGGCATGGCCGAACGACGGCGAGGGGATCGGAGCTCGGCATCTAGCTAACCCTACACCATCTACATGACGCGGGAGTCCGTTTTGAGGCGCGGTTGGGCTAGGGAGGCGGCGGAGCGGTCAGCGACGACGGGCGGCGGCCCAAAGCAGAGGGTTCGGCGGCGAAGGCGCACGGTGCGGCGGCACTCCGGTGACAATGCGGCCGAACCAAGGGGTCCTAGAGGATCTACGGAACACAGGGGTGCTAGCTAGGGGTCGGCTTGGCCGGAAAGGGGCGGTGGTGGTATGGCGACGTGCGCACGGCGGCGGCCAAAACAGAGGTTCGGCGGCGCTCGTCGTCGGCGATTTCCGGCGGCTATTTGGCTCGGGAGACTTAGGGAAATATAGCCTGGAGCACGTAGATCGTGGACGTACCTTCAATTCCAGAGGAAATCAAGCGAGGGCGACGAATTTTGAGGTTTGCACGGGCGGCCGAGTTAGGGTTCTTCCGACCCGTACTCCGATCTCTTGCGAAATTCTAGCGCTATGGTGAACGGATTTTGGGGAAAATTGGTGAGGAGCTAGTTGAGACAGTATGGCACAATTTTTGTGTTGTGAGTTTCGGCCGAGGAGTGCTATATATAGTTGACCACGCGAGCTCGAACTCGGCGGCCATGGCAGCAGAGCTAGGGTGACGCACGCGCGAGTTGGGGAGGGGTGAGGCCGACGCACGGTGGGCATGGTTACAGCACGACGGAATGGCACGATGGTACGGCGCGGCGTGGGACGCGCGGCCACAGGCGACGGCATTGACGCGGGCGCGCGCCGTGGTACGGCGAGGCGAAGGCGAGCACATGCGCGGCGTACGGCGAACCCGCGACGTCGGCGGCGTGGCGACGGCATGGCGCGGGTGCGTGGCGATGCGGTGCACAGGCGTGGCGGTTGTGCGAGGACGCGTGTGACGCGGGCGACGGACGACGCGGCATGGCACGGGCGCGCGTGTTGACGCGGCGCACAGCGCGAGGACGTCGTCGAACACCGCATACGCATGAACAATGTACTTTCTCTATTTTCCCGAATTTTGAAATCCTATTTTCTATTTCCATTTCCTTCCACTCTAAAAATTCAAAACAAATTTCAATATTTCCAAAATAATCTTGAAATTATATTTCCAAACTTTTTCCCCCACTTTTTATTTTTCAAAATATATTTTTCCTATTTTTATTTCTCTCTTTTTAAAAATCAATAATTTGGGATTTTTAAATTCATATTCCTTGTCAAAAATATTTTTATTCCAAATCCAACTGTTTACTATTTTTCTTCCACCAGTTAGGGTTTAAACCAAAACATATTCTTTTCAAGAATCTTTTGTAAATCTCCAAAATTAATATGTTTACCCCTCTCAAAATTCATATCTATATATTTATTTTTAAATTATTTCCCCCAGCAGGGGTCTCAAGCTTAGGGGTTTAATTCAACTTCATTTCAAAGCAATTCCAGAAAAAATTCTTACGCAACTGAATTGGCAAATAAAATTGAAGAACACGATAAGAAGCTTAGGGGTCTCAAGTTTTTGCGAGTTCCGATTTTCACGTTCCGAATTCTACTCCTTCGATTTTCAGGATGTTACATCGCCGCTCGTCGCGCCGCCCCTTCCCGCGTTTGGCCCCTCCCTCTTTTCCCGATCTTCCACTGCTCTCCGCCGCTCGCCACCTTGCCGATGGCCGCTACCGCGTTGCCCGACTGGGCGCCGCCGGTCACCACCGCCCGCGAGCCGCCCCAGCCGTCCGATCTGCTGAGAGGCAGATCGGGGCCGTCGGTCCCCGTGGCCGTCCGATCCCCTTCGGGCGATCCGGACTGGCCCACGTGGTGGACCGGTGGGACAGTCCCTCGTGTACTGGGTCCACCGTGAACCCCGTGCGCCGCCGCCGCGGCCGCGCGGCGTCGGCTCGGCTGGCGACATCGCCCTAGCCATTGACGCGCCCTGGGTCCGCGACGTCGCCCTTGCTTGCATCGGCGTGACGTCGCCCTTGCTTGCATCGGCGCGCGTCGGCCCGCCTGTTGACGTCCACATTCAACTTGCCGACGTCATCCCACGCGCGTCCTTGCGACGTCGGCCCTCGTTTCGCTGATGTCACCCCGAGCCTTTTCCTTTATACAAATAATTAAATATTTCGCAATAAATCGTTTTAATTTTCAGAATTCATTTAAATGGTCCAAAACTTCTAAATTTTATATCTAATTCATACGAACTCCAAATTGGGCCATTCAAATTACAAAATTTATCTAAAATTAAGCTCTACATGTTTGTTTACTTTTCATGTACTGTTTATTTGATGTTAATTAGGGTTTTCCCTCGTTTTTCATGCCACCGTGTAGATTCCATCATTTTCGGAGTTCGCGCTGGCGAGGAAAAGAGCCCAGAAGACTGTTTGAAGACACAAGGCAAGTGTTGATGAGAAATTTCTCTCACGCGCTGGCCTAGGAGATATATTTAAGCCAAACGACTAGAATGGATCGACTATACCAAGACAACATCAGTCGTGTAACCTAAATACAGTAAAGGATAATAAATATATGAATCGATAACCTAGCCGATAGTGGAAAGCTAACGATGAATCGGCTAGTACTCCGATGAATCTTATGAAAAGATACCACTCTTGAACCAGATGCGCATGGCCCGGAAATCGGCGTCGGCCGCCGATGACGGGCCGATTTCGGCTAGTAACTCCCGACAAGAATGCGATATAGAGGAGGCAGTCCGAATATAAATCTAATAATAAATATATTAAAAGAAACATATCAGGGCAGATAAGGCCGGCTGAAACCCCGGCGCTGTCTCTAAACAATATAAATCTTAGCCGAACAGATCATTGATAGTTCTAAAAAAGACTTAATGGTTCGAACCCGATGCAGCATTAAGTATAAAAAGAAAAACCTGATCTATTGCAGCCGATTTATATCCCTCGAGACGGTGGATACCGCATAAACCAGCCAACGTTTAGATCTAGCCCTATCAGCTGCAAGTTCTTGATAGAACTAGCCAATGGCAGGATAGATCTAAACATTAGTCTAATTTATATGCACTATATGATAAGTAGGCGCAGTATAAACTCTCGAATCTAATGTGTCATTACGATTGAAGCACTAGAAACAACAGATCATACCACTAATGACAAGCATTTACCTAGATCTGGGGATCGAAACGATGCAACCCGTAGCCAAACAAACTGCTCGTCTGAAGAAAAAGGTTGGCGATGCGCCGAAGGTTTGATTGACTGTGATTGTTCTTGTTTACAGGGGGTCTCGGGTCCTATTTATACCCAAAATACAGTTATCTGTACAAACCCTGGACTCTATCTAAACTAGTATTTAAAACACAACATTATCCTGAGAAGGACCCATGCCGTGCTACAACTAACAGTTTAAACAAACTCCTAAATTACAGGTACAATTGCCGTTACAGGACTCTATCCATAGGTGGCAATCTCGTTTAATGCGCAACTAACAACCGAATCTTCTATTTATCCTCAAACTGCTGCACCAGAAACAATTTTATCTCTTCTGGACCTGGAATCTGCTTTCGGCTGCCATTGTTCGATCCAACCTTAGCCGATTGGCCTCGCAGCCGATCACTCCTCAGCCGATGCGGCCTCTGTTTCCACACCAAACCAGCTGATCCGATTCTCCTTCGCCTTTGCAGACTTAGGGACTCAATTACCAAATTTCAGTGTTAACACATGCCCCCCAAGTCCGTGATATGAAGTGTTACGGATTTGCTTGCCTGTTCAAACTCCCGCTCTTTTCATGACCCAAACCGCTTAGGCTTCTCCCCAAGTGCCCTTCAAAACGCACTCAGCCTCTTCGCACACAGGCCTCTGCCTTCTCTCTCCTCTCCGACGGTTTCACCGGCGTCCGTCAAATCTCAGCGTTCTTTGCAACCCGGACTTCATCTTCGCCCAAACGACCCCGATGGCCTCCACCGTCGCTGCGTCAAGCGCCTCGTCACGCCACCACCGCCGCCACACCAGCTGTAGCCGCCGCGCCAACCACCGCTGCCGTTCCGGCCGCCGCCATTGCCGAGTTCCCCGAGGTACTCCCGTTTGATCCAGAACTCCTTTTTCATTCGGATTTACTTCTCCAACCATGTTGCATCAATCTTGCGTTCAACCATTTTTTGAGTAGCACTTTCCTTCGTTTTTTCTTGATTAGTACTTTTTCCTTCTTCGAACTGTAATATGCAACCGTTCTTGATTAGCGCCCCTTTTACGGTAGCACCGGTCACATCAAGTGCTTATCCCAATCTGACACAAGCACAGAGGTACTTTCTCGGCCCCATCGGCAACACGGATCCAGCCGATGTGATTATAGCCGAAATGTAACATCCTGGCCCAGGGCTTAATAGGATTAATAGAATACTCATACCAACAAGTTGCAACTTCTTTTCTGGAAGCTCATCTCCAAAGAACTCTGAGGTTAACCGTGCTTGGCCTGGAGCAATTTGGGGATGGGTGACCGACCGGAAAGTTCTTCCCGAGTGCGCATGAGTGAGGTGTGAGGGCAGTCTAAGATCCTAGAGAGCTTCCAGATGTAGGCGGGCCCAGCCCGGGAAGGGTGGGACGTTACAAGTGGTATCAGAGCCGACCCTCACGGTTTCATGGGGCTCGTGGCGGGTCAGTTGCGCGGGCATGGTGCGCATGGCGCGTGGGCCCTGAGAGGACACGGCATGGTACATGCGCCGGCATTGGACGCACGGACATGGCCAAGAGGGGAGGTTCCTGGCCTGGGGTTGACCGACGAGGACGTCGGGTCTTCTAAGGGGGTGTGGATGTAACATCCTTGCCCAGGGCTTAATAGGATTAATAGAATACTCATACCAACAAGTTGCAACTTCTTTTTCGGAAGCTCATCTCCAAAGAACTCTGAGGTTAAGCGTGCTTGGCCTGGGGCAATTTGGGGATGGGTGACCGACCAGGAAGTTCTTCCCGGGTGCGCATGAGTGAGGACAAAGTACGCAGAAAAGACTGATGTTGGTCTGTGAGGGCAGTCTAAGATCCTATAGAGCTTCCAGATGTAGGCGGGCCCAGCCTGGGAAGGGTGGGACGTTACATGAAACCAACAGGATTCCCTTCAACACCAACAAGCCATCCCTCGCCCACTGGAACGGGACATTCAAATCATGGCCGACCACCGACGCGGTTGTTAGTGATATGCCCTAGAGGCAACATGGAGATGTTGGATATCACGTCAATGTTTATGTATAAATGGAAGGGTGGGACGTTACATGAAACCAACAGGATTCCCTTCAACACCAACAAGCCATCCCTCGCCCACTGGAACGGGACATTCAAATCATGGCCGACCACCGACGCGGTTGTTAGTGATATGCCCTAGAGGCAACATGGAGATGTTGGATATCACGTCAATGTTTATGTATAAATGAATAAAGTGTTATTCAGTTCCATGAAATAGACATCTTGTATTGATCAATAAGTACGTGACTTATTTATGAGACTCTATATGTATGAATCTATTTCTAAACGATCCCTGATCATATGTCATATTGTTGGAACAAATATGATTCTAAGATCGGCATGTTTATTGATTGATGATCATGTCTCATAGATCATGGGTATGGAGATACCAAATCAATAAACATGGACATATGTGTTGAAGAACACATTGTTGGATAGACCCACCATGAGACACTACAGAATTAATGTGCCATTAGTTGGTCTCGGGTAGTGTTGGTACAAAGTCCTTAGACCCGAGATCACCATGGATTCCAACATGTGTAGTAGCCTACTTTGGGACTACCAAACGCTATTCCATAACTGGGTAGTTATAAAGGTAGTTTTCGGGTTTGCTATGAAACATGGAGTGGGATGTGAGTGATCAAGATGGAATTTGCCCTCCTTTGGAGAGATATCTCTGGCCCTCGAGGTAATGGATTATGGAAATGCATGGCCATGCTAAGTTGATTGAGGAGTCAATCAACGACAGATAATCCAATACGGTTCGAGTGAATGGTTAAGCTATTGAAGGGATGGCACACATCTTGCCTATAGCTTAACCGGTATCGTGAGGCAAAGGGATTTGTGTACACATTACAGGTTCGAGCCGATATTATTCTTGTATACTATGGTGTCAATATATGTGCTGCTAGGCGCCGTCGTGCAGTGTCGGCTGAGTTAGACTCGAGCCGACGATCGGCTAAGTTAGACTATAGCCGAAACCGAGTATACCTGAACCTACGTGGTCGCACGCTTAAGGGGATAAGAACAGGCATTCGAGTTGGACTCGGATACGGCTCGATCGGATAGGGATCCGATCGGATAGAGTCCTATGGGCTTACGACGTGTGGGCGGTCAACTCTATGAGATACGGATGAGATCCGATTCAAAATAGAGTCCTAATCGGCCACTAGTCCCAGTCGGCCAACTCTATATAAAGGAGGGAGGGGTGGAGAGTTGCGGCATGTCAATTGCATCGCGTGCAATAGAAGTCGCCGAGATCAATCTCCACGGAAACCCTCCCCACTTTCGAGCCAAACCCTAGCCTTGCATCGCGTGCTAGCACACGGGTGTACGGCGTTTTGTCCCCGGACGTGTGGATACCGGTAGAGGCGCTGCTACGTTGCGCGCCGTTGATTGGCTTCGGATCGGCTACGGCATCGTGAATCGGTTGATTGGCGAATCGGCTATCCCCGGGTATCGGCTGTCGGCTTGCGAGAATCGGCTACACTTCCGGATCGGATAGCCCCGATTGGTTTCAGCACACTCCAATCGGTAACGATCTATCGGCCCTTACTTGCAAGTGTTCTGGTTTGCGCGGTAGAAATTTTTGTTTTCGGCTAGCGTAGCTTCGCGTAACCCTTCGTGGTATCGAGCTAATCTTGCTTAGTTCGGGTTTTAGATTGGATCGGAACAAGTTTTGCGCACGGGTTGATTTGATCAATCGGTTTTACGGGATCGTTGAGGAGAGTTAATGGTAATTGCGTTCCTTGATAGTGTATCGGAACGGCGTAATGTGATTACGTCGAAGCAATTTCCATATAACTCGGTTTGAGTCGGCTTCGAGATAGCGTTCCTTGATAGTGTATCGGAACGGTATAATGTGATTATGTCGAAGCTATCTCGTAGTCCGATCTTGTTAGTGCCTCGCGCTGCGCAAACCATCTCCCTTGATAGTGTATCGGGATGGCATAATATGATTATGCCGACATGGTTTCCGTAAGCGATTTCGTGTGGTGTAGGGCGCGCCGAAGCCCGCCGTGTGCGTACCCCCTTATAGGTCGTCTCGATGTCGTAGCTCGCAATAAGTAGAAAACGTTTCTACGCCTAACTTGTTTTTGCGAAGATGCTTTGAGATGGTCGGCCCTATTGTGTGTATAGATGCATGTGATGCATGTAATATTCTTTCATATGTGCAATCCCTGTAATATTCTTTCATACGTGCAATGCTTGTAATATTCTTTCATGACCGCCGTGTGCGTACCCCCTTATAGGTCGTCTCGATGCCGTAGCTCGCGATAAGTAGAAAACGTTTCTACGCCTAACTTGTTTTTGCAGAGAATGCTTTGAGATGGTATGGCCCTATTGTATGTATGAGATGTATGAGATGCATGTGATGCATGTAATATTCTTTCATATGTGCAATCCCCGTAATATTCTTTCATACGTGCAATGCTTGTAATATTCTTTCACGACCTGCAAGTCGATGTAATCTTCAATTAGAGCTTCTATAGTAGTAGCTTAGTTTGAAGAAATCAAGCATTCGGCACTCGAAAGAACGGTGATGAAGATGGAGATCCTGTACACCGGCATGGAGATGGAGATCACCATGTGAAGGGGGCCATACTATTTCATGATATTCTACTTGCTTTCATATGTGATATGTTTGTTTGATAGGATAGCATCCCTCACAAAATTAAGTAGTAATGATGCCCTTCCAAATGTTGCACCCGTCACCGTTATGCTCGTCAATGGTGGGTCCGCCAAAGCAGAGTGCCATTCTCTATCATAACACGAGGGGTATATGTCGACATATACAGCAGAGCATTTGGTTTACTTAACAAGGCTATCAAAACAGTTTTGGGCCTTGGGGCATAGGTTGGGGCCGGGCATGGAGATGCCACACCAACAACAAGAGTCACATAGAGATGTGATTAGCAAGGAGTTGCTTACCGATGTTATTAATCTTCTAGCGGTGATGCCAAAGCTCACTAGAAAATTAATTAACATGTGGATCTTGACCCAATACGTAACCTAGAGGGAAGGTGGAAAATACGTAATGGGAGTCTAATGTTAAATTGTTTAACAATGGACATAGCATAAACATTGTGCTAAACTTTGCTTTTTCTCGTTGTAGAATAAATGGCGGCTAATACTACACCCGTGCTTTTAATTTGCGATCTATTCTCGAAAAGGAAAAATTAAATGGAACAAACTTTATGGATTGGTATCGCAACTTGAGAATTGTTCTCAAGCAAGAGCGTAAGGAGTACGTTCTTGAAGTACCCTATCCCGAGGATTTGCCAAATAATGCCGCTCAACGCACGGAGAGCTTACGAGAAGCACACTAATGATGCCCTAGACATAAGTGTCTCATGCTTGCTACAATGTCCCCCGAGCTTCGAAGCAATATGAGAGCAGTGATGCTCACACTATTATTCAGGGACTGCGTGGCATGTTTGAGAACCAAGCTCGGGCCGAGAGGTTCAACACCTCGAAGTCCTTGTTTGCGTGCAGGCTTGTTGAGGGGAATCCCGTCAGTCCGCATGTGATAAAAATGATTGGCTACATTGAGAGTCCGGAAAACTAGGTTTTCCCCTTAGCCAAGAGTTGGCTCGATGTGATTCTCCGCCGCTCCCTCCGAGCTTCGAGCCATTCATATTGAATTATCACATGAACAATATGGATAGGACCTTGGCTGAATTGCATGGGATGCTAAAGACAGTGAGGAGAGTATCCAGAAAAACGGTCATCATGTGATGATGATGCGAAGGCAAAGCGCAAACCACCTGTCAAGAAACTTTGTACCAAGAGGAAGTTAACTCCCGATGAGATCGCGAGTGCCTCTAATGCAAAGAAGGGCAAGAAGGGGTCGGCGGCATCAGATGCCGTTTGCTTCTATTGCAAGGAGACAGGCCATTGGAAGAGGAACTGCAAGAAGTACATGGAGGATCTCAAAAAGAAGCAAAGTACGACTTACGCTCAGGTATTAATGTTATAGACATTAATCTTGCTACTTCACCTACGACTCTTGGGTATTTGATACCGGATCGTAGCTCATATTTGCAAATCGTTGCGGGGAATGAGAAGAAGTAGAGGATTGAGAAGGGGCGAGGTGAACTGCGCGTCGGCAATGGAGCAAGCGTTGCTACGATTCTTGTCGGCACGTACCACTTCATCTACCTTCAGGATTAGTTTTGGAATTGAATAATTGTTATTGTGTTCCAACACTATGTCAAAACGTTATTTCCGCTTCATGTTTGCAAGCGGAAGGATATGATTTTAGATCAATGGACAATGGTTGTTCAATATATCTTAGAGATATGTTCTATTTTCATGCTCCATTGGTGAATGGATTGTACGTTTTGAATCTTGAAGCGTCTTCCTTTTTTTAACATTAATACGAAAGGCAACTCTCTAATGATATAAACCCCACGTTTATCCGGCATTGTCGCTTAGGCCATATAAATAAGAAACGCATGGAGAAGCTCCATAAGGATGGATTGCTTCACTCTTTTGATTTTGAATCATTTGAGACATGTGAGTCTTGTTTACTTGGTAAGATGACAAAGACACTTTTCACGGGACACAGTGAAAGAGCAAGTGACTTGTTGGCACTCATACATGCGATGTATGTGGACCAATGAGCTCAACGGCCGAGGTGGTTATCGTACTTCATTACCTTTACCGATGACTTTAGTAGATATGGTTATATCTACTTAATGAGGCATAAGTCCGAATCCTTTGAAAAGTTCAAAGAATTCCGAATGAAGTACAGAATCATTTAGGGAAAACAATCAAGTTTCTACGATCGGATCGTGGAGGGGAATACTTGAGCCAAGAGTTTGGTAATCATCGAAAGATTGTGGAATTGTTTCACGTTGACTCCGCCGGAACTCCACAATGGAACGGAGTGTCCGAACGGAGAAATCGCACCTTGTTGGACATGGTGCGGTCGATGATGAGCCAAAGTGATCTTCCGTTATCCTTCGGGGATATGCTCTTGAAACATTGCGCTCACACTAAATAGAGTTCCATCTAAGTCGGTTGAAAAGACACCATATGAGATATGGACAGGGCAACCCCTAGTTTGTCTTTTCTCAAAATTTGGGGATGTGAGGCTTATGTAAAACGTTTACAATCGACAAGCTCACACCCAAATCGACAAGTGCTTCTTTGTGGGATATCCTAAGGAAACTAAGGGATATTACTTTTATAATCGGGAACAAGGCAAAGTGTTTGTCGCCCGACATGGTGTCTTCTTGGAGAAAGAGTTTCTTTCAAGAAGGGTTAGTGGGAGCAGGGTGCATCTTGAAGAAGTTCAAGAAACACCGAAAACGTTTCGCGACCACGAACCACAACAGGAGGAACAAAGTGTTGCGCCACCGGTTGTAGATACACCAGCCCACGGAGTCGAAAGATCACGTCGTGCGCGACAGTACAGTGCGGAACAACGTGACATATTGTTGTTGGACAACGATGAACCTAAGACCTATGAGGAAGCGATGGTGGGACCCGATTCCAACAAGTGACTTGAAGCCATGAAATCCGAAATAGAATCCATGTACGACAATCAAGTTTGGAACTTGGTTGATCCACTGATGGTGTCAAAACCATTGAGTGTAAATGGGTTTTTAAGAAAAAGGCCGATATGGATGGAAATGTTCACATCTATAAGGCGCGATTGGTGGCGAAAGGTTTTAAACAGATTCAAGGAGTTGATTATGATGAAACCTTCTCGCCCGTCGCAATGCTTAAATCTATTCGGATTATCCTAGCGATTGCTGCATATTTTGATTATGAGATATGGCGAGATGGATGTCAAAACGGCTTTCCTAAATGGAAACCTAAGCGAGGATGTATACATGATACAACCTCGGGGTTTTGTCGATCCAGAATCGCTGAAAAGATATGCAAGCTACGAAATCCATTTATGGATTGAAGCAAGCATCTCGGAGTTGGAATATTCGTTTTGATGAAGTAATCAAAGGGTTTGGTTTCATCAAAAACGAAGAAGAGGCCTGTGTTTACAAAAAGGTCGTGGGAGCGCAATTGTATTTCTAATCTTATATGTGGATGACATATTGCGATTGGAAATGATATCCCTATGCTTGAATCCGTCAAGTCTTCATTGAAAAATAGTTTTTCCATGAAAGACTTAGGGGAGGCAGCATATATATTAGCATTCGGATCTATAGAGATAGATCCAAGAGGCTAATTGGATTAAGCCAAAGTACATACATTGACAAGGTGTTGAAAAGGTTCAACATGCATGATTCCAAGAAAGGTTTCTTGCACATGTCACATGGCATTAATCTTAGCAAGAATCGGTGTCCTCGGACACATGATGAGCGGAATAAGATGGGTATGGTTCCATATGCTTCGGCAATTGGATCCATCATGTATGCCATGCTTTGTACACGCCGATGTCTCGTACGCTTTGAGTGCTACGAGCAGATACCGTCGAGATCCAGTGAAGGTCACTGGATCGCCGTAAAGAATATCCTTAAGTACTTGAGAAGAACTAAGGATATGTTCCTAGTCTATGGAGGTGAAGAAGAGCTCGTTGTAAGTGGTTACACCGATGCTAGCTTCCAAAGCAGACAAGGATGATTATAGATCGCAATCGGGTTCGTGTTCTCGCCCGAACGGAGGCGCGAGTCACTGGAAGAGTTCCAAGCGGGATACCGTTGCCGATTCTACAACGGAGGCCGAGTACATTGCTACTTCGGAAGCGCAAAGGAGGCTGTTTGGATCAAGAAATTCGTTTCGAGCTTGGTGTGATGACTAGTACGACGGTCCAATGTCTCTCTATTGTGACAATAGTGGAGCCATTGCACAAGCCAAGGAGCCGAGGTCACATCGAAGTCCAAACACATACTTCGGCGATATCATCTCATCCGCGAGATTGTGGACAGAGGTGATGTCAAGATATGCAAAGTGCACACGGATCTCAACATAGCCGATCCGCGACAAAACCTCTCCTCGGCCGAAGCATGAGGCGCACACAAGAGCAATGGGTATTAGATACTTACATGATTGACTCTAGTGCAAGTGGGAGATTGTTAGTGATATGCCCTAGAGGCAACATGGAGATGTTGGATATCACGTCAATGTTTATGTATAAATGAATAAAGTGTTATTCGTTCCATGAAATAGACATCTTGTATTGATCAATAAGTACGTGACTTATTTATGAGACTCTATATGTATGAATCTATTTCTAAACGATCCTCGATCATATGTCATATTGTTGGAACAAATATGATTCTAAGATCGGCATGTTTATTGATTGATGATCATGTCTCATAGATCATGGGTATGGAGATACCAAATCAATAAACATGGACATATGTGTTGAAGAACACATTGTTGGATAGACCCACCATGAGACACTACAGAATTAATGTGCCATTAGTTGGTCTCGGGTAGTGTTGGTACAAAGTCCTTAGACCTGAGATCACCATGGATTCCAACATGTGTAGTAGCCTACTTTGGGACTACCAAACGCTATTCCGTAATCGGGTAGTTATAAAGGTAGTTTTCGGGTTTGCTATGAAACATGGAGTGGGATGTGAGTGATCAAGATGGAATTTACCCCTCCTTTGGAGAGATATCTCTGGGCCCCTCGAGGTAATGGATTATGGAAATGCATGGCCATGCTAAGTTGATTGAGGAGTCAATCAACGGACGGATAATCCAATACGGTTCGAGTGAATGGTTAAGCTATTGAAGGGATGGCACACATCTTGCCTATAGCTTAAGCGGTATCGTGAGGCAAAGGGATTTGTGTACACATTACAGGTTCGAGCCGATATTATTCTTGTATACTATGGTGTCAATATATGTGCTGCTAGGCGCCGTGTGACAGTCGGCTGAGTTAGACTCGAGCCGACGATCGGCTAAGTTAGACTATAGCCGAAACCGAGTATACCTGAACCTACGGGTCGCACGCTTAAGGGGATAAGAACAGGCATTCGAGTTGGACTCGGATACGGCTCGATCGGATAGGGATCCGATCGGATAGAGTCCTATGGGCTTACGACGTGTGGGCGGTCAACTCTATGAGATACGGATGAGATCCGATTCAAAATAGAGTCCTAATCGGCCACTAGTCCCGTCGGCCAACTCTATATAAAGGAGGGAGGGGTGGAGAGTTGCGGCATGTCAATTGCATCGCGTGCAATAGAAGTCGCCGAGATCAATCTCCACGGAAACCCTCCCACTTTCGAGCCAAACCCTAGCCTTGCATCGCGTGCTAGCACACGGGTGTACGGCGTTTTGTCCCCGGACGTGTGGATACCGGTAGAGGCGCTGCTACGTTGCGCGCTGTTGATTGGCTTCGGATCGGCTACGGCATCGTGAATCGGTTGATTGGCGAATCGGCTGTCCCGGGTATCGGTCGGCTTGCGAGAATCGGCTACACTGTTCCGGATCGGATAGCCCGATTGGTCATTTCATTGCACACTCCAATCGGTAACGATCTATCGGCCCTTACTTGCAAGTGTTCTGGTTTGCGCGGTAGAAATTTTTGTTTTCGGCTAGCGTAGCTTCGCGTAACCCTTCGCGGTCTGGGTTGAGTAGTACAAAAGGGTACACACGGTGGGAGGAGACCGGGATCGCCCGTGCTTGGCCCTATCTCGCCGCATGGAAAAGGACGAGCCGCTTCTGTCGGCTGCAACATATTTCTGGAACGACAGCTTTAACGCCTTCATCTGAGTAGTACAAAGGGTGCGATCGGCCAAATACACACAGTGGGAGGAGACCGGGATCGCCCAGTGCTTGGCCCTATCTGTCGCCAGCATGGAAAAGGACGAGCCGCTTCTGTCGGCTGCAACATATTTCTGGAACGACAGCTTTAACGCCTTCATCTTTCGGCAAGGGCCGATGACAATCACGCTGGCCGACGTGTACATGACGACCGGACTGGATGTCGAGTCGTCGGCTAACCCCAGCAGCTTGAGCCGAAAGGGGCAGCATCAGTTCAAAACCAAGGCCATCGGCGGGTGGAGTGGCTTCATCGCCCAGAACATGAAGGATGGATCGGTCGGCCACAAGGAGCACGCCGCGTTCTTGATGATGTGGCTTGAAAATTTTTTGTTGTGGATCGAGCTGCGGGCCGACCGCCAATTGGCAGGTCGTAGCCAAAGTCCTGGCCGACGGGGGCAAACTTGCGCTGGGGAAATACCTCCTCGGCTATTTATATCAGATGTTGCATCAGGCCGCCACAAAAATAGCCGACAACGCTCCAATCAACACCGGCGGCCCCTGGTGGTTTCTACAGATCTGGCTGGTGCTGGCGACCCAAAAGATAGCCGGTTGGCTCCCTCTGACAGTAGCTGTATTCCCAAGGCCGGAGCCGATCGAGGATGAAGACGGCAATCGATCACCACCACGCGATGTATGAGCTACGGAGAAGTAGCAACTGCTCATGCAGGCTCGAGGCAATCGGCCGATCTGCTGGCTGAATGGTTCATCGCCATCTATGATGGGCTGTCTCGCGAGAACCACGCCTGGTACTTTTACCGGGACCGGGGACTGTTCGAGTTGCCAGCTGACTTCAATTGGGAAGACGTCAACTCAGCCGACAACCCGAGGTGCAGAGAGCTGTTCATCGCCGCTCTGTCCCCCTGCATCTTGCCGACCGGGATCCACCAGGGCCGATCAGTGGCCATGAGCTACGAGTTCTATTACCCGGTGTCGGTGGCGAGGCAGTTCGGTCTTGGGCAACTGCCCATCGGCTTCTTTTATGCCGATAAGATTGAGATGAGGGGAGTAGTAAGCCAGGACTTGATAATGGATCGACTGCTGAATATAGCCAGCCCTCCCCTCGGCGACGTTGGCGTGATGACACTTACGCTGAGGAAAAGCGCCGCTTACGACCAATGGTAGACTGAAATCAAGCGCCATATATTCCACCAGCGGTCGTCTTGTTACATCGACCTCCTCCTGCCTGAGGAGATCCCCTCGGTAAGCTTTAAGTCCCAAATGATTTTCTTCCTCTTATCATTAGCTGATATAGCCGATTAACATTTGCCCTCTCATTTGCAGGAGACGGAGTGTAACACCCTGAAAATCGGAGAATTTAAAACCGGGAATTAAAAATCAGAACTTACAAAAACCTTTTGACTGTTGCTTCTTGATCAAGTTTTCGCTTCTTATTTGCCAGCTTGGTGGCATAAATTTATACGCGAGCGATTCATCTCGGTGTTTGTGAAAAACCAAAAGATTTGAATTTCCGCTGGGAGAAAAATTTCGGAGTTTAGAATTGGGAATTTTAAATAGGAAAAAGGGATTATGGATTTATAAAATATATATATATATAATTGGGAGCAAAACATTATTTAGGTGATTGAGTAATATTAATTAGTGAGCAAAATGAGTAATAAACTATTTTAGGGTATATATATGAAATCTAGAAGTTAAATTTGAATCAAAATCACATTTTCTGGAATTGAGGAAAAGAATTAAATTAGATATGTAAAATATATTTGTAAAATAATAAAAGAGGGTGAAAAGGTTGGACATATATTTTACAACTTATTTTTAGATGTGTTATATTTTATTTTGAATTTTGGGGGTGAAAGGAAATAAAATTGGGAAATTAGGAAATTTAATTCGGGAAAATCGGAAAAGTCACTATTCATTGCGCGCCACGTGTTCGACGCCGTACCCCGGACCCCGGACCGCCTCGCAGCACCACGCCCCACGCCGCCGTACCATGCCCATGCCGCGCCGTACCACGCCGTTACGTCGCGCACACTGTTCCACGTCGCACCGTGCGTCGGCCACGCCTGTGCCCGCGCCGCCGCGCCCGGACCCGCCCGAGCGCCGCCACGCGCCGTTCGCCACGCCAGCCCCTCCCGAGCGCCGCCATGCGTCGCATTTCACCCCAGGCCCCCTGCCCGCGTGCCCGCTACTCCCGTGCCGCACCGCCATTGCCGCCGAGCTCAAGCCGAAAACATCCCGCTATAGCGCTCCTCGGCCACAACTTGAAACACAAAAGCTGTGCGCAATTACCTCATCTATCCCCTCCCCAAATTTCCCCAAAAATCATGCGGTGTGCGGGTCAAATTTTGAAGAACACCGAAGAACCCTAGCGCCGCCGCCCGAGGCAAAATGCAAAATCGTCTCCCTCGGTCGAGTTCTTCCCAAATTGAAGGTACATTCGCAATCTATGCTCCCTAAGCTTGCATTCCCCTCTTTTCCCCCAACCAAAAGCTCACCGGAGACGGCCGTCGATGAGAGCCGCCGGGAACGCCCCTGTTTCTCGCCGACGCGTGCACGGTGCTAGCTCGGCCCAAAACCTTTCTAGCCGAACCAAGCGCATGGGAAGCTTGACCTTATCCCCTAGATGCTCCTCAGCCCTTTTCCTAGCTCGGGCTTCGGCCGAAGCATACCGGCGACGAGCTTCATCGCCGCCACGGGCAGGCCAACGTCGCGCACGACTCGCCGTCTCCCCAGTCCGGAAAGCCCCAAAACGTGACCCCGGTGATCGGTAGATGGTGAAAACCTATTTAGGTACCTTATCCCGGCTGTCCTCGTCGCCGTTCACCCTCGCCCCACCGTCGGCCTCGCGCGGAAGAAGAAGAACAGTGGAGGAACAAATACAAGAAAAGGAGAGAAATGAAGTAGAGAAGCGTTGTGTAGCGCAGTGGAAAAGAACGACAGAGAGGAGCGCGAGGTCCTGCGTTCGAATCCCTCCCCGCGCCATTTTGTTTTCTTTTTCTCTTCTTCTTTCCTCCCCGCGCCATTTTGTTTTCTTTTTCTCTTCTTCTTTCCTTTTGCCAGCGAAGAGAGGAAAGAAGGTATAAAAGAAAAGAAGGGGGAAAGAAAAACGAGAACGGGTTGCTAGCCCAGTGGAGAGAGCGCTGGGGCTGAGAAGGAGGTCGCGGGTTCGAATCCCAGCTGTGCGAAATTTTGCCGATTTTCATTTTTTTTCCTTCCTCTCCCGCCGGCCCACACATAAGAGAGAGAACAGAGAGACCAGAGAAGGAACGAAAAAAAAAGAGAAAAAGAAAATGGGGAAAGAAATAAAAATAAAAATAATAATAATAATATTTAGGAAAAGTATAGAGTAATAAAAATTGGTTTTTCTTTTTCAAAATAAATTATTTAGGGAGATATATATTTAGAGAAATTGGGATAAAGGTTGATTTTTGGAAAATAATTATTTAGGGGATAATTATGAGATTAATTTATGACATAAGTACAACTTTTATCTAAACTCGTATTATTAGGAAAATTCACCAATATTATTTAACATAGCTATAATTAAGATATTATCATGACATGTTATTTGACATTATCATAGGCTTCCCAAAATCTAAAGTAACCAATATGGTTCCAAACATTGGAATATAATTGTCACCTAAAATTGGTATTAAACACTAATTTTATCATATGGGTTTTCTGAAATTAAAATCTAAAATTATTTAATGCAGTGTCAAGCTTTAGGGTTAACTAGTTATTTTTGGATTCAATTATTGTAAACCCTAGGACTTCTCGACCCGAGGAATATTGTGATAAAATTAAAAGATAACCACTTCCTTTTGTTAATTGAATCATCAACTCTAATATTTCCCAAACTTTAAACATATTAACTTAAAATAAATATCACATCATACTTAATTAAATCGGGTTCAATACGAGAGTTCAAATCATTGCAACTCTTTCGCTCTAACTCAGATTTCGCCGAAACTCAAGCCTAGGTTCGCGTAGAGTCATAGCCTAGTATTAGGAGCCGCTTTCACGATTCATTTGGCTTTCATTGGATCTTATTGGATTTTATTTGAATTCTAATCGAATTCAAATTGGATTTCTTGCACGTATGATAAAGTCCGAGGAACCGCGAGAACGTCGAAGACTCAAGCCAACAGGATTGCAAGCAAGGCAAGTCATCACACTCTTTGAACATATTGATCCCAATTGTGAAATGATGTTGTTTTAAACTCTAAACATGCATGCTACACAAAGTTACCTATACTTGTTATGCCATACCTTGCTGTTGATTACCTTTAGAATTACTCCTTGTAACTCTTGAAATGATACAAACAACCGGAGAATAACTTCGGTAAACCGCTTAGCCCTGCTAAACTTAGATTCATGCATACTCATGTCTTTATGAAAAGCTTTGTGCTTGGGCAACTACCTTAGGGAAGGTAGTTGAGATGCGGCCTGTGGAGACATGAGCGCCACACGGTCATGAGAATGATGAACTAAATTTGATGAAAATTGAAAGTACTACACAAATGTTTTAGACTGGGGCGGCCGGATGATTTGGGTGGATTCCGGAAAAGGCAAGTGCCGACCCTGGTCAATTAAGGACCGAGCCATGAGATAGCCGGGAAACGAGCCAGTACAACCGTACTTCTCGAATGGGTATAGACCTAGCTGATTAGATAGCTGAGCGGAGGCAGTATCCTTGCATAAATGGTTCTTTATGATGTGGTTTGCGTTATGAAGATGAGGTTGCGGCCCATGTTGTGGATGTTGAAATTAAATCGATATTAATTGAACTTAAAGATTGAGGAAGTCTTCCCTTACCCCGGGTGCGCCAGAACTCCGCTCACTGCTAGAAAATGACGGCTAGAGTGCATGAGGGCTTAAGTTCATGGAGCGGGTACTGCCAAAGTGAGGTTATTGAAAGGCTTTGCCGTGACCGTCCCATATAAAGGGATATAGGCTCATTCAATGGGCAGTCACAGAGTGCGGGTAAAGTGTACATCCATTGCAGTGTGAATGAATCAATCTATTCGAATAGCCATGCTCGCGGATATAAAGCATCGTGACAAGACTTTCACTTGGCTAGACTCATAAAATTTAAAATGATGGGTTGGTATGCATAATGATTTTGTATGCTGGTGGACTCAGCTTCTCGACCTGCGAGAAGAGGTAGACTCCCCAGAAAACCATGACGCACCGGAGACGGGAAACCATCCTTGGTATCACGATGGATGGCAGACAGAAGCGTCACCGATTTAATATACTCTGGAACTAAAACTTGACTTGGCTAGCTGTTAGGCTTGTGAAAAGATTTGTGAGAATTGGCTTTATGAAAAAGAACCCCAACCATCCTTTGAATGACCCTACCATGTGCATCACTTCCGTGTTGGCTTGCTGAGTACGTTGGGTACTCACCCTTGCTATACGCACAAACCTCCAGATGAAGGAGATGAGGAAGACCCGTACACATACTACTAGGAGGAATGAAGACAATGGAGCGCAACAGGTCTTAGTCCCCAGTCGTTGCTTGTGGCAATCGGCATGCTGCTGCCTTCCATCTGCTATCTTATCTAACTTCTGTTTTCGGTTGTATCCGGACCGGTAGGTCCTATATGTATTGGATATTGCTTTCGGGCCTATTATTGTAATAATTTCGATGTAAGACTATTCGTGCACTTTGCACCTGGTAATTCAGAACTGTATTCGTGGGTACCGAACTACTCGATCCAGGGATAAGGTACTATGAACATGAATGATTCCCGTCCTCAAAAATGGGGGTCCACATGGAGACGGAGCGGCCGATGGTGACCGATTCCGGGCGCCCCATCGAATACCGTCTAGGTGTTCTGGACGGGGGCGGCCTCGCTCTGTCGGCCATCGGCTGGGGAGCGCCGAAGCTGGCGTCATTGCTACGAGGGCAGGTGCGCAAGCCAATTGCCCAGAAGAAAAGGGTTGCGCCACTCACACCGCCGTCGTCCGCGCCTGCCCCCAAGAAGCTGAAAGAGAAGAAACCGGCAACGCCAGCCGATAGCCTCCCCCCTTGGACCCGGCCGTCGCGCAGTTCCTCGACGCCGTCGCCAGTGAGGAAATGCCGGCGGCTGTTGGAGCGGCGGCCGAACCCGGGAGCTCGAGCCATGAGTCGGTCAACGCTCCAGCCGACGTCCCGCCGGTCCCAAGTCCCCCAGCGAAAAATCGGCCGGTAAGCCCTCACTTCACCAAATTTGGCTTCACGATGATATCACTTGCATCTGACCGAACCATTCTTTTCAGGTCAAGAAATTGGCCGGCCACACTCCACGTCTTGTGCCATTGGTAACCCTCTCTTGCACCTTGATTTGTAGAAATCACCCGACTCGAGTGCTAACTCTTCTTTTGCTGTCCCCACAATCTCCGTCGGCTGCCCCCAGGCGTCCAGCGAGCACGCTGAGGCTGCCGCGGGCGGCGGCAATGACACCGACGAAGAGGCCTCGGCGACTGCAGGCGGTGAACCAGCCGAGCCGATCGCTCCAACCCCGGTGCCCACGGTAAGCCGACTGAATTTGATGATCGGCTTTATCAGCTCAATATCTTCTTGACCATCTTCCTCTTTGCAGAACATAGCCGACCTCCTCAATTTTGACCTGTCGGAGTTCGAGGAGTCCGGTGAAATCGGCGAAGAGGCATTGGTGACGCCGGCTGAGGACTTGAGGGCCACCCTAGCCGACATCGGCAACCGGCTGGAGGCCTCGTTGGATGCGCTAGTGGTCGACAGCGGTTCGATACGTGCGCGTTTCAAAGAAATTCAAGGCCAGCTACCGGAAGCTCTAGCTGACGCCATTGTGCCGGTCACCTTCATGGAAGCCCACCAACTCAAGTACGAACGGGCACGGCAGCGGATAGCCGTCTCCGCGAGAATCAGGCACGGTCGGCCACCCTCCAGTCGACCAAGGACGCCATTGAGAGCCGGAAAGCTGCCTTTGACCGCCTGAAGACTGAGCCGGCGACCAAGCTCGAGCAACTCCTTGCACGCCAAGAAGAGCTGATGGCCGATCTCGTTCAAGTCACGAACGAGATCGATGTCCATAAGGAGTACATGGCTGGTTTGCCGGCCGAGATTGAAGCTCAACGCCAAGGCATCAAGGCGGCTGTGGCACACTTGCGAGACCTGGTGAAGGGCATCCGGCGGGTGGCAGGGTCCGAGGCCGACGACGTCAGGGCCATTGAAGAGATAGACCAGATCAGGCGAACGACGTTGTCGACCATAGCCGATTTCTTAAAACATTCTGAAGTCGGCTACTGCCTCTTGTATTACACTTGTCATACTTTTGTGCTGGGATTGGACCTTAATCACTTCACTCGTACTTGTAATCGGCTTTGACTTATGTGTAAAATAGTTTATCAATTTTTGCCGCTGTGCTTGTAGATAAGATTGGCTTTTGGCCACGCATAGTGTCTTGAATTGCTCATGCCGAAATCGCCCCAGCCGCCTGTATCGCTTCATGTATCCGATTCCGAGACCACACCATAACCGTCGGTGTTAGCGCTTGAATCACTGCCGTCGATCCAAATCACTTCCAACGCTTTTATTTGTAGTGCCGATTACGAGGCTTAAAAGTTGCAAAAATCTTTCAAAAATCTCGACGCCCGATTTTGCAATCGGCTCGTGTACGTATATGCCCCCCAAGTTTTGTTGATAGCTTCGGTGTCGACAAAATTGTGAGTTCGAGCCATTCGCGCATCATTGCCATCCCTCTCAACTAATCTTTAGTCGATCGTAGAAAACTTGGCAAAAAACGTTGCATAAAAATGCCTAAAGGCGATGCCTTGTTAAAGCAAGACATCGGCTCTCGTAAATTGGCTTAAGCAACCAGAGCCGAATCACGAGTTGATCCATACGCTTGGATAATATTTCTTCAGGTATTTTCCATTAAGAGCCCTTCCAAATACTTCTCCGTCCAGCCCTTTTAGCATGTAAGCTCCTTTAGAGAGGTATTTGTGGATCTTCAAAGGCCCTTCCCAATTTGGTGACCACTTGCCGAATTTGTTGTCTCTAGATCCAATCGGCAGTATCAATTTCCAAACGAGTTCGCCTTCCTCAAAAGATTTAGGCACCACCTTTTTATTATAATGTCTGGCTACTCGTTCTTTATCCTTTGTGACTTTTTCCAAGGCCCTCATCCTCGATAAAACTAAATCTTCCGATTCGTCCACCATCAGGTGATAATAATCGTCGGCTGTGAGTTGATCCTGTAGCTGAATGCGCCTTGAGCCAACAACACTTTCCCATGGCAGCACTGCCTCATGTTCGTAGACCAGCTTGTACGGAGGGACTTGAATTGACCCGTGGCATGCCATCCGATACGCCCACAGTGATTCGGCTAATCGGCTGTGCCACTGTTTAGGGTACTCAGAGATCTTTCTTTTAATCAATTTGATCAAACTTTTGTGTGAGGCTTCGGCTTGTCCGTTGGCTTGTGCGTAGTACGGCGAAGAATTAAGCAGCTTGATCCCCATGCCGTTGGCAAACTGAACAAATTCGTCCGATACAAAGATAGATCCCTGGTCTGTTGTTATTGTTTGTGGAACGCCAAATCGGTAGATGATATGTTCTTTGACAAACTTGATTGCGTCCTTAGAATCCACTTTTCTTAGGGGAATCGCCTCCACCCACTTTGTGAAGTAATTTGTCGCCATCAGGATAAATTTATGTCCTTTGCTTGAGGGTGAACTGATCTGGCCGATCATATCAATGCCCCATCCTCTGAACGGCCACGGCTTAATAATTGGGTTCATAGCCGATGCTGGTGCTCGTTGTATGGCGCCAAACTTCTGACAATCCTGGCAACCCTTGTAATATTAGAAACAATCCTCCAGCATCGTCGGCCAGAAATACCCTGCTCGGCGAAGCAGCCACTTCATTTTGTGGGCCGATTGATGTGTGCCACAGATTCCTTCATGTACTTCTCCAATGGCCACTGTAGCCTGATCGGCTCCCAAACACTTGAGTAGCACGCCGTCAATCATCCGATAGTACAGATATTCATCGAGCAACACGTATCGCAATGCCTTGTATCGTAGCTTCCTTGTAGCCGATTGAGAGGGGTTTTTGAGATAGTTGTAAACTTCAAACCTCCAATCATCGGCTGTGATGGCGTCAACATCTATGTCGATTTCTTTCGGCATTGGCCGATAGCCCGATGCCCCCTGAGCCAAGTCATTGGCCTCTGAGTTCTGCTCTCTGGGGATATGTTTCAGAGTAACCAGCCAAAAATCGTCCATTAGTTCCCGACATTGCCGATAATAGACCATCAGCGCGTTGTTTTTGCATTCATATTCTTCTAATAACTGGCTGATGACCAACAATGAATCTCTCATTATTTCGATGGCGTCGGCTTCAACTTCCTTGAGTAGATGTAATCCTTTAAGGACGGCTTCGTATTCGGCTTGGTTGTTTGTAGCGTGGGGGTTGATGGCAAAAGAAAACTCGAAGCTTGCCCCTCTGGGCGCAATAATGACCAAGCCGATGCCACAGCCGTTGGTGCAAACCAAGCCGTCGAACGTCAAAGTCCAAGGCATAATTTCCACTGAGCCGATTGAGTCTTTTCTGTGCTCCACAATGAAATCGGCTATGGCTACCCCTTGACTGCCCTTGGTGCCTGATACCTCAAATCGAATTCTGTTAGCGCGAAAATCCACTTCCCAATTCTTCCTTTGATTACTGGAGCCGATAGCATATACTTAACTACATCGGCTTTGCAGATTATTGTGCACTCGTTGGATAGCAGATAATGCTTTAACTTCATACATGTAAAATAGAGGCATAGGCATAGCTTCTCCACAGGTGAATAACTCGTCTCCGCGTCTAGCAACCGTTGGCTGAGACAGAAGATGACTTTTTCTTTGCCGTTGACCTCTTGGATTAGGATGGAGCCGATTGATTTATCATCGGCTGATAGGTATAGTTTGAACGGTATTCCCTTTTGTGGAGGCATGAAAACTAGAGGGGAACTCAGATAATCTTTTATGTTGTCTAATGCCCTTTGCTGTTCTGCCCCCCATGTGAATGTTTGATCGGCTTTCAGCCGAAGCAGTGGTGTGAACGGCTCCATCTTTTCTGAGAGATTGGCTATGAACCGTCTGATGAAGTTTATCTTACTGATCAATGATTGGAGTTGTTTTTTGTCCTTCAGAGGGTGAATTGTCTTGATAGCATTTATGCGTCTTGGTGTAACTTCAATTCCTCTTTCTTGGACAAGAAATCCCAAGAATTGCCCGGCCGATACGCCGAACGCGCACTTAAGCGGATTCATCTTCAGATCGTACTTCCTCGTCCGTTCTAACACCTGTCTCAGATCGGCTATGTGGCCTTCTATCTCCCTTGACTTGACAACCACGTCGTCAATGTATATCTCTACTAGCAAGCCGATCATATCGTGAAAGATGTTGCTCCAGCATTCTTCAAGCCGAACGTCATTACTACCCATTCGTACAAGCCGATTGCGCCGGGACACCGAAAAGCGGTCTTTGTGGATGTCCTCGTCGGCCATGAATATTTGATTATACCCTGCATTACCATCCATGAAACTGATAATTCTGTGGCCTGAAGCAGCATCGACAAGCAGATCGGCTATTGGCATTGGGTATTCGTCTTTGGGGGTTGCCTTGTTTAGATCTCTGAAATCGATGCACACCCTAAGTTTACCCTTTTTCTTCAACACTTGGATGATGTTTGAGACCCACTCAGCATATCAGCAAGGCCGAATGAATCCCGCATCGTATAGCCGAGTGATTTCGGCTTTAATTGCATCGTACATATCGGCCTTAAACCTCCTGAGAGGCTATTTGAACGGCCGATAGCCTGCCTTAATCGGCAGCTGATGGACCACTATTGATCGGCTGAGGCCGGGCATCTCGAAGTACTCCCAAGTAAAACAATCTTTATATTCTTTTAACAATTCAATAAGCTGGGATCTAAAATGAGGAGGCAAATTTTTACTAATGTACATCGGCCTCGACTTATCACCAGAGCCGATGTCAATTTCCTCTAATTCGTCGGCCGACGTGAAACCTTGCCCTAGCTTGCCATCGTCTTCATCCGCGGTGTCCATGCCAAAAACGCTTGAGCCCTCCACCATGTCTTGTTCAAAGCAGCAGCTGCGGCTCGTCATTTCCAATCGGCTGCATTATGGAATTGGACACATTTAGAAAACTGGCTTGCCAGATTTTCCCAGATAAACAATCGATGCCTTCGATTTCCCAAAGTGGCAAATCGGCACTGATGACACTAACTGACCTGTCAGCTGGCACGATCTCGATCTTGTCGCTGTCCCATTGGATCAGGCTCTGATGCATTGTAGAAGGGATGTAGCAGTTAGTGTGTATCCAGTCCCTTCCGAGCAACAGGCTGTAAGACCCCTTCCCGTCGATGACAAAGAATGTTGTGGGCACGGTCTTATTGCCAATGGTCAGTTCAACGTTGAGGACGCCCTTGGTTTTCGATAGGTTGCCGCCGAAGTCTTTGAGCACCATGTTGGTTTTTATCAGGTCTTCGGCTCCCTTGCCTAGTTTTCTGAATGTTGCGTAAGGCATAAGGTTGACTGCAGCTCCCCATCAACTAGCATTTTGGAAATCGGCTTACCGTTGACAAATCCTTTAACGTACAACGGCTTTAAGTGTCGATTTTCGGTTCCCTCGGGTTTGTCGAAGACAGCCTGGTCTGGTGAGATTGCCAGTTTCGCCAGGTCGTCCTCAATGGTGTCTGCATCGGCTTCAGGAGCGCCGAACTCGGCTGGCAGCACGAACACCATGTTAACCGATGCAAAAATTTTGCCTTTGCCTTTGGCTGCCCTCCTGGCTTGATCGGCTGGGCTTTCATCGGCTTGCTCTTCGTCGGCTATGGCAGCTTTCTCTTTGGGTACCCATCGCCTTTTGATTTTGCCCAGCCGACGGTGCTGTTCGTGAATCATTTGCTGAACTTCGTCTTCTCTCCCTTCACGCTTAAGCCATTGAACCATTCTTTTCTGCGTCTTTGTGAAGAGATCGGACGGGCACCATTGGGGGTTGGCCGATTCCTCATCGTCGCGGTTGTTGCCATCGTGGTTTTCATCAACGAAGAAGTCTTGGTGGATCGGGCCGAGCCGATCATGGACAGACTGCCGCCTTTGGTTTAGCTGAACGGCTCTGGGGACAAACGGGTTGGGCTTGCAGCCGATGAGTTCCTGTGCCCGCCGTCGCGGCGATCGTTGCATGCTGGGCAATCGTCCAGTGTTGGTAGTCTCATACCAGATTCCCAGCAATACCTGAAAAAATCACAATGCCAATACGGATCGGCATTGTTGCAATTTTCCTCGTACCGGCGGCTTTGGGTATTCGGCTCGCGCTGACGAGATGCTTCGTTGTAGGCTTCTTCTTGTCGGGACCAGTGCTGATGACGGTGTCGGCTACGTTCGTGGATCGGCCGTCGGTCAGCCGATCTGATGACTGGGCGCACCATATTAATCGGCGCGGCGTGACATCCAATCTGTTCGTCTTCTGCCTTGGCCCCGATCGATGTATTGACTAAACTGTGCGCCATTCTGCTCTGTCGATCAGCTTGCCTGGGACCGGCTTGGACTGTGTTGACCAGGAAAGGATTTCCGTCTACTTTCATCGGCCGGTTTCAATTGGCGAACTTCAGCTTCCCGGCCTCAATCGCCGATTGGATTTACTGCCTCAAAGACTTTGTAGTCGTTGGTGGCGTGGGATGTGGAGTTGTGCCACTTGCAATATTTCTTTTTCTTCAATTGTTTGGCCGACGGGATTACGTGATTTTCAAGCAACTGAATCTGCTTCTCCTTGAGCAGCAAGTCGAAGATCTTGTCGGCCTTGGTGATGTCGAAATCGTATCGTTCTTCCTTGGCCGTCTTCAGCTGCCATTGGCAGACGATGGCCTTTTTGTTCTTGGCCTATTCGGCTGCCGCCACTTTTGCGTCATCGTCGTCGGACTCGTAGTCTGATTCGACGACAACCTGAGTTATATTTTTGACGGCCTTCCTAGTGTCTTGGAATCGCTGCTCGTGGGCCATCACCTTCTACGCCAAGTGGGCTAAGCTGTCAAAGTCCTGCGTAGAGAATCGCTCTTGGATCGGAGCGATCAAACCATGAAAGGCCAAATCGGCCAACTGGGCATCCGATAGCACAAGGCTGTAGCATCGGTTCCTCATTTCTCTAAAGCGTAGGATGTATTTTTGGATCGATTCGTTGTGTTTTTGCTTGATGTCGGAGTAGAAGTAGCTATGGAATTGTTTTTCAAGATCGGCCTAGCTCTGAATTGAGTTGTAGGGCAATGAGGAGAACCAAGTAAAAGCCGATCCTGAAAGAGAAAGAGGGAACAATCGGACTCTCAAGGCGTCCGTAGCCGATGCTTCGCCGCACTGTGCCAAGAATCGGCTAACATGCTCATAAGTTGAAACGTTGTCCTCCCCTGAGAACTTTGAAAAATCTGGGATCTTGTATCGGTTGGGCAACGGGATCCGCTCGAAGTGCTCTGGATAGGGATACCGATACATGTTCCCTGAGTCTTTCGGCTTGAGGCCGAATTGATTGCGCATGACATCTGCAATCAGATCGGCGCAGGTTCAGTTGTCTTGCTGTATCGGCTCGTATGGGTCACACGGCGCGGGTGCTTGCCGATACAGTGGTGGCGTCTGAGGCCTGTAATGATGATCTTGATGGCCTCCTTGGTACTGGTAGTGATGATCAGCGGGAGGCGGCCGATGCGCCGGTGGTGGCGTTGGTGGTCCTGGAAATAGTTGTCGGCCACCGGCGTTGTACCGTCTGTTTGGATCTATCAACTCTGACTGCCGATTGTCGTTGAACATATTAGCAATCTGATCATGGGGCAACGGCTGCTGTCGGTTTAGCATAGTAATTGCTGGCCTTATAGCCGATTCACCTGGATTTGGCTGACCGAGGACTCCTCCCGACGGCCCTTGTTGTGCTAGTGCCGGGATCGGCCGATTCTGTGTGACCAGCGTCCTGTAACCAGGAAATTGGCCGTCTGTGAAGTACGTCGGCCCTCATTGCAGCTGATCGGCTATCTTGGCGTCGACCACAGTAGCGATCATGTTATTAAGATGTTGACCAGAATGCTACTTTGATTGACTAACGCGTGATGGACAGCCGAGTCGATCCGGTCTTGTAGAGAATATACAGCCGAATTGTCCTGTTCCTGGGTCGGCTCCTCCGTCTTCTGTTTGCCTTTTGGCTAACCAGGGGAGGATGCCTTAAGGTCGTTCATGCTGAACTTATATTTTTGATGCACGGCCCCAGATCTTGTTTGGGTGAAAGATTGCAAGTACTTAGCCTGGAGCTCTTCCACCATCTTCTTATAATCGGCTTGCTGTTCAGCCGATAACTGCTCCATCTTCACTGGCACGATGTTGTCCTGGAAAATGTGAGGCTCTTGGAGTCGACCATCTTGCCGGCTGAATCTATGCATCCGAGTCGAGCCGACAGAGCCACCAGGCATGCCAAGAAGCGTGTTGATGAGAAATTTCTCTCACGCGCTGGCCAGGGAGATCTGCTTAACTCCAGTGCAGGTCCTTCTCGGCTACCTGTGCTCTGCAGGGCGTGCCAGTTGATTTGATCTGTTAATCAACAAGAGAAACAAGGGAATATGCGTTAAGTGTTAGGTTAGATCCCCACTGGATCAGCTGAGGGAATCCATGAGCATATATATGCTATCCTAAAATATATTTAAGCCAAACGACTGGAATGGATCGACTATACCAAGACAGCATCAGTCGTGTAACCTAAATACAGTAAAGGATAATAAATATATGAATCGATAACCTAGCCGATACTGGAAAGCTAACGATGAATCGGCTAGTACTTCGATGAATCTTATGAAAAGATAACGCTCTTGAACCAGATGCGCATGGCCTGGAAATCGGCCGTCGGCCGTCGATGGCGGGCCGATTTTGGCTAGTAACGCCCGACAACAATGCGATATATAAGAGGCAGTCCTAATATAAATCTAATAATAAATATATTAAAAGAAACATATCAGGGCAGATAAGGCCGGCTGAAACCCCGACGCTGTCTCTAAACAATATAAATCTTAGCCGAACAGATCATTGATAGTTCTAAAAATGACTTAATGGTTCGAACCCGATGCAGCATTAAGTATAAAAATAAAAACCTAATCTATTGCTGCCGATTTATATCCCTCGAGACGGTGGATACCGCATATAAACCAGCCAACGTTTAGATCTAACCCTATCAGCTGCAAGTTCTTGATAGAACTAGCCAATGGCAGGATAGATCTAAACATTAGTCTAATTTATATGCACTATATGATAAGTAGCGCAGTATAAACTCTCGAATGTAATGTGTCATTACGATGGAAGCACTAGAAACAACAGATCATACCACTAATGATAAGCATTTACCTAGATCTGGGGATCGAAACGATGCAGCCCGTAGCCAAACAAACTGCTCGTCTGAAAAAAAAGGTTGGCGATGCGCCGAAGGTTTGATTGATTGTGATTGTTCTTGTTTATAGGGAGGTCTCGGGTCCTATTTATACCCAAGATACAATTATCTGTACAAACCCTGGACTCTATCTAAACTACTATTTAAAACACAACATTATCCCGAGAAGGACCCATGCCGTGCTACAACTAACAGTTCAAACAAACTCCTAAATTATAGATACAATTGTCGTTACAGGACTTTATCCATAGGTGGCAATATCGTTTAACGCACAACTAACAACCGAATCTTCTATTTATCCTCAAACTGCTGCACTAGAAATGGTTTTATCTCTTCCGGACCTGGAATCGGCTATCGGCTGCCATTGTCCGATCCAACCTTAGCCGATTGGCCTCGCAGCCGATCACTCCTCGGCCGATGCGGCCTCTGTTTCCACACCAAACCAACCGATCCGATTCTGCTTTGCCTTTGTAGACTTAGGGACTCAATTACCAAATTTCAGTGTTGACAGCAAGTCACACATCCCTTGAAGCATATTGATCCTATTTTTATAAATGTTTTATGTTTGAAAATAAAATTGCATTGCTTTGCTAATTACATGAGATGATGAATTACCTACTTATTTGTGCCTTATTTACTTGTTATCCGTCCTTTGTTAACCTTGGATGATAATTTGACTAGCTTTAGTCACTGATGTTGATTTTAGCTAGAATTATATGCTTAGCCATGCTTAATTACCACTAGCTCACTAAATGGAATAATTACACTATTTATTCTAGTCTCTGATGAGCTGCAAGCTCGGTATACCTGGCCTGTCAACTAAAATATGACATAATGGTGGGCTGTGGGGTCATGGTTTTGGATTGTCGCACACATGACAATTAAGGACCGGTTCATGAGAAACCCTGGAAGAATTACAGTGCTTACCACAAGCAAGAATGGGCAACTACTTATAGTATAGCTTTCCTCTGGCCGACGTACCCTAGTGAGGGTGGACATGATGGAGTTGGGTCAGCCTCGGTTTTACGGGTTGATCGGCTTCCGGATTCACCGTGGCACGCGGGGGGCTGCCCATTACCCTTAGGGGAGTGGGGGCGAAACCTTGGTGTGGTATCGCTTGGTTAGGGAGAGTTATGCGAAATGTCTTGTCACGATTTCCCCCTTTGCAGTATCATGGTGGTACTTCAGAGCATTTTAACATGTGTAAAATCGTGTCTTGTGGGTAAAGTTGTGCACCTCTGATCAGAGTAAAACTATTCGAATAGCCGTGCCCGCGGTTATGGGCAATCGACCAGATTCACTAAGATTAGTCTCACACCATTTAATAATTTGATTTAATGGAACTGGTTTAGTTCAGGTGGAATGGTTGGGTCTGTTCAACGTGGGGATAATGTTGTTCAGTGGAAGATTAATATTGCCTTAATTAATCAACTGTTTTACTATTTTTAATCAATTAAATTTTTGTAAACCGCATTTATGCAAAATAGCCGCAAGCCACTCTTGTCTCCCCTTGCACGTCTGCATTTCGCGGTGTGGCTTGTTGACTACGGTGGTTATACTCAGCCTTGCAATTTTCCCCCTTTCGAAGTGTAGTGCTTCGAGTTGAATATGGTGTTAGAAGACAAAGGCTCGGACCCAGTTGAGTTTGCCTGTGGAGTGGAGCTGAAGCCCCGCTAGTGTCGTCTTTCTTTTCCGCTGCAGTGTTTGGGTGTGAGGACTAAGAGCCTCTTCAGTAAGTATTTTTATTTTTACGCTTTTCTTTACGTTTGGATCTGTGTATTAATTTGTCATTTTTGTGTACCCTGGTTGATTCCTGGACAGGGATTTAATACGCAAAATATTCTGGAAATTTTGGCTAAATTTCTAGGCGTGACATTAGCCGTCCAAAGTAGTCGTTCTTGTGGAGCTTGGTCACCACCACAAATCATTCTTGTGTGACAACATCCACGAAGGTAACTCCGAAATGCAAAGCAAAACTTAGGGAAATATTTTTAATGAACTTAGGAAGAACACATTGAAAGAACTCTAGAGAGGAGAAGGGAACTTGAGGGCACACTATGGCCGCTCAAGTTGGTGCAAGGAGATGAACCTCCCTACCTTCCCTTTTATAGAGGGATGACACCCTTGGTTCGGCTGAACCAAGGAGTGCTCCATTCTCCTCCAAATTTTGGATTCCTTATCTCCACATCATCATCCACTACACCTAAAAGTTCGAGCAATATTGGACCCCATAATGGTTCGGCCGAACCATCCTAGTGGGGGTTGGTCCCCACCCAAGGATCCAAAGCTTGCTCAAGTTAATATATTCACCTTAGTGCAGGTTTGATGAGTGGAATCCAAGGCTAAAGTTTTACCATGGTGGGTAATAGAATTTTTTTCAATATAAAAATCCTAATTTCAAAATTTTAAATTTTCTATGCATGAGAGGAAAAATAAACATGCCATGCTTGATTTTGAAAGAATCAAAATTAAGGGAAGTAAATATGCTTTTGGGAAATTAAATATGGGGTACATACCAATTTTACCTGTCGCCCAGGGCTCCTCGTTTGAAGTCTGACGAGTTGGTCTTTCTCCGCTCGTTTAAGCTTGTGCATCGCCCGGTCTTGGAGAAGCGGACGCAGATGACTTCACTTGCCACACCTTATTGATCTTCTTTTTTTCGTCCAATGTGGTAGAAGGAATGTCGGACTTTGGCGATGACTTAAATGATACCGTCCGCCTTTCTTTGTTGATTTTTCTTGGAGATGGTGACTTCTTCTCCATGAAGTCTTTCATGAATTTGATCAGGTTGTCCATCTTCGAGGGCTTAATTTTGACCTCCTTAATATTCTTGGTATTGGGTCTATACTTGATCTTGACCATAGAACATTGCTCCACTCTTGGCTGGAAGTTGAATTTCTCCTCCTTCCCATTAATGTGGAGTCGGATTTCTCCGGCTCCAACATCAATGCGGGCATCCGCGTTGCTGAGGAACGGGCGCCCAAGAATGAGCGGCGTCCTCTTGTCAACATTCATGTTGAGCACCACGAAATCCACGGGAATGAAACATCCCCGGATTTTTACTGGTATGTCTTCTGCAATTCCCGCTGGATAGCAGACTAACGAACCAGCCAGCTGCCGTCGCATTGGCATTGATGCTAGTGTGGTGTAGTTCAGTTGGTTAAAGACCTCCTTGGGCATGACGCTGACGTTAGCTCCAAGGTCGCACAAGGTGTGGTCGAATTGCTTTGTCCCAATCGAACAGGTGATCATGGGACACCTCGAATCCTTCTTCTTCTCAGAAAGCTGGTTGAGTATAGCCGCGCTACACTCTTCCGTCGGTTTGATAACTTCCATGGTTGGCATTGGCCTCTTGTTGTTGAGGATGTCTTTGAGGTAGCGAGCTTACGTAGGTACTTGCATCGCTTCCATCAAAGGAACATTGATATGGATTTTTGGATGACCTCAACAAAATGAGCAAGCTGCTCGTCCACGGTTGGCTTCCTCTTGCGATGAGGGAACAACAACAATGTGGTGTCTTGGAATTCCTCCGGTGCCGGTGTTCCCTCATGAACTTTGTTTTGAATATTGGACGGCTCACCTTCTATCTCCTTTGCCTTCCCTGCATTGTTAGGATATGGCGGATCACGAGTAGTTTTACCCCCTCGTGTGGTCACCACACTAACATTTTCAAGAAAAGCCTCGGGTTGCCTCGGGATCTTCCCTGCCTCAGATGAAGGGATAGCAGCAGCCAGCTGAGCTAACTAAGTTTCTAGCATTTTGTTAAAGCTCAGCTGGTTCTTAATAGCAGAAGAAAAGCCTTCCATTTTAGCGTTGATACTTTCCAAGGATTTTTCATTGGCTGCTAGTTTCTTAGAAATGTTCTCATTAATTTTAACTTGGCCTAAGATAAGATCTTGCAAGGAGGGTTGATTAGGATTGAAAGCATGAGCAGAATTGTTACCTCCTTGATGGTACGAGCGTTGCTGATTCCACCGTTGACCTCCTTGAGGATGGTAGCCATTGTTGTTCAGGTAACATATGTCTGCGTTGGTCTCGGGGCAGTTATTCCCCGAATGGCCACTGTTGTTGCACGTCTTGCACGTCATGTGAGTGTCCACCACCTGAACTCCTTCAGCTTTGTCCTCGAACTTCTTTAGTAAGAGGTCTAATTTGGCGGCCAGCATATCAGTCTCCTTGACAGTATTCATACCGCGCTTCTTGGACTGGAGACGATCGTCGCTCCATCCTAGATTGGAGACCATCTTCCCGCACTCCCGACTGTTAACGAGAAGAAAGCTCCTCCAGCTGCAGCATCAATATGATCACGGGACGTCGAAGTCAGCCCATTATAGATGTTCTGAATGAGAAGCCAATCGTCCATGCCATGGTGAGGGCATGTCAGGATGTACTCCTGGAACCTTTCCCATGCCTCTGGGATCGACTAATCTGATGCTTGCTGAAAACTCAAAATCCTTCCACGAAGAGCATTGGTTTTGCCCATCGGGAAATACTTAATGAGGAACACATTAGAACACTTGTCCCAGGTGTCTACAGCACTTCGGTTCACGTAGAACCATTGCTTCGCTCTCCCGATGAGGGAGAACGGAAATGGCCGGAGTCGGATGGCATCTTGTATGACTCCCTTGATGGTGAAGTGTTGCAGTTCTCCAGGAAAGTTTGGAGATGAGCCTTGGTGTCCTCGTTGGCCTTCCCACAGAAGGGATTGGCCTGCACCATGGTTATAAGACCGGTCTTGATCTCAAAATTGGCCTCCCCAGTGTTGATTGTTTGTCCAGTATGGACATTTTCAGCCGAGGGTGCCGAGAAATCGCGGAGAGTCTTTGATCCCGATGATGCCATGACCTTTGGTTTAACTGCCGAGGAGGGACGAAACAAGTTCGAACTCTTCTCACAAGGGCCTCTGGATTTGGATTGTAATTATCCGACAAGTCGAAACCGGTCATCCACTACCTTGTTTCACATAAAAGAGAAAACAGACCAAGATAAGCCTGTTAGAGCAAAGGTAAGACAAATATAACTATATGGATATCCAAGCACTTATTATTTATTCCTAGACCATTGTCTTCCAGCAATGGCGCCAGAAATGCTTGTTGGTATTTCGTACGTTCACAGATAAATTCGTAAGCACACGGATATACCGTTGTAGCATTTCACCTAGGGAGTATTCCAAGGGTATCATTATTTATTTTATCCCAAAGGAAGACTGTGGTTTTGAAGAGAATACTAAAATGCCATGGATATTCATAAGATATAGATGAGATACCTTAGTCCAGACAGGGGTAAGATAATCATATGTTTAAGGTAGTGTGACACACTGTTGACGCCAAATTCGTACCGCCGCAAGATGTGTTGATGTCGAATCACACGCTGGCCTGGGCAATCTGCTTAGCTCCAGTGCAGGTCCTAGAATTGATGAATGGCAGGCATGCCAGTCAGTTTGATCCTGCCACTGATAAGATATGCAAAACAACAGAGCATAAATCATATCGGCCGATAGGCCGATAATCAAAACAGCCGATCTGTTGACAGCCGATTGTGTGATTCCAGCCGATGCTGATGTCCAGATAACTCGTCGGCTGAAACCCCGAAGAAACCCTTATTGGTAGCCATCAAATAGGCTAGATACTACGGTTCTAATCACGACTTAGTAGGTCAAACTGAATTGATGCAACACTAAGTATGAAAAGAAACGCAATATCTAGACAATCAAGCCTTTGGCTAATTTTCAAGGTTGTAGATGCCAAAGCTAATCTAATCTAATATAACGATTTAGCCGATATTGGCAGAAACCCTAAAGCGAGAGACAGCCGATAGAACTAAATCGAGATACTAGGACTAGATTCAACAGAAACATATGATAAGACCGGCTAACCCTCCGGTGAAACATTAATATGAACCTATCGGCTTAACAAGACTTAGATTATTGATAACAATCTAGTAGGTCAGACCTAACCAATGCAGTACGAGATTGTATATGATAATCTAATACTCGAGGAGCCGATAGATCTGTCTAATGTGATGGATATAACAAATCTACCTAAAGCAACATTACGTTTACAGAAACATCGACTTGATCAAAATATCAGACCTAACCAAGAAAGTCCTAACTAAGCCAATGTATCTATGAATGGTAATGAAACTAAAGATAGATACGATATATCTGGACCGACGGGACTTTGGACTTACCCCTTCGCCGGAGATCGAAGCCGATGCAGCCCCGCGTTGGGTGCCAAATCCCACTAAATGATGAACAAAGTAGCCAAAAGAAAAAAGGTGGTGATGCATCGAGTTGTATTGATCATGAGGATTGATTTACATGGACCTCGGGCTTACATATTTATACCCGCAGGCTAACAAAGATCCTAACAGATTACACTTCAAACTTTCCTAAAGATAAAAGGAAACAAACTGAATCCTTACCGGATACTAACACACTTTCCTAAAGATAAAATAGAAAGTTGACAAACTTATCCTAATTAATAGATACAAGCCGTATCCTTCTTGAACTCGGTGTCTTCTGGATAAGATCTTTCCAAACAGAATCTAACCAAAATTCGACTGCTGAAGATATTGATCCTCCATCGGCTGACGCAGAACTCTCAGCCAATTTTGCTTTGAGCCGATATGAACCTTAAGCCGATGAGGACTCCGGGGCTTACCAAATTTTGCCGTTAACACACAGAGGAGAATCCTAGATAAATAGTACACTAGTGCTAAGTGGAGAGTAGTAATTAGAGTCAGGTTCCTATTGATCGAGTGTTGATTGATACAGATTATATGGTCTCGGGTCATATTTATACCCAATAACAAACACAGTCCTTGTAGGACACGACTCTTATCCTAACACTTTTTAAAATATGACAATTATTTGGGACAAGGTCCCCCCGACGTAATCTATAAGGATACTATACAAAATATCCTAACTTAAAGATACAACTGCCTTTTTAGGACTTTATCCATAGATGACAACATCTCTGAAGCACCGAAAATTGAATCCAATAATGATCTCCATGCTTTCCTCCCGGGATCGGTCACATTTAGTTATCCCAATCGGAATCGGATATGCCAGACACCTTATCTGATTCAGTCTCAGCCGATTGACTCCTCAGCCGATTCAGACTCAACCGATGTGCACTCTGTTTTCGAGAATCGCGTGTTCCTCCAATTCCGCTTCAATTGTAGCTTCAAACCCAGGGATTAGCTTGCCAAATTTGGTCACCAACACATGCCCCCCAAGTCCACGATATTATTAATGTTGCGGATTTTGTGTGATCCTACCCTCCAAGAAAACCTAGTGCATTCCCGTTTCGGCCGTTACCGCGCCTCTTTAAATAACGCCCAAGTGCATCGAAAAAAACTCACGCCGTCAATTGCACACTCAAAGCCTTCAGCCGAAAACTCCTCAAATCTCTCCGGTGATCCCCTCGGAGCTCCCAAGAAACTGCGGTGGCCTCATCCACACCAATGGCATCTTCATCCGCTCCATCTGACGCCCCATCGGTCGAGTTCGCCGAGGTAAGTTCTATCGGCTGATTCCCTTTCTTTTCGTTTGCAATCGTGGATCTGCATTTGTGGTGTTTTTACGATTCTCCTTTTTTTCTCTTTCCATTGTAGCACCTTGCTCATCAGATTGCTGTCCCTAGTCTGCTTCACAATGAACGGTACATTTTAGGCCCAATCGGCAACATAGATCCCACTGAAGTTATTAATGCCGAAACCAATAGGATACCCTACAGGATCTCGAACCCTAGCATAGCACATTGGAATGGCACATTCAAATCTTGGCCTTCAACCGACAAATCTTGGCCAACCTGGTACGCAAGAATGCTAACTAGCAAACAGACCCGTTGAGATAAAGTGGGTATAGCTTAGTGTTTAGCTCTCACAAAAGCCGATATGCCCAAGGACAAACCCCTTATGTCGCCCGCGGCTTATTTCTGGTACAATACTTTTAACGCCTTCTTCTTCCAACAAGGACCCATGACCCCTACTCTAATCGACGTGGTCATGATAACTGGACTAGACATAATATCATCGGCTAATCCTAACCGATTTGACGCCAAGTGTCAATACTATTTCAAAACAAAGGCCATTGGAGGTTGAAACGGTTATATAAACTAGAACATGGGCACCGGATCTATTAGCCCCAGAGAACACACTACATTCCTAATGATGTGGCTGGAGAAGTTTGTCTTTTGTGGGTCTAGCTGCGGCCCCACAGCCAATTGGCAACAAATAGCCGAAGCCTTGGTATCGAGAGAAAAAATCCCCTTAGGAAAATATTTGCTGGGCTATCTCTACCAAACTCTCAACATGGCATTGGCTAAAATTGCAGCCAACTCAACCATAGGAACTGGAGGTCCTTGGTGGTTCTCGCAGATATGGCTAGTCCTCCTGACTCAAAAGATTGATGGCAGACCCAATCTAGCCGATGCTAAATTTCCAAGGGCAGAGCCGATTGTGGACGATAACGGCGAAGAAGCGACTACATGTAGGTGTATGTCTTTTGGAGAGGCTGCTTCTATTCATCCTAGCTCCAAACTGTCAACTCAGTTTCTAGCCGATTGGTTCACCGGATTCTATGATGGTTTTTCTAAGAACAATCGGACCTGATTCTTTTACTCAGGCTGCCTAGAATTCGAACTCCATTCAGATTTTAACTTTGACGAGCTCAACTCCGAAGAATTTGAGAAACCAAGGAAAATTTTCACCACCGCCATCACTCCTTGCATTTTACCAATCATCATCCACCAAGGCAGAAATATCTCTAAGTCTTATGAATTTTACCATCCGACATCAGCTGCCAGGCAATTAGGACTAGGACAACTGTCGATTGGTCTATATTTTACTGACAAGATCCAAACAAGGGGCGAGATCACCTCAAGAATAATGAAGGATCGGTTGATGAACATAGAGGGCCCCCCTTTTGGCAGCATAGGCATTTTGGAATTGGCTTTAAAGAGGAGTTCAGCTTTTGGCAGATGGTGGATTGAGTTGAAAAGGCATAGTTTACATCAGCCATCTTCTATGTACCTCACCACGCTCCTTGCAGAATCAATCCCTAATGTGAGTACTTCTTCTCTCTGTCAATTTTTTAAACTATCGGTTGACACCTGTATAATACTTAACCAATGTCTTCTTTCTCTACAGACAACCGATTCTTCTCCCCCTCACATGAGTGACACAGGGATTGAGATCCATTATGCCTGAGGGGCTGATCCCAAATGATGGAGGATTGGCTCCTTCCATCATTGGCTTCAATGCGCCAAGAGTAACAACCCTGCTGCACGGCCAGACTCGTGAAGCATTGTCAAGGAAGAGAAAAGCCAAGCCATCGGCTGCTGGTCCATTGGTTGGACAGAAGAAAAAGGCAAAGAAGCAGAAGACAACTCCAACTGACAGCCTATCGTCCTTGGACCCTGACTTGGAGGAGGCCCACAATCAAGAAGTCATGGACGAAGAAATTGACCAATTCATCGACGAGGATGCAGCTGAATCATGTCATTCAAGCAAGTAAGCACAAACGCCATCAGCCGACGACCAAGCTCAAAAAACACCATCTCCTCCAAGGCGTCCTCCTCGTCCTCAACCAGTATGCATCCCTCTTTTCTTTAAGTTTTGGTAATTTAAATTTTTCTTGAAGTTTCTTTGTCCTTAACCAAACCCCTTTACTTACAGCACAAAAGACTGGCCCAACGACAATCGCACCCACCTTCACCAGTAACTTTAGAGCTCAATCTCTTCTCTTTTGTTAGCTGCCGATTTCAACTAACAATTGTCTTTTTCTTGTAGCCTCCTCGTTCTCCATCGGCTACCCCATTGCTTCTAGCGAGCATACTCCATCGGCTAGGGGTAGCCATCATATTGAAGAAGTAGAACCAGCACCAGCTCCCACTGCCAAGGTAAGTAACTTTCCCGCAACCAAAATCGGCTATTTGAATTTTCTCACCACTTAACAATCTTGGCTCTTGTTCTGCAGGTTTTAGCTGACATGTTCTCCTTTGACATAAGGGAGTTTGTAGATAAAGAAGAGGAAACCATCAATAAGGCCCAAGCTCCTATAGCCGATGAGTTGAAAGAAAAACTTTTGGACTTAGCTCATCGGTTGGAAGCCTCACTGGATTACTTTGTCACCAATTGTGGGCCAATCAGAGCTAGGTTCGAAGAGGTCGAAAGCCAGCTCTCAGACATAGTAGCCGATACCATCTCCCAGGCTGCCCATCTTGATCAACATCAGTATAAATTGGAAAGGACATGGCAGCGAATGGCTGATAGGAAGGCAAGAGCCAGCCTTGAAGCCATGGTCGAGGCAAATCGGCAATCTATCATCATTGAGAAGGCAAAATTGGATGAAATGATTGCAGTGCCGTCTTCCATCGAGTCCAATATCGATCGGCTGAAGAAACGAGAAGCCAAACTCGTCTTCGAGTTAGAGAAATGCAGAGTTGAGCTGACCTCTGAAGAGCAAAGGCTTGCCAATCTCCCAAGGGTTGTTGAAGAGCAGAGGGACAAGATGAAATCCTCCATACAATACTTGGGAGATCTCAGGAAATCATTGAAGTCAATCCCACGCACTGATGCAGCCGACGCCCAGATTATAGATGAAGTCGAACAGATCAAACAAAGGGCGATATCGGCTATTAACCAGCTAACCGGCAACTAAGTCGATCTGTAATAGGGCTAGCACTTGTGAACTTTTGCAACACTTCTAATATATTCTTTGTCGATCTCTGCAACTTATCTTGTCTTGCAAAATTTTGAAAAATCCTCAAAAATCTTGAAGCCCACATGATATCCTCAAAAATCATGAAGCCCACCTGATTTCACTTGTGTATGTATATATATATGCCCCTTTAATTTTACAATGTTGACCGATCATTGATAAAATTATAGTTCGAGGATGACGCACAAGATCGGCCATTACACATTGATAGAAATATAACCGACTGCGATAAGAATAGAACGACTAAGGGCGATATAACTGATATTGGCCAACAAATATCGGCAGAGCGCAACCGATTATAGTAAATTTGAAGAGACTAAGGGCAATATGTATCATATCGGCATCTAAAGGCGATGTAAATACATTGGCTACCATGTATCGGCTCAATATAGCTGAATCATGTGTTGATCCATATACTGGGATAATATTTCTTCAAATACCTTTCATTTAAAGCGCTTCCAAATACCTCTCCATCGAATCCTTCTAGCATGTAAGCTCCCTTGGAAACGCATTTGTGAATCTTAAAGGACCCTTCCCAGTTAGGTGACCATTTGTCGAACTTATTATCTCTCGTGCCAATCGGCAAGATCAGTTTCCATACCAGCTCGCGTTCTGAAAATGATTTCGGCACAACCTTCTTGTTGTAATGATGAGCGGTTCTCTCTTTATCCCTAGTCACCTTTTCTAGAGCACGCATCCTGGACAAAACCAAGTCCTCTGATTCATCTACCATAAGATTGTGATAATCATCGGTTGTCAACTCATCATGTAACTCAATCCTTCTTGAGCCGATGGTGGTCTCCCACGGCAATACAGCTTCATGTCCATAAACCAACTTGTGAGGAGGCACTTGGATTGATCCATGACAGGTCATCCGATAGGACCATAATGCTTCGGCCAATCGGCTATGCCACTGCTTTGGATATTCAGAGATCTTCCTCTTTATCAATATGATCAAACTTTTGTTGGATGCTTCTGCTTGCCCATTTGCCTGTGCATTACATGGTGAAGAATTTAGCAATTTGATCCCCATGCTCTCTGCAAACTGGACAAACTCATCTGAAACAAAGATAGATCCCTTATCGGTTGTTATTGTTTGAGGGACGTCGAATCGGTAAATAATATGTTCTTTGACAAACTGGATTGCATCCCCAGAATCAACTTTTTTCAAAGGAATTGCTTCCACGCACTTTGTAAAATAATCGGTTGCCACCAATATAAACTTGTGTCCTTTACTTGAGGGTGGGTTAATCTGGCCGATCATGTCAATTTCCCATCCTCTGAACGGTCATGGCTTGATAATAGGGTTCATAGCCGACGCTGGTGCCCTTTGAATCGCTCCAAACCTTTGACAATCCTGGCATCCTTTGTAATATTTCAAACAATCTTCCAGCATGGTCGGCCAAAAATACCCAGCTCTCCGAAGTAACCACTTCATCTTGTGAGCCGATTGATGAGTACCGCAAATGCCCTACTGCACTTCTTCCATCACAACCTTGGCTTGATTGGCACTCAAACATTTAAGTAGTACCCCATCAACTGTTCGATAATAAATGTTATCATCAAGCAAAACATATCTCAAAGCCTTGTAACGTAATTTCCTTGAAGCCAATTGAGAAGGATTCTTCAAATAATTGAAAACATCATACCTCCAATCGTCGGCTACGATTGTTGCGATTTCAACTTCAATATCTTTAGTCATCGGCTTGTAGCTTGATGCCCCTTGAGCCAAGTCGTTTGCTTCAGCATTCTGCTCTCGAGGGATATGTTTGAAGGTTACCAGCCGAAAACCATCCATCAATTCTCGGCACTTTTGATTGTAGATCATCAATGTGTCATTCTTGCATTCGTATTCTCCTGCTAATTGGCTGATGACCTACAAGGAATCGCCCATAATCCCCACAGCATCGGCTTCAACCTCTTTCAAAAGTTGTAAACCCTTGAGGACTACTTCGTATTCAGCTTGATTGTTTGTAGCGTAAGGCGCAATAGTATAAGCAAATTCAAAACTCGTCCCCTGGGTGATATGATAACCAAGCCGATGCCACAGCCATGAGTGCAAACTGATCCATCAAAAAACAATGTCCAAGGCACCATATCGATCGAGCCGATTAAATCATCCCGATGTTCAACAATAAAATCGGCTATAGCTTGACCCTTAACTGCCTTGGGTGCTTGATATCTTAGGTCAAATTCTATCAAAGCAAAAATCCACTTCCCAACTCGCCCTTTCAAAATTGGAGCCGATATCATGTATTTGACTACGTCAGCTTTGCAAATAATGGTGCACTCGTTGGATAATAAATAATGCCTCAACTTTGTACAAGAAAAATGTAAGCACAAGCACAACTTTACCATAGGAGAGTACCTTGTTTCTGCATCAAAAACCTTCTGCTGAGATAAAATATTTCTCTTTCCTTGCCTTCAAACTCTTGGATCAAAACTGAACCGATTGATTTTTCATCGGCTGACAAACACAACTAAAAAGAAACTCCCTTTTGTGGAGGGATCAAAACTGGAGAGGAGCTTAAGTAATCATTGATATTGTCCAAAGCCTTCTGCTGCTCTGCCCCCCAAGTAAACTCCTCGTTGGCTTTTACCCTTAGCAAAGGTGTAAATGGCTCCATCTTCGTAGATAAACTAGCAATAAAACGCCTCATGAAATTTACCTTGTCGATCAGAGATTGCAACTGCCTCTTGTCCTGTGAAGGTTGAATGTTCTTGATTACATTAATACTCCTTTGTGTCACTTCAATCCCCCTCTCATGAACAAGAAATCCCAAGAACTGTCCAGCCGATACACCAAAAGCACATTTGGTAGGGTTCATCTTCAAGCCATATTTCCTTGTTCTTTCCAAAACCTTCCTCAAATTGTCTAGGTGATCTTCAACTTCCTTGGATTTTACCACAACATCATCAATGTAGATCTCAACCAAGAAGCCGATCAGGTCATGAAAAATATAATTCATGGCTCTCTGATACGTAGCTCCAGCGTTTTTCAATTCGAATGTCATGACATCCCACTCATATAAGCCGATTGCACCGGGACACCGAAAAGCAGTTTTATGGATATCTTCCTCGGCCATAAAATTTTTATTGTATCCAGCATTGCCATCCATAAAACTTATAATCTTATGCCCAAAAGATCAATCCACCATTAAATCGGCAATTGGCATGGGGTACTCATCTTTAGGTGTAGCTTTGTTTAGGTCTCAAAAGTCGATGCACACCCTAAGCTTGCCGTTTTTCTTGATAACTAGAACTATATTTGAAACCCATTCAGCGTATTGACACGACCGAATAAAACCGGCATCATATAATCGAGTGATTTCGGCCTTAATTGTGCCATACATATCAGCTTTAAATCTCCTAGGAGGTTGCTTGTACTGCCGATAGCCTGGCTTAATAGGGAGCCGATGCTCAACAATTGATCGGCTAAGACTTAGCATCTCAAAATACTCCCAAGCAAAGCAATCTTTATATTCCTTTAACAACTCAATAAGCTTGGTTCTAACATGAGAAGGCAAATTTTTACTAACGTATATCGGCCTAGGCCTATCTCCTGGACCTATATCAACCTCTTCAAGCTCGTCGGCCGACATAAAACCTTATCCTAGCTTACCATCGAGATCGTCCATGGTGTCCTTGGTGTAGACGCTTGAGCCCTCCACGATGCTCTCAAAGTAATAATTGAGGCTCTTCGACTCCAGTTGGCTGTATAGTAGAATCGAACACCTTTAGAAAATCAGCCTCCCAAACCTTGCAAGACAAGCAACCGATGTCGTCGATTTCCCAAAGGGTTAAATCGGCATTGGCTATGTTTACTGACCTGTCGGCTAGAACGATTTCGATCTTGTCTCCTTGCCATTGGATCAAGCATTGATGCATGGTAGAAGGGATGCAGCAATTGGCATGGATCCAATCCCTCCCCAGCAGCAGGCTGTATGGCCCCTTCCCGTCGATGACAAAAAAGGTGGTAGGCATTGTCTTACTACCGACGGTCAGCTCAACATTAAGAACCCCTTTTGTTTCAGATGGGTTCCCGACAAAATCCTTAAGGACCATATTTGTTTTGATGAGGTCATCGGAACTCTTGCCCAGCTTTCTAAAAGTAGCATAGGGCATTAGATTGACATCAGCTCCCCCCATCAACTAGTATTTTTTGACATCAGCTTCCCATTGTAAATCCTTAGACATAAAGAGGCTTAAGATGACTGTGGAGATTGTGGCAATCGGATATCCACATGGCAAGCTTATCCGACTAGAGATAGGGATAGGTTACGCCTGCCAATTATGTAAACCAACTATGACTTGGGTGTTACGTTGCCAATTAGATAAGGCAACGGCTCATAGTCATGGTTTGGTAAGATTGAGGAAACCGACTTAGAGTATGATAGGGTTTCCGACTTGTAATCCTGCCTCCCAAGACTATATAAGGGGGGGTAAGGGGCGTCCCTTGAGGGATATCAGATTTCATATGCAACACAAGAGCAATAGATCTTGAGATCAATAAACACTCGGCGGATCGAATCCCCGAAACAGGAGTAGGGTTTTACCTCACGAGAGGGCCTGAACCTGTCTAAATCTTGTTTTCCACCTAACCCATCGAGCTTGGTGATCTTGACTGCACCCCCAATTTTCTATTGCCGAAACCGAGTTTCGACAGTTGGCGTGCCAGGTAGGGGCCCGCGCGTCAAGACTTCTTCGACAATCTCGCCGGCAAGCACGATGGGATCTTCTTCAAGGATCGACGACTTCACCGCCAACGGCTTCAACAAGCTTTCCTCCTATGACTCGGATTCGGACCAGTCGGGAGGGGGAACCCGCTTGGCGCCGTTCGGGCTACCGAACAACGCCAAAATCTGCGACCGAATCCTGAGTTCCAAGATGCAGTCCATCCACTCTGAAGGAGGAATCCACTCATCGCCGTTCGGACTCTACAGCGGTCTCCTCATCTCCCCGTCGGAACCGATCTACTAGGGAGAAAACCTCTCGGCGTTGTTAGGATTACCAAACGCCGCTGGGATCTACTGCAAGCTCCTCTCCCCCAAGTCGAGATCGACCCACTCGGAAGGATCCACGTCATCAAGCTGCGACCCGGACTGGAATGATCCAGATTCGAGCAATCCTGGCTCGAGGGAAGTCGCAGTCATCCTCCAACCGTTCGGGTCATGCTCATCCTCAGAGCTCGATGAATACCTTAGCTCTTCAGGCTTTGACGATCTCTACGGCATCCCCTCAGATGAGGCCAACGACTCCGACTGCGACAAGGACTACGAGCCAAAGTGCTTCGACGTCCTCATGGCTGAGGTGGCCGAGATCGACTCAGCCATGGCCCGCAGGGTCGCAGAGGAAGAACAAGCCAGGCTTGAGCAGGAGCGCAAGCTGGCGGAAGATGAGAAGAGGCGCAAGGAGGAAGCCGACAGGAGAAAGAGGGACCTGAGGGCGACCGGACGATCCGCTCGAGAGGCCATACTTCAGACGAGAATCCACAACACCAACATATTCCAGACGCCTCAGCAGAACGCCGTTGCCACTCTCACTCTTCTGGACACCGTAATCGAGACGGCACCCCCCCCCCCGACGTAATGCCAATCTTGGACAAGATCAAGACCATCGTCGCGGCTACAGCTAATGGTTCTCCCTCCACCTCAGCACGAAGACCGACTGAGTCCGTGGCAGAAACGCCCGACAGAAGCCGACTCCCGCCGTTGAGGTCAAAGGATTACAGGAGGCCCGAGCAAGACCGGGCGGCCACTAGGTCAAGAGACCTTCGCCACAAGACCACGCGCAAGCATCAAGAGCAATCGGCTGACTCCCGCGAGATGCGGCATGGACGACCACCCGTCCACCACCAGGTCCACCGCAGCAGCAACTCCGACTACCGAAGCAGCCTGCCAAGGACCCCGCCGAGTGATCTGCAGGAAGTCTTTGACTGGCGCTATCAAGAACGAGATCAGCGCTCCCGTGGAGATCAAAGGGGCTCGCCCGACAGCAATGACGATGGAGTACCCGCTTTCACTCGGGACCTGCGCCGAGTGCACTGGCCGAATGGTTTTAAGCCGATAGGAATCGAGAAGTACGACGGAAAGACCAACCCCGAGTCGTGGCTAACCGTGTACATCCTCGCCATCCGTGCAATAGGAGGAGACAATAAGGCCATGGCCAATTACTTACCTGTTGCACTCGCCAACTCAGCCAGGAACTGGCTCACGAGCTTGCCAAGAGGCTCGATCGGCTCGTGGAGCGAACTCAGGGATCACTTCATCGCCAACTTCCAGGGCACCTTTGAAAGGCCTGGGACCCACTTCGACCTCTACAACGTCGTCCAGAAGCCAGACGAGCCATTGAAGGACTACATCCGGCGCTTCTCGGAAAAGCGCAACAAGATCCCCAACATTGCCGACGACATCATCATCGCGGCCCTCCAGAAGGGAGTCCGTGATGAACGTTTGATCGGAAAATTTGGGCGCAAGCCACCAAAGACGGTGAAGCAGATGTTCGAGACAACAAACTCTTACGCCAAGTCCAGTGACGCGATCAAGGCGACACGGCAAGACCGGCCTGACAGAAGGGACGACAAGCAGTCGGGAGGAACCCGACATCCTAAGAAGGATAATGGCAACAACAACCAGGGCCAGAAGGACCGCAAGTGCCGGCCTGAGGACCTGGTTGCCACGACGTCCAACTCCCAACGTCGTCCCCGAGTCGCGGCGTACGACGCAATCATGAACGCTCAGTGCACGCATCATCCAAACCACAAGCATGCGGCCAAGGACTGCTTTATTTATAAGCAATTTGCCGAGCAATATGCGGCACAACTAAACAAGAAGCCGACTGTTAGCGAAGTGCTGGCAGGAGCCAAAATTCGCTACCCTCAGGTACAAAAATTGCTATATGGCGTTCTGATAACAACGGGAAAATTGGCGCACTACTTTTAGGATCACTCGATCACCGTCGTCACTGCCTTTCCACTCGGCGATGTCATCCACAACCGAGAGGCGACTGGGCACATCACGAAGTGGGCCCTGGAACTGATGCCGCTGGACATAACTTTCAAGGCGAGGACGTCTGTAAAGTCACAAGCCCTAGCGGATTTCCTGGCCGAGTGGACCGAACAACAAGAAGATGTACCTCGAGAAGACCTACAATACTGGACCATGCACTTTGACAAATCCAAGAGGATCACAGACTTGGGAGCAGGAGTCATGCTGATCTCCCTGACTGGGGAAAGGCTAAGATATGTTCTTCACCTCCACTTATCCGCCTCGCACAACGTCACCGAGTACGAAGCCCTGTTGCACGGACTGCGACTTGCTGTCTCACTCGGGAACGACGGTTGGTTGTGAAAGGGGATTCTTAGCTGGTTGTCAACCAAGTGATGAAAGACTGGTCCTGTTTAAATGACACCATGGAGGCCTACCAGCAAGAAAGTTCGCAAACTTGAAGATAGGTTTGACGGACTGGAGCTAGCCAATGTCCTAAGACATAACAACGAGGCAGCTGACGAGTTGGCGCAGTTCGGGTCCAAGCGAGAAGCTGCCCCAACAGACGTTTTCGTAGAGCATCTCTATGAGCCGACTGTTGCAGCCAAACCAACTCCCAACGAGCAAGCTGCAAACCAAGTCGCCATGATCGACGCCAACTGGAGGACACCGCTCATCAAATTCTTAACTCAGGAAGAGCTGCCGGAAGACCAGGATGAGGCGGAACACGTCCGACGTCGTTCCCAAGCTTACGTCATGGTGGGTTCTGATTTATACAAAAGGAGCCCTTCTGGAGTCCTAATGAGGTGCATCACGCCTGAGGAAGGACGACAACTACTCCAAGATATCCACTCGGGTATATGCGGAAGTCACACGGCAACACGCACCTTGGTGGGCAAACCCTACAGACAAGGTTTTTTCTGGCTTATAGCGGTCTCCGATGCCGACAAAGTGGTCCGAACGTGTGAAGGTTGCCAGTTCTTCGCTCGGCAGAGCCATGTTCCAGCCCAAGAGCTACAAACGATTCCATTATCTTGGCCGTTTGCGGTATGGGGCTTGGATATGGACGGTCCCTTCAAGAAGGCTCCAGGAGGATTCACGCATCTGTTCGTCGCAATTGACAAATTCTCCAAGTGAATCGAAGCTAAGCCGGTTGCTACGATCACCGCTGACAAGGCACGAGACTTCATCCTCAACATCGTGCACCGGTTCGGCATCCCAAACAGAATAATAACCGACAATGGGACTCAATTCACTGGAGGCATTTTCAAGGAATTCTGCGAAGACTTCGGCATCAAAATTTTACTACGCATCAGTCATGCATCCCAAGAGCAATGGACATGTTGAGCGCGCTAATGGCATGGTACTTCAAGGCATCAAGGCCCGAGTGTTTGACTGGCTAAGTCCTTATGCTGGCAAATTGGTTCAAGAACTGCCCTCGATTCTATGGTCACTACGTACTACGTCCAGTCAGGCCACCGGCCAAACCCCTTTCTTCCTGGTTTACGGGGCAGAAGCCATGTTGCCGAATGAAATGGAGTACGAGTCTCTTCGAGTCCGCAGCTTCAACGACGAGCGCTACGATCAAGACCGAGTGGATGACCTGACCCGACTTGAGGAGGCCTGTGAGGCAGCCCTGACCCAGTCGGCAAGATATCTTCAAGGACTAAGACGATACCATAGTCGCAATGTTTGGGCGCGAGCTTTCATTGTCAGCGATTTGGTTCTACGCAAGATTCAAACCACCAAGGACCGTCACAAATTATCTCCACTATGGGAAGGGCCATATATAATCGCTGAGGTGACTCGGCCAGGAGCATATCGACTAAAGCGTGAAGATGGATCCATGGTGGAGAACTCTTGGAACATCGAACATCTTCAACGATACTATGCTTAAATTGCCTCAAGTTTCATGTTATTCTTGACTGCCAACCTCAAGCAAGACGACTTCTTGAGTTAGCAGTCGGGGGCTACATACATGTCAACAAAGTATGGTTTTCTTTGATAACTTGTTTATATTTGGTTTATCATTGTTTAGTGTTTTGATTCGAGTTCAATAGATAAGGACTGAGAATTTTCTATGACCTAATCAAGCTTAGGCTTGGTGACAGTTGGACGAAAGTTACTTAATAAATTTTCTATGAAAACTCGGGTCAAGGCATTAACATAAATAAGCTAGATATCTACAAGTTCACATCAGAGTTTACAAGCAACATTCACAAAATCATTGAGATCCAGGCCTCTGAAGATTGCAGCCTGGGGATCTCCTCCTCTTTTGTTGATCGATTTAAAGAAGATAAATGAAGACAAAGAAAAGACATATTGAAGACTAAAGTCAGAAGACCGCTTCAAAGCTTACCAGCATCAATGGTCGAACCCTTGACTGGTACTTCCCGGCTGCCTCTTTCTTCTTGGTTTACGCCCGGCGGCTCTCGGTCGGGGCATCTTGGGTGGAATTTGGGAGATCTTCTTCACCGGCTGGTTTCAAGGGGTCTCTTGGATGGCAGTCAGGGGCTCTTTCGCTGGGACATCCTCACTGGGAGGTGGGGGCTTCTCACTCGGAGCGCACTCACTCGGGAGAGGGCCCCGGGATTCTTGTTCTGCAGGCCTTGTCGCTTTGGCCACTGCAGATGATTTTGGGCCTTCACTCTGACCAATGGGGTCTATGTTCTGAGGCCTCCTGCAAAGAGAAAGATGGGAGCAATCGGGACAAAGACAGAGAGCTGGTGAACAGTACTGCGAAAGAGAAAATTTTTGGGAAGACGAAAGTGGCGGGGATGACCTTGAGGCTTCGTAAAAAGACTTGAGGGTTTTTTGCCAAGTTATCTCGTGATTGGGCCGAGCCCATGAGAGACTTGCGGCCCAGCTAAGGTGTGGCTTGACATGTATCCTTAGGGACTTAAGTGGATGGACTTAAGCAGATTTGCCTTGGCAATATGCACGTGTCACATAGCCCAATACCTTTAAAATCCTTTAATACCGCGGTTTACGTAACTTCATGAGAAGTTGGCACGATGCAATTTGAAAGGTGACAAACAGTTAAGCTTTTCATGGATGTCCTGATAACAGGAACTGTTTAGTTTTTAAGCATTTGATTAAATGATTATATCAATGCTATTTTTCCACCTTGGTAAAGATCTTTTTAGACTAAGACCAATATTATGGCGGGAGCTATTTAATATTTTGATCGTATTTTCGGATATTGGAAAATTTGTTTACCCGTGAGGGGTGATTAAATTATTTATTTCGGGATGACTCGGGTAGATTAGCTCGGATAAACATGAGCTTGCCGAGTGAATTGATTTTCTTACCCATGAGGGTCGATAGAATAACTTGTTTCGAGATGACTCGGGCAGGTTAATTCGGATAAGCAAGAGCTTACCGAGTGTTTTTTACCCACGAGGGTCGATTGAGCTATTTGTTCCGAGATGACTTGGGCAGATCAACTCGGATAAGCATGAGCTTGCCAAGTGAATTGATTTCTTACCCATGAGGGCAAATTAAATTATTTGTTCCGAGACGACTCGAGCAAATCTACTCGGATAAGCATGAGCTTGCCAAGTGATGTGATTTTTATGATTGCTTTAGCTTGAGCTTGGCATTTATATGAGAATAATTTTTTATAGTTCTTGATTATATGCTTAGTCTGTTTTTGACTAACCACATAGTCGGGGGCTACACCTAATTAGGTGCATCAGGAGATGCACCTAGATATTTATTTTTGAGAATTTTTTGGATATTTTCCAGCCCTTCACAGTCTTTGGAGCCACTCGGGAGATTCAAGCAGAGGTGATGGAATCACTTGGCGCCAGAAGCACTCGGCCAAAGAGTTGTTTGGCTATGTGTTATTTTGGTTCGAGGTTGAGTTATCTCGTCGACTGCAAAGGACTCAGGGGCTACTGTGGACATTGTGGCAATCGGATATCCACATGGCAAGCTTATCCGACTGGAGATAGGGATAGGTTACGCCTGCCAATTATGTAAACCAACTATGACTTGGGTGTTACGTTGCCGATTAGATAAGGCAACGGCTCATAGTCATGGTTTGGTAAGATTGAGGAAACCGACTTAGAGTAGGATAGGGTTTCCGATTTGTAATCCCGCCTCCCAAGACTATATAAGGGGGGTAAGGGGCGTCCCTTGAGGGATATCAGATTTCATATGCAACACAAGAGCAATAGATCTTGAGATCAATAAACACTCGGCGGATCGAATCCCCGAAACAGGAGTAGGGTTTTACCTCACGAGAGGGCCTGAACCTGTCTAAATCTTGTTTTCCACCTAACCCATCGAGCTTGGCGATCTTGACTGCACCCCCAATTTTCTATTGCCGAAACCGAGTTTCGACAATGACTGTCCTATCCCTTTTGGTTGTTCAAAGATTGCTTGCTCCGAGGACAACACAAGTTTGGCCAGTGACTCCTCTACGATGTCTGCATCGGCTTGGGCCGCTTCAAATTCGGCTGGTAACACAAAAACCATATTAACCAATGCAGAGGCCACAACCTTTCCCTTGGCCTTTCTCTTTGCCTTGTTGGCTTGGTCTTCATCAGCTGCAACGGCATTATTCTTCACGCACCACTGCTTCCTTGGGAACTCTTGCTCCTTCTTCTTTCTTAGCCGATAATCAATTTTGGCTTGAACCTCTTGGAGCCGACCCTCGCTCTTCATTCGTTGCTCCTTCCATTTCTGGGTCTTTGTAAAAATCTCAGAGGGGCACCATTTTGGGTTGGCGGTTTTCTCCTCATTATCGTTATCATCATCTTGGTAAAAGTCTTGATGAATCGGACCCAGCCTTTGGTGAACAGGGAGTCTCTTTTGCTTCAGCCGATTTTCTCCGGGCGTAGATCGGCTTGAACTAGCCGCGTGCCAAGCAGTGTGTTGCCTGTTATAACCGCCGCACGCTGGGCAATCTCGCAATGATGGCAGTCTAATCCCCTCATTCCAACAAAACCTGAAAAATTCACAACTCCAACGAGAATCTAAGTTGTTGCCTGCCTCGTAATACCACTCTTCCTACCGACCATGTTTTCTAGGATGCACTCTGTAGACTCTGCCCGTCTTTCTTTCTTCATGTCCCTTCATGAATTTGACCAAGCTATCCATCTCTCGGGGTGATGATCGGCTGATCGGCGGCGGCATATACCATGTTAACGGGAAAAGAGTTCCCATCAACCTTCATCGGCTTCTTTGGGTCTTCAAATTTAATTTTCCCTACCTCTATAGCCGGCTAGATTTGCTGGCGAAACACCTTGTAGTCATTCGTATTATGGGAACCGGTGTTGTGCCATTTGCAGTATTTTTTTTCAACTCCTCAGCCGATGGGATGATGTGATTGGCCGAAAGTTGGATCTGTTTCTCCCGAAGCAGGAGATCAAAGATTTTGTCGGCTTTAGTAATGTCAAAATCGTATTTCTTCTCTTTAGCCGAATTCTTCACCCATTGGCAGGTTATGATCTTTTTGTTCCTAGCCCATTCAGCTGCTGCCACTTCGGTTTCACTATTAGTTGAATCGGAGTCAGAAGCGTAGGCAACGTGGCTAACCTTCTTAAAAGCTTTCTTGGCTTCTGAAACGTTGCTCATGGGCAGTGATTTTTTGGGCCAAGTGCGCCAAGATTTCATAATCTTGAGCCAAAAATCTCTCCCTGATGGGTGTTAACAAACCTTGAAAGGCAAGATCGGCTAGCTGGGAATCGGATAGCACCAAGCTGTAGCACCGATTTCTCATGTCTCTGAATCTTTGGATATAATCTTGGACTGATTTGTCATGCTTTTGCCCGATGGCCGTTAAGTCGGACGGCTTCATCTTGTGGATGCCGGTGTGGAAGTAGCGATGAAACTATTTTTCCAAATCGGCCCAACTCTGAACAGAATTGTATGGAAGCGAAGAAAACCAAGTAAATGCCGATCCAGAGAGGGAGAGGGGGAAAAGCCTAACCCTCAGGGCGTCTGTAGCTGATGCCTCTCTGCACTGGTCTAAAAATCGGCTAACATGATTGTCCTGCCCTAAGAACTTGGAAAAATCCGATACTTTGTATTGGTTGGACAATGGAACCCTCTCAAAATATTCAGGATATGGGTACCGATACATGTTGCCAGTGTCCTTCGGCTTGAGACCGAACTGCTCTCTCATCACATCAGCAATCAGGTCCACCCAGGGCTTGCTTTGTTGAGGTGCTTCTTGCACTTGCTGTTGTATCAGCTCATATTGATCAAACTGGAGCGGTCCTTGCCGATACGGCATCCGAGGCAAGTGAGGCTGATATTGCTGGTTGAAGTTGTCTCCTGCGCGTTGCTGAGGAGATTGATGCATCATGTGAGGCTGCTAATCATGCAGAGGCTGAGAGCCGACAGAATGTTGAGGGAAACTTGATGGGTAGGATCCTATCGGCACCTTGGGAAGAACAGGTGGCCGATTTATGCTGAACATGGCCTCAATCCATTCTGGAGACATCTGAGGAATCTCATAGCCCGTATGCTGAGGTTGTGGCCTCATCAAGACCCTGGGTTGAAATTCTGGCGGCTTTGATGCCGACGGTGGCACAAATGGCTTCAGGGAAACCGATCCTCGCGCGATCGGCTATTCTGGAGGAACCCCTAAAGCAGTCGGCAACCCATCTGTGTCCAAGGCCTGTACTGAGGAAATTTGCCCTCAGGGAGGAATACTAGGCCCCTGGCTTGTTTTTCATCTATCCTGGAGTCGACAACTGTACTAATCATGTTGTTGAGGGTATTGACCAATATTCAGTTATCGATCTGTCTTGCGGATTGTTTAGCTCGGTCCTTCCTCTGTTTGATTTCGTGTTCTTTGCCCTTGCTAGAGCTTGCTCCAGATTCATCCTGACCTGGGATCTTGACCTTGTATTTTTGGACAATTGTCCACGATGCAGTCGAGCAAAAGATTGCGATAATGACTCGCACTGGTCTATCATCTCCTTGTACTCGCTTTGTTCGGGAATCGGCTTATCCATGGTGATCAGAATAACGTTGTCTTGGTCAAACTCGGAAGTCTTGATGTCAATCATTACGTCTGGCTCGTGTCTTGAAGTCTCACCGGGCATGCCAAAAGCGTGTTGATGAGAAAATTTCCTGTGCATTGGCTTGAGAGATTTGCTTTACTCTAGTTTAGGTCCAAAGTATTGATTCGAAGTCCGTAGCGTGCTAGTTGGTTTGTTCCTGCAACCAACAAGAAAATAAAAAGAGAAAGCAAAGTTAGATTGATAGCTGATTGGCTGGTGACCAACGATGTATCCTTTTAGTGTTGTGCCGATGCAACTTGCATTGAATCGGCAGCAACTAGATTCATCCGATCGGCTATAGATGTTAACAGAATACAATCCAAATCTTAAAACATGTTTAAATCAAGTGACTGGGATAGATCGGTAGTATACCAAGACAGTATAAATCACTTAAATAGAAAAATGTCATAAGGCAAGGATTATACATGTGTACAGCATAGCCGAAGAGATAAATCTAATGTGTATCAGCTAATACTCTGATACTCCTGTATACAAAGATATCATAACATACTAAATACATTAAACAAGAAGCAATCAAATATTAAGATGCCTTAACAGATTGATAACAAGCTTAACATATTTAATATAATGAGATCTTATAAAGGACAGATTTAATATCAAGCAAAACTAAAACCTGCAAGATTGTTAAATCAGGTAAGATCGGTTGAAACCCTCATACTATCTCTAATAGCAATCATGAAGCAAATTAGATCTTTACGATTCTAAGGGTGAATTAATAGATCAAACCTAACCGATGCAGCATTAAGTACCAAAAGAAGCATAGGATCTAAATTAGCTTAATGAAAACCTTTCAAGATGGTAGATATACTATATAATCTAGATTAACGTTGAAATCTAAACCTATCGGCTATCGTCTAGCAATTGACGCTAACCGGTCAGGGTTTAGACTGCAGTATCGATCTAATTATATAACATATATCATAACTGTGCAAATTACGATAACAAGATTAGAGTATCATGACGATGGAAGCACTAATCCCGAGAATGCAAGCTGCTTGTAACAAGAGTTACCTCTCGTCGGAGATCGAAGCCCGATGTAGCCCAACTTGAAGCAAGAACTTGTCGAGATTAAACTAAAAGAAAAGGTGGCGATGTGCCAAAATTGTATTAATCGAGTGTTGATTGATACAAATTATATGGTCTCGGGTCATATTTATACCCAATTACAAACACAGTCCTTGTAGAACACAACTCTTGTCCTAACACTATTTAAAATACGACAATTATCTAGGACAAGGTCCCAGACGTAATCTATAAGGAGACTATACAAAATATCCTAACTTAAAAGATACAACTACTTTTTTAGGACTTTATCTATAGATGGCAACATCTCTGAAGCACCGAAAACCAAATCCAATAATGATCTTCATGCTTTCCTCTCGGGATCAGTCAAATTTAGTTATCTCAATCGGAATCGGCTATGCCAGACACCTTATCCGATTCAGTCTCAGCCGATTGACTCCTCAGCCGATTCAGACTCAACTGATGTGCACTCTGTTTCAGAGAATCGTGCGTTCCTCCAATTCCGCTTCAATTGTAGCTTCAAACCCGGGGATTAGCTTGCCAAATTTGGTCGTCAACACCAAGGTACTCAACAAGTCATACCAGAAGAAAAGGTATGATGCAGGATAATTCACAAGGAAGGATAGGGTTTCATTTGCATAAACAGCATTTTAGAAATAATAATAGTTGAAAGTAGTAAAACAATAGTATATAATTAAACAATATTAAATAATCACTGTCCAATGTTAAACCCATGTTGCAACAGGCCGAACTAGTCAAGTCCCATTAGTCATATTATTATTTAAATGAGACTAATCACGGTCAATCTGGTTGACCGCCCATAACCACGGACACGGCTATTCGAATAGTTTTTAACTCTAATCAGAGGTGTACAAATGTACCCACAAGACGCAGCCCCACGACATGTTTCCGCATGCCGGTGTACCACCATGATACCCCGGAATGGAACTGTGAATGGACCCTTCGCATAACCCCCTCTAACCAATTGTACCACACCAAGGTTTTGCCCCCACTCCCATCAGGGCAATGGGCAGCCCCCCCAACCCTTTCAACCCTTTCAACCGGGGCCGACCCAACTCCATCATGCCCACCCTCACTAGGGTACGTCAGGTAGAGACAGCTACACTACAGATCTAGCCATTACCCATGCTGGCTTGTGGTATGCATGGTAATTCTTTCAGGGTTTCCCGAGAACTGGTTCTTAACTGCCATGGGTGCGACTATCCAAAACCATTACACCCACAGCCCACCATTGTCATATTTTAATACTATTAGCATAGTATCACATACTTGACATCATCTGTATAATAATCTACACTGTAGTATTTAGACAATGTGATTCCCTTAAATGAACTAATTAATCTAAGCCAGGCTAAACATGTCCTAAACCAATATCTAGTCATATTGAACCCAAGTTATCAATGGTATAAGGTATCCAATTCCTATGACTGAGTACAATAGGTAAAATAGTGCCATGAAATGACATTCTAAAATATATGCAGTATTTGAGAAAAATAAGACATTTAAATAAAATAGGTATAATATGATCAATGGAAAGTATGACTTGTCTTGCTCTCAAGATTGGGGAACTTCGGCAACTACTTTGAAGTAAACGGGATCGCTGGAATTATCGGTGTCTCCAAGACAAACAAAGCACTCAACAAAAACATGCTAAAAGTCTACTGAAACAGCACAAGAAACTATTTTTAATGGATTCTTGGCAATTTTCTAAATTTAATGAAATTTGAATGGACTAAAATGGAGCTCGGATTAAAAGATCTGAATTTTAGAAGTTTAACTATGTTTTTTAACTAAACAGAAAAGTCCTAAATTAATTATTGCGCAATTAAGTCCCTGCTGACGCAAGCGGCTGGCGTGGGTAGGGCTGACATTAGCAGCGCACAAGCGCTAACGTCGGCATGACACAAAGCTAACGCAGGGCTAGGGCTGAAGCAAGCATGACGCAAGCGGGTAACGTCAGCAGATGACATCAGCGGGCGCAGGGTACATGGTCCACGGTCCACGGGTGCAGGGTGCACCATGTGGCACGATCGGGACTGTTGAGGGGCGTGTGTGGGATCTACGGCCCCGATCTATCGAAAAGTAGATCGAACAGCTCGGCAAGGCTAGAGTTAGGCGAGGCGGCGACTGAGCTCAGAACGGTCGGCTAGTCGCCGGCGCAAGCGGCGATGGTGGATAGCAGCGTTAAGGCTGCGGGAAGCGGTGGAACGGCGCTAGGGTTTTGGAATGGAGCGCGGCGAACGAGGGGAGCGGCGGCGACGCACTGGACCGAGAGGAAAAGGGAAAAGGGGGGCTCATCGGCGTTGGGGATGAAGGCGACGGCACAAGGCGCGTGGCGGCAAGATTTGGGCATCGGTGAATTAGGGCACGAAATCAAGCGGCGCAAATAGGAAAACGGGGCGGAGGGCATGCGGGTTTTATATGGATGATTTGGAGTTCAGATTTTCCATGAAACCGACGCGAATTTCTCGCCGTTGGAATCGGACTCGGTTAGGGTTTGCAGGTGGTGCGCACGAATCCGAGCGGCGCATGCGCGGGGAGAGGTGGCGCGAGCTCAGGTGGATGCGATGCGGTGGGGTGCAGCTTGGGTTGCAGTTGGGTCCGGCGCAGGATGGCTCGGGATGGGTGGCGCGGATGGCGCGGCAGCGGCGCGGCTCGGGCGCAAGGAAGGGGACGGCCTGACAGGTGGTCCCCACCTGTGTCACATACCCAGATCCTAGGGTTACGTAAAACCCTGTCAAGACAAAAACTAGAAGTAAGGATTTCCATTTTCCTGACCCAAAAATTTACATTTCTAACCAGATGGAGTATTTTAAAACCTGATGCATGATTAAGAATTGGAGGGTAAAATAAAACTTCTCAAGGTTATTCCTTTAGTGCATAAGAGCATGCTTGTGCATAAAACAAATTCTGGTAAAGGGATTTTCTATACATTTTGAAATTGGAACTTGATGTGGAAAAGGGTCCCGATCTTCCGAAAGGTTCTGATAATTACTCGATTTGGTGGAGTCGTGACACAAGTCGATCCGGCTTCTGAACGAATACACGCTCTTGAGCCCCGCAATCACAGCACCACATCTCCTCAGGTTATCGACCAGCGTGGCATGGTCGACCTCACCAAGAAGGCTAATCCCTGCTTGCGAATCGAAGAACACAAACAAGAACAAGAAAGATTGCAACCAAAATTACGAATATATGATTAAACTCACAAGTTCGGGTTTCACAAACCGAAGGAATGGTGAAACTGTTCTTGACAGATTAATCTAAGCAAAACCCAAACCCTAAAGGTAGCGACGACTATGAATATATGGAGTTTAGGGGCGTGCAAAGACCCCTGGACACAACCCTAATGGGTTCCCACACGATACACGGCCCAAAGGCCCAAATACGACGACGCGGCACCGGGACAGATTATGGACGTCAACTTGTTCGGTCGATTCCCGATGACTTAGGATGAATTTAGACTTGGGACCAGAACCATTAGAAATATTATCTTCTTATATTTCCATCCATATAAAAAACGCCCCAATCCGAGCACGTATGTGACCTGCGCACCTGTTTTAGTGCCGACTGGTCCTGGACTCCGAAACATACTCAAAGTCAACTTGGTTTGGGCCTTCACCTTGACTTGAACTCTCTTGCTGGTCCTCCACGCCTCTAAGCCCCTCTCTAAGTGTCTCCTCGTCTTCTCCATCATTCCTAATCATAATATAATCATTAGGTAGCAATCTATTCTCAAAATCATATAAAGAGGAACTTAGGAACGAGCTCACTGTAAATTCAATTGTTTCGCGCGAGCTCTTGTGATTGGATGTCCAATGGAGGGTTGTTATGTATATCCGAAGGAGTGATGTCCTCATCATCCTCCCCCTCTTGAATTGGAGTCGTCCTTGAATCAAGCTCATCTTCTTCTCCCAAGTACGGCTTCAAATCTGAAATGTTAAAGGTGGGACTAACCCCAAACTCGGAAGGCAACTCAAGTTTATATGCATTATCATTAATCTTCTCAATTATTTTGAAAGGACCATCCACTCTAGGCATCAACTTAGACTTTCTCAAAGCGGTAAACCTATCCTTTTGCAAGTGCAACCAAACTAAATCACCCGATTCAAGTTTCACTTCTTGCCTACCTTTGCTACCAGCAATTCTATACTTTTCATTCATCTTTTCCATGTTGTGCTTAGTTGTCTCATGCATTTTTAAAATAAAATCAGCTCGTTCCTTAGCATCACGGTGAACCCTCTCAGAAGTAGGCAAAGGCAAGATATCAATAGGAGCATGGGGGTTGAATCCATACACTACCTGAAAAGGACTACCTTTGTAGTAGAATGTGTGGCCCGATTGTATGCAAACTCCACATGAGGCAAACATTCTTCCCACATCTTCAAATTCTTCTTCAAAATAGCCCTCAACATGGTGCTCAAAGTGCGGTTGACGACCTCCTTTTGTCCATCTGTTTGTGGGTGACATGTTGTAGAAAATAACAGCTTTGTACCCAATTTGTTCCATAGTGTGCGCCAAAACTGACTCAAGAATTTTGCATCACGATCTAAAGCATAGTAGAAGGCATACCATGCAAACGAACAATTTCTTGGAAAAAGAGGTTAGCAATATGAACAGCATCATCACTTTTATGACATGGTATAAAATGTCCCATCTTAGAAAAACAATCCACCACAACAAAAATGCTATCCCTCCCCCTCTTAGTCCTAGGCAATCCCAAAACGAAGTCCATAGAAATATCTGCCCAAGGAATAGAAGAAACAGGAAGAGGCATATACAAACCATGTGGATTCAAGCGAGACTTAGCTTTTTGACAAGTAGTGCAATGTGCCACGAACCGCTCAACATCTCTCCTCATCTTTGGCCAAAAGAAATGGGAGACCAAGACATTCTCTGTCTTCTTAGCACCAAAATGTCCCATCAATCCTTCACCATGCACTTCCTGTATCAACAAAAGACGAACGGAGCCAACTGGAATGCATAGACGGTTAGCTCTAAACAAAAATCCATCATTGAGCACAAATTTGTTCCAAGTACGTCCCTCTTTGCAATTCAACATCACTTCCTTAAAATCAAGATCAAGCACATATTGTTCTTTTATTGATTCAAGTCCAAAAATCCGACAATCAAGTTGGGACAACAAAATATAACGCCTAGATAAAGCATCAGCAATCACATTATCCTTCCCTTTCTTGTGTTTGATGACATAAGGGAAAGATTCAATAAATTCAACCCATTTAGCCTGTCTACGATTCAGATTATTTTGAGAACAAAGATACTTAAGCGATTCATGATCAGAATGAATAACAAATTCTTTAGGCCACAAATAATGACGTCACGTCTCTAAAGAACGTACAAGTGCATATAATTCTTTATCATATGCGGAATAATTCAAAACAGGACATGCAATTTCTCACTAAAGTATGCAACGGGCTTACCATCTTGCATCAAAACACCTCCAATGCCAACTCCACTAGCATCACATTCTAACTCAAAAATCTTACCAAAATTTGGAAGTTGCAGCAATGGCGCATGTGTAAGCTTGTCCTTTAAAGTGTCAAAGGAGTCCTCTTGATTCTTTCCCCAACGAAACACCACTCCTTTCTCCGTCAACTCATGTAAGGGTGCAGCAATGGTGCTGAAATCTTTGACGAACCGGCGATAGAATCCTGCAAGACCAAGAAAACTTCTCACCTGTGTAATTGTTTGGGGAACCGGCCAGCTCTGGATGGCGTCAATTTTGCTCTCATCCACCTCAATTCCCTGTGGAGTAATAACATATCCAAGAAAAGAGACTCGTTCCGTGCAAAAGATGCACTTAGCAAGGTTAGCAAACAAATGTGCATCACGTAAAACATTAAAAACAGCACGTAAATGATCCATGTGTGCTTCCAAAGAATTGCTATAAATTAGGATGTCATCAAAGTAAACTACCACAAAGCGACCAATAAAAGGCCTTAAAACCTCATTCATTAAACGCATGAAGGTGCTAGGTGCATTAGTCAAACCAAAAGGCATTACTAACCACTCATACAACCCGAATTTAGTCTTGAAAGTTGTTTTCCATTCATCCCCAAGTTTCATTCTAATTTGGTGGTAGCCACTACGCAAGTCAATCTTTATGAAAATAACAGAACCACACAACTCATCAAGCATGTCGTCTAGCCTAGGAATAGGATGACGATATCGAATAGTAATATTATCATGGCTCTACAATCAACACACATTCGCCAAGTACCATCTTTCTTAGGAACCAAAAGTACAGGCCCTGCACAAGGACTAAGGCTTTCACGTACATACCCATGGTCCAAAAGGTCTTGTACTTGCCGCTGAATTTCCTTAGTCTCCTCGAGGTTGGTTCGGTAAGCAGCACGGTTTGGCAATGTTACTCCCGGGATCAAGTCAATTTGATGCTCTATCCCACTCATAGGTAGCAGCCCCGGGGGTATCTCCTCTGGAAAAATGTCCTCATACTCCAGAAAAGGTTAGTGACAGCAGGAGGTATCGAGCTAGCAATATCATCTAAAGAAAACAAAGCTTGTTTGCATATCAAAGAATAGCAAATATTATCATCAGAAATTTTCAGCAAGGTCACATTTTGTTGCAAGCATAACACCACCCTTCAATTTAATCCCCTTCAATTTAATCCCCTTGGCCTTAGAACTAGGTGATTGCTTATCATTTTTAGGTGGAAAAACAGATTTAGCAACTTGCTGGTTTTCGGATTCAACAACTTTCAAACTAGCAGCTCGATCTTTATCAGCTTGTACAATTTCAGCAGGGGTCAAAGGAACCAAAGTAATTTTCTTTCCTTTATGCACGAAAGTGTATTTATTACTTCTACCATGGTGTGTAGCATCATTATCATGTTCCCAAGGACGACCCAACAAAAGTGTACAAGCTTGCATAGGAACCACATCACAATCAATAGAATCAGCATACGAACCAATGAAAAACAAAACTCTGCAAGTTCGTGTTACCTTTGCTTTTTCAGAATCATTTAACCACTGGATATGGTATGGATGTGGGTGTGGGCGTGTGGTCAAGCCAAGCTTCTTGACCAAGTCAGAACTCACCAAATTATTGCAGCTACCTCCATCGATGATCACACGTGCACGACGATTGTTGATGACGAAGAAAATCTGGAAAAGATTATGGTGTTGCAACCTCTCAGGTTGCTATACCTGTGTGCTGAGCACCCGCTGTACAATGATGTTCATGTAGGCTGTCGTGTCCTCACGACCAAGGACTTCGTCATCCTCAGCATCAACTTCTTCTTCTTATTCTTCCTCATCTTCAATGTCGGAGGTGCTGATGTAGCCATCTTTTGTGGCAATGTATGCCCGTTGACTAGGGCAATCTTTTTGCACATGACCAAATCCATGGCAGCGGTGGCACTGAATGTTAGGAGTGCGCCCCGTCGAAGCGACGGATGAGGCACTCTTGGCGGGTACCTGCGAAGAACTTTTACCTAAATCTATGGCTCATGGGGGAGGTGGTTTTGGCGTTGCAGAAACTCCAGATGCAGCTGGTCGCTTGCTCGCTGGTGGGGGTGCCCGGAAAGAGGTGGCCTTGGTCAGCCCCGAAGGTGGCATCGTGCGCAGAGTGTACGTACTTGCCTTGTTCTTGCCCTGCTGATCACGCCCCTGCAATTCCTTCTCTGCAAGCATAGCAAACTAAAACATCTGGTTGATAGTGTTAAATTCCTTATAATCAACTATGTTCTGAATTTCAACCCTCAAACCCGAATAAAAACGACAAATAGCATCCTCGGTCCCCTCCACTATGCTACAACGCATCAATCCCTTTTGTAGCTCACCATAGTAATCCTGTACAGATTTATCCCCTTGTTCTAAACACCTCAGTTTCTTGCGTAAATCTCTATGATAAGAAGGAGGGACAAATCTATCGCGCATAGCTACCTTAAGTTCTTCCCAAGTAGTAGGTAAAGCACCCTCTGCAGCTAACCCAGTCCACCAAATGATAGCAAAATCTTTAAACTCACTAGTGGCTTGTCTTACTCTATGTTGCTCAGGCACAAGGTGGGCACTAAACTTTTGTGCTACTATCATCTCCCAATAAGGTATCGCTCGGCATCATAATAACCAGAAAAAGATGGTAGTTTAAACTTAACATTAGCATAAGGATCATCGGCCGCACGATTATTATTACCTTGATGGTGGTGGTGATTTGGAGCGCCACCCATACCTGTGCGGTTTGTGCGAAGACGACGTCGTAGCCATGCTTGCCTTGTAGCTTGTTCATCAATATTGCCACTGGAATCATACACCGTGTCTTCTAGCAAATGAGCTCCGGTGTTGATGCCGCTCACATCTTCATTGGTTGGTTGTCGCGTCTCCAATGCAGCAACCCGATCAGTAAGCATGGACACCCGTTTGTCCAACCTCTCCATGTAGTTGCCGAGATCAAGTTCAATGAGGGGCTTCAGTGAGAGCCCTGGTGACTGCCTCCTTCATCTCTTTGTGAGCATTTTCTACAACAGATTGTAGCTGCTCTTGACTGACACACTCCTTGAAATCCTTGGGAGTCGTCTCCTCACCGTCACCTGCCATCGAAAACACAGGAAAAAATAGCAACAAACAGTGAAGGTTATCCCTAATAATCTACTACGTGGGTGTAGTGGGGCCTCTCAACAATTCAGCAAAGTGGTGCACCTTACCAAGCTCTTATAAGGTTCTTACCAGCAAAGGCAAAGGATACCTGGAGAAAGGCGTAGGCGGCGATTGCAAGGATCAAGAACCTGTGTTGTCCGAAAGTAGTATGTGGAGCTAGAAAGCCTGAATAAAAAATATGTGAGTGGTACACAATTGAATGACAGATAGTAATGCTGAATAAAAATCCCAAGTTACTCGCCTTAGTTGCTGGTCTATTTGTGTCCTAGAAAAGTTGTGGTAACAAGGAAGGAGCAAGTATGACAATGGGTAACAGCAAGGAAAGCAAGGAAACACAGACAAGACAAACTTCGGCGAGATTCAGCAAAACCTGTAATATCGCGCAAGGCTAGAGGCTCAACGGAGCAGATCGAGAGCCTGAAGCACTAGTAGAAATCAACATTTTTTTCTTTTTTTCTTTTCTTTTTTTCTTTTCTTTTTTTCTCAACCGGGAGCACAAGAATAGGCACACCTCAAAGCTTCAGCTCAAACGGAGTTAAAATGTGGCCTATGGAATTTCGTAGAAACTTTGAAAGAACATGCAGAAACTTCAGAGCTCGAACAGATAATTTTGTAAGCCAAATTTCAGAAATCTGGTTTCGCCAACGAATGTAAAAATTTTTTCTCTTATCCGAAAAGTTAAATTTTGCTTGATTTGTATATGAAAGTTATGGTTGTTTGAAGTTTGGGCTTCCGACTAGGTTTTTCGAAGGAAATACAACCAAATCGGTTTTTGGTGGAGATGGATATGGTGGCGCGAGAGACGGAAAAGTGTTCTGGCGTTGCGTGGTGATCTTGGTTGGTGTTTATGATGGCGGAAACGGTTTTCAAATGATGAACCCTAGCACATAGGATGAAAGGTGGCGGCTAGGGTTACAAGGGAAAACACACAACTAGACTAAAACACGCACTAAACCAGCAACAAAGAACTTAAACTAGGACTCTGACTCAACACTATGGACTCTGAAATTGAATTATGCAAGGGAAAAACACTGTCTGGGATGGGGAAAAACTATCGACTACAATTTTGTTTGGCTTTTCTATATACTCTAGGATAATGACGAAATCAAAAACTAATCTAGGGTAAGAGCGAACCTGACGGTAAACCTAAAGCTCTAATACCACTTGATGTGGACAAGGGTCCTGATCTTTCAAAAGGTTCTGATAATTACTCGATTTGGTGGAGTCGCGACACAAGTCGATCCGGCTTCTGAACGAATACACGCTCTTGAGCCCCGCAATCGCAGCACCACATCTCCTCAGGTTATCGACCAGCGTGGCATGGTCGACCTCGCCAAGAAGGCTAATCCCTGCTTGCGAATCGAAGAACACAAACAAGAACAAGAAAGACTGTAACCAAAATTGCGAATATATGATTAAACTCATAAGTTGGGGTCTCACAAACCGAAGGAACGACGAAACTGTTCTTGACAGATTAATCTAATCAAAACCCAAACCCTAAAGGTAGCAACGGCTATGAATATATGGAGTTTAGGGACGTGCAAAGACCCCTGGATGCAACCCTAATGGGTTCCCACACGATACACGGCCCAAAGGCCCAAATACGACAACGCAGCACCGGGACAGATTCTGGACGTCAACTTGTTCGGTCGATTCCCGATGACTTAGGATGAATTTAGACTTGGGACTAGAACCATTAGAAAAATTATCTTCTTAGATTTCCATCCATATAAAGAACTCCCCAATCCGAGCATGTATGCGACCTGGGCACCCGTTTTAGTGCCGACTGGTCCTGGACTCCGAAACATACTCGAAAACGTCTTGGTTTGGGCCTTCACCTTGACTTGAACTCCCTTGCTGGTCCTCCACGCCTCTAAGCCCCTCTCTAAGTGTCTCCTTGTCTTCTCCATCATTCCTAATCATAATATAATCATTAATTAGCAATCTATTCTCAAAATCATATAAAGAGGAACTTAAGAACGAGCTCACCTGTAAATTCAATTGTTTCGTGCGAGCTCTTGTGATTGGACCTTGAATGTCCAATGGAGGGTTGTTATGTATATCCGAAGGAGTGATGTCCTCATCAGAACTCTCATCTCATCACATGTTTATTCCTACAACTCAAGAAAAATATTATGAAGGCACTATAACAAAATTTGATGCACTTGCATAAAGGGAAATGCCTGAAGAAAGAAGGGCTATCCCGATTTCTCTGAACTAAACCACACAGGATAAAATTATGGAACAAATTCCTGTGGATGCCCTACATTATATTCACCCCACTGTAATTTTTACACAATTTAATGAGTAACCTTGATGCTTCAAACAAATAGAACAAAACAACAACATAATAGTGGAGGAAAATACCTCCAATCGGCTAAAAACAAACTCCACTTAAAAAGGGATTAAAATGCACATAAAGCCATATAGGAAATAATTTATTCAAATACTAGGTTGGATGCCAAAATTTAATATATTTGTTCTAGAATTTTTTTGGACTATTTGAACCTCCTAAAAATCCAAACAAGGTTTAAAATACCCAAACTTTGTCAAATTTCTATGAGAAAACTATGAGAGATCTTTGAGTGAAACCAAATAAAATGGGTTCTACGTCTACTCCCCTAACAGCAAAATTTTTTTCACTAATTTACCCAAACCACACAGTGATCTATAGGGCTGCAAAGTCAAGGTGAGGAAATAAATCGAAAATCAACTTCAAAATTCGGTCACACCCAGAAAATTACCCATACCCATTTACCTACCTTGCTTACCACGAAGCTGGACCCACTGTTAGTGTCTGCAGCTAGCCTCCACTCTGTCCTTTTCCTCTCCACCACCGAAGAACGCAGCACCCCGGGCGACATTGCGCAGAACATCGGCGCCGCGTGGCTCTGAGGTGTCGACGCTGCACGAGCTCGCTCCGCCTTGCAAAACTCTCCCCCCTCAATCGCCCAACCATGCTAATCACTTCTGTGCCAAGAGAAGTCAAGGAACATAGCCCTAGCTGCTCCCCTTGCTCTCCTTCCTGTTGCCGGCCCCGAAGAAGACACCCACCACCGTCGCTGTTAAGCCACGGTCATCCCCTTCTATCCCACGTTCCTTAATCTACATACAATGCCGGGCATTTTCGCTGTTGACCTCATCGCCCTTCGTCTCATGTGGCCGCGGGAACGCTGACGCGCTCCACCGAAGACCGGAGCATGCACCGAGCGTCACCGCCGCACCCTCGACGTCGTTCCGAACAATGTAGGCCGAGGCAGACCGAGTCCTTGCGCCCACACCTTTGCCTCGACTTCCTCGACATTTCCCCTCAAAGATCCCAGCCAACGGTGCACCAAGGAAAGAGATCAGCATCCGTCTTCCTCGGAACCGACCAACCACCGCCACGAGTCGCCGCCGTCGACTCTACTCGATCCGGTGAGTCTTTGCCAAATTCCTCGCATTTGAACCATATCAGGGCACCCAACGACCTAATGATTAACTTCTCCTAGCGAGGCATTGGCCGAGTCGAGCTGTCACCGTCGTCCTCCCGGTTCTGCCACCGCCGCCGATCGGGTCTCACGTCGCCAAGGCCACCCAAGCTTCGCCAAGCCATCTGCACTTTTGGGTACGTACCCATGGACCCCGTAGATGCTCACACATGCATTAACTCGGCACAATTTGGTCTCTAGCTTAGTTGGACGCAGCAACCAAACCGGCACTGCCGCTCGCGCTCGACACCGGCGCTATTCTGGCCGCCACTGTGCGCAAGACCACCACCATTAGATTCGCAACAAGCCACACTACGTTTTCTCTTTTGGCCATCCCCACTGAAACGCCATAGTTCGCCGCCGGCGGGGCCAGAAAGCAACTTCGGCCGCCTGACAAAGACACCTGGACCTTCTGTTGTATTTGCAGTATGAGTCGAAACGCTTCAGCTCATATGACAAGTACAACGAAACATCCGAGGTCCCGAGAGAGGGATAAGTGAGACATTGCTGGGCCTTTAGCCTGCCAGTCAATTTCAGCCTGAGACGTACCCGTAAAACCACTCGAAGGTGGTGACCAGATGTGTTACACGTTCAGGAGACTTGAAAAATTTGCCTAAAGATCTACAACGTCTCAAATATTCCTAACTCTACAGAGTTTGTACACTTTACCCACATGATGTGAATCGCTCACATAGAGTGAAATGCTCTAGTTTTGTTCGGTACCCATCGGTACCATCATACTCTGCAGGTTGAGTACGGACTAGAGTTCACAACGAAGCCTTTACACTACTTAATCCCTAGCCTTGCACCAGCACGAACGTGTTCTCCCATCCTGGGCATACTAGAAATATGACCCAGAACCGTTAAATGGTGAGCCCATGCCTTAACTGAACGCCGTGGTGGTGGACACAATGGGAACCCACTCACGTGGCACAATACCGTTGTATTGGACAGACTTAGTCGCCTAAACTACCACGACGGGGTAAATAAGAAGTTTCTTTGGGTTATCTGAACCCATACACACCGGCCTACCAAAGTGCAAGGCTAGTCGCTAGGTAACTTATTTGGCTGAGGCCATCCCATACTGGCACATGTGGTTGTACTGTATACAAAATGAACATACGTTGAGTGAAGTCCTTAGGTCGGTCTGGACACACTCTCCCCCTATCGGTGCACAACTAATCACCATATGTGCACCACTTGTGGCCCAAACCTAAAATCCATGTTTTTTATCATTTTATTTGTCAAAATACTAAGTATACAAGTTCTGTCCTGATTATTTAAAAATAAGTCTTTCATGTTTGTGATGAGCCCATAATATCGAGGAAAATATTTTTAAGCATGGCTAAGCATTATAGTACTCTAGTGAAATAAGTCTTTCATGTTTGTGATGAGCCCATAATATCGAGGAAAACATTTTTAAGCATGGCTAAGCATCATAGTACAGCAAAGCTTATGTTATAGGGTGTTTGAATCATATTTTTTCTAAGATTAGGAATGAAGGTTATGGACATATGTGGGGTTAAAGTAATATGCGAGTATTAGGAGTTGGTCTAGCAAGTTTAGCAAGATTTTACTTTATTAGTGTACAATCAACATGCAAGATTTGCAAACATTTTCAATAACCTCCAAAACATGGGATCAAGGTGATCAAAGAGAGGGAGGTGGGACTTGCCTGGAAATGTCAGCATCCTATTTACTTCTTCACCATTTAAGCATTCATCTATAAAAAGTACACATGCAATTAAACATCGAAATATGCGAAAAATCCAAAATGCTCTAAAATGCATGATTTTTATACATTGAGTAGGTAGTGGCCTAAAATGATTTTAGGTGAAATAATTTCTAACTTATCCTACTCCATTAAAGAGTTGTGTATTTTAGAAGTTCTATCGGGACGTGTCGACATCAGGTTAGGCGTTGTCGTTTTGACAGTGTTCCTATAGCTTGATTTTTAGTAATTTGACCCCATGGGGGTGAAGAAAGGTGGTTTCTAAGTCTACACAATTGGTTCCATAATTTTTAGAGCTATTACGAATTTCCTAGGCATTTTGCAATTTTACGATGGGTCTTAGGCCGAATTTCCTAGGCATTTTGCAATTTTACGATGGGTCTTAGGCGATATATATTGGGTTATAGGGTTTTATGGATCCATAGATTGTTTTATTTGCTAATGAGGCATAAAAATGAATTATCTAGTTAATTAAACCTAGTTCAAGATTTTTAGAGTTTAGATCACTTTAATATTTATTTTATAAACTAGGGGGTGTTCTATATTAGTCCCTTACCCTTTTAACCTAGGGATTGCTATATGTGCTATGTGTACTATGCCTTGGTAATTATGGTTGGTCCCTAGGTTCCACTGGTCCATCATATTTTATTTATATTCATTTGGAGCTAGAGTCCATTTTATACATATATATTTGTACATGTATACATATAATGCCTAATTTGCCTATTGTAATTAGTACCTAGGTTAGCTATTTAAGTTGCCATATTTTATTTTGCCTAATTAGAGTTCATTAGTTGCTGGTTTAATAGAACCTTGGGTTTACTTTTTCAAAGGATTAAATGAATTTACTACAATTTTTATAAGTTGCAATACACCTCTAAGTTGTTTATTCCTTATACAAATGTTTACGTGATATATTTGCATAGTATGAATATGTTTTATTTTACATTTTAAAAATAGGTATTTTGTTGATTCTACAGAGCCGGAGTTCCCTCAAAAAGGAATTAAAATGAATTTTACATAAATTTCTAGAGTTTCAGCCTACCTAAATCATAACTTTTTAACATTAATAATTTTGGAGGTATTTGCTACTAAGTAACCATGGGTTTTTATTTTTACTAAATACAGAGGGTAAAATGAGGAATCTATAGGATTTGGGTTTGTTCAAATTGAAGCTAATTTGAATTTTCTAGAGATTTTACAAATTTGTTCATGGTGTATGTATGATCTGTCTCTTTTTTAAATTTTTGGGACAAATCTTGAGTAATAAGGGCCATGTTTTATGGTTCTAAAATTAAGTTCACTACTTAAGGAATCTACAGAAATTTGTCCCATTAAAAATGTGTTATAGTTTATTTTATATAAATTTTACAAGTTCATCATTTTTTGTTGAAGGGATAGTGCTGCTGCTTCCTCTTTTGCATTTTAAATCCAGAAATTTAATTGGGCCCACAAGTCAGCATCTAGGCAGTTTTGCAGTGAAATCCCTGGAGTCCTAAGATTTGAAGGGGGTCCTTGGCACGTGTTGGTTTCAGTTTTTATTAAGAACCCTTGACGTTTTCACATTTTACAAATAAGTCCTGGGTCCACATGTCATACTGGTAATATTTTACAGAGAAAACCTTACAAGTTTTAAGTGGCTGCTAACTAAGGTCCTTAGTGCCTAATTTGTCCGGGCCCACACGTCAGAGGTTCGGTCAGAAGGAAAAGCAGAGGCTGCGGCGGCCGGCGATCCTTTCCGCCTTCGCCGGCGTCCAACGGTGGCTCGGCCGGGGGAGCAACCAAAAGGAAAAATGTACATGGAGAGCTGGAAAAGCTACTGATGGTGTCTTTGTTGTTTGGGGTGGCCAGAATCGGAAGTGGCGATGGCGCAAGTGGCGGTCGGCGTCGGGGTGGTCGACCATATGGAGCTACGGCTTGTTTTCCTGCCAAACTAATGCAAGAGTTTGCGTCTTTGGATCTCTTGGGTACTTGCTCGAAGTGGTGTGCGTGTTGGCGATGCTCGGTCATCGGCGGCGGTAGAGAGAGAGGTCCGGCGGCGGTGGAATCCTTCGATTGCACGGCGGTAGCTTCTTCTGGCCTTCCTCCTACCAAACCAAGTTGGGCTCATGGTTTTGAACGACACGGAGATGGTGTATGTGCAAGGAATCGACATATTGCTCACCGAGGTGGACGGAACCATCTGCGGCGGTGGTTGGCCGGAGCCGATGAAGGTGAAAGCCGATCTCCTCCTTCGGTGCGCCATTCCCCGTGATTGTTGAGGGGAATCGTCGTTGAGGTCGAGGCGAAAACGTTGGCGAGTGGGTTAGGCTTGAGATGGTCTGCGGCGGCCGGAACATCGGCAAACCCGAAGCGGTGGAGCTCCCGTGCGTGCTCCTGTGCATCGCGGCGAGGTCCCCGTTCCCGTTGCTGTGAGGGATAACACAAGACGGTGTCAAGACGAAACACACTCGGCATGAGGAGAAGAGTATGGAACGGGAATAAGTAGGTAGCGAGCGTGGCTTGACGACGATTGGCATTGCATTCTTCCCGGCGGCCGGCGGTTGGAGTGAAGAGCGTGGGGACTAGGTGAAGCCCTTCCTCTCGGTTTCTTCAGCTCGGTTGAGAAGGGTGAACTGAGGCGACAAGCTCTGGAGAGTTTTAGAGGGCCGGAGGTGGGATTTGTGGTGTTGACACCTCACGGTTTCGTGCCGACCGAGCTCTGCTCCCGCGCTCTGGCTGTTCCTGGCGTTCCCAGGCCTCCCTTGAGAATGCAATCAACAAAATTGATTACGGTTAGTGCGTCCTTTTGATGGACGAAGTTAGCAAAGGTTGCCTTCTCGCTCTTCTTACAATCCTTTTTGTTCGTGAGAAGTGATAATGATAGCCTGTGACTGGAAATCCACTTTTTCTCCTTTTTCATTTCAATAGAAAGAATGTGGCGTTTGGCACAGAGATGGGGAAAGTTTGTGCAGCCGCCATGTGGGGTCAATGTGAACAGAACAATGGAAGGGGAGAGAGGTGGGCACAGAAAAGTGTATACATTGGGTTTTAGGTTAATTTCGAATTATTTTCCCCTCCCAATTTTGTAACCTTGTAGTTTAACCTGTGGTCATGGTAAATTCATGATATTTTTGCTGAGGGTAGCTGATCATCCCTAGGTTTCATTTTCTTTCGTTTCACTCCAATATATTAAGTGGTTTGTTCCCAGTAATTAAAAAACAGGGTATTTGGTGATTGGTTTGAATTTTTAGGAGCCCTAAACAGTGAAGAACAATTCTAGAAAAGTCATATTTATTCATGGTTTTTATCTTAGTATTTAAATAAAATATTTTATGTATATACTTATGTGCATTTTATTGATCTTGTGGGTAAGTTAGCATTTTAGCCGATTAGGGTTATTAATTGGTCTATTATGAGTCTGTTTTGTTTAATTTGTTTGAGTCATCAAACCTAGTTATTAAATTGCACTAAAATTAGGTTGAGTCTTTCATAATGTTTAGTGTCTTCATGAATTTTTCCATGATTTTATCCTATATGGTTCAGTCTACAAAATTAAGGTAGCCTTTCTAGGTTTATGCGTCTACGCCAGGTGCACGCGACAGTTTTATTCTTCGGATTCGTATTAACTTTTCTTTTGGGCTGAGGAATTGATATTTGGATTAAATTCTTAAGTTTACATGCTTGCATCCAAAATTAGGTGTAGATTTGCTTGGTAAATTTAATCTGGCTAGACTACGCGTATATGACCTATAGTGATATGCGTTTTCAAAAATCCGAATATACGCAAATGACCTAAATCAAAATGGGTCTTACGTTAGTATGCATGCTTCCACGTGAGCTTGCATTTTTATCCTAGGCCATAAATGGAAAAGTTTTTACTTTGCTCTAGAATTGGGTCTACCATATAAAGGCCTAGGTGGAAATCCTTTAACCTAAGGTAGAAAAAGAAAATTTTTGGTTCATAAAATTTGAGAAACCTTTGACCCCAGAATTACAGGAAGCAGCAGCCGTCAGTACTCTTTTACAGAGAGGAGAACACTTCTTTAAAAATCCATATAAAATTCATTTGTAAACGTTTTCGAATGGAACAAATTTTTTTGACTCCCTAGATAATGAAATTTAATGTGGGACCATAAAACTTGGCACTCACTGTAATGGAAGTATCCCAAAAATTTAAATAAGTCATGACACACATAAACCAAAGGAGAATTTGTAAAATCCCTAGGAAATTCAAATTAACTTCAATTTGAGCAAACCCAAATCCAATAGATTCCTCATCACACTCTCTTAGGCCTGGGAAAATAAAAAGTTATACTTTCCTTAAGTCAAATGTTGGTAAAACTAATTTTAGGGAAAAGATACACTTAGGGACAGTAACCTTTAGGGATTTATTAAAAATTAATTTTACCATAATTTTGGGTACACTTAGATTTTGTAGAATCACCCAAACATGCACTTTTAAAATATACAATAATACCATATGCCTTATGTGTAGTATAATGCCTTAACCTAATTATAAGTGAAACTAATGGTTTAATGCACCCACTAACATGTAAGAATTATGGAAAATCCAATTTTTATCCTTTTTAGGTGAAACAAGTTTCTATAAGACCATAGATTAATGAACTCCCATTTAGTAAAATAAAACATAGCCACTCATCCACCGAAATATCGAGAGAAGGCTCTAAATAGGTAGCCTAGGTGCTAAACAAGGTACATGTCATATGTGTATACATCTGAATGTGTATGTATATGATTAGATAAACATGGAATTAATTCTAGATCTAGGAAAAATGGAAAAGGCCATGGACCAGTGAACCCCACCTTTAATTTAAGTTCACCAATACTTAGTAAAAATGACTCTATAAGCAAAACCTAGGTGAAGATATTAAACACCTACCCTAGTGACTTTCCTAACCTAGGAAGACATATAAGTAGTGAAACAATTTAGACTCCGAAAATCCTTTGCAAATAGGGTCAAAATTGTTGGCTAAATTATCCATGTATCAACCCTCCTAAGCAAAGTAACCAGTTCTGGACCTAAACCCTAGGGCCACATCTATAGGATGCTGAAGGCGTAAAACATGTGATAGGTTCGTAATATACCTAATAAAATTATTAAAGCTCTAAAAATTTAGAAACAAAATGCATCAATCTTAGGAGACACTTTCCCTCACCTCTGTAAATTCAAAGTTAACTTTAACCAAGAGGTAAAAGCAATTTAGGATGATACTTAGTTAAATCCTACGCTATACCGAGCCGACTTTAAAAATTAATAACTCCCAAAATAAAAGAGGTAAAATAGAAATTTCTCCACCATAAATTATATCCACACAGCACCTAGACACACTAAAGAATCCATGCATTTTAGAGCATAGTTAATTTTTACATGCTTTGATATTTACCCGTTACCGATATTTTCCTTTAGCGGATAATTTCACGATGGTGAGAAGATTTGCATTCTAACTCATCCTAGAAAGATTCTCTAACAGCCAAGGCAAGTTCTTCCCCTCCTCTCTTTGAACATCTTGAATCCCATCTTTTGAGGGATGAAAATATTTGTTTGCAAAGTTACATATGAATATAGGTTATATCGGTATTTTAAAAACTTGGGTATGGTAGATATAACTTACTTGCTGCATTACCTCCTTTGATAATTTAATTCTTTGCTGTTTATACCCCTAGAAATGGTTAGAGTACATCTCTTGTGCTCAACTGGGTTTAAAAGTGCTTTTTGCAACACTTGCTTAGCCTTGCCTAGTACTTTGCAAATAATTGTTCCATCTAGAACTAAGATGTGTGTTTTTGATAAAGTATGCCCTTCATATAATGGACAAAATATGATGTGTGTTTACAAAATAAAATGTGTGAAAATATGATTTTGACCCGGGCGGCAAGTGGCGTGCAATTGATGTATTTGCATTGCCGATAGGGGGAGTATTTGCCCGAGTCGATTAAGAACCGAACTTGTGTCACCAACTTAAAGATACCGTACATCCACATGTGCTAGTATGGGATGGCCTTACGAGTAGTCTATTTAGCACCTAGCCTTGCATTATGGTAGGCCGAAGTGTATGGGTTCGAATAACCCAGAGGAACTTCCTATTTACCCCGTCGTGATAGTTTATGCGACTAAGTCTGTCCAATACAACGATATCGTGCCACGTGGGTGGGTTCCTGTCGTATCCGCCACCACGGCGTTAAGTTAAGGTGTGAGCCCGCCACTTTACGGTTCTAGGTCACATTTTCAGTATGACCTAGGATGGAGGAAACACATATCGTGCTGGTGCAAGGCTAGGGACTAAGTAGTGTAAAGGCTTCGTGGTGACCTCTAGACTGTACTCAATGTGTAGAGTATGGTGGTACCGACGGGTACCGAATAAACTAGAGCGATTCACTTCATATGGGTAAAGCTGTACAAACTCTGCAGAGTTATAAAAACTAATCGATTAGCCGTGCTCACGGTCAAGAGCGCTTTGGTGAAGTGTCATGAGTATAGACTCAATTGTTTTAAACATGTGATTATTGTGTTTTCAACAAATGGTGTTGAGTTGTGTGAGTGTGATAATACAATGTGACTTGTTGTCATGGAGGATGACAAGATATTGATTATGATGGATCCAAAATAAAATTAATGATGAAACTAAAATGACTATTTTGTTAATTGAATTGTCAACTCCTCAAAAGATTTGTGAAATAAAACTTGCTTTAGGCTGAAAATGAACTACTCATATAGCCTCTCTTTGATTATATGTCCATCATGTAGTATGTTAGGTTTGACTAGTGCTTGCCAGTACATTACTCGTTAATGTACTGACTCTTGTCAATTGGAATATCCATTTTGTTTACAGGTTTAGTTTTAGTTCTTGAGTGATGCGGATTCCCAATTTGCTTCTCCTAGGATTGAACTTAACGGGGCAAACCCCTAGTCAGTGTGCTTATGGAATGGGTAGATAAGCCACCGTTGTTCACTGTACTCTGATTTGTATATTTATTTGGCCGGTCAGCCTATGTAAAATTAAAAATATTGATGTAATATGTAGCTTCCTCTCATTTTTAGTTGTATTTACTTTGTATGCTCATGCTTGAGAGGAAAGTGTGAATCTAATGCACATCCTGGGAATTAGATTCACACGAGTACGAGTTAGGAATATTTGAGACGTTGTAGATCTTTAGCCAATTCTGTCAAGTCTCCTGGACGTGTAACACATCTGGTCGCCTCCTTCGTGTGGTTTGACGGGCACGTCTCAGGCTGAAGTTGACTGGCAGGCTAAAGGCCCAGCGATGTCTCACTTATCCCTCTCTCAGGACTTCGGTTGTCACGTTTTACTTGTCATATGAGTTGACGGGTTTCACCTCATATTGCAAATAGAACGGAGAACCGGCGTCTCCGACAACCCGTCGCCGGCTCGGCACGCGAGGACGAGAGATGGACTTCGGCAGCGCGAAGATGACTCGTGGGCTGTGGCCCACGAGCGAGGCAAAGGAGCGCGTGGCACTGCAGGAAGGGAATGGGCCGACGGCCCGATTAGGGTTTGGGCGAGAAAAAGGATGGCAAAAAAAAAGGAAAATACAAACCAGGGACTTAATTTATTTCTGATAAATTAGTTAATTGGGTTAAAATTATTTCTAGTGCTCTGAAAATTCCACTAAAATCCAGTTAATGTATTTTGACATGTAGAATCCAAGAAAAATCCTACCATGCCATTTCCACTTATTAATTGCATTTTAAAATTATTTATTTGCTCCAGGTTAAACACAAAAATTCAATTTCTTCAGGGAAAATATTTAAATGATTTTTAGGGGCACAACTACAAGGTGTGACAATAGAGTTCTTCCTGGGGATTTGCTTCATGAGGAAAGGGGTTAATGTTGACGATCGTTAAGTAACGATTTCGACCGTCACACACCTCGGAAATAAAAGGGAATTAACGTCTGCTACTGGCATTTAGGTTTAGAATTAATAAAGTTCCACATGTCCTTGGACTTTAGATGCTTGCAGGAACATTTATCACTTAATCGAAGAAAAGTCAAGCTCGCATGGCGAAGAAACACAACTTCAACCTATCGACGATCGCTACGCAGGATTCCCGCGGATCGGGGGGCCCACAAGTCATGTGAAACCGACTTAGGATGGGACCAAACCACCGAGAACCACCCTAGGGGCCCACAAGTTAGTGTCTGGCAAAAGGCGGTTGCGAATGGCGGTTAGAGGGGTTCGGCCGATCTAGCCCTGAGTCCAATCGCCACCGACTTCAACGTGGCGTTCCCTCATTGGCTTCCAAGGTCGGTAAGGTGGGTATGGCGGTTGGAAAATGCCATACAACCGTCATTGGGAGGCTATAAAAGGGTGAAGCTCACTTCGGTTCAAGACACACCACAAGAAGAAGATCCTACAAGTACTATCTTAGTCATATAGGCTAGTGGAGTTAGGAAGTAGTTTAGAGCTCTTTTCGGTTCCCGAGTCGCCTTCGGAATTCGGGTGTGTCTTTAGTACTCTTCTACCTTTGTACGACTTTGAGCTTAATAAAGATATTATCTTCTAGTTCATATGAGTGTGATACTTCTTATGCTTTAGTAGATAAGAGTTCCATTATTAGTTTAATTCATAGTCTGGTTGTGTTTAGACGAGTAACTCTGTTTCGGACATGATCCAATGAGCAATTAGGATGTAGGTTTGCTTTTATATTGCTCATGAGAGGTAGAGGTATTTATGGTAATGTAAGCATGGTGCTTACATTATTTCATAGACATTGGTTATGGTCACTTCCCACAGGTGAGAGGTAGGCAGCAGGTGGTGATAGCCATGTTCATCCTTTGTATTTCTCCGCGTTCAAATTTGGTACAGGGCGAAAAATAAGAGATCGCTTCATGGTGGCAGGCCGGGCCACTGGGCGGTGGTACCCCCGTAGTCCTGGGAGCATAGAACTGGGTTTAGGCATGACTAGAATAATTAATTAAACTATTTACTCTGACTAGAAGAACTATAGGAACTTGATTCTAATTACTACTCTCCACTTAGCACTAGTATATTATTTATCTAGGACTCTTCTGTGTGTGTCACACTACCTTAAACATATGGTTATCTTACCCCTGTCTGGACTAAGGTATCTCATTTATAGCTTATGAATATCCATGGCATCTTAGTATTCTCTTCAAGACCATAGTCTTCCTTTGGGGTGAAATAAATAATGATACCCTTGGAATACTCGCTGGGTAAAATGCTACAACGGTATATCCGTGCGCTTGCGAATTTATCTGTGAACGCAAGAAATACCAACAGTTAATTGAGACCCAACTTCATGGATTTCCTCAACGGAGAGTAGGATTCTTTGAATCCGAACTTTGGGAAAAATCCTTGTGTCTCGTGTGCTATCTCTTTACTTTCTATTGCATATCTATACTGCATGTCTATACCTTCCTATTGCTAGCTATAAACTTATGGAGAAATAGTTTAAATTTGATTTCAGATCCTCTTAAGTCACAGAACACCAAAAGTTTTAGATAGGAACTTTGGAAGTTCCGGACAGCTTACGCTAACCGGAAGTTCCGAGGTTCAAGTACCGGAATTTTTGGTGCCTATGTGTTTTAACCGCTGCTTTCTCAAGAAAATTTCAGGATCACCTATTCACCCCCCTCTAGGCGACATCTACGGGCCTTCAGTTGGTATCAGAGCCTAAGCTCTTGATAGGCTTCATCGCTTAGAGTCGATCCAAGATGTCGGGAGTGGATAATCAACATGAAGACGATGCAAATAGAGGAAAATTTCCAACCAAGGAGATAGGGGGAGTTCTATACCTTTTGATTACAACAAGCTTAAGATTCCCTCTAACAACTTCATCTCCGTGCCTTTCGGGCGTGCACCTCACTTTGATGGTACACACTATGCCGCTTGGAAGCACAAGATGAAGTTGCATCTAATCTCTTCGTATCCTAGCATTTGGAGGATTGTTTGCACAGGTACCGATGTGCCTACAGAGGATATGGACCTCACTCCGGAGCAAGAGCTAAGCATTCACCGCAACGCTCAAGCCGCCAATGCCATTCTCTGTGCCTTGAGCCTGGAGGAATTCAACAAGGTTGATTGGCTTGAGGAGGCCAAGGAGATTTGGGACACATTGCAAGTGGCTCATGAAGGCACCCCCGGAGTGAGAGAGTCGAAGATCAAGCTTTTGGAAGGAAAGCTCGGAAGGTTTGTGATGGAAGACAATGAGACTCCTCAAGAGATGTACGATCGCATGATGCTCTTGGTCAACAAGATCCAAGGTCTTGGAAGTGAAGACATGACGGATCACGTCATGATCAAAAGACTTCTTCGGGCCTTTGGACCAAGGAACCCTACCTTGGTCACTCTCATTCATGAGAGGAAGGACTTCAAGAGGCTCACACCTAGTGACATTCTTGGAAGGATTGTTGCCCACAGATGCTAGAAGAAGAAGCAAAGGAGGTCAAGCAAATGGCCAAGAATGTGGCAATGATCAAGAACAAGGATGTTTCTTTGAAGGCCTCAAGTGATCAAGCTTCATGTGAAGATGAGAGTGATGATGAAGATATGACCCTCATGGTGAGGAAATTCAAGCAATACCTTCGCCGAAACGAATTAGGCAAGGGCAAAAGAAGTGAAGACAAAGGAAAAGCTTGTCAATCCAAGAGAGCTTGCTTCCAATGTGGTGAATATGGTCATTTAATCGCCGAGTGCCCAAAGAACAATGAAGCCAAGCCAAAGATGGTCAAGAAGAAAGTTGGGCGAGCTCACATTGGAGAGGTGTGGTATTCCAGTGATGAGGCGGATCCCGAGGAAAAGGAAGAAGGTGATGGAGGAGTTGTCACCATTGTCATCAAGTCTTCATCACCCACCGAAGAGCGCCTCTTCTCCAACTTGAGTGATGACGACGAAGGCTACACCAACCATGTTTGCTTCATGGCCCAAGGCCGCAAGGTAATACACTCATCCAAGCTCTCCATTGATGATGATCTTGAGAGTGATGAGGGAAGTGAGGATGAATTGAATGATGTGCTCAAAAGTTTTAGCAAACCGACAATGCAACATTTGGCTAAGCTAATGAAGACATTGAACTACAAGGAGAAATTCCTCGAAAGGCAAGAGGACTTGCTCATTCTTGAAAAGAAGAGAAACCTTGCCTTAGAGGAGGATTTGGCTAAGGAGCGGGAGAGGATTGAGAAATCGATCGATGAGCTCTCTTCGGTCAATGGATCAATGGCTAACCTAAAGGATATCAATGACTCACTTCAAGAGAAGCTTGTGACATTGGACCAAAGTCAAGCGCTTGAAGTGCAATTTGATACCCTTTGGAATAGCACCTCTCCCTCCAATGAAGCCGCTAAGTCGTCCAGTGCCTCCACTAGCAATAGTTGTGCTAGGTGTTATAGCTATGATTTAGATTCCTAAGCAACTAACCTTGAAGCTATAGCAACACTCAAGAAGGAGAATGAAAGGTTGGGCACCTTGGGGAATTATGGACTTTTGAAGAACTATCACTCAAAAGATGCACTCTACAAAACCATCGCCACCCATGTCAACAAAGATGGGCATGGCCTTGGTTTCTCTGAAGAAAGCAAGCCCTCAAAAAGGGTAATTGTAAACGGGAAGTCATGCTTGAAGTTCGTCAAAGAAGGAGACGTCCCATATGCAAGCAAGGTAAGCTATCCCTGTTAGTGATATGCCCTAGAGGCAACATGGAGATGTTGGATATCACGTCAATGTTTATGTATAAATGAATAAAGTGTTATTCAGTTCCATGAAATAGACATCTTGTATTGATCAATAAGTACGTGACTTATTTATGAGACTCTTTATGTATGAATCTATTTCTAAATGATCCACGATCATATGTCATATTGTTGGAACAAATATGATTCTAAGATCGGCATGTTTATTGATTGATGATCATGTCTCATAGATCATGGGTATGGAGATACCAAATCAATAAACATGGACACATATGTTGGAGAACACATTGTTGGATAGACCCACCATGAGACACTACAGGAATTAATGTGCCATTAGTTGGTCTCAGGTAGTGTTGATACAAAGTCCTTAGACCTGAGATCACCATGGATTTCAACATGTGTAGTAGCCTACTTTGGGACTACTAAACGCTATTCCGTAACTGGGTAGTTATAAATGTAGTTTTCGGGTTTGCTATGAAACATGGAGTGGGATGTGAGTGATCAAGATGGAATTTGCCCCTCCTTCGGAGAGATATCTCTGGGCCCCTCGAGGTACTGGATTATGGAAATGCATGGCCATGCGAAGTTGATTGAGGAGTCAATCAACAGACAGATAATCCAATACGGTTCGAGTGAATGGTTAAGCTATTGAAGGGATGGCACACATCTTGCCTATAGCTTAAGCGGTATCGTGAGGCAAAGGGATTTGTGTACACATTACAGGTTGAGCCGATATTATATTCTTGTATACTATGGTGTCAATATGTGCTTGCTAGCGCTTGTGTGGCTGGCTGAGTTGGACTCGAGCCGACGGTCGGCTAAGTTAGACTATAGCCGAAACCGAGTATACACGAACCTACGGGTCGCACGCTTAAGGGGATAAGAACAGGCATTCGAGTTGGACTCGGATACGGCTCGATCGGATAGAGTCCTATGGGCTTACGACGTATGGACAGCCAACTCGTGAGATTCGGATAGGATCCGATTCAAAATAGAGTCCGATCGGCCACTAGTCCCGTCGGCCAACTCTATATAAAGGAGGGAGGGTGAAGAGCTGCGGACGTCAATTGCATCGCGTGCAACAAGTCGCCGAGATCAATCTCCACGGAAACCCTCCCCACTTTCGAGCCAAACCCTAGCCTTGCATCGCGTGCTAGCACACGGGTGTACGGCGTTTTGTCCCCGGACGTGTGGATACCGGTAGAGGCGCTGCTACGTTGCACGCTGTTCATCGGCTGTGGGTGAATCGGCTGCGGTCGAGCGCATCGGAGCGAGGCGCGAGAACACAGTCGGACGACTCGGATCGGCTACGGCATCTGCGAATCGGCTGATTGGTGAATCGGCTGTCCCCAGGAATCGGCTGTCATCGGCTACACTGTTCCGGATCGGATTGCCCTGATTGGCTATTCCGCTGCACTCTACTTCAATCGGTAACGATCTATCGGCCCTTACTTGCAAGTGTTCCTGGTTTGCGCGGTAGAAAATTTTTGTTTTCGGCTAGCGTAGCTTCCGCGTAACCCTTCAATCCCTTGGCTGGTAAGAGATTCAGAAGTTCCAGACCAGTTGATCGGAAGTTCCGGGCAAGGAGATCTCTTGGATAGAGAGAAATTACCGGAAGCTCCGGTGCGACTGACCGGAAGTTTCGGACCTCTAGCAGACCTAGGGAGCTGGCAGAAAGTTCCAGGCACAAGGCCAGGAAGTTCTGGTCAAAGGGCAAGAACCACAATGGTAAGGTGGTTGCTCACTTCAATGGAGGTCACAATGATGAGTATTGTGCTTGTGTTGGTGCCCAAGGCGCTAGTTGCTAACATTCGAGGACCCAAACTTCGACAAGTTTGGGTACCTAAAACCCTAGCATGACTTTCTTTTTGTAGGCATACTCCTTCAGTGGATCAAGTTGGATGGTGGATAGCGGATGCACCAACCATATGACGGGGGAGAGGAGTATGTTTACAAGCCTTGACGAGGAGGGAGGAAATCATGAGAATATCATCTTTGGAGATGATGACAAAGGAAAGGTAATTGGGTAAGTTAAAATTGCTATCTCGAATGATCAATCCATGTCCAATATCCTCCTTGTCAAGTCTTTGAGCTATAATCTTCTTTCCGTTTCACAACTATGCAAAATGGGTTACAATTGCTTGTTTACCGACGAGGATGTGACTATTTTTAGGAGAGATGACTCATCCTTGGCCTTTAAGGGAAATTTGAAGGGTGATCTCTATCTTGTTGACTTTGACATAGATAGAGTAAACCCCGAAGCTTGCCTAATAGCTAAATCTTCCATGTGTTGACTATGACATCGAAGGCTAGCCCATGTAGAAATGAGAAATTAGTCAACTCTATTAAAAGGGGAGCACATCCTCAGACTTTCTAATGTGACCTTTGAGAAAGATCATGTATGTAGCGCTTATCAAGCCGGGAAACAAGTTAGAAATCCACATCCTATCAAGAACATCATGACCACTTCAAGACCACTCGAGCTTCTTCACATGGATCTATTTGGCCCCGTGGCTTATCTAAGCATAGGAAGTAACAAGTATAGTTTGTGATTGTTGATAATTATTCTCGTTTCACTTGGGTATTCTTTCTCCATGACAAAAGTGAAGCTCAAGAAGTTTTCAAGCACTTTGCTAGACAAGCCCAAAATCAATATGATCTCTTCATCAAGCGGGTGCGAAGCGACAATGGAGAAGAATTCAAGAATACACAAGTGAAGGAATTTCTTGATGAAGAAGGCATCAAACATGAGTTCTCCACCCCATACGATCCATCTCAAAACGGCGTCATCGAAAGGAAGAATCGCACACTCATTGAAGCGGCAAGGATGATGCTTGATGAGTACAAGATCTTCTATGTTTTTTTGGGCGGAGCTCATGAGCACCGTATGCCATGCCATCAACCGACTTTACCTCCACAAGCTTTTGAAGAAGACTTTCTATGAACTCTTGAGTGGTAAAAAGACTAACGTCTCTTACTTTCGTGTCTTTGGGAGCAAGTGCTTTATTTTGAGTAAGAGATCTCGTTCATCTAAGTTTACACCTAAGGTGGATGAGGGATTCTTGCTCGATTATGAATCAAATGTCCATGCCTATCGTGTTTTCAACAAGGCCTCTGACATTGTTGAGATCACTAGGGATGTGACATTTAATGAATTTAACGTCTCCCAAGAAGAGCAAATTGTGGTGCATGTTGTAGATGATGTGGATCATAGGAAGGCAATTGCTACAAAGGCTATTGGCGACATATGACCAGTTGAGATGCAGGATGATCAAGTGAATGGTGATCAATCTTCATCGTCGATAGCCAATAGCTCTTCACCAAGACAAGAAGATGAGGTCCCAGAAGTTCCGGTGCCCTCAGCCCGAAACATCCAGTCGAATGCTCCGAGTCCCAGGGGTCGGAACATCTGGACATCAGGTCGCCCGGAAGTTCTGGGTCAAATAGACCAAAACCTTTGAAATAATGAAAATGAAGGTGTGTCTCCGGCACAAGTGGATGGGCTCAACACCGATGGCGCTCAGGAGCTACCTGATCAGGCTGTAGTCCCCTCCGTGCACCATCCAAGGATACATCACACAATTCAACAAGATCACCCCGTCGACAACATTCTTGGAGATATTCAAAATGGGGTAACAACTCGATCTCGTGTTGCTAGCTTTTGTGAGAATTACTCTTTTGTCTCTTCTTTGGAACCAATCAGGGTGGAGGATGCGCTTGGTGATTCGGATTGGGTGATTGCCATGTAAGAGGAGTTGAACAATTTTACTCGCAATCAAGTGTGGTCATTGGTAGAGAGACCTAATCAAAATGTGATCAGCACCAAGTGGATCTTTCGCAACAAGCAAGATGAGAATGGAGTAGTCACTCGCAACAAAGCCGAGTTAGTGGCACAAGGGTTCATTCAAGTCGAGGGTCTCGACTTTGGTGAAAATTTTGCACTGGTTGCTCGTCTTGAGTCCATTCGTATTCTTTTAGCCTATGCCGCTAACCATGATTTCAGGTTGTATCAAATGAACGTCAAGAGTGCTTTCTTGAATGGACCAATCTTCAAATTGGTGTTTGTTGAGCAAACGCCCGGTTTTGAAGATCCCAAATATCCAAATCATGTGTTCAAGCTTCACAAGGCGCTCTACGGGCTCAATCAAGCCCCTAGAGCATGGTATGAATGTCTTTGGGATTTTCTCCTCAAAATGGCTTTGAGATAGGCAAAGCCGACACTACTCTCTTCACTAAGAAATTCAAGAATGATTTGTTTGTGTGCCAAATTTATGTTGATGATATAATATTTGGCTCAACTAATGTCTCATTTAGTGAATGTCGATGATGGTGAGCTCACATTCTTCCTCGGGCTTCAAGTCAAGCAACTCAAGGAAGGAACCTTCATCTCCCAAACTAAGTATTTGAAAGACGTGCTCAAAAAGTTTGGGATGGAGAATGCCAAGCCCATCAAGACGCCGATGCCTACCAATGGTCATTTGGATCTCAACGAAAATGGCAAAAGCGTGGATCAAAAGGTATATCGCTCCATGATTAGATCCTTGCTTTATCTTTGTGCATCTAGGCCCGATATCATGCTTAGTGTGTGCATGTGTGCTCACTTTCAAGCGGCACCCAAAGAATGTCATTTGATTGCCGTTAAGAGAATCTTTCGATATTTGATGCACACTTCTAACCTTGGCTTATGGTATCCTAAGGGTTGTGTCTTTGAGCTTGTTGTCTACTCCGATTCGGATTATGCTGGGTGTAAGGTTGATCGCATGAGCACTACCAGCACTTGCCAATTCCTTGGGTGACCACTTGTTTCTTGGTCCTCCAAGAAACAAAACTCCATTGCCTTATCCACCGCCGAAGCCAAATATATAGCCGCCGGATCATGTTGTGCTCAACTCCTTTGGATGAAACAAACCCTACAAGACTTTGGCTACAATTTTTCCAAGATTCCTATCCTATGTGACAATGAGACTGCCATAAAACTAGTCAACAACCCCGTCTAACACTCAAGAACCAAACACATTGACATTCACCATCATTTCTTGAGAGATCATGAGGCAAAGGGTGACATTGTCCTATCCCATGTGAGAACCAAGAGTTAACTAGGATATTTTCACCAAGCCATTGGATGAGAAGAGATTTTGCGAGCTTAGGAGTGAGCTCAATATCTTGGATTCTCGCAACATTTGTTGAGGATTGGTTGGCTAATCAATAGCCAAGCATGAATCAAAATGAGTGCAAATTGAAATTGAGCCTTTGTATCTTAAGATCGCTTCTTGAGTAGAAGTTGATTTTGATATGATAAATAAGGCTCAAACATTTCCATCTTTCCCAAAACTCTTTTCAAGATGTTTGCGAAAATTGTTGTGTGCTTGTTTTGATTGCGAAAACTTGGTTCTTAATCCTTTTTGTGATGCAATGTGACCATTGTTATGTTCTGGTTGCTTGTGTGCTGGTCACGTGCATTGTAATTCTTTACATGTCCATCCCTCCTTAGACTTATGCCTTTCAGCCTTCTGTTGGAAGTTCTGGACCCCAGCCCAAAAGTTTCGATAATTTCTCTCTGTCTCATTTTTGGGCGCGACCGAAAGATCCGGCCGGGGCCGACCGGAAGTTCCGATAGTCAGGGTGTTAAAATCCCAGGGGTGGTCGTCGGTCGAACCCTATTCCCCACTTTGCCGCCACCTCAAACCCTAGCCTCTCTCTCCCCTCTTCCAGCGATTTTGAGCCTCCACCGTGTCCTTTCTTTGTTCTTCATCGGTTCCGGCTTGATTTTGGACGAGGATCGCCTCCCGTGGTTGTTTTGGACTTCCGTACACCCGAGGTACTTCGTTCGATCTCTCTCCCTAGTTTCACCTTCTTTTGCCCGATCTCTAAATTCTTGGACCTAGGGAGAATTCCTTTTGGTTAGAACCTCAATTAGTGCCTTGTAGACATTCACAGCGGAGATACAGAGATCGTCGCCCACTCCAACGACTCCGACTGATTTCCCTCCTCTCTTGTCCCTTTTGGTGTCTTGATGCCAAAGAGAAGATTGAGTGTAGGGGTCAAAGGGGTCACGACGTTCGCTTTAGCTCCTTTTTTCGAGTCTTTTGTTCGGTCGTCGGCCGACCGGAAGTTTCGGACCTAATCATCGAAACTTTCAGCCGTGCAACTATCTCCTATGATTTATCTCCCTTCGCTATCTTTTGGACATGTAAACCTTTTATGTGCTGGGATGCATTGACTGCTAGACTTATGCTATTAATTAGGTTTATCTATATGATCTCTTTTGTGGCTTTTGAGTGGTGAAATGTTTTTTCCAACTTTATTGTGTGATTGCCTTGTCATATGCATTTATATTATGTCATTTCACCATTGTTGCGCCCCACGGAGTGAGATGGGTTGGTTAGAATTTCCCTCAATTCTTCCTTCGATATATGCATAAGAGATTCACTCTTATTTCACTTTATGCATACATTTAGGGGGAGCTCTAACTAACTCTTTCCACTCAAAAATTCATTTATAACCAATCTTTTGTAAGCTTTAACCAAGTTATCATCAACCACCAAAAAGGGGGAGATTGAAAGTGCATGTAGCCCCCTAAGTGGGTTTTGGTGGTTAATAACAATTTAGTTAAGGGACTAATGTGTTTAATTGAGGTATGTGTAGGAGAATTAGTCCCTAGATGCTTAGTTGTGCAGGTTTTGAGAAAGGAAAACCCTCAAATATCAATTGCAAAGAAGGAGAAAAGATTCGACGACGGTTTATAGTTTTATTTTTCTTTAATCTTGAGTTTTAGGAAAAACCGTACTATTAAGAGGGGTAAAACTCATGCCATAAGATGATCTAAGTGGTCTTAGTCAGATTCCACCCGAGTGAGATTTTTCAGAGTGTTTTTTTGGTTTTTCACCCTTTCTAAGGGAGAGACCCGATCGAAGTTTCGGGGTTCAAAGCCGAACTTAGGACTTCATCACCTCACAGCCACAAAATTCTCCCAAGTGTTGGGCGGAAGTTCCGATGATCTTAGATTAGAACTTTCGGACATTATTTCAGCTGAGTTTGTGAGTAACGGCTAGGTGACGCAATCATCAACCTATAAATATCCCACCTTGTCCCCAGCTCACTTTTGTCCATCCAACTTTCGTTTTTCTATCCCCTAGCCTCTCCCATGGTGTTCTAGCCCATTCCAACTCAATTCTTGAGCCACATAACCAAATTTGTGAGAGATTTGAGTGATTGGAGGGATTGTGAGAGTGAGAGACCTAGGATGACTTGAGCATTTGGTGATTCGTGCAGGGCTGTGGTGTGGTGCCTATTACTCTTGGAGAGCAATCTCCTAGACGGTTAGGTGTCTCCCGTGAGCATCCGGAGAATTATGGATTGGCCCAGGAAAGTTTGTGAAGGATTTCCTCTCCTCCGTAAGAAAACGAGGTATGGATAGTGTAAAACCAAGCTGATCGTTAGGAGGTTGTCTAGGTAGAGCAACTCACGTTTCTGGTTCACACTAGAGGATCAAATTGGGTCTTTGTAGTCATTTGATCCCTATGCAAGAACCTAGGAAGGTTGGGGTTGAAGACCATAGACTTCTTCCTACGGATTTGGATTTGCTTGGTGAGGCAAGGGGTTAATTGAGACCCAACTCCACGGAGTTCCTCAACGGAGAGTAGGATTCTTTGAATCCGAACTTCGGGAAAAAATCCTTGTGTCTCGTGTGCTATCTCTTTACTTTCTATTGCATATCTATACTACATGTCTATACCTTCCTGTTGCTAGCTATAAACTTATGGAGAAATAGTTTAAATTTGATTTCAGATCCTCTTAAGTCACAGAACACCAAAAGTTTCAGACAGGAACTTTGAAAGTTTCGGACAGAAACTCCGAAAGTTTCAGACAGCTTACGCTGACCGAAAGTTCCAAGGTTCAAGTACTGGAAGTTTCGCTACCTGTGTGTTTTAACCATTGCTTTCTCAAGAAAATTTCAAGATCGCCTATTCACCCCCTCTCTAGATGACATCTACGGGCCTTCAGGGAATAGGATGCCTCTAAATAATTACGGATATACCTTACTGAATGCGTAGGGGAATGGGATGAATTGACGACGAACTTGTGATGATGGCTCTCAATCAACAGGCATGAAAACCTGTGTTGTCTGGGACAATGCAGCCACGAGCAGACGCCACATGACGGTGAGACCCTGCGCCTCCTTCGATTAGGGCTTCCCACAACCTCGACAAAAGCTTCCCAACAAGGAGGATGGGAATCCAGTGACAAACTACAACGAGGAGCGAGAGGGCGGTGTGGAGAGTATGGAGAGGGAAGGAGTGAGCGTTGGTTTTAGGGTTTGTCTATCAAGCACCGGTTGCCAAGCGAGACGGTTGCCAGGCGCGGTCGATTGGCTTGGATGCATTCTCAATTCACCTGTATGTGTGTGTATATATGTGTGTATACATATATATATATATATACCTATAAATATATATATATACATATATAATACATATATATACACATATATACATATGTATATATATATATATGTATATAATATATATATATATATATATCAATTTTTCCTATATCACCGAATCATCAACACATCATCAAACTCAGTTTTATCTAAACTTGGTCCCAAGGTTGAATTTTATATGCAAATTTTTAGGGTCAACTCAACTGCTCCCTCTAAGTAATAATACTTGTCATTTTGAATAAAACTCATCAAACTTTAAAATTTTAACCGTAAATAACATTTAAAATATTTATTTTAAAAAGACCATATGTACAGATAAGTTTTAAAAACGAGTACTTAAAAAATTATATTTATTGATATTTTTATATATATTATAAAGAAAGTCATTTTCTGAAAACCGTGTATTTGTGTCGAAAAAAGTGGTGTCTAATTTTAATGTTATGCTAACAGTTGATTTTTAGATCTTTGTAAAATTTAAAGCTTCAACTGCGCCACGAAAAAAAGTGAGTATATTTGTAGTTTTGTACACTTTGCAAACCGCCAAACCCCGTTTCTCCTGCCCAAAGCGTTTTCAGGTGAAAAAAACTACCACCATCACTGCTAGTGGGTACTGTTCAATGCAACGCCCTTTTAACGGCTGGCCTGTGCCCCGGGCCTCCGGCCAAGCCAGCCTCACTCTCACGGTGAGAGTCTCACCACCTCACGTGGATGGGGGCAGCTGCTTGCGCTTGTCTGTTCCAACCAGAGATGCGGTCCGCCGTGTGGCAGCTGTGCTGCCTTATCCGTCTCCCTTAAATAGTTTGAGTCTTTGAGAGCTTCTTGTTCATTTTAGAACGGACGGCACCACTTCCACAAAAGAATCTTTTGGCCCCCATGGTCCACGGCCTTTGGCTGCTACTCTCTCCAGCCCCACCTGCTCCATCGCCACTACTGGGCTCGATGCGTCATCCACTGTGGGCAGTGCCATCACGAGGCTATATATTGCAGATAGCATCGTACTATTGTACACTCAACAGTGCAAACTCCACTGGGCTCAAGTAGCAGTACTACTACTACCTCATTCATGCAGTTACAACAACAAAATAACTTCGGTAACTGGAGTCCTATGCAAAGTTGTAAAATCCTTCCGAAAACGATTAGGCTCAGACGTCCTATGCCTGACTAAATATCGGGCGTCTTCACAGTCTCCTCTCTTCCACCAATCACGTTCACGCCAACTTCTGCTACATCATCACTGAGCCCTCCTTCCTCCAATCCACGCAGTCAACCTCCCGTCGCCCGCTGCTAGGCTTCCTCGACATCGATGGCTTCGTCACCGCGAAGCCGCCTTACCCCTGTGTCGTCGTCACAAGGGTCGTCGTCGTCGTCACCCGCAACGTCGTTGACTTCACCTGCCCCTTCCTCCTGTCGTCCTCGGATCTTTGGTGCCACCGTGACATCCTCGACGGCCATGTTCTCTTCTCTCACGACGCCAACGGCCCCCGTGAAGACCGAAGGAGAGCACTGAGCTGGCGGCTCTCGGTAATCCTGTATTTGCCAGAGAGGAGGAAGATGCAGTCTATACCGGGTATATTTTTTTTCTTAGCTAGTGTATTTGTGATGTTTCTTTATGTTTGGATCAAATGTTCCAGTGGATATTTTGATAGTGTTTTATATTTTTATCTTTGATGTGCACAGGTTTGTTGATGTTTCAATGGTTTAAAATCAATGTTTTATATATTGTAGCAGAATGTTGTGAGTTGGTTACGTTTCATCATTTCAAATGCTGAGACATTTTTTAAGTAATGAGACATTTTCGCATAAAAGAGGTGAAACAGGACAAATCGGACGCTCGATTTGTTAGACGTTTCCCACCATTCCAGGAGTATAAGCAGGCTTATCGGGTGATTAACTAATCAGCAATTTCTCGTGCCATTTCCTTTGCTGGGGACGGCCGGCGGCAGGCGGGGTACGGCAAACGTGAGCCTGCGGGCGGCAGCGAGCAGGGGCAGGGCCAGCCGTGCGGCGCGGCGCGCGGTGTGGTCCAGGCTCTCTGCCTCTGCAAGCCTTTTGTGTGTGTGAGCTAGCTTGCGTTCTCGATCGGTGCAGCAGTGCAGCTTTACTGGCGCACCGCGCAAGAGCATTGCGTTGCATTCATTTGTTCCCATCCGCGCGCACACGTATGAACCAGTTGCTACCGGCACGTCCTTGTACTTATCAAATTTAGTGCTACGTACCGATCGATCGGTTCACAACTTCGTTGCTAGTACGTTGGACCTTGAACCCTAAAACCAGGAGGACTTGTGGAGATTATGGCAATCGGTATCTATATGGTAAGCTTATCCGACTGGAGGTATGGATAGATTACGTCTGTCATATCTGTAAACCAAACATGACTTGGGTGTTACGATTGTCGATAGAGATAAGGCAACGGCCTATAGTCACGGTTTGGTAAGATTGAGGAAACCGACTTAGAGTAAGATAGGGTTTCTGATATGTAAGCCCGCCTCCCAGGACTATATAAGGGGGGTAAGGGGCGTCCCTTGAGGGATATCAGAGGTAATAGCAGATTTTATAAGCAAGAGCTTTAGACATACGAGATCACGAGATCAATAAAGACACTCGGCGGATCGAATCCTCCGAAACGGAGTAGGGTATTACCTCACGAGAGGGTCGAACTCCGTCTAAATCCTCTTTTCCTTCTAACCCATTGTGCTTGGCGATCTTGACTGCGACCCCAGAAATTACATTGCCGAAACCAAGTTTCGACAGTTGGCGCGCCAGGTAGGGGCCCACGCGTCAAAGACTTCTTCAACAATCTCGCCGACAAGCGTGATGGGATCTTCTTCAGGATTCGGCGACTTCGCTGCCGACAACTTCAACAAGCACCCCTCCTTCGACTCGGATTCGAACCAGTCGGAATGAGACACCCACTCGGCGTCGTTCGGGCTCCCGAATAGCGCCAAGATCTTCGACGACATCCTCAAGTCCAAGATGCGATCTACCATCTCCAACGAAGGACTTTACTCGGCACCGTTTGGATTGCCGAACACCGCCGAAATCTGCACCGATCTTCTCGTCTCCCCAACGGAGGCGACCTACTCGGAAGAAGACCTCTCGGTACCGTTTGGATTACCAAACGCCGCCGAGATTTACGGCAAACTCCTCTCCCCCGAGTCAAGGTCGACCCACTCGGAGGAACCCGCATCACTAAGCTCTGACTCGGACTGGAACGATCCAGACCCGGGCTACCCAGGATCGAGGGAGATCGCTGTCATCCTCCAGCCGTTCGGCTCATGCTCATCTTCGGAGCTCAACGAATATCTCGGCTCCGCCGGCTTTGACGACCTATATGGCATCCCCTCAGATGAAGCTGACGACTCCGACTGCCACAAGGACTACGAGCCGAAGTGCTTCGATGTCCTCATGGCTGAGCCGGCCGAGTCCGACTCAACTATGGCCCGCAGGCTTGCGGAGGAAGAGCGAGCCAAGATCGAGCAAGAGCGCAAGCTGGCTGAGGAGGAGAAGAAACACAGGGAAGATGCCGACAAAAGAAAGCAAGATCTACGGGCAGTCGGACGATCCGCCCAGGAGGCTATCCTTCAAACGCGGGTCCGCAACGCCAACATCTTCCAGACACCACAGCAGAACGCTGTTGCCGCACTCACACTCTTGGACACCGTCATGGAGACGGCACCCGCCTACGTGACTCCAATACTTGAAAAAATCAAGACCATCGTCGCAGCCACTGCCAACGGTCATCCCTCCACCTCGACACGAAGGCCGACTGAGTCCGTGGCCGAAACGCCCGACAAAAGCCGGCTTCCGCCTCTAAGGTCAGGAGACTACAAGAGGCCCGAGCCAGACCGATCGACGACTAGGCCAAGAGGCCCACGCCACGACTCCACACAGAAGCACCAGGAGCAAACGGCCGACTCCCGCGACAAACGACATGGACGTCCACCCGTCCACCACCGCGTCCGCCGCAACAACAGCTCCAGCTACCCAACCAGCCAACCGAGAACCCCGTCGAGTGATCTGCGGGAAGTCCTCGATCGTCGTTACCAGGAGCGAGACCGACGCACTCGGGAAGATCGGAGGGGATCACCCGATAGCAACGATGACGGAGTGCCAGCTTTCACTCGGGAGCTTCGCCGAGTGCACTGGCCGAGTGGTTTCAAGCCCACAGGAATAGAGAAGTACGACGGCAAGACCGACCCCGAGTCGTGGCTTACCGTGTACACTCTCGCCATCCGCGCAGCAGGCGGCGACAACAAGGCTATGGCCAACTATCTGCCCGTGGCCCTCGCCAACTCAGCCAGGAACTGGCTCACGAGCCTGCCAACAGGCTAATCGGCTCGTGGAGCGAGTGAAACCACTTCATTGCCAACTTCAGGGCACCTTCGAGAGGCCGGCACCCACTTCGACTTGTACAATGTCATCCGAAGCGGACGAGCCTCGAAGGATTACATTCGATGCTTCTCGAAAAGCGCAACAAGATCCCCAACATCACCGATGACATCATCATCGCCGCCTTCCAGAAGGGAGTCTGTGATGAGCTGTTAATTGGCAAGTTCGGGCGCAAGCCACCGAAGACGGTAAAACAAATGTTCGAGACGGCCAATTCCTACGCCAAATCCAATGACGCCATCAAGGCGGCCCGTCAAGACCGACCCGACAGGAGGGAAGACAAGCAGGCGGGAGGAAACCAGAATCCTAAGAAGGATAACGGCAACAACAACAACCAGGGCCAAAAAGACCGCAAGCGCCGATCCGAGGATCTGGTGGCCGCAACCTCCAACTCTCAACGTCGCCCCCGAGTCGCCGCCTACGACGCCATCATGAACGCTCAATGCACTCATCATCCCAATCACAAGCATGCGGCTAAGGACTGCTTCATCTACAAACAGTTTGCCGAGCAATACGCGGTACAACTCAACAAGAAGCCGACTGATGAGGCTGGTCCATCGGGCGCCAAGAAAAACAACGCGGCTGAGAATGCCGAACCTTTCCAAGACCCTGTGGGAGAGCTCAATCACATCTTCGGGGGGCCGCTAGCCTATGAATCCAAGAGGAAACAGAAGCTAACCGACTGAGAGGTCAACGCGGCTCAACCCGAAGTCCCTCAGTACCTGCGATGGTCGGAAGTGGCCATCACTTTTGACCGCTCGGATCACCCTGACCGAGTGGTTCACCCGGGACGCTATCCACTCGTCCTAGACCCCGTGGTCCGCAACATCAGGCTCAAGCGCGTCCTCATCGATGGGGGCAGCGCCCTCAATATTCTGTTCGCCAAGACCATGGACGAGATGCAGATTCCGAGGGCCGAATTGAAGGCAAGCTCAGCCCCCTTCCATGGAGTCATCCCGGGGCTATCATTTACACCACTCGGGCACATCGCCCTCCCGGTCACCTTTGGGGCTCGAGAGAACTTCCGAACGGAGAACGTCATTTCGAGGTGGCCGACTTCAAAACAGCATACCACGTCATCATCGGAAGGCCTGCGCTTGCCAAATTCATGGCGATCCCACATTACACCTACCTCTGCATGAAGATGCCGGGTCCCAACGGCGTCATCACTCTTCGCAGCGATGTGAAGCAAGCCTTCACCTGCGACAAGGAGAGCTGCGACATGGCCCAATCTCGCGAGAGATTGCGTGGCCAACAAGAAATCCGATTGGCTGCATCGACTTCGGCAGAGGGCGAAGTCCCGCGAAGAAGATAGCTAAATCAGGATTCGGCGACGCCAAGACCAAGAAAATCTCTCTTGATCCATCGGATCCTCGCTTCTTGAATCGCTGAACTAGATCCCAAATAGGAAAGCGCGCTCGTCACCTTCCTCCAAAATAATAAAGATCTTTTGCTTGGAAACCATCGATATGCTTGGAATTCCTAGGGAGGTGATCGAGCACTCTTTGCACGTCAAAGATGACGCCAAACCGATAACACAACGATTATGCGATTCGCGCAGATCAAAAATATGCCATCAAGGAAGAGCTCACAAAGCTCTTGGCGGCTTTATGAAAGAAGTCCTACATCCCGACGGTTAGCCAACCGCTCGTCCGCAAGAAGACGGACAATGGCGCATGTGCATTGACTATACCGACCTCAACAAAGCCTGTCCGAAAGATCCATTCGGGCTACCTCGCATCGACCAAGTCGTAGACTCAACAGCCGGCTGCCAACTCCTGAGCTTCTTGGATTGTTACTCGGGCTACCATCAGATCAGTTTGAAAGAATCCGACTGCCTAAAGACATCGTTCATCACGCCGTTTGGGGCCTACTGCTACATTACCATGCCTTTCGCCCTGAAGAACGCCGATGCCACATACCAACGCATGATCCAGAGATGTTTCCAGACGCAGATCGGTAAGAACGTAGAAGCTTATGTCGACGATGTCGTCATCAAGACCAAGCAGAAAGAAGACCTGATCGCTGACTTAGAAGAAACCTTCGCAAACATTCGGGCCTTCCGAATGAAGTTGAACCCAAAAAAGTACACTTTCTGCGTCCCATCAGGCAAACTGCTCGGCTTCATGGTGTCACATCGCGGCATTGAAGCCAATCCAGAGAAGATCAACGCTATCTTGAGCATGAAGCCCCCGAGTAACCAGAAGGACGTCCAGAAGCTCACTGGCTGCATGGCGGCGCTAAGCCGCTTCATCTCTCGACTCGGCGAACGAGGCATGCCCTTCTTCAGATTACTAAAGAAAACGGACGACTTCCAGTGGACCGCGAAAGCCCACAAGGCCTTTTAAGATTTCAAGGAATTCCTTACAACGCCGCCTGTCCTGGCCTCGCCTCAGCCCCAGGAGCCCTTGCTGCTGTACGTTTCAGCCACTCACCAAGTGGTTAGTACGGTACTGGTGGTCGAGCGCGAAGAAGAAGGACGGGCCCAGAAGATCCAGAGGCCGATCTACTTTGTTAGCGAAGTGTTGGCAGGAGCCAAAATTCGCTACCCTCAGGTACAAAAATTGCTTTATGGTGTCCTGATAACCGCGAGGAAATTGGCACACTATTTTCAGGGTCACTCGGTCACCGTCGTCACCTCCTTTCCACTCGGCGATGTCATCCACAACCGGGAGGCAACTAGGCGCATCGCCAAGTGGGCTCTGGAGCTGATGCCACTGGACTTGACTTTTAAGGCAAGGACGTCCATAAAGTCACAAGCCCTGGTGGATTTTCTGGCCGAGTGGACTGAGCAACAAGAGAACGTACCTCGCGAAGACCTCCAACACTGGACCATGCACTTCGACGGATCCAAGAGGATCACCGGCTTGGGAGCAGGAGTTGTGCTGATCTCCCCGACTGGGGAAAGGCTAAGATACGTCCTTCACCTCCACTTCTCCACCTCACACAACGTTGCCTAGTACGAAGCCCTGCTACATGGACTGCGGCTCGCAGTTTCACTCGTGATACGTCGGCTCATCATGAAAGGCGACTCTCAGCTGGTCGTCAACCAAGTAATGAAGGATTGGTCCTGTCTAAACGACACTATGGAGGCCTACCGACAAGAGGTCCGCAAACTTGAGGACAAGTTTGACGGACTCGAACTGTCCCATGTCTTGAGACACAACAACGAAGCAGCTGATGAGTTGGCACAGTTCGGGTCCAAGCGCGAAGCCGCCCCAACAGACGTTTTTGTCGAGCACCTCTATGAGTCAACCATCACGGCAAAGACAACTTCCAACGAACAAGCTGCAAACGAAGTCGCCATGACTGACGCCGACTGGAGGACGCCACTCATCAAATTCTTAACACAGCAAGAGCTGCCGGAAGACCGGGATGAGGCAGAGCGCGTCCGACGTTGCTGCCAAGCATATGTCATGGTTGACTCCGACTTATACAAGAGAAGCCCCTCCGGAATCCTAATGAGATGCATCACGCCCGAGGAAGGACGACAGCTACTCCAAGACATCCACTCGGGCATATGCGGAAGCCACGCGGCAACACGTACTCTGGTGGGCAAAGCCTACAGACAAGGTTTTTTCTAGCTTACCGCGGTCTCCGACGCTAACAAAGTGGTGCGAACCTGTGAAGGTTGCCAATTTTTGGCCCGACAAAGCCATGTCCCAGCCTAGGAGCTACAAACAATCCCGTTATCCTGGCCGTTCGTGGTATGGGGCTTAGACATGGTTGGTGTTAGTGATATGCCCTAGAGGCAACATGGAGATGTTGGATATCACGTCAATGTTTATGTATAAATGAATAAAGTGTTATTCAGTTCCATGAAATAGACATCTTGTATTGATCAATAAGTACGTGACTTATTTATGAGACTCTTTACGTATGAATCTATTTCTAAACGATCCTCGATCATATGTCATATTGTTGGAACAAATATGATTCTAAGATCGGCATGTTTATTGATTGATGATCATGTCTCATAGATCATGGGTATGGAGATACCAAATCAATAAACATGGACATATGTGTTGGAGAACACATTGTTGGATAGACCCACCATGAGACACTACAGAATTAATGTGCCATTAGTTGATCTCGGGTAGTGTTGGTACAAAGTCCTTAGACCCGAGATCACCATGGATTCCAACATGTGTAGTAGCCTACTTTGGGACTACCAAACGCTATTCCGTAATCGGGTAGTTATAAAGGTAGTTTTCGGGTTTGCTATGAAACATGGAGTGGGATGTGAGTGATCAAGATGGAATTTGCCCCTCCTTGGCCCCTCGAGGTAATGGATTATGGAAATGCATGGCCATGCTAAGTTGATTGAGGAGTCAATCAACGGACGGATAATCCAATACGGTTCGAGTGAATGGTTAAGCTATTGAAGGGATGGCACACATTTTGCCTATAGCTTAACCGGTATCGTGAGGCAAAGGGATTTGTGTACACATTACAGTGTTGAGCCGATATTATTCTTGTATACTATGGTGTCAATATGTGCTGCTAGGCGCCGCTGTTGACAGTCGGCTGAGTTAGACTCGAGCCGACGATCGGCTAAGTTAGACTATAGCCGAAACCGAGTATACCTGAACCTACTGGTCGCACGCTTAAGGGGATAGAATAGATATTCGAGTTGGACTCGGATACGGCTCGATCGGATAGGGATCCGATCGGATAGAGTCCTATGGGCTTACGACGTGTGGGGCGGCCAACTCTATGAGATACGGATGAGATCCGATTCAAAATAGAGTCCTAATCGGCCACTAGTCCCGGTCGGCCAACTCTATATAAAGGAGGGAGGGGTGGGAGAGCCGTGACACGTCAATTGCATCGCGTGCAATGAAGTCGCCGAGATCAATCTCCACGGAAACCCTCCCCACTTTCGAGCCAAACCCTAGCCTTGCATCGCGTGCTAGCACACGGGTGTACGGCGTTCGTCCCCGGACGTGTGGATACCGGTATAGGCGCTGCTACGTTGCGTGCTCTTGATCGGCTGCGGTCGGGCGCATCGGAGCGAAGCGTGAGAACGCGGCCGGACGACTCGAATCGGCTGATTGGCGAATCGGCTGTCTCCGGGAATCGGCTACACTGTTCCAGATCGGATTGCCCGATTGGCTATTCCGCTGCACTCTACTCCAATCGGTAACGATCTATCGGCCCTTACTTGCAAGTGTTCTGGTTTGCGCGGTAGAAATTTTTGTTTTCGGCTAGCGTAGCTTCCCGTAACCCTTCAGTGGTATCGAGCTAATCTTGCTTAGTTCGGGTTTTAGATTGGATCGGAACAAGTTTTGCGCACGGTTGATTAGATCAATCGGTTGTACGGGATCGTTGAGGAGAGTTAATGGTAATTGCGTTCCTTGATAGTGTATCGGAACGGCGTAATGTGATTACGTCGAAGCAATTTCTATATAACTCGGTTTGAGTTGGGTTCGAGATAGCGTTCCTTGATAGTGTATCGGAACGGTATAATGTGGTTATGCCGAAGCTATCTCGTAGTCCGATCTTGTTAGTTGCCTCGCGCCTACGCAAACCATCTCCCTTGGTAGTGTATCGGGACGGCATAATATGATTATGCCGACATGGTTTCAGTAAGCGAATTCATAGATTGGATCTATGAATTTCGTGTGGTGTCCGGGCGCTGCCCGAAGCCCGCCGTGTGCGTACCCCCTTATAGGTCGTCTCGATGCCGTAGCTCGCAATAAGTAGAAAACGTTTCTACGCCTAACTTGTTTTTGCGAGAAGATGCTTTGAGATGGTGGCCCTATTGTGTGTATGAGATGCATGTGATGCATGTAATATTCTTTCATATGTGCAATCCCTGTAATATTCTTTCATACGTGCAATGCTTGTAATATTCTTTCATGACTGCGAGTCGATGTAATCTTCAATTAGAGCTTCTATAGTAGTAGCTTAGTTTGAAGAAATCAAGCATCATGCACATTGAAAGATGGTGTGCCGAAGATGGAGATCCTCGCGCCGACATGGAGATGGAGATCACCATGTGAAGGGGGCCATACTATTTCATTATATGCTATTCTACCGTTTTCATATGTGATATGTTTGTTTGATAGGATAGCATCCCTCACAAAATTAAGTAGTAATGATGCCCTTCCAAATGTTGCACGTCACCGTTATGCTCGTCAATGGTGGGTCCGCAAAGCGAGTGCCATTCTCTATCATAACACGAAGGGGTATATGTCGGACATATACGCAGAGCATTTGGTTTACTTAACAAGGCTATCAAAACAGTTTTGGGCCTTGGGGCATAGGTTGGGGCCGGGCATGGAGATGCCACACCAACAACAAGAGTCACATAGAGATGTGATTAGCAAGGAGTTGCTTACCAATGTTACTAATTTTCTAGCGGTGATGCCAAAGCTCACTAGAAAATTAACTAACATGTGGATCTTGACCCAATACGTAACCTAGAGGGAAGGTGGAAAATACGTAATGGGAGTCTTATGTTAAATTGTTTAACAAAAGACATAACATAAACATTGTGCTAAACTTTGTTTTTCGTTGTAGAATAAATGGCGGCTAATACTACACCCAATACCTTTAATTTGCGATCTATTCTCGAAAAGGAAAAATTAAATGGAACAAACTTTATGGATTGGTATCGCAACTTGAGAATTGTTCTCAAGCAAGAGCGTAAGGAGTACGTTCTTGAAGTACCCTATCCCGAGGATTTGCCAAATAATGCCACCGCAACGCACGGAGGGCTTATGAGAAGCACACTAATGATGCCCTAGATATAAGTGTCTCATGCTTGCTACAATGTCCCCCGAGCTTCGGAAGCAATATGAGAGCAGCGATGCTCATACTATTATTCGGGATCTGCGTGGCATGTTTGAGAACCAAGCTCGGGCCGAGAGGTTCAACACCTCAAAGTCCTTGTTTGCGTGCAGCTTGTTGAGGGGAATCCCGTCGATCGCATGTGATAAAGATGATTGGTTATATCGAGAGTCCGGAAAACTGGTTTTCCCCTTAGCCAAGAGTTGGCTACGATGTGATTCTCCGCCGCTCCCTCCGAGCTTCGAGCCATTCATATTAAACTATCACATGAACAATATGGATAGAACCTTGGCTGAATTGCATGGGATGCTAAAGACAGTGAGGAGAGTATCCAGAAAAACGGACATCATGTGATGATGATGCGAAGGCAAAGCGCAAACCACCGTCAAGAAACTTTGCACCAAGAGGAAGTTAACTCCCGATGAGATCGCGAGTGCCTCCAATGCAAAGAAGGGCAAGAAGGGGTCGGCGGCATCGATGCCGTTTGCTTTTATTGCAAGGAGACAGGCCATTGGAAGAGGAATTGCAAGAAGTACATGGAGGATCTCAAAAAGAAGCAAAGTACGACTTCGCCAGTATTAATGTTATAGACATTAATCTTGCTACTTCACCTACCGACTCTTGGGTATTTGATCTTGGATCGTAGCTCATATTTGCAAATCGTTGCGGGAATGAGAAGAAGTAGAGGATTGAGAAGGGGCGAGGTGAACTGCGCGTCGGCAATGGAGCAAGCGTTGCTGACGCTTGTCGCACGTACTCACTTCATCTACCTTCGGATTAGTTTTGGAATTGAATAATTGTTATTGTGTTCTAACACTATGTCAAAATGTTATTTCCGCTTCATGTTTACAAGCGGAAGGATATGATTTTAGATCAATGGACAATGGTTGTTCAATATATCTTGGAGATATGTTCTATTTTCTTGCTCCATTGGTGAATGGATTATACGTTTTGAATCTTGAAGCGTCTCCCATCTACAACATTAATACGAAAGGCAACTCTCTAATGATATAAACCCCACGTTTATCCGGCATTGTCGCTTAGGCCATATAAATAAGAAACGCATGGAGAAGCTCCATAAGGATGGATTGCTTCACTCTTTTGATTTTGAATCATTTGAGACATGTGAGTCTTGTTTACTTGGTAAGATGACAAAGGCACCTTTCACGGGACATAGTGAGAGAGCAAGTGACTTATTGGCACTCGTACATACCGATGTATGTGGACCAATGAGCTCAACGGCCGAGGTGGTTATCAATACTTCATTACCTTTACGATGACTTTAGAGATATGGTTATATCTACTTAATGAGGCATAAGTCCGAATCCTTTGAAAAGTTCAAAGAATTCCGAATGAAGTACAGAATCATTTAGGGAAAACAATCAAGTTTCTACGATCGGATCGTGGAGGGGAATACTTGAGCCAAGAGTTTGGTAATCATCGAAAGATTGTGGAATTGTTCCACGTTGACTCCGCCAGAACTCCGCAATGGAACGGAGTGTCCGAACGGAGAAATCGCACCTTGTTGGACATGGTGCGGTCGATGATGAGCCAAAGTGATCTTCCGTTATCCTTCGGGGATATGCTCTTGAAAAGCATGCGCTCACACTAAATAGAGTTCCATCTAAGTCGGTTGAAAAGACACCATATGAGATATGGACAGGGCAACCCCTAGTTTGTCTTTTCTCAAAATTTGGGGATGCGAAGCTTATGTAAAACGTTTATCGACAAGCTCACACCCAAATCGACAAGTGCTTCTTTGTGGGATATCCTAAGGAAACTAAGGGATATTACTTTTATAATCGGGAACAAGGCAAAGTGTTTGTCGCCCGACACGGTGTCTTCTTGGAGAAAGAGTTTCTTTCAAGAGGGGTTAGTGGGAGCAGGGTGCATCTTGAAGAAGTTCAAGAAACACCGGAAAATGTTTCGCGACCACGAGAACCACAACGGAGGTGCAAAGTGTTGCGCCACCGTTGTAGATACACCAGCCCACGGAGGTCCGAAAGATCACGTCGTGCACCCATGCAGTACACAAGTGCGGAACAATGTGATATATTGTTGTTGGACAATGATGAACCTAAGACCTATGAGGAAGCGATGGTGGGACCCGATTCCAACAAGTGGCTTGGAGCCATGAAATCCGAAATAGAATCCATGTACGACAATCAAGTTTGGAACTTGGTTGATCCACTGATGGTGTCAAAACCATTGAGTGTAAATGGGTTTTTAAGAAAAGGCCGATATGGATGGAAATGTTCACATCTATAAGGCGCGACCGGTGGCGAAAGGTTTTAAACAGATTCAAGGAGTTGATTATGATGAAACCTTCTCGCCCGTCGCAATGCTTAAATCTATTCGGATTATCCTAGCGATTGCTGCATATTTCGATTATGAGATATGGCGGATGGATGTCAAAACGGCTTTCCTAAATGGAAACCTAAGCGAGGATGTATACATGATACAACCTCGGGTTTTGTCGATCCGAATCGCTGGAAAGATATGCAAGCTACGAAATCCATTTATGGATTGAAGCAAGCATCTCGGAGTTGGAATATTCGTTTTGATGAAGTAATCAAAGGGTTTGGTTTCATCAAAAATGAAGAAGAGGCCTGTGTTTACAAAAAGGTCGTGGGAGCGCAATTGTATTTCTAATCTTATATGTGGATGACATATTACGATTGAAAATGATATCCCTATGCTAGAATCCGTCAAGTCTTCATTGAAAAATAGTTTTTCCATGAAAGACTTAGGTGAGGCAAACATACATATTGGGCATTCGGATCTATAGAGATAGATCCAAGAGGCTAATTGGATTAAGCCAAAGTACATACATTGACAAGGTGTTGAAAAGGTTCAACATGCATGATTCCAAGAAAGGTTTCTTGCCCATGTCACATGGCATTAATCTTAGCAAGAATCGGTGCCCTCGGACACATGATGAGCGGAATAAGATGGGTATGGTTCCATATGCTTCGGCAATTGGATCCATCATGTATGCCATGCTTTGTACACGCCGCATGTCTCGTACGCTTTGAGTGCTACGAGCAGATATGCCGATCCATCGGTGAAGGTCACGGATGCGTAAAGAATATCCTTAAGTACTTGAGAAGAACTAAGGATATGTTCCTAGTCTATGGAGGTGAAGAAGAGCTCGTTGTAAGTGGTTACACCGATGCTAGCTTCCAAACGACAAGGATGATTATAGATCGCAACTGGGTTCGTGTTCGCTCGAACGGAGCGCAACCGTGGAAGAGTTCCAAGCGGATACCTGTTGCTGATTCTACAACGGAGGCCGAGTACATTGCGCTTCGGAAGCCGCAAAGGAGGCTGTTTGGATCAAGAAATTCGTTTCGAGCTTGGTGTGATGACTAGTACGACCGGTCCAATGTCTCTCTATTGTGATAATAGTGGAGCCATTGCGCAAGCCAAGGAGCCGAGGTCACATCGAAGTCCAAACACATACTTCGGCGATATCATCTCATCCGCGAGATAGTGGACAGAGGTGATGTCAAGATATGCAAAGTGCACACGGATCTCAACATAGCCGATCCGCCGACAAAACCTCTCCCTCGCCGAAGCATGAGGCGCACACAAGAGCAATGGGTATTAGATACTTACATGATTGACTCTAGTGCAAGTGGGAGATTGTTAGTGATATGCCCTAGAGGCAACATGGAGATGTTGGATATCACGTCAATGTTTATGTATAAATGAATAAAGTGTTATTCGGCCCATGAAATAGACATCTTGTATTGATCAATAAGTACGTGACTTATTTATGAGACTCTTTACGTATGAATCTATTTCTAAACGATCCCGATCATATGTCATATTGTTGGAACAAATATGATTCTAAGATCGGCATGTTTATTGATTGATGATCATGTCTCATAGATCATGGGTATGGAGATACCAAATCAATAAACATGGACATATGTGTTGGAGAACACATTGTTGGATAGACCCACCATGAGACACTAGGAATTAATGTGCCATTAGTTGATCTCGGTAGTGTTGGTACAAAGTCCTTAGACCCGAGATCACCATGGATTCCAACATGTGTAGTAGCCTACTTTGGGACTACCAAACGCTATTCCGTAATCGGGTAGTTATAAAGGTAGTTTTCGGGTTTGCTATGAAACATGGAGTGGGATGTGAGTGATCAAGATGGAATTTGCCCCTCCTTTGGAGAGATATCTCGGGCCCTCGAGGTAATGGATTATGGAAATGCATGGCCATGCTAAGTTGATTGAGGAGTCAATCAACGGACGATAATCCAATACGGTTCGAGTGAATGGTTAAGCTATTGAAGGGATGGCACACATCTTGCCTATAGCTTAACCGGTATCGTGAGGCAAAGGGATTTGTGTACACATTACAGGTTCGAGCCGATATTATTCTTGTATACTATGGTGTCAATATGTGCTGCTAGGCGCCGCTATTGACAGTCGGCTGAGTTAGACTCGAGCCGACGATCGGCTAAGTTAGACTATAGCCGAAACCGAGTATACCTGAACCTACTGTGGTCGCACGCTTAAGGGGATAGAATAGATATTCGAGTTGGACTCGGATACGGCTCGATCGGATAGGGATCCGATCGGATAGAGTCCTATGGGCTTACGACGTGTGGGGCGGCCAACTCTATGAGATACGGATGAGATCCGATTCAAAATAGAGTCCTAATCGGCCACTAGTCCCGTCGGCCAACTCTATATAAAGGAGGGAGGGGTGGAGAGCGTGACACGTCAATTGTATCGTGTGCAACGAAGTCGCCGAGATCAATCTCCACGGAAACCCTCCCCACTTTCGAGCCAAACCCTAGCCTTGCATCGCGTGCTAGCACACGGGTGTACGGCGTTCGTCCCCGGACGTGTGGATACCGGTAGAGGCGCGCTACGTTGCGCGCTCTTGATCGGCTGCGGTCGGGCGCATCGGAGCGAAGCGTGAGAACGCGGCCGGACGACTCGAATCGGCTGATTGGCGAATCGGCTGTCTCCGGGAATCGGCTACACTGTTCCAGATCGGATTGCCCTGATTGGCTATTCCGCTGCACTCTACTCCAATCGGTAACGATCTATCGGCCCTTACTTGCAAGTGTTCCTGGTTTGCGCGGTAGAAATTTTTGTTTTCGGCTAGCGTAGCTTCCGCGTAACCCTTCAGTTGGCCCTTTCAAGAAAGCTCCAGGAGGATTTACACACTTATTCGTCGCAATCGATAAGTTCTCCAAGTGGATTGAAGCCAAGCCGGTCGCCACAATTACTGCTGACAAGGCACGTGATTTCTTCCTCAACATCGTGCACCGCTTCGGCATCCCAAACAGGATCATAACCGACAACGGTACTCAATTCACGGGAGGCGTCTTCAAGGAATTCTGCGAAGATTTCGGAATCAAGATTTGCTATGCATCAGTCGCACATCCCAAAAGCAACGGACAAGCCGAACGGGCCAACGGCATGGTCCTTCAAGGCATCAAGGCCCGCGTGTTCGATCGTCTAAGCCCTTACGCAGGCAAGTGGGTCCAAGAGCTTCCCTCGGTTCTATGGTCTCTGTGGACCACACCCAGTCGGGCTACCGGCCAAACTCCTTTCTTTCTGGTCTACGGCACAGAAGCCATGTTGCCAAATGAGATGGAGTATGAATCCCTCCGAGTCCACAGCTTCAACGATGAACGCTATGACCCCGACCGAGTGGACGACCTCACCCGACTAGAAGAGGCCCGAGAGGCAGCCCTCACCCAGTCGGCAAAATATCTTCAAGGGCTCAGACGATACCACAGTCGCAACGTTCGAGCACGAGCTTTCATCGTTGGCGACTTGGTTCTGTGCAAGATTCAAACCACCAAAGACCGCCACAAGTTATCCCCCTTATGGGAAGGACCATACATAATCGCTGAGGTGACTTGGCCTGGTGCATACCGACTAAAGCGTGAAGACGGATCTATGGTGGAGAAATCCTGGAACATCGAGCACCTTCGACGATTTTATGCTTAAATTGACTAAAGTTTCATGTTTTTCTTGACTGCCAACCTCAAGTAAGATGACTTCTTGAGTTAGCAGTCGGGGGCTGTACATATGTCAATAAAGCATAGTTTTCCTCATCAACCTTTGTGCATGATTTGGTTTATCATTGCTTAATGTTCCTTAATTCGAGTTCAGTGTTTAAAGACTGAGAGTTTTCTGATGGCCTAATCGAGCCTAGGCTCGGTGACAGTCGGACGAAAATTACTTAAGAAATTTCACACAAAAACTCGGATCAGGGCATTAACATAAATAAACTAAATATTCACAAATCTACGTCAGAGCATCAGAATCATACAATATTTACAAGACAATGTTCATAAGACGGGCTAAAGCCGGAAGTTGTTCACTACATTGACGACAATCTTCTTCGCCGACTCCTGCGCTTCGCTAAGCATGTCCAGCGCTTGCTCGTCCGAGGTGCCGTCCGCAAAGCCTTCCCCGACTGAGTTGATATCCACTCGGGGGTAGAGAGACCTGGTTTGCGCAAGAGCCAGACCAGCCCCCATGGTGGCAGCCTCAGCGACGTTCGCCAAATATTGGTCGGGGGCCCTTCGCAGCTTGTCAAAGATTTCCAATGGCTCGAGCGAGCTAGCCCCGACCCCTTGGTGAAACAAGGACAGCAAGATTGGCGTAGCCGCGTTGGCAACCTCTTCCCGGACCTCTCCGGCTCGTTTGACCCTCTCAAGAAGCACGTCGTATTGAGCTCGAGTCTTAACTTTGTAAGCTGCCAAAAGAATCTGATCACGCGAAACACTCGGAAATAAAGCAGCGAATATCACTTTGAAGAAGCTTACCTTCGAACTCGGCCTCCAATTCGGTCTTGTCGAGGCTGACTGCCTCCAGCTGGACCTGGAGCGTTGGACCTCCGACGAATTTTCTACAAACACAGAAAGCTATTAGTGACTGGGATTAGTACAAAACCCATAAAGAAACTGGGAAGACTGGACTTACTCCCGACTGAACCGCGGAGGTCGAGGTTTTCCTCCCGGAGTTCGGCTATTTCCTTCCTCAGAGCCGCCTCCCTCGACGCGGCCTCCTCCTGGGTGGTCTTCAGCTTCCGCTGGACGTCCTCCAAGGAGTTCAGATGAGGAACCAGCTTCTCCAACACCTCAGACTTCGCCATGGAACGACAATACTCCTTCTGCAAGCAAGATCCAAGGCTGACCGACTGAAGAGAAGCAATGATACAACAACAAAAGAAAGATCAAGGCTTACGTTGAATAGCCGAGTCGTCTCGTTCAGGCTGTTGACGAGGGCATCCCGTTCGTCTCTTTTGGCTTGTTTATCAAGGATGATGCCCTGCCTTTCTCCTTCCGAGTCTCGCCACTCGATTTTGATCGGGGAAACCCAAGTTTCAGAAGACTGTAACCTGGGGATTTCCTCCACTGTGGCTGGCGGATTACGAAGGACTGAAAGACACAAAAGATTCAAACTAAAGAGTAAAGACAAGACTTTGATTCAAGAGTTACCGGCTTCAGTGGCTGCACTCTTGGGTGGAGCGGCCCGGCTGGCCTCCTTCTTCTGGCTTTTCGCCGACTGGTCCTCAGTCGGGGTTCCCTCAGCCGCCGCGTGGGGTTTCTTCGCAGCGATGGTTTCCGGTCGGGGCGTCCGGTGGCGATCGGGGCTCTTTCCTCGGGACATCCTTCTTTGGAGGCGAGGGCTTTGCCGGAGCACTCTCGCTCGGGAGCGGGCTCGGGTGCAGGCTCCGCAGCTTGGATGCCTCGGGAGCAGCAGCTGGAGTAGGCCCTTCACTCCTCCCGGCAGGATCTATGTCCTGGGGCCTCCTGCAACAACAGATGCAGTTGGAATGAAGACAAAGAAAATTTCCAACAAAAAGGTTCGGACTTCAGTCATGAAGCAAACCTGGACGACCGGCGGATCTTCGGCATCGCTTTCGGTGATGGCCTTGGAGGGGGCGTCTCGACCGGAGGAACCGGGACGTCATCGTCCGAGTCGTCAATGATGAGCCTCCTCTTGCTCGCCCGCTTGTTGGTGTCCTCACTCGGGGCCGCCCGTTTCCCGACTGGATCACTTTGAATCTTTATCCCGCCAATCGGCTTCTTGGCAGGACGAAGCGGCACGTCATCGTGAGGCACCTTGTACGGTTTTGAGATAACAGAAGCATTTTCCTGCAAGAGAAATTCTCACAATACTAAGAGGCATGACATCAAGGTTGCAAGACAATACAAAGAAGTCAGTTGGCTTACCGGAGGAGGAGGCCGATGGATGCTAAAGGGAAGAACTGGCAGAATGAGGGCGCGCTCGACTGCAATTCCAGTTGAGAAGATCTTATACATCCGGATCTTTAGGATCTCGTAATTGAGTGGATCTTGATCTTCCCGATTGGGGTCCTTCCCGCCTTCGTACTCGAAGGCTGGCTTCGACCGCTCTTTGATTGGAGCCAGTCGGCACCTGATGAAGTGCCGAGTGATCTACTCGCAGCGAAGGCCTTTCTGCTTCATCACCAGGATCTTCGCTAGCAGGTTGTTGGCCTCGTCCCAATCTTGAGCCACTCGTACAGTGCTCCAAGTATGCTTGGGTATAGGAGGAAGGCCGACAAAGGCTGGCAGGCTGGGTTCGAGATTGCTAATGTAGAACTAGCCCGCGTGCCATCCCTTGTTGGAAGATTTCAAGGGGAGAGAGAAGTACTCCTTGCGGAGAGATCCGTGGAGTTGAAAACCCGCTCCACCAACAACGCATGGGTGGTCCTTATTCGGATGAGGTTTGAGGTAAAACATGCAGCGAAAGAGATGAAAGTGGGGGAGGATGCCAAGGAAAGCTTCGCATACGTGGATGAAAAGAGCGATGTGAAGCATAGAGTTGGGGTTCAGATGGTAGAGTTGAAGACCATAATAATCCAAAAGCCCCCGGAAGAATTCGGAAGTGGGGAGGCTGAACCCGCAATAAAAGAAAGAGGTAAACACAACAAGCTCACCGGTGTTCGGGGTTGGGAAATCTTCACCCGTTGCCGGGTGCCAGCCCACGATCTCCTTGGGGGAAGCACGTTGTGCTTCACCATCTCCTTGAGGGTAGATTCCCTCACATCCGATGTGGCCCATTGGTCAAAGGGGATTCTCTTTTCATCCGCCATGAGTGTGGTTTGGGTGAGAAGTGGATCTGGTCGGAAAGGATGGGGTTTGAGCAAGGGATTTTGGGAGTTGGTTATGGAAGCTAGTTTGTGGCAAGGAGCGAGCTACTGGATGGATGGATTCGGGTGCGCGCGAGTTTAGGGTTTTTCGTAGGGAGCTGGTGAACAGCGCTGTGAAAAGAGGAATTTTTCGGAAGACGAAGAGGCGGGGATGACCTTGAGGCTTTATAGAAAGATTTGAGGGTTGCACTAGGTTTTCTCGTGATTGGGCCAAGCCCATGAGAGACCTACGGCCCAGCTAAGGTGTGGCCCGACGCGTGTCCTTAGGGACTTAAGCGGATGAGCTTAAGCAGATTTGCCTTGGCAATATGCGCGTGTCCGATGCCCTATACCTTTGGAAATCCTTTCATACCGCGGTTTGCCTGACTTCATGAGAAGCTAGCACAATGCAATTTGGGAGGTGACCAACAGCTAAGCTTTTATAGCTGCCTTGATGACAGGGGCTGTTTGGTTTTTTAGCATTTGGTTAAGTGATTATATCAATGCTATTTTCTACCTTGGTGAAGATCTTTAATCATTGAGACCAATATTATGGCAAGAGCTATTTAATAACTTGGTCGTGTTTTTCATACGATTGAAAAACTCGTTTTCCCATGAGGGACAATTGAAATACTTGTTCCGAAATAACTCGGGCAGATCCATTCAGATAAGTATGAGCTTACCGAGTGCTTTCCATCCATGAGGGCTGATTGAATTATTTGTTCTGAGATGACTCGGGCAAATTCACTCGAATGAGTATGAACTTGCCGAATAATGAGATTTTTATGATTACTTTAGCGTGAGCTAATTATTTATATGAGAATGATTTTTTATAGTTCTTGACTATATGATTAGTCTGGTTTTGACTAACTATATAGTCGGGGCTACACCTAATTAGGTGCATCAGGAGATGCACCTAGATATTTATTCTTGAGAATTTTTTAGATATTTTTCAGCCCTTCACAGTCTTTGGAGCCACTCGAAAAGATTCGGGCAGAGGCGATAGAATCACTCGGCGCCAGGAGCACTCGGCCAAAGAGGTTTTTGGTTGCGTACTGTTTTGGTTTGAAGCTGAGTTGTCTCGTCGACTGAAAAGGACTCGGGGGCTACTGTGGAGATTATGGCAATCGGGTATCTACATGGCAAGCTTATCCGACTGGAGGTAGGGATAGATTGCGCCTGCCATATCTGTAAACCAAACATGACTTGGGTATTACTATTGCCGATAGAGATAAGGCAACGGCCTATAGTCACGGTTTGGTAAGATTGAGAAAACCGACTTAGAGTAAGATAGGGTTTCCGATCTGTAAGCCCGCCTCCTAGGACTATATAAGGGGGGTAAGGGGCGTCCCTTGAGGGATATCAGAGGTAATAGCAGATTTCATAAGCAACAACTTTAGACATACGAGATCACGAGATCAATAAAGACACTCGGCGGATCGAATCCTACAAAACAAGAGTAGGGTATTACCTCACGAGAGGGCCTGAACCTGTCTAAATCCTTTTTTCCTTCTAACCCATTGTGCTTGGCGATCTTGACTGCAACCTCAGAAATTACATTGCCGAAACCAAGTTTCGACAGGACTTTGACTACTTGCAGATGTAATTTGATCATCTTGAGCTTGAGAAGTTAGATGCTGGGCCATTGGTCATTTTGACATTTTGTGGCAGCTAGACGAAGTTGAATAGAAATATGGAATGACAGAATGATAGAGCACCGCACATCAGCCAGCAATTATCTTTGTGCCCCCGAACAGTTTGCTGTTGGCCGGTGCGTCCCAGCTTCCAACTCATCCATGGATCAAGTACGCAACTAACGCTCAGCACGAACAGGTCTTTCAGCTTTACTTATATACGGCACCATCTTTTAGGATGCAGTTCCTCTCTCCAATACTGTTGATATAGTAGCAGTAACTGACATATAATCCAAATTCACACATCAATATCTATTACTACATCAGTAGTACTGTAGATAATGCCCGCAGCATTTTTTCACTTATACGTATATTTATCTAAATCACTTATTACTAATTTAAAAAATAATATATATGTATATATATCTTCGTTCTTGACGATTAAAAACAAATGTTGCAGAAAAAACTACGATTAAAAAGAGATAAAATCAACTAAAAATTTAAATTTAAATTTTGGCCAAACATAAGCGTAAGCGGAATAATAAGGCTAATAGATAGATGGGTTCACAATAGGGTTGTAACCGAGCTGAGCTTGAGCGAGCTCATCTACCCAAGCTCGAGCTCGACACAAGCTCAAGCCAAACCTATTGCACCTTCGAGCTTTTAGGCAAACTTGGTTCGAGCTCGACTATCGAGCTCGACCATAAGTAGTATAATACATATTTTAATGATAATCTCTTGATAAGTATAATTATTTTCTAATTAATCATACTAATAAAAGGGAAGAAAATGACTAAGATAAATATATTATGTTAACACATGATAATGATAATTCGTTGTGTAGATAGATACTAATATATATATTTATCTATTAGTTTATTAAATCAATAACGTGAACCAACAATACAAACTATATACGGTCAAGCTCGATAGAAGCTCGAGCTCGGCTTGATAAAACTCGCAAGCTTTTGCTTAGGTTCGGGTTTGGCTCGTTAAAGCTCGAGCATAACTTGAAATTGGGCTTAGGACGAGCCAACACTAGTACAGAATGCCTCATAGGTGTCGATTGGGAAACCCCCTTAGGTGCCGGTTTTCCCAACCGGTACCTATTGGTCGGCACCAATGACTTTGGTCATTGATGTTGGTTCTTCGACCGGCACATATTCGGGCAAATAAGTGTCGGTTCGTGTAGAACCGACACCTATACGGACCAAACACCGGATGGTGCTCCCAATCTTTTCTTATGGGCCTACTCCTTTAGCCGGACCCACCATATTTACCAGACCCACCATATTTTTCCACGCGGACGCGGGCCCGCGAGATAGAGCTACAGGCACGAGCGAGCGGTTCGGTGAGCGGTTCTACACGACGAGCGAGCGAGGCACGGATCTATTTAAGCTGGTGTTGCTCTGGTTTGGTGAGCGGTATGGTACTAATCGAGGGAATAGTGTTTTTTGAGAATATATGCCAGGTGAACAGTAAAACCGCCACCTATAGTCTCAAATAGGTGCCGGGTGAACAGTAAAACCGCCACCTGGCGGTTCGTAATAAGAACCGCCACCTATTCGCGAAGAATAGATGCCGGGTGAACAGTAAAACCGCCACCTATAGTCTCAAATAGGTGACGGGTGAACAGTAAAACCGCCACCTATAGTATAGGTGGCGGTTTTACTGTTCACCCGGCACCTATTTAAGACTATAGGTGATGGTTCTTAACACGAACGCCACCTATATACATTATAGGTGCCGGATTTGGTTTGACCGACACTTTTTGGGGCGGCACCAATGAACTTTTTTTTAAGTAGTGCAAGCTCGAGTTGCTCATGAACCTCAAGCTTTTTTGACATCCCTAATTGACATAAAAACTTCCTCGTACCTATGAATTACACATAATCCACTATATTTTGTTGGGAATATTAGTTGGAACTTGGAAGAGATGTCACTTAAGAACACAGACAGTCGCCGATGCTCTGCATCGAGCTATTTGCATTCGAAATAAAATACTAACAGTACCATAAGAATTTTTAAAATTGAAACCACCATAAAACATGGGCCTGAAATAGGTAAAGCCCAACTGCAACAGAGAGTAAACATGGGCCTAAACTAGGGAAGGCACAACTACCCAAGCAGTCCAACAAGCAACGTCTATCGAGGATCGAGACGTCAAGGCGGTGTTTCAAAATTCACAAACACTGTTCCCGTAAAAAAAATTCACAAACACTGAAACACAAAAATATGCCGGCACCTGGCAACTGGTAAGTTTTCCCCATGAAACACGTTTTCACATGAATTCGGCGCGGGCGGGTGTAGTACGTACGGTCATACCGGAAACTATTAGCTCCTTTTCAAAATATAATTTCAAAATATAAATATTTCTAAATAATTTTTTTATTACTATAAAAGTGAAACTGTCCTTTTCTTTCACCATCTTAATTACCTTCTCGCCCTGTAAAAAAACACAGTGTCTAAAAAAACCACCACATCCAATGATACAAATAGATAAAATCGAATCAAAAAACCATTCGGCCGTGTTTGTCCTGATCCGGCCTGTTGCAAAGCACGACATAACACTAGTTTTTAAAAAATAAGATAGAAAGAAAATATTTGTTAGCCACTTAAGTGGTCAATGTTTGAATTTTAAATTACTTACTTTCTTTCCAAACATTTCATTGGCAAAAAATTATATATTTATATGCATTGGAATTAGTGCCTTAGAATTGTTTATATTGTGATATAAATTTTGAATATAAAACATGCTTGTATTTTTCTTATGGAGGGAATAGGTCACAAGTTGTGGGAGGGGCGGAGTGCTTAGCGCTTTAAGTAAAATTTATGTTAAACATTTTGGGTATTTGAATTGAAAGTTCTAAATTTGATTTGAAAGTTTTAAAATTTGGATATATTTTTTTTAAAAAAATAAGTTTGAAGTTTGAAAAATTCAAGTTTTGATAGAGCATGTTTAAAATTTCAGTAAAAATTGAAAAATTTTGAGTTGAAACTTTCTATCAAAAGGTCTATGTTACAAAATTTCACTGAAATTTTAAGCATTTCTTTATCTATGATAAAAATTAAAGATGATTCTGTACCCATCGTATTTTCGTCCGTCATTGTCATCTTTTGCGATTAGGGAGCAATAACTTGTCTGTCGGCGGAGATCGCATCGCGTACGTGCAAAGCAGTCCAGCTCTCTTTCGTTGTTCGTAGTGTCTGCAGCCTTTCCATGCATGCCCGTGCACACTTGCATTAATCTTCAGGCCCATCTAGCTGATCGAATTGCCCTGGCAGCCCACTTTCCTCCTATATCTCGCCCAGCCCATCTAGCTGCTACGCGTGCTTCTCTTGTGCGCCACGAGCGCGTGTGGATGTTTTTTTACTTTTATTTTTTATTAAAAGATTTTCAAAAATAATTTTGCTTTTTAAAAATTTAAAAATAATCTCCCGCCGAACTTTGAGAGGACAAAATTTTGAAAACGTTCTTTTATAGGGGATTTTTGCGACGTGGTAGACGGTCGTTGGCCGCCGTCTACCCGCTGGCCGCCATTTTGCAAATAAGTCCTTTGTCGTTCTCGGCAAGAGCGATTTTTGCATTGTTCATAGGGGGCCGCTTGCAAAAGGACGGCTGGCCTGGAAAATTTGTAGGTGGCCCCTTCGTCGCCCTTGCAGAGAGTGATTTTTGAGGAAATCTAGTCCTCTGCATGGACGATTTTTTGGCTCGCTAGGTATAAAAGTCCAATGCCCTCTGAAACTCTCATTTGAAACATGCTAAATTCCATAAAAATATAACTCAGTGTGAAACACAAGCAGAGTATAAGCGATTGAAGGACAATGAAAATGCAAGACACGTTGCGCGTCGTAGAAGGGGTCCGTAGGAAAGCTGAGACTCGATTCGTCGGGTCGGACTAATTTGTATCGTGTATCCATGGCTCAATTTGGAGAACATAATGTTATAAAACATATGTCATGGTTTGTATCACTAATGAAATCTGAGTTATGCATGTATTATTGCGCACGTTGCCTACTGTGTGAATCGCTTAAATTCTGAATGTCAAATTTCACTTCAAAATTTTTTAATTCTGCGTTGAAGCAATTTGATTACAACATTTTAAATTTATCGACCAACATTCTGAAATTTATGAATTTTTATTTCAACATTTTTAAAGTTATCAATTTTGAGTATTTTTTATATATGTTCTGAAATATCTATGTTCTAATTAATAAAGTTATATGTTCTAATTTCTGAAATATGTTCGAGTAATTTATATGCAACTTATTTTTTGGGAGCCCAGCCAGCCAAAAATCATCTTTGCAGAGAGTGAGATATATAAAAATCGCCCTCTGTAAGGGCGGCGAGGGGGCCACCTGCAAATTTGTTGGCCGATCGTCCTTTTGCAGGTGGCCCCCTGTTGGCCGGTCATCCTTTTGCAGGTGACCCCCTATTTGAACAGTGAAAAAATTGCTCTCGCCGAGGGTGACAAGGGACTTATTTGGAAAATGACGGTCGACGAACAAACGGTGGCCAACGATCATCTACCACGTCAGCAAAATCGTCAGCAAAATCGCCATCTGAAAGGATGATTTTAAAATTTCGCCCTCCCAAAAAGCGACGTAAGACTATTTTTTAATAAAAAAATTAAAAGTATCAAAAAATCGCGTTGTGTGCCCAACGCCTGTGTACCTATTCTGCCCGCACTTGACTTTGCTATTGCTTTGATTAGTTGGCTTTCTAGATTCTCATATCCATCTACGAGCCAATTAATACTAAGCGTAGAAACTTTTATTAAATGACCAATTAAAGTTGTTGGCGATATCTACTAACTAAATAAAGTCTATGGTGAATCACCCATCGAACGCTCTATTATGTTTGAAGAAAAATGAAACGAGAGGGTGGGGCCAAGGAGCAACCTGTCAAGTGAGAGATGATGTTAAAATGGGCTTGATGATCATATAGTTCTAGGAGCTTTAAAATATATGACTGACAATGTTGTATTTTATAATTTGATTGTCACGTACAAACAATATGCTATAGTCAATAAAATATCTAATGTAATCATATGTGTCACATCCCAATCCGGCACCGCCGTACAACAGCATCTAACAGGAGCATATTGTAAGAGAAATGACGTGAATCGCTTCCTACGAGATCATGATATCAGTACCAGTCTTAGGACTTAGCGCTGAAATCCACGATAATTATGAATGATTGTAATCCTTAAATTAAATAGAGGACTTATTTACCTTAACTTAAGTTGCAACCCTCGAGAGAAGCCCAAGAATACAACCGATGAAACGGAAGCAGTAGTAGCAGAAGCAGACGCAATGGAAACCAACGAACTAACTCCTAACACTACAGGCATCATCTGGGAACCAGGACAAAACCCTAATCTTCGGTTCACTTCAACTTCAACTTCAGAGTTGGCAAAACTACATATAGAGCAAGGGCAGTTACATACTCAGCAAGCCAGGGGAACTTAGATGGTTATTGTAAGCTGCAAGGGGAGGCTGGATATTTTGCAAACAGTTTTGTTTTCAAGTTTTGAACAACCAAAGTGTGTGCTTTCCTGCAACCAGAGCAATACAAGTCTTAGCTCGGTCAGGGTGAGAAGTGACAAATTTTATTTTCAAGTTTGCACAACTCCCAGAGTTAGCTTTAAAGCTGGTTTTTGAAACCAAACCAATTTTCTAAACTCCTAGAGTTTTGTTGTCCCGAACAGCCAATTACTTTTAGGGACTCCATATCCCGTTGTCTTCCTGACAACCACTTGCTTTCCCAATATTTGGTTTCCCAAACCACAAAACCTTTTTACAAAGTAGGGGTAAAGCAAAAACTACGCTAAGGAATCACCTCACATCCGTCCATGACCGTGGGCATAATTGTTCAAACAGGTTGTTAACCTCTGTAGAGGGATACATACACTTTACCCACACGATGCTACTAACCCTGATCACCCACCATGTGCAGCAGAGCCACGTCTGGGGACTTTGAGGCTCGGCAACAAGGCATTTCCAAAGCCGACTCAGGGTCACCTTATGCCAATGGGAGGGGTCCCATGGACCAACAACAGGTTAGGTCCAATGCTGCGCCAGGAAGCCTAGGGGTCCTCCCCGACACCACCACGATGAATCCACTTGTCCCTTGGCATCAAGGCTTCCCTGGCCCAGCTAGTTACTCAGCCAAGGGTGTCCCACTTCACCCATGTGATCACACTTGTTATATGCTCTTTAACACCAAAATTTGGTATGATTCTTTAGTGGATTCGGTTAAGGGAAGAAGTCGATCAGCCGATGGATGTTTATCCAGAAGAGACTGAGTTCAAGAAGAAATCGTGAAGACCATGGCATGACAAATTTAATTCTATCTATTAATTAGGCCGGATTTAGTAACTTTACTTTATCTTTAGGAAGTTTTGTCTAGTGTCTGATCAGAATTTGTAATTTTCCTTCTATCTTTAGGAAACCTGTATCGTGTCCGATCAGGACTACTATCAACCCGATGGTATAAATATGTAGACCCAGGGTCTTTGTAATCTATCTCTTGATCAATATATAACTTTTGGCACATCACCACCCTTTTATCCTAACGAGTTCTTAGTTTCGAGCAGGGCTGCATCGATTAAGTTTGATCTCCGACGAGAAATAAGTTCCATCAACTTCGATTGTATCGGCGTGGCTAGACGTGGGCTTGGCTCACGGTAGTAAACCATCCGTGAACAAGACCAAAGGGACCCACATGTCAATGGCTTTGTCCACGAAGAAAAAACCTATACACGGGAGAGGGGTGGAGGGCTGACTAGGCATGGACCCGATCAGTCCTACGTGGATTGCCACGTCGGGTAGGGAAGGGAAAGGAGGCAGGGATCTACATCAAATGGCTGGCGATGAGCGTCGTGTTCCAGCGAACGGCGGCGAACCGGAGGGAGTGGCTGGCATCGACAGGTAGAAGAAGAGAAGGGGAAATTGTTCAACGGCTCGACTTGGGAAGAAGTTGTGTGTCGGCGGCAAACGACAATCTTGCTAGGAGGACAACATGGCCGCGTGCGAGAAGGGTGAAGGGAGCGCGAGGTTGGGCTTGGCCGAAGCGGTATGCAATTGTGACACGATGCACGTGGGCACAAAGACTGATGGTCACCGACGATGCTCGCGTGGTGGCGCTAGACGACGGTGGTAAGGGCGGCGTGTCAAGGGAGAAGGAAAGGCGACGAGCGGCCAGGGCGGCACCTCAGGAAGGTAGCTAGGGGCACAGGGAGGGCAGCGGCACGAGGAATTGATGGGCAAGGATCCGATGACACCACGCGACCGTGCACGACGGTGGCGAAATGGGTGGCATGGTGCGGGAACAAGAGGAAAGTCCGACAGCTAGGGGAAGGCATTGGGAAGGTTGAAGAGGACTCCAGGAGGGCAACATTGAGTGGGTTCGACGAGAGTCTGGCCGATGGCGGCACGCAACCGGGAGCGACGGCTGTCATAGCCCGATTTTCGTTCGGGATTAAAAATCATTAACTAAATCATTTCCTAGAAAACAAATAAAATAAAAGCAAAGTAATCAAGTGAATTAAATGAGGAAATTAAAATTTCCTGTAAAAATCATGGCTAAAAATATTTTTGAAATATTCTCCATGCCCTAAAAACTCTCTGAAATTTTTCGTGAAATTTTGGAGCTCCAGAAATAATTTTAATAATACAAAGAATACTTCAATAATTATTTAAATAAATAAATTAATCTTTAAATAAACAAACAGTAGTTGCTTCTTTCCCGCACAAAATTCAGCCTCCTCGTTGCTCCTATTTTCAAATTAGTTGCGGGAGCGAATTCCTCTCGATCTCCTCTACTTTCCCCGAAATCCTGTTCAATCCCGTGCAAAATCTCGCGAATTTTGGCCTCGTTCTTATCTCGATGAACTCGGGATAAGCCCCAAAAATTCACGCCAAATCCTCTCATCCCGGTGCCGGCCTCACCTTCCCGAGCCTATAAATAGAACTCCCATGATCTCCTCTCGCGTTTCCCTCTTTTTCCCTAGCCTTTCCCATGCCATAGAGCCGCTACAATGCTTCCCTTCTCTCTCCACAGTGGCCGCCATGTCCATCCGCCAACTCGGCCGTCCCCGGTCCATGCCGTCACCTCCCTCGGCATCGCAAGAGCGCAAGGAAGCTCGTCCTCAACCTCTCCTTCGTCGAAGGTTGCCGGAACATCGCCATCGTCATGGACCCAACCTCGTCGCTATTTGAAGCTCGTCGCTGGCCTCTTCCTTCATCGCCCGCCATCGTCGTCACATCGGTAAGCCTTGCCATGATCCCCTCTACCTCTCCGTGCCCTTCGTTTCTGATGGAGTGCCACCGTTCGCTGGCGACCATCAGTTCCCGTGCCATCGGTCGTCAAGCCTACGTGGCTGCCTCGTCAGCACCACATCATCGCCACGTCACCACAGTTGTCCATCTCAGCACAAGCTGCCGCCACGTGTCTCCATTCTAAACCCTAGATCGGGTTTGATCTTGGCCGTTTGATCTTGGTTAAACCCGATCAAAGCAATCTGAGCCGTCCTTTTTTTTGAACCCGTGCACCACTCTGTGCACTTGGTCTATGGTGGACTCTAGTCTATTCTCTCTCTTTGACAAGCGGGTCCCACCTATCATTTACCCGATCCTTTCTCCTCTAGGGCTGATGTCATAAACATCCTTTTCCAATTCAAAATTAATTAAAAATTATGTAATAAATTATTTTAATTTCTAGAATTCATTTAAATGGTCCAAAACTTCTAAAATTCATACCTAATCCATTCAAACTCCAAATTGGGCCATTCAAATTGTAAAATTCATGTAAAATTGAGCTCTACATGTTTGTTTACTTTTCATGTAGTGTTATTTTTTATTAGGTTTTTCCTTGTTTTGCGTGCCAACGTGTAGATTTTGCCGTTTCCGAAGTTCGCGCTCGCGAGGAAAAGAGTCCAGAAGCTTGTTTAAAGATGCAAGGCAAGTCACACTTCCCTTGAAGCATATTGATCTTATATTTTTATAAATGTTTTACTATTTGCAAATAAAGTGCATGTTTTGCTAATTACATGAAATGATGGATTACCTATCTGCTTGTTTGAGCCTTATTTACTTGTTATCCGTCGTTTGTTAACCTTGGATGTTAATTTGACTAGCTTTAATCACTGATGTTTATTTTATCTCGAATTATATGCTTAGCCATGCTTGTGCTGTCTTGGAATCGCTGCTCGTGGGCCGTCACCTTCTACGCCAAGTGGACTAGGTTGTCAAAGTCCTGTGCAGAGAACCGCTCTCGGATTGGCGTGATTAAGCCGTGAAAGGCCAGATCGGCTAGCTGGGCATCCGATAGCACCAGGCTGTAACATCGGTTCCTCATCTCCCTAAAGCGTTGGATGTAGTCTTGGACCGATTTGTTGTGTTTTTGCCTGATGCTGGTGAGGTTCGACAACTTCATCTCGTGGTTGCCGGAGTAAAAGTAGCTATGGAATTGTTTTTGAAGGTCGGCCCAGCTCTGAATCGAGTTGTAGGGCAATGAGGAGAACCAAGTAAAGGCTGATCTTGAAAGAGAAAGAGGGAACAATCGAACTCTCAAGGGGTCCATAGCCGATGCTTCGCCGCATTGCGCCAAGAATCGGCTAACATGCTCGTAGGTTGAAACGTTGTCTTGCCCTGAGAACTTCGAAAAATCTAGGATCTTGTATCGGTTGGGCAACGGGATCCGGTCGAACTGCTCCGAATAGGGATACCGATACATGTTCCCTGAGTCTTTCGGCTTGAGGCCGAATTGATCACGCATGACATCTGCGATCAGATCGGCCCATGTCCGGTTGTCTTGCTGTATCGGCTCGTATGGGTCATACGGCGTGGGTGCTTGCCGATACAGCGGTGGTGGCGTATGAGGCCTGTAATGATGGTCTTGACGGCCTCCCTGGTACTGGTAGTGATGATCAGCAGGAGGTGGCCGAGGCGCCGGTGGTGTTGGCGTTCCTGGAAACAGGTGCCGGCCACCGGCGTTGTGCCGTCTGTCTGGATCAATCGGCTCCAACTGCTGATTGTCATTGAACATATTAGCGAGTTGATCTTGAGGCAGCGGCCGCTGCCGGTTCAGCACGCAATTGCCGGCCGTATAGTCGAGTCACCCGGATTTGGCCGACCGTGGGCTCTCCCGGCGGCCCTTGTTGCGCGCTAGCGTGGGATCGGCTGATTCTGTGTGACCAGCGTCCTGTAGCCAGGAAATTGGCCATCTGTGAAGTACGTTGGTCCCCGTTGCAGCTGGTCGGCTATCTTGGCGTCGACCACAGTAGCGATCATGTTATTGAGAGTGTTGACCAAGATGCTACTTTGGTTGACCAATGCGTGGTGAACGGCCGAGTCAATCCGATCTTGTAGAGAGTATACGGCCGGATCATCCTGTACTTGGGTCGGCTCCTCCATCTTCTGTTTGCCTTTTGCGTCACCAGAGGAGGATGCCTTAGTGTCGTTCATGCTGAACTTGTATTTTTGGTGCACGGCCCCAGATCTTGTTTGGGTGAGAGATTGCAAGTAGTTAGCTTGGAGCTCTTCCACCATCTTCTTATATTCGGCTTGCTGTTCAGCCGATAGCTGTTTCATCTTCACAGGCATGATGTTGTCCTGCGTGATGCTGGGGCTCTTGGAGTCGACCATCTTGCCGGCTGAATCTATGCGTCCGAGTCAAGCCGACAAAGAAAGTCCCACTAGGCGTGCCAAGAAGCGTGTTGATGAGGAATTTCTCTCACGCGCTGGCCTGGGAGATCCGCTTAACTCCAGTGTAGGTCCTTCTCGGCCGCTGTCTGGTGCAGGGCGTGCCAGTTGATTTGATCTGTTAATCAATAAGAAAAACAAGGAAATATGCGTTAAGTGTTAGGTTAGATCCCCACGGGATTGGCTGAGGGAATCCATGAACATATATATGCTATTGTAAACTATATTTAAGCCAAGCGACTGGAATGGATAGGCTACACCGAGACAGCATCAGCCGCTTAACCCAAATACAGAAAAGAATAACAAATATATGGATCTATAACCTAGCCGATACTGGAAAGCTAACAAGGAATCGGCTAGTACTCCGATGAAGCTTATAGAAAGATATCACTCTTGAAACATGCATAATCCGGAAATCGGCCATCGGCTGTTGATAGTAGGCCGATTTCGGCTGGCAACATCCAACAAGAATGCGATCTTAACATAAGAGGCAATCCTAATACAAATCTAATAATAAATATATTAAAAGAAACATATCAAGGCAGATAAGGCAGGCTGAAACCCCGACACTGTCTCTAAACAATATAAATCCATCCGAACAGATCATTGGTAGCTCTAAGAACGACTTAATAGTTCAAACATGATGCAACATTAAGTATAAAAAGAACAACCCGATCTATTGCAGCCGATTTATATTTCTCGAGATGGTGGATACCGCATATAAACCAGCCAACCTCTAGATCTAGCCATTTTGGCTGCAAGTTCTTGGCAGAACTAGCCAATGGCGGGATAGATCTAAACATTGATCTGATTTATATACGCCATGTGATAAATAGTGTAGTACAAACTCCTGATTCTAATGTGTCATTACGATGGAAGCACTAGAAACAAAAGATTATACCACTAATGACAAGCATTTACCTAGATCTGGGGATCGAAACGATGCAGCCTGTAGCCAAACAAAGTGCTCGTTTGAAGAGAAAGATTGGCGATGCGCCGAAGGTTTGATTGATTGTGAATATGATTCTAATTACAGGGGGTCTCGAGTCCTATTTATACCCAAGATACAATTATCTGTACAAACCCTGGACTCTATCTAAACTACTACTTAAAACACAACATTATCCCGAGAAGGACCCATGCCGTGTTACAACTAACAGTCTAAACAAACCCTTAGATTACAGATACAATTGCCGTTACAGGACTCTATCCATAAGTGACAATATCATTTAACGTGCAATTAACAACCAAATCTTCTATTTATCCTCAAACTTCTGTATTAGAAACGGTCTCATCTCTTCCAGACCTAGAATCGGCTATCGGCTGTCCCTGTCCGATCCAACCTTAGCCGATTGGCCTCGCAGCCGATCATTCCTTAGCCGATGCGACCCCTGTCTCCAACCGATCCGACTCTGCTTTGTCTTTGCAGACTTAGGAACTCAATTACCAAATTCCAGTGTGAACACATGCCCCCCAAGTCCGTGATACGAAGTGTTGCGGATTTGCTTGCCTGTTCAAAGTCCCGCTTCTCTCTTGACCTAGACCGCTTCGGCTTCTCCCCAAGTGCTCTTTAAATACCCACTCCCCTCGACCGAGCCGCCTACGCCTTCAAAGCGCACTCAGGCTCCTTCATAAACAAGCCTCTTGCCTTCTCTCTCTTCTCCGGCGATTCCATCGGCGCTCGTCGAACTCCGTCGCGTTCTTCGGACCAAATCCATCTTCACCCTCGAGCACTCCGATGGCCTCCACCGTCGCTGCATCGAGCACCTCCGTCTCGTCGGCCACCGCCGCCGCCGTTTCGGCTGCCGCCACAACCGAGTTCCCTGAGGTACTCCCTTCCGATTCATAATTTTACTTTGGAATCTGCTCCCTTCCGATTCATCAATATTACGTTTGGTCGTTTTTCAAGTAGCACTTTACTTCGCGTTCTTCTTCTCGACTAGTACTTTTCCTCTTTGAACCGTAATATGCAACCGTTCTTGATTAGCGCCCCCTTTTTCTTTAACTGTAGCGCCTGTCACACCAAGTGTTTATCCCCAACCTGACACAAGCGCAAAGGTACTTTCTCGGCCCCATCGGCAACACAGATCCAGCCGATATAATCATAGCCGAAACCAACCGGATCCCTTTCAATACCGCCAAGCCGTCCCTCGCCCACTGGAATGGGACGTTCAAATCCTGGCCGACCACCGAAGCAGCCTGGATTGAGTGGTACAAAAGGGTGCAATCGGCCAAGTATACCCAGTGGGAAGAGACCGGGATCACCCAGTGTCTGGCCCTATCCATCGCTGGCATGGAAAAAGACGAACCGCTTCTGTCGGCTGCAACATACTTCTGGAACGACAGCTTCAATGCCTTCATCTTCCGGCAAGGGCCGATGACTATTACGTTGGCCGACGTGTACATGACAACTGGGCTGGACATCGAATCGTCGGCAAACCCTAGCACCTTGAGCCGAAAAGGGCAACATCAGTTCAAAACCAAGGCCATCGGCGGGTGGAGCGGCTTCATCGCCTAGAATATGAGGGACGGGACAGTCGGCCACAGGGAGCACGTTGCATTCCTAATGATGTGGCTCAAAAAGTTTGTGTTCTGCGGATCGAGCTGTGGGCTGACCGCCAACTAGCAGATTGTGGCCGAAGTTCTGGCCGACGGGAGAAAACTTGCGCTGGGGAAGTACCTCCTCGGCTACTTGTATCAGATGTTGCATCAGGCCGCCGCGAAGATAGCCGCCAACACTCCAATCAACACCGGCGGCCCCTGGTGGTTTCTTTAGATCTGGCTGGTGCTGGCGACCCAAAAGATAGCTGGTCGGCCCCTTCTGACAGAAGCTGAATACCCAAGGCTGGAGCCGATTGAAGATGACGGTGACAACCAGATGTGGACCCCCGTTTTTGAGACGGGAATCTTTCGTGTTCATAGTACCAATTCCCTGGATCAAATAGTTTGGTACCCACGAAATACAATACTGAATTATCAGGTGCATATGCACGAATAGTCTTACACCAAAAGTATTACAATATAGGCCCGAAGGCAATATCCAACATTTAGGACCTCATGGTCCAGATACAACCAAAAGTAGAATTTAGGTAAGGCAGCGGAATGAAGGCAGCGGCCTGTCGATTGCCACAGGCAACGATTGGAGACTAAGACCTAGCAGGCACCATCGTCTTCTCCGCCCTCCTGGTAGTAGGCATATGGATCCTCCAAGTCTTCACTCCCACCATCTGAAGGTTTGTGCGTATAGCAAGGGTGAGTACCAACCGTACTCAGCAAGCCAACACGGAAAGGTGCACATGATAGGGGATTCTCAAGGGGATACCGTGGTTTATTTGCACAAAGCCAATTTTATAAATCTTTTCACAAACCTAGCATCTAGCCAAGTCAAGTTTTATTTCCATAGTTCATTAAGTCGGTGATGGTTCTGTCTACCATCCATTGTGATTCCAAGGATGGCTTCCCGCCTCCGGTTCATCATGGTTTGCTGGGGAGTCTACCCCTTCTCGCCTTTCGAAAAGTTGATCCACCAGTGAATAAAAATCATCATGCAAACCCATCCCATCATTTTAAAATTTAGAGTCTAGCCAAGCGAAAGTCCTATCACGATGCTCTATATCCGCGAGCACGGCTATTCGAATAGATTGATTCATTCACACTGCAGTGGATGTACACTTTACCCGTACTCCGCGACTGCCCAACAAATGAGCCTACGTCCCAACACATGAGACGGTCACGACAAAGCCTTTCGATAACCTCACTTTGGCAGTACCCGCTCCATGAACTTAAATCCTCTTGCACTCTAGCCGTCCTTTTCTAGCAGTGTGAGGAGTTCTGGCGCTCCCGGGGTAAGGGAAAACTTCATTCTTCAAGTTATAAATAAATTAAGATTTTCAATCATCCATTCCCAATCTCATCTCATACATAGGAACCACTATGCAGGGGTACCACCTCCGCTCGGCTATTTACTCCGCTAGGTCTATACCCATTTGAGAAGTATGGTTGCACTGGCTCGTTTCCCGGCTATCTCATGGCTCGGTCCTTAATTGACCAGGGATGGCACTTGCCTTTGCTGGAATCCACCCAAATCCATCCGTCCACCCCAGTCTAAAAATGTTGGTTTTACATTTTTGTGTTTCGATCAAAACTATTTTCATCATGTTTCAGGCAATGTGGCGCTCATGTCTCCACATGCCGAGTCTCAATTACCTTCCCTAAGGTAATTGCCCAAGCATATAGCCTTTTGTAAAATCATGAATATGCATGAGTCTAATAGTTGCATGGCTAAGCAATTACCGAAGATATTCCTCGGTTGTAAACATCACATCGAGGTTACAAAGAATAATTCTAAGGGTATTCAATAACAAGGCATGGCATATCAAGTATAGGCATTTGGTGTATAGCATGCATATTTGGAATTTAAAACAATATCATTTCGCAAGTTGGATCAATATGTTCAAAGGATGTGATGACTTGCCTTGCTCGCACGCTTGTTGAGTGGGGTCTTCGACATAGTCAGTAGCTGCCTCTTCGGATGCTATCCATACGTGCGAAATAAAAGATTGAATCCAATTAAAATTCGATAAGAACGAATAAGGAATCAAGAAAAACCAAAAAGAGTACACCAAAATATCTCCCTATGATTTTGCCCGAGTTACGGAGGACTTTAGAGCAAAACCGACTGTAATATCGAGTTACGGTTATCTAGGGTTTTTCGTAAAAAGAACCGATAAAGTGATGAAGCGAGAATCTTACGAATGTTGTTTAAGAGATTCGTTGACACATTTTTAATGAGTTCAAAAAGGTTAAGTATAGTTTGAAGAAAAGAAAAGGTAATAATAAGTCTTCGAGAAAGTTTTACGTAAACGCGAAGTTTGCAGAAATCGTAAATAGACATTCATTTTACCCTGAGGAAAAATACCTGAGAAAACTATATATTTTTAGCATAAATATTCCCCAAAATATTCCCAAAAATATTTCCAAATTTTTCTAAAATTTTCCCCCATTTTTTTCTATTTTTTCTTTTCCTTCTTTTTCTTCTTTTTCCTTTTCTTCTTTTCTCTCCTAGAGTGGCACTGTTGCATTCTCTCTCCTCTATACCCCCCATCTACCCCTGGCCGGGCGCTCGGCCGACCAGCTGCAATGGCGCGACGTTCCCGGCCGGTGGCGACAGCGACGACACTGACTACGGCCAAAAATGGAAAAGCAATGCACTCACCAACCGGCGGCAAGCGGCGGCGAGCTCCGGTGAACGGCGGAAGGCGGCGAACATGGCGGCGACACGGTTCGGCAAAACCCGGCGCGGCTTCGGCGGTTTTCCAGTGATGTCGAGAAGGAAGAGAGGAAAGAATGGTGGCGGCAAGGTGTGGGGAAGAAAGGGAAGCTCGCCCACCCTTTTATACTCGGCGAGAGCGCACAGGAACGGCGGGAGAGCGGCCTGGCATCGGCGAAAGTCGGGCGGCCACGCGGTGCGCACGTCACGGCGATGTGGCTGACGCGCGACCGTCCTGGCGACGCTGTGCAGGCGAATGCGTGACGCTGGCGAGGGCTATGCAGAGCGTGGCCGGCTGTGCGGGCATGGCGTGAGGAACGGCGAGCATGGCATGCGCGTACGGGCGGGTACGTCGACGACTTCGGCGTCCGCGGCCTGGCGCGTTGCGCGTGTGCGCGCACGTCGCGCGGCGAAGCGCGAGCACCAGGCGCGAGACGGGTGACGCGGCGACGTGGCGAGCGGCGACTTTGGCGACGCGTGCGCGCGTGCGTGTACGGGCGGCATGGCGGGCAACGTGGCGGGCGCTGTGCGCAGGACGGGGTGACGCGGGCGACGTGGCTCTCGGCGACTTGGGTCGAACACCTGCTGACAAATGAACAGTGTACCTTTTCTTTTTACCCGATTTAATTTCCTAGTTTTCCCATTCCTATTTTCTTTCACCCTAAAAATTCAAAATAAATTCTAATATTCCCAAAATAATTTTGAAATTATATTTTCAAACTTTCTCACCACTTTTATTATTCAGAATATATTTTTATTATTTATTTTATTTCTTCTTTTACATTCATTAAATTAGGGTCTTTGATTAAAATAAGTTTCTAAATTCATATTTCCTTTTCAAAAATATTTTTATCGTCCAAATCCAAATATTTGTTATTTTTCCTCCACCAATTAGGGTTTAAACCAAAATATATTCTTTTCAAAGAATCTTCTATAAATCCACAAAATTATATATTTACCCTTTTCTAAATATATATTTTGAATTATTTCTCCCTGGGATTTCAAAGCTTAGGTTTTTATCCAACTTCACATCAAAGCAATTCAAAAAGAACTCTTATGCAACTGAGCTGGCAAATAAGAACGACAAACACGATAAGAAGCAATGAATCCAAAAGGTTTTTGTAAGTTCCGATTTTTAATTTCCGATTTTAATTTCTTCGATTTTCAGGGTGGTACAAACCTACCCCCCTAACAATAAATCTCGTCCTCGAGATTTCTTACCGGTTGTTGAGTAGCTGTGGGTATTCAGTCTTTAGAAAATCCTGGCTCTCCCAGGTGGCTTCTTCTTCGGTGTGATTGCTCCATTGCACTTTGTACATGCGCCATGACTTGGTTCGTGTCCTCTTTTCTGCCTCGTCCAATATCTTTATTGGATGTTCTGGGTATGTGAGATCACTGTCGATATGGATGGTTTCCAAAGGAGCTTGCTCTTCCGGCACTCGCAGGCACTTCTTCAATTGCGACACATGGAATACTGGGTGGACATCGGAGATGTTCTCGGGTAACTCTAGCTGGTAGGCCACTTCCGCCTCTTCTGGCGCTTATCAGGAATGGGCCCACGTATCTTGGCGCAAGTTTCCCTTTGACCTTGAACCTCTGGGTCCCTCGTAGTGGTGAGACCTTTAGGTAGACGTAGTCGCCTACATTAAACTCTAAGTCCCTTCGACGAGTATCCGCGTAGTTCTTCTGTCGAGATTGGGTCGCCTTTAATCGGTCCCGGATCAGGCAGACCTTTTCCTCGTCCTCTTTGATTATGTCAGGTCCAAACATGGCTCGTTCACTAGTTTTTGACCACATCAATGGGGTTCGGCATCGCCAACCAAATAAGACTTCATTTGGCGACATCTTCAGACTTGCTTGGTAGCTGTTGTTGTAGGAAAATTCGGCGTACGGTAAGCATTTTTCCCAATCCTTGGTAAAATCCAACGCACAAGCTCTCAGCATATCCTCAAGAACTTGATTTGTCCTTTCGGTCTGCCCATCGGTCTGTGGGTGGTAAGCGGTACTGAAGGCAAGGTGACTTCCGAGTGCCTCATGAACTTTGCTCCACAAATGGGACGTGAATTGAGTACCGCGATCCGATATAATTCTTTTTGGCACACCGTGAAGACACACGATCCTACTCATGTATAGTTCCGCCGCTTGGCACTATTGTAGTTAGTCTTAACGGGGATAAATCTGGCGGTCTTGGTGAGCCGATCTACTATTACCCAACTGGAATCATATCCCGCTGCAGTTTTGGGTAGTCCAACGATGAAGTCCATGCCTATCTCATCCCATTTCCACTCGGGAATCTTTAGTGGCTGCAACAAGCCTGCCGGTCGTTGATGCTCGGCTTTTACCCTTTGGCATACATCGCATATGGCCACGTATTCGGCTACGTCCCTCTTCATATTGGGCCACCAATATTCCTCCAAATCCTGGTACATCTTCATGCTGCTAGGATGTAGCGAATATGCTGATTCGTGTGCTTCTTTTAGGATTAATCCTCTTAAACCACCTTGCTCAGGCATGTAGATCCTTTTCTTATACCACAGGGTTCCATTGTCATCTACCAAGAATTCCTTCGCGTGCCCAGTGGCCATGCGCTCTTTGATCGCATGTGTTTCTCCATTATCCTTTTGAGCTTCTTCTATTTAAGTCCTCAGAAGAGGTTGGATTTCTAGTGAGTTCACTTCTCTGTGAGGAATCAGGTGTAAGTTAAGTCGAGCCATCTCTTCTTGGAGCTCACTGGCCATGCCTTCCAGTCTCATATGGTTGCATTGGGCTTTGCGGCTTAACGCATCGGCCACTACATTCGCCTTGCCGGGGTGGTAATGGATTCCTAGATCGTAGTCCTTGATCAATTCCAACCACCGTCTCTGACGTAAGTTGAGATCAGACTGAGTAAATAAGTATTTCGGGCTCTTGTGATCGGTGTATACATCACGGTGATTCCCGATCGAGATAGTGTCTCCAGATTTTCAACGCATGAACAAGCTGCTGCTAATTCCAAGTCATGTGTGGGGTAGTTTTCCTCGTGGGGTCACAATGTCTCGAGGCATACGCCACGACCTTTCCATCCTGCATCGTACGCATCCCGTCCTTGTCGAGACGCATCACAGTATATCACAAAGTCCTTACGGTTATTAGGTAGGATTAAGATTGGGGCGGTGGTTAACTTTTCTTTTAGTTGGTCAAAGGCTTCCTGACACTTCTCGTTCCAGGCGAATTTCTTCTCTTTCTTCAGAAGTTGAGTCATGGGTCGGGCTATCGTGGAAAACCCTTCCATGAATCGCCGATAATATCTGGCCAATCCCAAGAAACTCTGAACCTCTGTTACTGACTTGGGTGCATTCCATTCTGTAACAGCTTCGACCTTGGCAGGGTCTACCGCTACTCCTCCGGCTGAGACTACATGGTCAAGAAAAGCGACTTCCTTAAGCCAGAACTCACATTTACTAAACTTCACATACAACTGATGCTCTCGTAGCTTCTCCAGTACTAGTCGTAGGTGTTCTGCATGTTCCTCATCGTCTTTGGAATAGATAAGAATATCGTCAATAAACACCACCACGAATTTATCCAAATATTCCATGAATACTTTGTTCATCAGACTCATGAAATACGCCGGGGCATTGGTCAATCCAAAAGACATTACTGTGAACTCATACAAGCCATAACGTGTATAGAACGCTGTTTTGGGAATATCTCCGGCTCTAATCTTCAACTGATGGTATCTTGACCGAAGATCAATCTTCGAGAACACTTGGGCACCCTTGAGTTGATCAAATAAGTCATCGATTCGAGGTAATGGGTACTTGTATTTGATGGTCACTTCATTCAACGATCGGTAATCTATACACATCCTCATACTTCCATCCTTCTTCTTGACAAAGAGCACCGGGGCTCCCCAGGGAGAAGAACTAGGGCGTACAAATCCTTTTTCCTGTAGTTCTCTAATTTGCTTCTTGAGTTCTTCTAGTTCGTTAGCCGGCATTCGGTAGGGTCTCTTGGATATGGGGGCAGTACCAGGCATTAGGTCGATGATAAATTCTATGTCACGATCAGGGGGCATTCCAGGCAATTCCTCAGGAAATACGTCCGGGTAATCTTGCACTACTGGCATCCCGCTGTTGATGAGAAATCTCTCTCACGTGCTGGCCTGGGAGATCTGCTTGACTCCAGTGCAGGTCCTTCTCGGCTGCCTACAGCGTGTAGGGCGTGCCAGTTGATTTGATCTGCTAATCAACAAGAAAAACAAGATAGTGTATGCTAAGCGTTAGGTTAGATCCCCACGGGATCGGCTAAGGAAATCCATGGATGTATATATGCTATTCTAGGCCATATTTGGGCCAAGTGACTGGAATGGGTCGGCTTACACCGAGACAGCATCAGCCGCTTGATCCAAATATAGTGAAGAACAATAAATATACAGATCAATGACCTAGCCGATGCCGGAAAGCTAACAGCGAATCGGCTAGTACTCCGATAAATCTTATGTGAAGATAATATTCCTGAATCAAACGTATAATTCAGGAATCGGCCATCGGCTGCCCAAGAAGAACCGATTTCATTAAGCAACGTCCGACAGAAACACGATCTTGACATAAGAGGCAATCCTAATATAAATCTAGTAACAATCATGTTAAAAGAAACATATTAGGGCAAATAAGGCCGGCTGAAACCCCGACGCTATCTCTAGATAATATAAATCCCAGAAGAACAGATCACTGACAGTTCTAAAGATGACTCAATAGTTCAAACTCGATGCAGCATTAAGTATCAAAAGAAATATCCAATCTGTTACAACCGACTTACACTCCTTGAGATGGTGGATACCACATATGAATCAACCAACCCTTAGATCTAGCCCTGTTGACCACATGTTCTTGACGAGGTGAGCCAACAACAAGATAGATCTAAACATTGATCTAATTCATATGCGTTATATGATATATGACGCAGTAAAATCACTAATTCTAATGTATCATTGCGATGGAAGCATTAGATACAGATAATCATACCACTAATGACAAACATTTACCTGAATTTGGGGATCGAGACGATGCAGCCCAAAGCCAAAGAGAGTGTTCATCTAAAAGAAAAGGGTGGCGATGCGCCGAAGATTAGATTGATTGAATCGTCCTTTTACAGAGGGCTTCGGGTCCTATTTATACCCGAAATACAAATACTTGTAACAACCCTGGACTCTATCTAAACTACTGTTTAAAACACCAAATTATCCCTAACGGGACCTAGGCCGTGCTACAACTAACAATCTAACAAATCTCTAGATTACAGATACAATTACCGTTATAGGACTCTATCCATAAGTGGCAATATCTTTTAACGCGCAACTAGCAGCAGAATCTTTCATTTATCTCCAAGTTTCTGCACTAAACACAGCTTCATCTCTTCCGGACTCAGAATCGGCTGTCGTCTGCTCCCATTCGATCCATCCTCGCCGACTAACCCTGCAGCCGATCCCTTTTTAGCCGATACGATTCCTTTCTTCAGCCGATCCGACTTCGCTTTGACTTTACGAACTTAGGAACTCAATTACCAAATTTCAATGTTAACACCCGCTCAAAGGTAGCATGGTAAATACTCCCGCAGCTTGCTCACATAGCATCGGGTTTTGGTCCATGGTTATGTTCATTGGTGATCCCCATGGGGTGGATACTGTGACTTCCCTTCGGTCACAGTCTATGACTCCATTGTTCTTAGTCAACCAATCCATTCCAAGTATGATATCTAGAGTTTGTGGTGGTAGTACCATAAGGTTTGAAAGGAATACCATGTCTCTAATCCGGATGGACACATTGATGCAAGCATGGGGTACGGTTATGTTTTCCCCAGGTGAGTGTACTAACATGGGTCTCTTAAGTTCTACCTGGTGTAGGTGGTGTTGTTTGCTGATTCGTGATGATATGAACGAATGCGATGCTCTGGAATCAAATAAGACTTTAACTGGGGTAGAGTTGATAGAGAACATACCCATCAGCACGCTCTGATCTTCCTGCGCCTCTTCGGCACGCACATGGTTCACTTGTCCGCGACGGAATCTGATAGCAGTCTCATTGGATTGCAGCGTCCTAAACAGACCGCGTCCAGCAGCAGGGACAGTAGTCCCTCGTACAACTGTTGTATTGGCGCCGGTACGCATAGGGTCTGCGTGGCTTGGGGCAGCTGTTGGAGTAGTGCCCAAACTGCCCACAGTTGAAGCAGTTCACATTTCTTCTTCTAGGAGTGGCTAGAGTCGGTGTCGGAGTACGGAACTGGGGCGCAGTCGACCTGCTAACATTGTCGGGTGCAGTAGGACGACTGGTTGCCATGACGGTTGGTTTCCATCCAGATGGGGTGGCTCCCTTTGGACGCTGAGACGCTCCCTGAAGTGGGCGGGTCATAGCAAGCATCCTCTTGCGGTTGTTCTCCACCATCTTCTGGTCATGCTCCAATCGCACAACCTTGTTGATAAGGCTTTGGAAGCTGACGTGGTCTTGACCGATAATTGGCCCTCTCAGCTCATCGTTCAATCCTTCGATAAATTTATCTATTTTCCCTTCTTCGTCTGCCAGGTCACTAGTGGCATATCGGGCAAGCTATGTGAACTTGTTCAGGTATTCTTGTACTGTGGTTGGTGTTGCTGTTAGTGATATGCCCTAGAGGCAACATGGAGATGTTGGATATCACGTCAATGTTTATGTCTTTATGAATAAAGTGTTATTCAGTTCCATGAAATAGACATCTTGTATTGATCAATAAGTACGTGACTTATTTATGAGACTCGATATGTATGAATCTATTTCTAAACGATCCCTGATCATATGTCATATTGTTGGAACAAATATGATTCTAAGATCGGCATGTTTATTGATTGATGATCATGTCTCATAGATCATGGGTATGGAGATACCAAATCAATAAACATAGACATATGTGTTAGAGAACACATTGTTGGATAGACCCACCATGAGACACTACAGGAATCAATGTGCCATTAGTTGGTCTCAGGTAGTGTTGGTACAAAGTCCTTAGACCGAGATCACCATGGATTCCAACATGTGTAGTAGCCTACTTTGGGACTACCAAACGCTATTCCGTGTGGGTAGTTATAAAGGTAGTTTTCGGGTTTGCTATGAAACATGGAGCGGGATGTGAGTGATCAAGATGGAATTTGCCCCTCCTTTGGAGAGATATCTCTGGGCCCCTCGAGGTAATGGATTATGGAAATGCATGGCCATGCTAAGTTGATTGAGGAGTCAATCAACAGACAGATAATCCAACACAGTTCGAGTGAAGTGTTAAGCTATTGAAGGGATGGCACACATCTTGCCTATAGCTTAACTGGTGTCGTGAGGCAAAGGGATTTGTGTACACATTACTAGTTCAGAGCCGATATTATTCTTCGAGAAAGTTTTACGTAAACGCGAAGTTTGCAGAAATCGTAAATAGACATTCATTTTACCCTGAGGAAAAATACCTGAGAAAACTATATATTTTTAGCATAAATATTCCCCAAAATATTCCCAAAAATATTTCCAAATTTTTCTAAAATTTTTCCCCCATTTTTTTCTATTTTTCTAAAATTCTTCTTTTTCCTTTTCTTCTTTTCTCTCCTAGACTGGCACTGTTGCATTCTCTCTCCTCTATACCCCCCTGTCTACCCCTGGCGGGGCGCTCGGCCGACCAGCGGCAATGGCGCGGCGTTCCCGGCCGGTGGCGACGGCGACGATACGGACTACGACCAAAAATGGAAAAGCAATGCACTCACCAACCGGCGGCAAGCGGCGGCGATCTCCGGTGAACGGCGGAAGGCGGCGAACACGGCGGCGACACGGTTCGGCAAAACCCGACACGGCTTTGGCGGTTTTCCGGTGATGACGAGGAGGAAGAGAGGAAAGAATGGTGGCTGCAAGGTGTGGGGAAGAAAGGGAAGCTTGCCCACTCTTTTATACTCGACGAGAGCGCACGGGAACGGCGGGAGAGCGGCCAGGCATCAGCGAATGTTGGGCGGCCACGCGGCGGTCGGCTGCGGCGCGCGCGTGCGTGCGCACGTCGCGACGACGTGGCTGACGCGCGACCATCCTGGCAACGTTGTGCAGGTGAATGCGTGATGCTGGCGAGGGCTGTGCAGAGCGTGGCCGGCTGTGCGGGCATGGCGGGCGGTATGGCGAGCATGGCGTGCGCGTACGGGCGGGTACGGCGATGACTTCGGCATCCACGGCCTGGCGCGTTGCGCGTGTGCGCGCACGTCACGGCGAACATGGCGAGACGGGGTGACGCGGGCGACGTGGCGAGCGACGACTTTGGCAAGCGCGTGCGCGCGTGCGTGTACGGGCGGCATGGCGGGCGACGTGGCGGGCGCTGTGCGCAGGACGGGGTGACGCGGGCGACGTGGCGGCGGCGACGGTCGAACACCGCGACAAATGAACAGTGTACCTTTTCTTTTTACCCGATTTAATTTCCTAGTTTTCCCATTCCTATTTTCTTTCACCCTAAAAATTCAAAATAAATTCTAATATTCCCAAAATAATTTTGAAATTATATTTTCAAACTTTCTCCCCACTTTTATTATTCAGAATATATTTTTCTTATTTATTTTATTTCTTGTTTTACATTCATTAAATTAGAGTCTTTGATTAAAATAAGTTTCTAAATTCATATTTCCTTTTCAAAAATATTTTTATCATCCAAATCCAAATATTTGTTATTTTTCCTCCAGCAATTAGGGTTTAAACCAAAATATATTCTTTTCAAAGAATCTTTTATAAATCCATAAAATTATATATTTACCCTTTTCCAAATATATATTTTGAATTATTTCTCCTATGGGATTTCAAAGCTTAGGGTTTTTATCCAACTTCACATCAAAGCAATTAAAAAAGAACTCTTATGCAACTGAGCTGGCAAATAAGAACGATAAACACGATAAGAAGCAATGAATCCAAAAGGTTTCTATAAGTTCCGATTTTTAATTTCCGATTTTAATTTCTTTGATTTTTCAGGGTGTTACACCAGATCACCACTAGGAGGTGCTTGAGCTACGGAGAGGCAGCAGCCGCCCACGCATGCTCAAAGCAATCGGCCGAACTACTAGCCGAATGGTTTATAGCCCTGTACGACGGGCTGTCTCACGAAAACCTCGCCTGGTATTTTTACCGGGACCGGAGGCTGTTCGAGTTGCCGGCCGACTCCAATTGGGAAGACGTCAACTCAGCCGACAACCCGAGATGCAGGAAGCTGTTCATCGCCACTCTATCCCCCTGCATCTTGCCGACCGGGATCCATCAGGGCCGATCAGTGCCCAAGAGTTATGAGTTCTATTACCTGGTATCGGCAGCGAGGCGTTCGGCCTTGGGTAGCTGCCCATCGGCTTGTTCTATGCCGACAAGATTGAAACGAGGGGAGTGGTCAGGCAAGACCTGACAATGGATCGGCTGCTGATTGTAGCCGGCCCTCCCCTCGGCGACGTCGGCGTGATGACATTGGCATTGAAGAAAAGCGCCGCCTACGACCGATGGTGGGCTGAAATCAAGCGCCACATCTTCCATCAGCGGTCGTCCCATTACGTTGACCTTCTCCTGCCCGAAGAGATCCCCTCGGTAAGCTTTAAGTCCCAACTGATTTTCTTCTTCTCATCATCGGCTGACATAGCCGATTAACATTTGCCCCTTGGTCTGCAGGAGACGGAGACGGAGCGGCCGATGGTGAGTGATTCCGGTCGCCCCATCGAATACCGTTTAGGTGTTCTGGCCGGGGGCGGCCTCGCTCCGTCGGCCATCGGCTGGGGGGCGCCGAAGCTGGCATCGCTGCTGCGAGGACAGGTGCGTCAGCCGATCGCACAGAAGAAAAAGGCTGCACCACCTCCATGGCCGTCGGCCGCGCCTGCCCCCAAGAGGCTAAAAAAATGAAACCGGCAGCGTCAGCCGATAGCCTCCACCCCTTGGATCCGGCCGTCGCGCAGTTCCTCGACACCGTCGCCAGCGAGGAAGTGCCGGCGGCTGTTGGAGCGGCGGTCGAACCCGGGATTTTGAGTCCTGAGTCGGTCAATGCTCCAGCTGACGTCCTGCCGATCCCAAGTCCCCCAGCAAAACATCGGCCAGTAAGCCTTCACTTCACCAGATTTGGCTTCATGATAATCCCTTGCATCTGATCGAACCATTTTTTTCAGGTCAAGAAATTGGTCGGCTGCACTTCACGCCTCGCGCCAACGGTAATCATCCCCTGTAACTTGACTTGTAGTAATTCATCGACTTGTCCGCTAACTCTTTCTTTTGCAGCCCCCGCGGTCTCCATCGGCTGCCCCCAGGTGTCCAGTGAGCATGCAGCGCCTGCCGGGGACGGTGGCGACAACGCCGACGAAGAGGCCCCGACGGCCGCGGGCAACGATCCAGCCGAGCCAAGCTGCTCCGACCCGGCGTGAACGGTAAGCCAACTAAACTTGATGATCGGTTTTGTCGCTTAATATCTTCTTAATCATCTTCTTCTTTTGTTACAGAACATAGCCGACCTCCTCAACTTTGACTTGTCGGAGTTCGAGGAGTCCAGCGACATCGGCGGGGAGGCGTTGGTGATGCCGGCTGAGGATCTGAGGGCCACCTTAGCCGACATAGGCAATCGGCTGGAAGCCTCGCTGGACGCGCTGGTGGTCGATAGCAGCTCGATACGCGCATGATTCAAAGATATCCAAGACCAGCTTAGGAAGCCCTAGCCGAAGCCATTGTGCCGCGACCTTCATGGAAGCCCATCGGTTCAAGTATGAGCGGGCACGGCGCGGATAATCGATCGCCGCGAGAACCAAGCATGGTCGGCCACCATCCGGTCAACCAAGGGCGCCATCGAGAGCGGAAGGCCGCCTTCGACCGCCCGAAGACCGGCGGCCAAGCTCGAGCGGCTCCTCACACGTCAAGATCGGTGATGGCCGATCTCGTTCAAGTCACGAACGAGATCGATGTCCACAAGGAGTACATGGCTGGCTTGCCGACCGAGATCGAAGCTCAACGCCAGGGCATCAAGGCAGCCGTGGCACATCTGTGCAACCTGGTGAAGAGCGTTCGGCCGGTGGCGGGGTCTGAGGCCGACGACGTCAGGGCTATTGAAGAAATAGACCAGATTAGGCGAAAGGCGCTGTCGGCCATAGCCGATTTTTTGAAACGATGAGATTGTAACATTCTGATATTCTGAAATCGGCTAATGCCTCTTGTACTATACTTGTCACACTTTTGTGTTAGGATTGGACAATCGTTTTAGTTGTTCTTGAAATCGGCTTTGCATCGTGCAATCTAATTTATCAATCTTTTGCCACTGTGCTTGTAGATAAGACCGTCTGCCTGTAGATAAGAGCGCCTTTCAGCCGTGCGCGGTGTCTTGAATTGTGTCACGCCCCGATTTTCATTCGGGATTAAAAATCATTAAATAATTCATTTTCTAGAAATTAAATAAAATGAAAAGCTTTTTAATCAAGTGAAAGTATTAAGGAAATACAAATTTACTTTAAAAATCATGGCTAGAAATATTTTTCAAATATTCTCCATGCCCTAAATTACTCTCTGAAATTTTTCGTGAAATTTTGGAGCTCAAGAAATAATTTAATTAATACAAAGAGCAATAAAGTAATTATTTAAATAAATTAATTAAATTTTAACTGAGCTGGAGATATTTTTATTAAATACTTTGGGTATTCATATATTTTCAGGATTTTTCTTGGAATTATTTGAGCAATGGAAGTATTTATAAAAATTAAAGGAAGTTTGGACAGAAAAGTCTAACTTTCCTCCCTGGCGCTACAGTGCCATCTTCCTCCTCCAGCGAGCTTCTCTCTCCCGTGCAAACAGTAGCGCCGCCACACCGTTTGATCTCCCTCCTCAGCGGTTTTCCTTCCAATTAAATTGAGAAAACCGATTCCCTTCACGTCCTCACCAATTCCCCATAAATCCCCATTCAATCCCGCATCAATTCGTGGTGTATTTGCAATGCCGAGCTCCACCATGGCCGGCCGTCCCCGCCTCTCCCGGCCACGTTCCTCCACATTTAACCGCGTCATAACGTGTTCCCGGCTTAACTCCTCCGTTTCCCCCATTTTCCCCCTTCCTCCGCTCATCATGCAAGCCGGAACGGCCAACTTAAATTGCAGCCGCCATTAATGTCGCGACGCAACGGTTTCGTCCGTTCCCGCTCCTCCCGGCCATTCCCGAGCACCCTTGCTGGCTATAAGGGTTCCCCACACTCCGGAACACGCTTTCCACTCATTCCCTCGCGTTCACCCATTGCCGAGCTCCCGCAACGTGCGCCGCCCAACTTCCGTCGCCGAGCTCGCTGTTTCCCGCCGTTCCCGCTACACCGTCACTCTTCCCACCGAGCCACCACCATCTCCACCTTCGCAATTCTGGAACACCTTCCCGTTGTGTTTTTCCCCAATTCCTAGCCGCGCGTCGCCGCCGTCACCCTCATCATTTCCGCCGTCGGTGAGCTCCATTTCTCTCTCCCTTTCCTCTGTTTTCATGTCTCCCTCTCAAGCAGCAGCAGTGGTTCAAATTGCGAAAATAATTCACGAATTCGTAAATCGCTATTCAAACAACGCCTAAAATTCAAACGGCCATATCTTGATCGTTTGAACTCGGAATCGACCCGTTCAAATTGCTATTTCTTCCTTAAACAGTGTAGAACCCATTTTTGTGCTTTGTTTTGGTATCTTATATGGTTGTTATTTATCTTTTGGCCTTTTTCTTTTGCGTTCGTCGCGTCTTGTAGATTCGGAAGAGCCGCTCTACCTCGAGGTCAACCTTGAAGACTTTGGTAGCGAGCAAGGCAAGTCATGTCATTTTGATCATATTGCTATCCGAGTTTATAAAATTATGTTTATTTAAATTATTGCATTTCGCTTTATTAAATTTCCGCGTGTATCACTGTTTTATTTAGCCGTACCGATTCTCCTTGTTATAGCCTTATTAATTGTATTATTATCAACCTTGGTAGCCCTAGGAAAAATAAGACTAGTGAGTACTTTATATATGTGGTGCTTACTAGTAAAAATTTAGGAATATGCTTAGCCCTGCTTAAATAGAAACAATTAGATGTTTTCAATAATTAGACTAAGAACTAACTTGTAAATGATGGAAATTTTGGCTGTTTAGCCGTGGCAATAAATTTCCCCTTCAAAATTTCCCCAACCATGTTTTCGGTGGGCATGAGGTGCATGGTTTTGTTAGTCGCACCTCGGCCGCCATAAGGACCGGTCTTCGGGCCTCGTTGCAAGGCATATTCCGTACTACCACCTGTCTAATGGGTAAGGCTTAACACGTCGACTAGTACGGTCAGGAACAAACAAGACACGGATAGGGATGGATGAAGCCCTAGGAAGGGTTGAAACCCATGGGCTGACGTCTCTGGCAAGTGAAGGCTCAGAACGAGTCGAGATGCCTGGGGGCATAGACTGTCTGCTCGACCCAGGGCACCTGGCGGGGGAAGTCTATGTCGGTCTTCTTTGTTTAGGGCAGTACTAAGCGATGAGTTATGTCATGGCTTTCGTCCGTATGCCATGGTGGCATGTGGCACGTCGCAACACGTGAGGAAGAAATGTCTCGTGGGTAAAGATGTACACCCTCGATCGAGTAAATCTATTCGAATAGCCGCGCCCTCGGTTATGGGCAAGCCAAGCGATGTACCCAAGTTAGACTTTAATTCTATTTAAAACTGAATAATTAAAGATAGCACTTGTTGGTCGGGTCGGGCAAGATCGCGTTGGTGCGTGGTTTGATAATAATATGATTAGAGATAGGCTCGTGTTTTCATTAAATGCCTTTAAATATTTAAATGCTTGAAATGCTGTTTTTGTGCAAAATAGCTTTATATATAAATTCCTTGTACTCCCTTGCATTATATTTGCATTTTTCCGGCATGGCTTGTTGAGTACGGTGGTTGTACTCAGCCTTGCTCCTTTCCCCTTCCAGCAGAGGAGTGTTTCGAGGTTGAAGGCTATGGTGTCTAGCTCGTGCCTGCCGTCAAAGCGCCTGTGGTGGTCCGTCTTAGCTGTCGTCTTTTATTTGTCTATCTTTCAGTGTTGGGCCTTTGGTCGCCCATGTAATAAAGTACTCTATCTACGCTTCCGCTTGTTTACTCTGTTATTTACCAACTATGTAATGTGTACCTTGCCTCCTGGGACAAGGATTTATGCACTCACAATCGGAATATAGTGTTCTATTTTCCGGGCGTGACAAATTGCTTATGTTGAAATTGGCTTCGGCCACTCGTATCGTTTCGCGTTGCCGATTCCGAGACTACACCATGACCGTTAGTGTTAGCACTTGAACATTAGTCTTATTGGCTATCGGCCGATAATATCTGAGTGCACCGTCAATTTGGCTTCATAGTCTGACTCATCCGAATCTTTATTTCAAGAACTCGTGAGTTCTGAACAATAGATATCCAGTCATGAGTAGTCACCAACCATTCAACGATTCCCAATGCTTTTAATGATGACCTCTTCGACTTTCATATCGGCAGCGATCTTTCACATCCAAATCAGCATCTTTTCTTTCTATAAATAGACCTCTTCAGGCCTTCCCGAGCACATCATAGCCGAAGAAGAAAATCTCTCTCTCTAGGTGTACACATTTCAGGTTTCCAAGCTTTCGGCAGGACCCCTCATGGCATCCTCAAGCTCGTCGGTGAACCAGATGATTTTCCAACCCATCCATCCTCACCATTTCTTTTCTCTAAGTACTTAGGAGTTAATCTTCTCGCAGCCGCTCCATCCCCTACGAGTGATTCTAGCGATCAAGGACACCCCGCATGAACTGACGGCTAGCCAAGACCGACAAGTGAGAGTCAACTTGCAGCGCTTCAGGGAACAAGATGCTCGTCATCCGGCGGCCAGGCCTCCAATCAACCTCGGTAGTGTTCCGGCCGCTATTCCTTTGGCGTCTTCAGCGCTCATGCGTCTTGACAGGCTGGTAGCAAGGCAAACACGACTTGCCAATGAACTGTTAATCACAACCACCGATGTAAGGGTCACTAGGCTAGAGTATTTGATCTTGGATGCTTTAGAGATAGAGTCTCCAGAGGCCGTCAAGCGGGCCCTGGCGGCCATCAGAGACTACCTAGGAGACATGTAATCGAAATCGGCTTCATGCCGATTATGAATAAAAACTGGCGCCTATCACACCGATTCAAGCATCGAGCCAAATACTAGGGTGATATTTCTTCAGATATTAGCCAACAGCCCGATTTACCATCGGCTCATGTGCGTATATGCCCCCCAAGTTTTGTTGATAGCTTCGGTGTCGACAAAATCTTGAGTTCGATCCGTTCACGCATCCTTGCCGTTCCTATCGGCCAATCGTGAGCCGATCGTAGAAAAATTAGCAAAAAATGTTGCATAAAAATGCCTAAAGGCGATGCCTTGTTAACGTAAGACATCGGCTGGAGTAAATCGGCTGAAGTATCCATAGCCGAATCACGAGTTGATCCATACGCTTGGGTAATATTTCTTTAAGTATTTTCCATTGAGAGCTCTTCCAAATACCTCTCCGTGCAGTCCTTTTAGCATGTAAGCTCCTTTAGAGACGCATTTGTGGATCTTGAAAGGCCCTTCCCAATTTTGTGACCATTTGCCGAACTTGTTGTCTCTAGATCCGATCGACAGTATAAGTTTCCAAACGAGCTCGCCCTCCTCGAAAGATTTAGGCACCACCTTTTTATTATAATGTTTGGCTACTCGTTCTTTATCCTTTGTGACTTTTTCCAAGGCCCTCATCCTGGATAAAACTAGATCTTCCGATTCGTCCACCATCAGGTGATAGTAATCGTCGGCTGTGAGTTGATCCTCTAGCTGAATGCGCCTTGAGCCGACGACACTTTCCCATGGCAGCACTGCTTCATGTCCATAGACCAGTTTGTACGGAGGGACTTGAATTGACCCGTGGCATGCCATCCGATACGCCCAAAGTGATTTGGCTAATCGGCTGTGCTATTGTTTAGGGTACTCAGAGATCTTTCTCTTGATCAACTTGATCAAACTTTTGTTTGAGTCCTCGGCTTGCCCGTTGGCTTGCACGTAATACGGCGAAGAGTTAAGTAGCTTGATCCCCATGTCGTTGGCAAACTGAACGAGCTTGTCCGGTACAAAGATGGATCCCTGGTCTGTTGTTATTGTTTGTGGAACGCCAAATCGGTAGATGATGTGTTCTTTGACAAACTCGATTGCGTCCTTAGAATCCACTTTTCTGAGGGGAATCGCCTCCACCCACTTTGTGAAGTAATCCGTTGCCACCAGGATAAACTTATGTCCTTTGCTTGAGGGTGGATTGATCTGGCCGATCATATCAATGCCCCATCCTCTGAACGGCCACGGCTTGATGATTGGGTTCATAGCCGATGCTAGTGCTCGTTGCATGGCGCCAAACTTCTGGCAATCCTGACACCCCTTGTAATACCTGAAACAATCCTCCAGCATCGTCGGCCAGAAATACCCTGCTCAGCGAAGTAGCCACTTCATTTTGTGAGCCGACTGATGCGTGCCACAGATTCCTTCATGTACTTCCTCGATGACCACTGTAGCCTGATCGGTTCCCAAACAGTTGAGTAGCACGCCGTCAATCGTCCGATAGTACAGGTCTTCATCGAGCAACACGTATCGTAATGCCTTGTATCGTAGTTTCCTTGCAGCCGATTGAGAGGGGTTTTTGAGATAGTTGTAAACTTCAAACCTCCAATCATCGGCTGTAATGGCGGCAACGTCCACGTTGACTTCTTTCAGCATCGGTCGATAGCCCCATGCTCCCTGAGCCAAGTCATTGGCCTTTGTGTTCTGCTCTTTGGGGATATGCTTCAAAGTAACTAGCCAAAAATCGTCCATTAATTCCCGGCATTTCCGATAATAGACCATCAGCGCATCGTTCTTGCATTCATATTCTCCTGATAATTGGCTGATGACCAATAATGAATCCCCCATTATTTCGATGGCGTCGGCTTCAACCTCCTTGAGCAGGTGCAATCCTTTAAGAACGGCTTCGTATTCGGCTTGGTTGTTTGTAGCGTGGGGGTTGATGGCAAAAGCAAACTCGAAGCTTGCCCCCCTGGGCGAAATAATGACCAAGCCGATGCCACAGCCATTGGTGCAAACCGAGCCATCGAACGTCAAAGTCCAAGGCATAATTTTCACTGAGCCGACCGAGTCGTTTGTGTTCCACAATGAAATCGGCTAAGGCTTGCCCTTTGACTGCCCTTGGCGCCTAATACCTCAGATCGAATTCTGTTAGTGCAAAAATCCACTTCCCAATTCTTCCTTTAAGCACTGGAGCCGATAACATATACTTAACTACATCGGCTTTGCAGATTACTGTGCACTCGTTGGACAACAGATAGTGCCTTAACTTCGTACATGAAAAATAGAGGCATAAGCATAGCTTCTCCACAGGTGAATACCTCGTTTCTGCGTCTAGCAACCGTCGGCTGAGATAGAAGATAGCTTTTTCTTTGCCATCGACATCTTGTATTAGGACTGAGCCGATTGATTTGTCATCGGCTGACAAGTACAGCTTGAACGGTATCCCCTTTTGTGGTGGCATTAAAACTGGAGGGCAGCTTAGATAATCTTTTATGTTGTCTAACGCCTTTTGCTGCTCTGCCCCCCATGTGAACGTCTGATCGGCTTTCAGCCGAAGCAGTGGTGTGAACGGCTCCATCTTTTCTGAGAGGTTGGCTATGAACCATCTGATGAAGTTTATCTTGCCGATCAATGACTTGAGTTGCTTTTTATCTTTCGGAGGTTGAATTTTCTTGATAGCATTTACGCTCCTTGGTGTAACTTCAATCCCTCTTTCATGGACGAGAAATCCCAAGAATTGCCTGGCCGATACGCCGAACGCGCACTTAAGCAAATTCATCTTTAGACTGTATTTCCTCGTCCGTTCTAACACTTGTCTCAGATCGGCTATGTGGCCTTCTATCTCCTTTGACTTGACAACCATGTCGTCAATGTATATCTCTACCAGCGAGCCGATCATATCGTGAAAGATTTAATTCATGGCCCGTTGATATGTTGCCCCAGCATTCTTCAAGCCGAACGTCATTACTACACATTTGTACAAGCCGATTGCGCTGGGACACCGAAAAGCGGTCTTGTGGATGTCCTCGTCAGCCATGAATTTTTTGTTATACCCTGCATTGACATCCATGAAACTGATAATTTTGTGGCCTGAAGCAGCATCGATAAGCAGATCAGCTATCGGCATTGGGTATTCGTCTTTAGGGGTTGCCTTGTTTAGATCTCTGAAATCGATGCACACCCTAAGTTTACTGTTTTTCTTTAACACTCGGACGATGTTTGAGACCTACTCGACGTATTGGCAAGGCTGAATGAATCCCGCATCATATAGCCGAGTGATTTCGGCTTTAATTGCATCGTACATATCGGCCTTAAACCTCCTGGGAGACTGTTTGAATGGCCGATAGCCTGCCTTAATCGGCAGCTGATGGACCACTATTGATCGACTGAGACCGGGCATCTCGAAGTACTCCCAAGCAAAACAATCTTTATATTCTTTTAACAATTCAATAAGCTGGGATCTACAATGAGGAGACAGATTTTTGCTAATGTACGTCGGCCTCGGCTTATCACTAGAGCCGATGTCGATTTCCTCTAATTCGTCGGCCGACGTAAAACCTTGCCCTAACTTGCCATCGTCTTCGTCCGTGGTGGCTACGCCGAGAACGCTCGAGCCCTCCACCATGTCTTGTTCAAAGTAGCAGCTGCGGCTCGTCATTTCCAATTGGCTGTATTGTGGAATTGGAAACATTCAGAAAATTGGCTTGCCAGATTTTCCCGGATAAACAATCGATTCCTTTGATTTCCCAAAGCGGCAAATCAGCATTGACGATACTAACTGACCTGTCGGCTGGCACGATCTCGATCTTATCGCCGTCCCATTGGATCAGGCTCAGATGCATTGTAGAAGGGATGCAGCAGTTAGCGTGTATCCAGTCCCTTCCGAGCAACAGGCTGTAAGACCCCTTCCCGTCGATGACAAAGAATGTTGTGGGCACGGTCTTGTTGCCGACGGTCAGTTCAACGTTGAGAACGCCCTTGGTTTCCGATGGGTTGCCGCCGAAGTCTTTGAGCACTATGTTGGTTTTTATCAGGTCTTCGGCTCCCTTGCCTAGTTTTCTGAATGTTGTGTAAGGCATGAGATTGACTGCAGCTCCCCCATCGACTAGCATTTTGGAAATCGGCTTGCCGTTGATGAATCCTTTAACGTACAACGGCTTGAAGTGCCAATTTTTGGTCCCTTCGGGTTTGTCGAAGACAGCCTGGTCTGGTGAGATCGCTAGTTTTGCCAGGTCATCTTCAATAGTGTCTGCATCGGCTTCGGGAGCACTGAACTCGGCTGGCAACACGAAGACCATGTTAACCGATGCAGAAATTTTGCCTTTCCATTTGGCTACCCTTCTGGCTTGATCGGCTGGGCTTTCCTCGGCTTGCTCTTCGTCGGCTATGGCAGCTTTCTTTTTGGGTACCCACCGCCTTTTGATTTTGCCCAGCCGACGGCGCTGTTCTTGGATCATTTGCTGAACTTCGTCCTCTCTCCCTTCACGCTTGAGCCGTTGAACCCTCCTTTTCTGCGTCTTTGTGAAGAGATCGGACGGGCACCATTGGGGAATGGCCGACTCCTCGTCGTCGGCCTCTTCATCATCGCGGTCGTTCCTATCGTGGTTTTCGTTGACGAAGAAGTCCTGGTGGATCGGGTCGAGCCGATCATGGACAGACCGCCGCCTCTGGTTTAAATGAACGGCTCTGGGGACGAACCGGATTGGACTTGCAGGCGGTGATCTCCTGTGCTCGTCGTTGCGGCGATCGTTGCAGGCTGGGCAATCGTCCAATGTTGGCAGTCTCATGCCGGATTCCCAGCAGTACCTGAAAAAATCACAATGCCAATGTGGGTCGGCATTGTCGTGGTTTGCCTCGTATCGTTGGCTTTGGGTGTCCGGCTCACGCCGACGAGGTGCTTCATTGTAGACTTCTTCCTGCCGACACCGGTACTGATGATGGTATCGGCTATGTTCATGGATCGGCCGTCGGTCAGCCGATCTGATGACTGGGCGCACCATGTTAATTGGCGCGGCGTGACATCCAATTCGATCGCTTTCTGCCTTGGCCCCGATCGATGTGTTGACTAAGCCATGCGCCATTCTGTTCTGTCGATCGGCTTGCCTGGGGCCGGCTTGGACCGTGCTGACCGGGAAGGGATTGTCGTCTACTTTCATCGGTCGATTCGAATCGGCGAGTTTCAGCTTCCCGGCCTCGATTGCCGACTGGATTTGCTGCCTGAAGACTTTGCAGTCGTTGGTGGCGTGGGATGTGGAGTTATGCCACTTGCAATACTTCTTTTTCTTCAACCCTTCGGCCGACGGGATCACGTGATATTCAGGCAACTGAATCTGCTTCTCCTTGAGTAGCAAATCAAAGATCTTGTCGGCCTTGGTGATGTCAAAATCGTATCTTTCTTCTTTAGCCGTCTTCAGGAGCCATTGGCAGACGATAGCCTTTTTGTTCTTGGTCCATTCGGCTGCTGCCACTTCTGCGTCATCGTCGTCGGACTCGTAGTCTGATTCAACGACGACCTGAGTTATATTTTTGACGGCCTTCCTGGTGTCTTGGAATCGCTGCTCGTGGGCCGTCACCTTTTGCGCCAAGTGGACTAGGCTGTTGTGGACCCCCGTTTTTGGAACGGGAATCTTTCGTGTTCTTAGTACCATTTCCCTGGATCGAGTAGTTGGTACCCACGAAATACAGTACTGAATAATCAGGTGCACATGCACGAATAGTCTTACAACGAAATTATTACAATGATAGGCCCGAAGGCAATGTTCACCACACTGGACCTCATGGTCCGGATACAACACAAAAGCAGAAATTAGACACGACAGCAGAATAGAGGCAGCGGCATGTCAGTTGCCACAGGCAACGACCGGGGCTAAGACCTAGTAAGCGCCATCAGCTTCTTCGCCCTCCTGGTAGTAAGCGTAAGGATCCTCCGATTCTTCATTCTGACCATATGAAGGTTTGTGTGTATAGTAAGGGTGAGTACCAACCGTACTCAGCAAGCCAACACGGAAGTGATGCATATGATAGGGTTATTCAAGGAATGGCTGGAGCTCTTTTGCATAAAGCCAATTTTCACAAATGTTTTCACAAGCCTAACAACTAGCCAAGTCAAGTTTTAGTTCCATAGTTCATTAATTCGGCGACGGTTCTGTCTACCATCCATCGTGATTCCAAGGATGGCTTCCCGCCTCCAAATCGTCATGGTTTTCTGGGGAATCCACCTCTTCTCGCATCTCGAGAAGTTGATCCACCAGTGAATGAAATCATCATGCAAACCCATCCCAGCAGTTTTAAGTTTAAAGTCTAGCCAAGCGAAAGTCTTGTCACGATGCTCGATATCCGCGAGCATGGCTATTCGAATAGATCGATTCATTCACACTGCAGTGGATGTACACTTTACCCGTACTCCGCGACAGCCCAACGAATGAGCCTACGTCCCAATACATGAGACAGTCACGGCAAAGCCTTTCGATAACCTCACTTTGGCAGTACCTGCTCCGTGAACTTAAGCCCTCATGCACTCTAGCCATCATTTTCTAGCAGTGAGAGGAGTTCTGGCGCACCCGGGGTAAGGGAAAACTTTCTCAATCTTTAAGTTCAATTAATATCGATTTAATTCCACCATCCACCACATGGGCCGTAGCCTCGTCCTCATCACATAAACCACATCGTGAAGAACCATCTATGCAAGGATACTACCTCCGCTCGGCTATCTAGTCGGCTAGGTCTATACCCATTCGAGAAGTACGGTTGTACTGGCTCGTTTCCCGGCTATCTCATGCCTCGGTCCTTAATTGACCAGGGTCGGCACTTGCCTTTTCCAGAATCCACCCAAATCATCCGGCCGTCCCAGTCTAAAACATTTGTATAGTACTTTCAATTTTCATCAAACTTAGTTCATCAATCTCATGGCCATGTGGCGCTCATGTCTCCACAGGCCGCATCTCAACTACCTTCCCTAAGGTAGTTGCCCAACCATAAAGCTTCTTTGTAAAATCGTGAGTATGCAAGGATCAAGTATAAGCAGGGCTAAGCATTTTTACCGAAGATAGCCTCCGGTCATATCACATCGAAGGTTACAACGAATAATTCTAAAGGTAATCAATATCAAAGCAGGGTATACCAAGCATAGGTACTTATTTGTGTATAGCATGCAATTTGTAATTGAAATCAACATCATTTCGCAAAGGAGGATCAATATGTTCAAAGAGTGTGATGACTTGCCTTTCTCGCACGCTTGTGGAGTGGTGTCTTCAACGGGGTCGATGCCGGTCTCTTCAGGTGCTACCCGTATGTGCGAAAAATCAATCGACTCCTGATTAGAATCCCATATAACACCAAAAGGTCAAAAAGATCCGAAAAAGCCTCAGAAATGATTCCAAGCGCTAAGCCCAAATTCCTACTTAAGTTTGTACTAAGATCGCCCCGGAAAACTCCAAGTTTTGACATCGGGTCGACGACTTAGGGTTTTCGCAAAACGACGATCGTGATTTGTACGAGAAAATGGATTTGAAAAATATTCGCGGAGGGATTGGTGCTTGAGGTTTTGAAGGTCCGAGCACAAAAGAGAAACATATTTAAATGGCGAGAAAGATCTAAACGAAATTCGGATTCAAAAACGACGCAAAACGAAATTTCGAAAGAGTCCGGTTTTGATTTTCAAATTTTCGCACCGAGAAAACATGCCAGAGAATAATTTAATTTTTCCCAAAATTTTACTCAAATCTTTCCAAAATATTTTCCCAATTTCCTAAAATTTTTCCAAATTTTTTTCCTATTTTATTTTATTTTTTTCTATTTTTCTTTTTCTCAAGCGCCACTATTCATTGCACGCTAGGTGCTCGACCGTGGCGCGCCAAAACAGAGCCGGCGGCGGCGCTAGTGCGCAAGGAAACGGGGCGGCGGCGGGGCTTACCGGTGACGGCGGCCCTCGGGGAGGTGCGGTGAGGCACGGTGACCCGCGCACGGCGGCGACGACGTTTTGGGCTCGGGAAGGGAGAAGGGAGGGCGGCGGCGATGCGGCAAAGGGGCGGGGTTGCGGCCCTTTTATAGGCGCGGCCGGAGAGAAGATGGAGGAAGGGGGCCGGCGCAGCTCGGATGCCGGCGGCGCGCTAGGGCTCGGGCCGGCTCGGGCGCGTGCGACGTGGCGGAAGGGCGCGGCGCAGCGGGGGGCGCGCGGGTCGGCGACGTGCGCGGCGACGATGGCGCGAGGCGCGGGCAGGCGTACGGCACGGCGAGCGCGGGCGTGAGCGCGCGCGGGGCCCGGTGGGGCGCGGCGCGCGGCGCGTGGCGCGCGCGGAGGAGGGCTGGGCGCGTGCGCGCGGTGCGAGGGGGCGGGCACGGGCAGGCGGCGGCGGCGCGGCGCGCGCGCGCGGCGGGCGCGACGGCGCGGTACGGCGTCGAACACTTGGCGCAGTGTGAACAGTGCAATTTTGCAATTTTTCTGATTTTTGATTTTTAATTCCTATTTCCATTTTTCTCCCCTCTAAAAATTCCAAAGTAAATTCCTATATTCCAAAAATAATTTTTTTATACTATATTCTCAACCTTTTTCTCCACTTTTATTTCCCGCAATATTTTTCATATTTATTTATTTAAATCCCTTTTTCCTAATTTTTATACTTCACCCATTTATTTTCCAAAAATTTCCCATTCCGAGTAAGACTCCCAAATATTTTATTATTTATTTCGTGTCCTAACTTATCTTCCCCCAACCGCAATTACTATTCTATTTCTCCCAATTCGTATTTTCATAAATCCGCACTTCATTCTTCGATTTCTTTTAAAAATCCCTAATACGGAATTTCACATTTTTCTTTTAGACAAACTCCAAATCATCCCCAAACACCGAAAGGGAATTGATCACAACTAGATTTATGCAACTGAGCTGGCAAATAAAAAGCAACAAACCCGAGGAAGAAACAACAAGCGAAGGTTTTTGAAAGTTCCGATTTTTATGTTTTCGATTTCAGTTTCTTCGATTTTCAGGATGTTACAAACCTACCCCCCTAACAATAAATCTCGTCCCCGAGATTTCTTACCGGTTGCTGAGTAGGTGTGGGTATTCCGTCTTCAGGAAATCCTCGCTCTCCCAGGTAGCCTCCTCTTCAGTGTGGTTGCTCCATTGTACTTTGTACATGCGCCATGACTTGGTCCGTGTCTTCTTTTCTGCCTCGTCCAGTATCTTTATTGGATGCTCCGGGTAGGTAAGATCACTGTTGACATGGATGGTTTCCAAAGGAGCTTGCTCTTCTGGCACCCGCAGGCATTTCTTCAACTGCGACACGTGGAATACTGGGTGGACATCGGAGATGTTCTCGGGCACTCCAGCTGGTAGGCCACTTCACCTCTTCTAGCGTTTATCAAGAATGGGCCCACGTATCTTGGTGCGAGTTTCCCTTTGACCTTGAACTCTGAATTCCCGTAGTGGTGAGACCTTTAGATACACATAATCACCTTCTTTAAATTCTAATTCTCTTCGACGGGTATCCGCGTAGCTCTTTTGTCGTGATTGGGCAGCTTGTAATCGGTCCCGGATCAGGCGAACCTTTTCCTCGGCCTCTTTGATTATGTCAGGCCCGAATACGGCTTGTTCACCGGTTTCTGACCACATCAATGGGGTTTGGCATCGGCGACCAAATAGGGCTTCGTTTGGTGACATCTTCAGACTGGCTTGGTAGCTATTGTTGTAGGAGAACTCGGCGTACGGTAAACATTTCTCCCAATCCTTGGTGAAATCCAACGCACAGGCTCTTAGCATATCTTCTAGCACTTGATTTGTCCTTTCAGTCTGCCCGTCGGTCTGTGGGTGGTAAGCGGTACTGAAGGCAAGGTGACTTTCGAGTGCCTCGTGAACTTTGCTCCAGAAATGAGACGTGAATTGGGTACCACGATCCGATATAATCCTTTTTGGTACACCATGGAGACATACAATCCTACTCATGTATAGTTCCGCTAGCTTGGCACTGTTATAGTTAGTCTTTACGGGAATAAATCTGGCGGTCGTGGTGAGCCGATCTACTATTACCCAGATGGAATCGTAACCAGTCGCAGTTTTGGGTAGTCCAATGATGAAATCCATGCCTATCTCGTCCCATTTCCATTCGGGAATCTTGAGCGGCTGCAGTAAGCCTGCCGGTCGTTGATGCTCAGCTTTCACCCTTTGGCATACATCGCATACGGCTACGTATTCGGCTACATCTCTCTTCATATTGGGCCACCAGTATTCTCCCTTCAAATCCTGGTACATTTTCGTGCTTCCTGGATGTAACGAATATGTCAATTCGTGTGCTTCTTTTAAGATCAACCCTCTCAAACCACCTTGTTCAGGCACGCAGATTCTTTTCTTGTACCACAGGGTTCCCTTGTCGTCTACCGAAAATTCCTTAGCGCGTCCAGCGGCCATGCATTCCTTGATTTCCTGGGTTTCCTCATTTCCCTTTTGGGCCTCTTCTATTTGAGTCCTCAGAAGGGGTTGGATGAACCTTCGGTAATACCCGGCCAAGCCCAAGAAACTCCGAACTTCTGTTACTGACTTGGGTGCCTTCCATTCCGTGACAGCTTCGACCTTGGCGGGGTCTACCGCTACTCCTCCGGCTGAGACCACATGGCCAAGAAAAGCGACTTCCTTGAGCCAGAACTCGCATTTGCTAAATTTTGCATACAGCTGGTGCTCTCGCAGTTTTTCTAGTACCAGTCGTAGATGCTCCGCATGCTCCTCATCGTTCTTGGAGTAGATAAGTATATCGTCGATAAATACCACTATGAATTTATCCAGGTATTCCATGAATACCTTGTTCATCAGATTCATAAAATATGCCAGAGCATTGGTCAATCCAAAGGACATTACTGTGAACTCGTATAAGCCGTAACGTGTAGAGAACGCCGTTTTGGGAATATCTCCGGCTCTAATCTTCAACTGATGATATCCCGACCGAAGATCAATCTTTGAGAACACTTGCGCACCCTTAAGTTGATCGAATAGGTCATCGATTCGAGGTAGGGGGTACTTGTTTTTGATAGTTACTTCATTCAACGATCGGTAGTCCACACACATCCTCATACTCGCGTCCTTCTTCTTGACGAAGAGTGGAGCTCCCGGGGAGAAGAATCGGGGCGTACAAATCCTTTCTCTTGTAGTTCTCGGATTTGCTTCTTGAGTTCTTCTAACTCGTTGGCCGGCATTAGGTAAGGTCTCTTGGATATGGGGGCGTGGGCATTAGGTCAATGATAAATTCTATGTCGCGATCCGGGGCATTGGGCAATTCCTCGGGAAATACGTCCGGGTATTCTTGTACTACGGCATCCCGCTTAGAGGTAGCATGGTGAATACTCCCGCAGCTTGCTCGCATAGCTTTGGGTTTTGGTCCATAGTTATGCTCATTGGTGATCCCCATGGGGTGGATACCGTGACTTCCCTTCGATTCAGTCTATGATTCCATTATTCTTGGTCAACCAATCCATCCCGAGTATGATATCAATGGTTTGGGGTGATAGCACCGTAAGGTTTGAAAGAAACACCACGTCCCTAATCCGTATGGGCACATTGATGCAAGCATGGGGTACGGTTATGTTTCCCCCAGGTGAGTGTACCAACATAGGTCTCTTAAGTTCTACTTGGTGTAGGTGGTGTTGTTTGCTTACTTGGGAAGATATGAATGAATGCGAGGCTCCAGAATCAAATAAGACTTTACTGGGGTAGAGTTGATAGAGAACATACCCATCAGCACGTTCTGATCCTCCTGCGCTTCTTCAGCACGCACATGATTCACCTGGCCACGTCGAAACCCGGTGGCAGCCTCATTGGGTTGCGGGGTCCTGAACAGACCGCGTCCCACAGCAGGGGTGGGGGTTCCTCGGACGGCCGTTGCATTGGCGCCGGTGCGCACGGGAGTGTTGCGTGGTTTGGGGCAGCTGTTGGAGTAGTGCCCGAATTCTCCACAATTGAAGCAGTTCACATTCCTTCTTCCTGGAGCGGCTAGGGTTGGCGTCGGTGTACGGAACTGAGGTGTAGCTGGCCTGTTGACATGGTCGGGGGCGGGGGAACGACCGGCTGTCGGAACGTTTGGCTTCCATCAAGACGAGGTGGCTCCCTTGGGACGTTGAGGCACTCCCTGAAATGGGCGGGCCATAGCAAGCCTCCTTTTGCGATTATTTTCTACCATCTTTTGGTCATGTTCAAGCCGTACGACCTTGTTGATGAGGCTTTGGAAGCTGGTGTGGTCTTGTCCGATCATCGGTCCTCTCAGCTCATCGTTTAGTCCCTCGATAAATTTATCCATCTTCTCTTCTTCGTCTGCCAGGTCACTTGTGGCGTAACGGCAAGCTGGGTAAACTTGTTCAGGTACTCTTGTGCGAGGTGTTTCCTTGGCGACTGCGGAACTCATTTTTCTTCATCCTCATAACTGCAGTGATGTACGAAATTTTCACGGAACGCAGCCGTGAATTCTTCCCATGTCGGTTCTCCGGCATCTTCAGCTCGCGTCTCCTTGTAGGTGTCCCACCAGTCACTTGCGGGACCCTCTAGCTGGCTAGTGGCGAAGATAACTCTATCTGCTTCTCGAACTCGGACGAGAGTTAGCTTTTTCTCTATCACCCTCAACCAATCTTCAGCATCCATGGGTTCTTCGGCCGTGGAGAAGGTTGGTGGCTTAGCTCGCATGAACTCTCCTAAACTTGATCCTCCTCGACTCCCCTGGTTGTTGGCAATTGCTTGGAGCAGCTGGGTTTGTAAAGCCATAACCTCCGCCAGAGTGGAGGGGTTAGGCTCCGGCGGGTTCTCGTTGGTTGCTGCGGCTCTGCGGCGATGCGCCATCTGAAGAAGATAGATGAATTAAGAGACCGGACCTGTTAAGGTCATGGTTCCTAGGTGATTTCTCTTCAAGTTGTTTTTAAATGATCTTCAACCAACAAGCATGGTAAAATAAGCTCATTAATAGGATACCACAAAGCGATACTTAGGTCCATAATATTACATCAAAGGGGTACAATGGACTGTACATGCACAGTCCCACATGCCATGATACAACAACTACATCGTCCTACTGCCTTAACTATTAAGGGGGGGGAAAGGGTGTGATCCTTGCTGCCGAACCATCCAAAGTGAGATCAAGCTGGGGTGGTCCTCCCGCCTAATCATCCAACCATCCGCAGGAGCCAGGTGCAGGAAGGGGGTGATCCTCTGCTGAAGCAAATCGGAGTCCCCATGGCTCAGAGGTGGTGGCCTCGGAGTCATGCCGAATCTTCCTGCTCGGTGGCCGTGTACTCTTGCGAGCGGTCTTGCGGGTGAGGGGACCTTCGGTGTGAGTCAGGCGACGAGTGGGAGCTTCCTTGTAACATCCTGAAAATCGAAGAAAGTGAAATCGGAACGTAAAAATTAGAACTTTCAAAAACCTTCGCTTGTTGCTTCTTCCTTGGGTTTGTTGCTTCTTATTTGTCAGCTCAGTTGCATAAATTTAGTCGTGATCAATTCCCTTTCGGTGTTTTTGGATGATTTGGAGTTTGTCGGAGAGAAAAATGCGAAAGACCGCATTAGGGATTTTTAAAAGAAATCGGAAAATGAAGTGCGGATTTATGAAAATACGATTTGGGAGTCGTACTCGGAATCTGGGAAATTTTTGGAAAATAAAGGGGTGAAGTATGAAAATTAGGAAAAGGGATTTAAATAAATAAATATGAAAAATAAATGTGGGAAAATAAAAGTGGAGAAAAGTTGAAAATATTATATTAAAAATTATTTTTGAAATATAGGAATTTATTTTGGAATTTTTAGAAGAGAGGAAAATTGAAATAGGAATTAAAAATCAAAAATCGGGAAAATTGATAAATGACACGTTCGCCGTGTGCCCTTCCGCCACGTCGCACGCGTCCAAGCCGGCCCAAGCCCTAGTGCCGCCGCGTGGCACCCAAGCTGCGCCGGCCCCTCCTCCATCCATCCTCCCTCCCGGCCGCGCCTATAAAGGGGCGGCGACCCCCCCTTTGCCGCACGCCGCCGCCCTCTCTCCTCCTTTTCCCAAGCGCCAACGCGTCGCCGCCGTGCGCCAAGGTCCCCGTGCCCCACCGCACCTCCCGAGGTCCGCCGTCGCTGGTAAGCCCCGCCGCCGCCCTCTTTTCCCCATGCGCTCGCGCCGCCGCCGCCTCTGTTTCGGCCGAACCTCGGTCGAGCACCTAGAGTGCAATGAACAGTGGCGGCTGGAAAAAAAAAAATAAAAAAATAAAAAATAAAAAAGGAAAAATTTGGAAAATTTTTAGAAAATCTGGAAAAATATTTTGGGAAGATTTGAGTAAAATTTTGGGCAAAATTAAAGTATATTTTTGTATGTTTTCTCGGTGCGAAAATTTGGAAATCAAATCCGGACTTTTCCGAAATTCCGTTTTGTGTCGTTTTTGAATCCGAATTTCATTTAAACCTTTCTCGCCATTTTAATATGTTTCTATTTTGTGCTTGGACCTTCAAAACCTCTAGCACCAATCCCTCCGCGGATATTTTCAAATCCGTTTTCTCGAACAGATCGCGATCGTCGTTTTGCGAAAACCCTAAATCGTCGATCCGATGTCTAAACTTGGAGTTTTCCGGGGCAATCGTAGTACAAACTTAAGTAGGAATTGGGCTTAGCGCTTGGAATCGTTTCTGAGGCTTTTTCGGATCTTTTCGACCTTTTGGTGTTATATGGGATTCTAATCGGGATCGATTGATTTTTCGTACGAACGAGTAGCACCTGAAGAGACCGGCATCGACCCCGTTGAAGACACCACTCCACAAGCGTGCGAGCAAGGCAAGTCATCACACTCTTTGAACATATTGATCCTACTTTGCGAAATGATGTTGATTTTAATTGCAAATTGCATGCTTACACAGATATGTACCTATGCTTGATATACCCTCCTTTGATGTTGATCACCATTAGAATTATTCTTTGTAACCTTCGATGTGATATGACCGGAGGCTAACTTCGGTGAAAATGCTTAGCCCTGCTTATACTAGATCCCTGCATACTCATGATTTTACAAAGAAGCGTTGTGTTTGGGCAACTACCTTAGGGAAGGTAGTTGAGATGCGGCCTGTGGAGACATGAGCGCCACATGGCCATGAGATTGATGAACTAAGTTTGATGAAAATTGAAAGTACTATACAAATGTTTTAGACTGGGGCGGCCGGATGATTTGGGTGGATTCCGGAAAAGGCAAGTGCCGACCCTGGTCAATTAAGGACCGAGCCATGAGATAGCCGGGAAACGAGCCAGTACAACCATACTTCTCGAATGGGTATAGACCTAGCTGACTAGATAGCCGAGCGGAGGCAGTATCCTTGCATAGATGGTTCTTTATGATGTGGTTTATGTGATGAGGATGAGGCTGCGGCCTATGCTGTGAATGGTGGAATTAAATCGATATTAATTGAACTTAAAGATTGAGGAAGTTTTCCCTTACCCCGGGTGCGCCAGAACTCCTCTCACGCTAGAAAATGACGGCTAGAGTGCATGAGGGCTTAAGTTCATGGAGCTGTGCGCAAAGTGAGGTTATCGAAAGGCTTTGCCGTGACCGTCTCATGTGTTGGGACGTAGGCTCATTCGTTGGGCGTCGCGGAGTACGGGTAAAGTGTACATCCACTGCAGTGTGAATGAATCAATCTATTCGAATAGCCGTACTCGCGGATATCGAGCATCGTGACAAGACTTTCGCTTGGCTAGACTTTAAACTTAAAACTGCTGGGATGGGTTTGCATGATGATTTCATTCGCTGGTGGATCAACTTCTCGAGATGTGAGAAGGAGTGGATTCCCCAGAAAATCATGACGAATCGAAGGCGGGAAGCCATCCTTGGGATCACGATGGATGGTAGACAGAACCGTCGCCGAATTAATGAACTATGGAACTAAAACTTGACTTGGCTAGTTGTTAGGCTTGTGAAAAGAATTGTGAAAATTCGCTTTATGCAAAAGAGCCCCAGCCATTCCTTGGATAACCCCATCATATGCGTCACTTCCGTGTTGACTTGCTGAGTACGGTTGGAACTCACCCTTGCTATACGCACAAACCTTCAGATGGTGGGAACGAAGAATTGGAGGATCCTTATGCTTATTACCAGGAGGGTGAAGGATCTGATGGCGCTTACTAGGTCTTAGCCCCGGTCGTTGCCTGTGGCAACTGACATGCCGCTGCCTCTATTCCGCTGCCGTATCTAATTTCTGCTTTTGTGTTGTATCCGGACCATGAGGTCCTGCGTGTTGAACATTGCCTTCGGGCCTATTGTTGTAATAATTTCGTTGTAAGACTATTCGTGCATGTGCACTGATTATTGATCGTATTTCGTGGGTACCAACTACTCGATCCGGGAAATGGTACTAAGAACACGAAAGATTCCCGTTCCAAAAACGGGGTCCACGAGCTGGTATCGAGCCATGTGATCGTAGGATAAGACCAAATGGCGCCCTACCCCCGACTAGTTGGCTAAAGGGAAGTATCCCTACGTAGGACCATTTCTAAACTATTATTTTCGAAAATACAAATATACCTTTTCTATATCTATATTTCCTTTTCTTTACCAAATGGTTTTAATGATAGCTCTCTCCCTCTAACCCTAAGTTGCCTTCCAAAGGAGATGTCGAACCATGACGGAGCCTGGGAGATCACCATCCCACGAGACGAGGGATTTGTGGCACAGCTTCAGTCATTGCTGTGGTGTTTAAGATATCCAGAACCACCCACTTACCAAATCAAGAGGCATGGCTCCGAAGGATATCCAGCATGGGAGGCGGCAGTTTCCGTGGAAGCCCGCATGGGAAGTGAAACACCTTTTTGCTTTCACACCCGCTATCACCAAGATTTAGCGGGCGCCATTCAAGATGCGGCCCGCGAAGCATTTCTTCGCCTTAATGCGATACACCGTGCTGAACTTACGTGACGAGTTCGTGCACCATCCCTATCGCGAGGAAGGCAACCCAGTTTGCACAGTGGAAGCCACCCCCTGCTGCTACAACCCTATGGTCACACGTCTATCACACTGGGCGGAGACGGCGGATGACTGCTATGAAGAAGCCTTGCTTGAGATCAACGACCAGCAGCAACGCCTCAATGATCTGGTCGAGAGCCACCAGGGCTGTGGGGATCAGATCAACATGCTGCAGTCTCAGCTGCAGGCCAACGGTGCCCAATATTAGCAGCTCTCGGACCGTTACATGGCCCGTGGGGAAGCCCTGGTAGAGCTGGAGGAGCAGCTCGGGAAGAGCAAGCAAGCAAGTCAACCACTGGAGGAACAAACTGCGCTCCCGCCTCCATCATGCCGGCAGTACTTCCACCGGAGTTGTACCAACACCTCCTCCTGTGCCCGACCACTACTACCTTATGACTCCAGCATGCTTGGACACCTTTCAAGCCATAATGGAGCAAGCTTTTATGTTGAGCACAGAGCCGGCGCCGTACCTGATAGACCCCACAGCTGCCACTTCCATGGGACCCACCTCGAACTCAGTAGTAGTGCCATCCGAGCCTGAATCGGGAGAGGAGAACCCCATCCAGATCCACACCGACTCTGAGTCTGAGGCGGAACCTATGGAGATCAAATGGGAGTCCAGTGACACCGATCCAATGGAGGAGGAAGCTCCCACTCGTCGCCTGACTCACACCGGATGTCCCCTCACCCGCAAGACCGCTCGCAAGAGTACACGGCCACCGAGCAGGAAGATTCGGCATGACTCCGAGGCCACCACCTCTGAGCCATGGGGACTCCGATTTGCTTCAGTAGAGGATCACCCCCTTCCTGCACCTGGCTCCTGCGGATGGTTGGATGATTAGGCGGGAGGACCACCCCAGCTTGATCTCGCTCTGGACGGTTCGGCAGCAAGGACCACACTCTATCCCCCCTTAATAGTTAATACAGTAGGACGATGTAGTTGTTGTATCATGGCATGAGGGACTGTGCATGTACAGTCCGTGTACCCCTTTGACGTAATATGATGGACCTAAGTATCGCTTTGTGGTATCCTAATTAATGAGCTTATTATTTTACCATGCTTGTTGGTTGAAGATCATTTAAAAACAACTTGAAGAAAAAAATCACCTAGGAACCATGACCTTAACAGGTCTGATCTCTTAATTCATCTATCTTCTTCAGATGGTGCATCGCCACAGAGCCACAGCCACCAACAAGAACCCGCCGGAGCCCAACCCCTCCACTCTGGCGGAGGTTATGGCTTTACAAACCCAACTGCTCCAAGCAATTGCTAACAACCAGGGGAGTCGAGGAGGATCAAGTTTAGGAGAGTTCATGCGAGCTAAGCCACCAACCTTCTCCACGGCCGAAGAACCCATGGATACTGAGGATTGGTTGAGGGTGATCGAGAAAAAGCTAACTCTCGTCCGAGTTCGAGAAGCAGATAGAGTTATCTTCGCCACTAGCCAGCTAGAGGGTCCCGCAAGTGACTGGTGGGACACCTACAAGGAAACGCGAGCTGAATATGCCGGAGAACCGACATGGGAAGAATTCACGGCTGCGTCCGTGAAAATTTCGTACCTGCAGTTATGAGGATGAAGAAAATGAGTTCCGCAGCTGCGTCAAGGAAACACCTCGGTACAAGAGTACCGAACAAGTTTACCCAGCTTGCCCGTTACGCCACAAGTGACCTGGCAGACGAAGAAGAGAAGATGGATAAATTTATCGAGGGACTAAACGATGAGATGAGAGGACCGATGATCGGACAAGACCACACCAGCTTCCAAAGCCTCATCAACAAGGTCGTACGGCTTGAACACGACCAAAAGATGGTAGAGAATAACCGCAAAAGGAGGCTTGCTATGGCCCGCCCATTTCAGGGAGCGCCTCAACGTCCCAAAGGAGCCACCCCGTCTGGATGGAAGCCAAACGTTCCGGCAGTCGGTCGTTCTCCCACACCCGACCATGTCAACAGGCCAGCTACACCTCAGTTTTGTACACCGACGCCAACCCTAGCTGCTCCAGGAAGAAGGAATGTGAACTGCTTCAATTGTGAAGAATTCGGGCACTACTCCAATAGCTGCCCCAAACCACGCAACACTCCTGTGCGCACCGGCGCCAATGCAACGGCCGTCCGAGGAACGCCCACCCCTGCTGTGGGACGCGGTCTGTTCAGGACCCCACAACCCAATGAGGCTGCCACTGGGTTTCGACGTGGCCAGGTGAATCACGTGCGTGCCGAAGAAGCTCAGGAGGATCAGAACGTGCTAATGGGTATGTTCTCTATCAACTCTACCCCAGTTAAAGTCTTATTTGATTCTGGAGCCTCGCATTCATTCATATCTTCCCAAGTAAGCAAACAACACCACCTACACCAAGTAGAACTTAAGAGACCTATGTTGGTACACTCACCTGGGGGAAACATAACCGTACCCCATGCTTGCATCAATGTGCCCATACGGATTAGGGACGTGGTGTTTCTTTCAAACCTTATGGTGCTATCGCCCCAAACCATTGATATCATACTCGGGATGGATTGGTTGATCAAGAATAATGGAATCATAGACTGCAGTCGAAGGGAAGTCACGGTGTCCACCCCATGGGGATCACCAATGAGCATAACTATGGACCAAAACCCGAAGCTATGCGAGCAAGCTGCGGGAGTATTCACCATGCTACCTCTAAGCGGGATGCCAGTAGTACAAGAATACCCAGACGTATTCCCCAAGGAATTGCCCGGAATGCCCCCGGATCGCGACATAGAGTTTATCATCGACCTAATGCCTGGTACTGCCCCCATATCCAAGAGACCTTACAGAATTCCGGCCAACGAGTTAGAAGAACTCAAGATGCAAATCCGAGAACTACAAGAAAAAGGATTTGTACGCCCCAGTTCTTCTCCCTGGGGAGCACCAGTACTCTTCGTCAAGAAGAAGGATGGGAGTATGAGGATGTGTGTGGACTACCGATCGTTGAATGAAGTGACTATCAAAAACAAGTACCCACTACCCCGAATCGATGACCTATTCGATCAACTTAAGGGTGCGCAAGTGTTCTCAAAGATTGATCTTCGGTCGGGATATCATCAGTTGAATATTAGAGCTGGAGATATTCCCAAAACGGCGTTCTCTACACGTTACGACTTATACGAGTTCACAGTAATGTCCTTTGGATTGACCAATGCCCCGACATATTTTATGAATCTGATGAACAAGGTATTCATGGAATACCTGGATAAATTCGTAGTGGTATTTATCGATGATATACTTATCTACTCCAAGAACGATGAGGAACATGCGGAGCATCTACGGCTCGTACTGGAGAAACTACGAGAGCACCAGCTGTATGCAAAATTTACCAAAAGCGAGTTCTGGCTCAAGGAAGTCGCTTTTCTTGGCCACGTGGTCTCAGCTGGAGGAGTAGCGGTAGACCCCGCCAAGGTCGAAGCTGTCACGGAATGGAAGGCACCCAAGTCAGTGACGGAAGTTCGGTGTTTCTTGGGCTTGGCCGGGTATTACCGAAGGTTCATCGAAGGGTTTTCCACCGTAGCCCGACCTATGACTCAACTTCTGAAGAAGGAAAAGAAGTTTGAATGGAACGAGAAGTGTCAAGAAGCCTTTGACCAACTAAAAGAAAAGTTAACCACCGCCCCAATCTTAACTTTACCTGACAACAGGAAGGATTTCGTGATGTACTGTGATGCGTCTCGGCAAGGACTAGGAGGCGTGTTAATGCAGGACGGGAAGGTCGTAGCATATGCCTCACGACAGTTACGACCCCACGAGGAGAACTATCCCACACACGACCTGGAATTAGCCGCGGTTGTTCACGCATTAAAGATCTAGAGACACTACCTGATCGGGAACCACTGTGATGTATATACTGATCACAAGAGCTTGAAATACTTCTTTACTCAGTCTGATCTCAACCTACGACAGAGACAATGGTTGGAATTGATCAAAGATTATGATCTAGGAATCCATTACCATCCCGGCAAGGCAAATGTAGTGGCCAATGCGTTAAGCCGCAAAGCCCAATGCAACCATATGGGATTGGAAGGTATGGCCAGTGAGCTCCAAGAAGAAATGGCTCGACTCAATCTGCACCTGATTCCACACGGAGAAGCAAACTCGCTGGAAATCCAAGCCCTTCTGAGGACTCAAATAGAAGAAGCCCAAAAGGGAAATGAGGAAACCCAGGAAATCAAAGAACGCATGGCCGCTGGACGCGCTAAGGAATTTTCGGTAGACGACAAGGGAACCCTGTGTTACAAGAAAAGAATCTGCGTACCTGAACAAGGTGGGTTGAGAAGATTGATCTTTAAAAGAAGCACACGAATCGGCATATTCATTACATCTAGGAAGCACGAAAATGTACCAGGATTTGAAGGGAGAATACTGGTGGCCCAATATGAAGAGAGATGTAGCCGAATACGTAGCCGTGTGCGATGTATGCCAAAGGGTGAAAGCTGAGCATCAACGACCGGCAGGCTTACTGCAGCCGCTCAAGATTCCTGAATGGAAATGGGACGAGATAGGCATGGATTTCATCGTTGGACTACCCAAAACTGCGACTGGTTACGATTCCATTTGGGTAATAGTAGATCGGCTCACCAAAACTGCTAGATTTATTCCCGTAAAGACTAACTACAACAGTGCCAAGCTAGCAGAACTATACATGAGTAGGATTGTATGTCTCCATGGTGTACCAAAAAGGATTATATCAGATCGTGGTACCCAATTCACGTCTCATTTCTGGAGCAAAGTTCACGAGGCACTAGGAAGTCACCTTGCCTTCAGTATCGCTTACCACCCACAGACCGACGGACAGACTGAAAGGACGAATCAAGTGCTAGAAGATATGCTGAGAGCCTGTGCGTTGGATTTCACCAAGGATTGGGAGAAATGTTTACCGTACGCCGAGTTCTCCTACAACAACAGCTACTAAGCCAGTCTGAAGATGTCACCAAACGAAGCCCTATTTGGTCGTCGATGCCGAACCCCATTGATGTGGTCAGAAACCGGTGAACGAGCCGTATTCGGGCCTGACATAATCAAAGAGGCCGAGGAAAAGGTTCGCCTGATCTGGGACCGATTACAAGCTGCCCAATCGCGACAAAAGAGCTATGTGGATACCCGTCAAAGAGAATTAGAATTTAAAGAAGGTGACTATGTGTATCTAAAGGTCTCACCACTACAGGGAACTCAGAGGTTCAAGGTCAAAGGGAAACTCGCACCGAGATACGTGGGCCCATTCCTAATAAACGCTAGAAGAGGTGAAGTGGCCTACCAGTGGAGCTGCCCGAGAACCTCTCCGATGTCCACCCAGTATTCCACGTGTCGCAGCTTGAAGAAATGCTGCGGGTGCCGAAGAGCAAGCTCCTTTGGAAACCATCCATGTCCACAAGTGATCTTACCTACCCGAGCATCCAATCAAGATACTGGACGAGGCAGAAAAGAAGACACGAACCAAGTCATGGCGCATGTACAAAGTACAATGGAGCAACCACACCAAGAGGAGGCTACCCGGGAGAGCGAGGATTTCGAAGACGGAGTACCCACACCTACTCAAGAACCGGTAAGAAATCTCGGGACGAGATTTATTGTTAGGGGGTAGGTTTGTAACATCCCGAAAATCGAAGAAACGAAATCGGAACGTAAAAATCGGAACTTTCAAAAACCTTCGCTTGTTGCTTCTTCCTCGGGTTTGTTGCTTCTTATTTATCGGCTCGTTGCATAAATTTAGTCGTGATCAATTCCCTTTCGGTGTTTTTGGATGATTTGGAGTTTGTCGGAAAGAAAATGCGAAAGACCGCATTAGGGATTTTTAAAAGAAATCGGAAAATGAAGTGCGGATTTATGAAAATACGATTTGGGAGTCGTACTCGGAATCTGGGAAATTTTTGGAAAATAAAGGGGTGAAGTATGAAAATTAGGAAAAAGGGATTTAAATAAATAAATATGAAAAATAAATGTGGGAAAATAAAAGTGGCGAAAAGTTGAAAATATTATATTAAAAATTATTTTTGAAATATAGGAATTTATTTTGGAATTTTTTAAGAGAGGAAAATTGAAATAGGAATTAAAAATCAAAAATCGGGAAAATTGATAAATGACACTGTTCATATTGCGCCATGTGTTCGATGCCGTACCGCGCCGTACCGCGCCCGCCCGCGCGCGCCGCACGCGCCGCGTTGCGCTCGCTGCTTGCCCGGCCCGCCCTCGCCGCCGCGCGCGCGCCCGGCTCTGCCCGCGCGCGCCCTCGCCGCGCCGTGCCCGCCGCGCCTCGCGCCCCGCGCGCCCGCGCCTCGCGCCATCGTCGCCGCGCGTCGCCGACCCGCGCCGGCCCCCGCCCACGCTCGCACCGCGCGCACGACGCCATACGCGGCCCCGGGCCCGCGCCACGCCCTTCCGCCACGTCGCGCGTGTCCGGCGGCCGAAGCCCTAGTGCCGCCGCGTGGCACCTAAGCCGCCGCCCCCTCCTCCATCCTCCCCTCCCGCCGCGCCTATAAAAGGCGGCGACCCCGCCCCTTTGCCGCACCGCCGCCGCCCTCTCTCCTCCTTTTCCCAAGCGCCAACGCCGTCGCCGCCGTGCGCCAAGGTACCCCGTGCCCCACCGCACCTCCCCGAAGTCCGCCGTCACCGGTAAGCCCCGCCGCCGCCCTCTTTTCTCCCATGCGCTCGCGCCGCCGCCGCCTCTGTTTCGGCCGAACCTCGGTCGAGCACCTAGAGTGCAATGAACAGTGGCGCTGAAAAAAAAAAAAAAAAAATAAAATAGGAAAAATTTGGAAAAATTTTAGAAAATTTGGAAAAATATTTTGGGAAGATTTGAGTAAAATTTTGGGCAAAATTAAAGTATATTTTTGTATGTTTTCTCGGTGCAAAAATTTGGAAATCAAATCCGGACTTTTTCGAAATTCCGTTTTGCGTCGTTTTTGAATCCGAATTTCGTTTAAACCTTTCTCGCCATTTTAATATGTTTCTATTTTGTGCTCGGACCTTCAAAACCTCTAGCACCAATCCCTCCGCGGATATTTTCAAATCCGTTTTCTCGAACATATCACGATCGTCGTTTTGCGAAAACCCTAAATCGTCGATCCGATGTCTAAACTTGGAGTTTTCCGGGGCAATCGTAGTACAAACTTAAGTAGGAATTGGGCTTAGCGCTTGGAATCGTTTCTGAGGCTTTTTCGGATCTTTTCGACCTTTTGGTGTTATATGGGATTCTAATCAGGATCGATTGATTTTTCGCACGAACGAGTAGCACCTGAAGAGACCGGCATCGACCCCGTTGAAGACACCACTCCACAAGCGTGCGAGCAAGGCAAGTCATCACACTCTTTGAACATATTGATCCTACTTTGCGAAATGATGTTGATTTTAATTGCAAATTGCATGCTTACACAGATATGTACCTATGCTTGATATACCCTGCTTTGATGTTGATCACCATTAGAATTATTCTTTGTAACCTTTGATGTGATATGACCGGAGGCTAACTTCGGTGAAAATGCTTAGCCCTGCTTATACTAGATCCCTGCATACTAATGATTTTAGAAAGAAGCGTTGTGTTTGGGCAACTACCTTAGGGAAGGTAGTTGAGATGCGGCCTGTGGAGACATGAGCGCCACATGGCCATGAGATTGATGAACTAAGTTTGATGAAAATTGAAAGTACTATACAAATGTTTTAGACTGGGGCGGCCGGATGATTTGGGTGGATTCCAGAAAAGGCAAGTGCCGACCCTGGTCAATTAAGGACCAAGCCATGAGAGAGCCGAGAAACGAGCCAGTACAACCGTACTTCTCGAATGGGTATAGACCTAGCTGACTAGATAGCCGAGCGGAGGCAGTATCCTTGCATAGATGGTTCTTTATGATGTGGTTTATGTGATGAGGATGAGGCTGCGGCCTATGCTGTGAATGGTGGAATTAAATCGATATTAATTGAACTTAAAGATTGAGGACGTTTTCCCTTACCCCGGGTGCGCCAGAACTCCTCTCACTGCTAGAAAATGACGGCTAGAGTGCATGAGGGCTTAAGTTCATGGAGCGGGTACTGCCAAAGTGAGGTTATCGAAAGGCTTTGCCGTGACCGTCTCATGTGTTGGGACGTAGGCTCATTCGTTGGGCTGTCGCGGAGTACGGGTAAAGTGTACATCCACTGCAGTGTGAATGAATCAATCTATTCGAATAGCCGTACTCGCGGATATCGAGCATCGTGACAAGACTTTCGCTTGGCTAGACTTTAAACTTAAAACTGCTGGGATGGGTTTGCATGATGATTTCATTCGCTGGTGGATCAACTTCTCGAGATGTGAGAAGGGGTGGATTCCCCAGAAAATCATGACGAATCGGAGGCGGGAAGCCATCCTTGGAATCACGATGGATGGTAGACAGAACTGTCGCCGAATTAATGAACTATGGAACTAAAACTTGACTTGGCTAGTTGTTAGGCTTGTGAAAAGATTTGTGAAAATTGGCTTTATGCATCCCCTCTCTATTTATACACAAGATGCGTAGCCGAAAGCCACGAATTCTACTCATACAAGAAGTCCTAATCCACTAGGAAACCTTTCCGTGCAAGAAACGAACTTTACCTATTCCAATTTGTAACAAAATTGAACTCCTTCCAAATTTATAACTCCGCATCCCATACGCACACAATATATCCATCGTATGCCATATGGAAACTTTACCAATCACGTGCATCAATCTCTACCCTTTAGTATCCCGCATGATCTCCATCTTGGACGTCACCTTATCTCCAAGTTGACTCCAATTCTATCATCGGTAACACTTTCCCGAGGCATAAAGATTACCTACACATAATTAAACAAAGAAACCATATCTGAGCACAAGCTATCTCCAACTTGACTCATTGTCAGCATAAAACAATATCCATACGCATAGAAACACGAAACTTCCATGTATATGCAAGAAAACAACCTGAAACCAAAACCAAAACAAAATCGGCCTGCAGTCGGACTGTGTCAACCGGTCTGACCGGCGATGCCCGCCCTGTTGGACCGCACAGTGACCTTCGGTCAGACGGACAGTACAAGCCCGGTCAGACCGGACCACACAAACAACAATACTGTTCATCATCTGATAACCAAATATCTCCAAATCCATTTTGCCAATAATCTCCAAATAACAAAACCAACAATCAAAGATGCCAATTGTTCATCACCAATGAAGAATCAAACACACTTTGATTTTACAGGAATATCTGGTTGGCTAACCGGAGGTTCCGGCGAGCAGTTCGGGCTCTAATGGCGTGGCGGCGACGACGGCACGGGGAGAAGGAGTTGGGGAGAGGGAGTGGTGCGGCGGGGTGGGGGAGACACCGGGGACCCTTATATAGGCGGCCGGCGGCATGGGCGCAGTGCTGTTCGATGCGACAGCGGCGTGACGCGGTGACGTGCGGGAGGCGATCGTGGCGTGGCGACGCGACGGCGGCATGTGGCGCGTTGACGAAGAGGAGGGGCCGGGGATGCACGCGTGCAGGCGGAGACACGCAGCGCGACGCAGGCGCGTGCGTGGGGTGGACGGCCAGGTGCGGCACAACGCGTGGCGGCGTGGGCGACATGCGCGACGTGCGCGCCTGACACCGGTCAGCGCAATCGACTACCGGAACTTCCGGTAGGTCTACCCGGAACTTCCGGTCAGTCCAACTTCCCAAAATATTTTATTCAATATCCTATTTACTTACAATATAATAAGCCAGATATTTTGCTCAAAATAAACTTTTGATTTTAAAAGTAAATTTTCACCAACCTAGGTTTTTCCACAAATATGACCTTTCATAATTTTTTATTTCTAGTATTTTGAAATCCATTTTCATTTTAGGGATTGAAAAACCTTTTTGATTTCTTTTGCCAAAATACATAACCCTTTTTATTTATAACATGCAACAGAAACTCACAAATAAGAAGCTATAAGATTCAACAATATGCAACAATTCAAAAGTTTTTTGTGAACTCCAAATTTTAGGTTTCCGATTTTCAGGGTGTTACAAATCTACCCCCCCCTAAAAATAAATCTCGTCCCCGAGATTTCTTACTGGTCGTTGAGTAGGTGTGGGTACTCGGTCTTTAGAAAGTCTTCGCTTTCCCAGGTGGCCTCTTCTTTGGTGTGATTGCTCCATTGTACCTTGTACATGCGCGACGTCTTAGTTCGTGTTCTCTTTTCTGCTTCGTCCAAGATTTTCACTAGATGTTCAGGGTATGTGAGATTTTCGTTGATAAGGATATTTTCCAAGGGGGTTCGTTCTTCTGGCACTTGCAGACACTTCTTCAGTTGTGACACATGGAATACGGGGTGCACATCGGAGAGGTTTTCTGATAGCTCTAGCTGGTAGGCCACTTCGCCTCTTCTAGCGCTTATCGGGAATGGTCCCACATATCTTGGTGCAAGTTTTCCATTAACCTTGAACCTCTTGGTTCCTCATAATGGCGAGACTTTCAGGTACACGTAATCGCCAACATCAAACTCTAAGTCTCTTCGACGAGATCCGCGTAGCTCTTCTGTCGAGACTGGGCTACCTTAAGTCGATCTCTAATATCTGGCCAATCCCAAGAAACTTCTGACCTCTGTTACTGAGTGGGGTGCTTTTCATTCTGTAACAGCTTTGACCTTGGCAGGGTCTACTTCTACTCCTCTGGCGAAAATTTTATGGCCAAGAAAAGCAACCTCCTTAAGCCAGAACTTGCATTTACTGAAGTTCGCATACAACTGATGCTCTCGTAACTTCTCTAGCACCAGGCGTAGGTGTTCCGCATGCTCCTCATCGTCCTTGGAGTAGATAAGAATGTCATCGATAAATACCACTACAAACTTATCTAGGTATTCCATGAATATTTTGTTCATAAGGTTCATGAAATAAGCTAGGGCATTGGTCAATCCAAAGGACATTACTGTGAACTCATACAAGCCATAGCGCGTAGAGAACGCGGTTTTGGGGATATCTTCGGCCCTGATATTCAACTGATGGTATCTTGACCGAAGATTGATTTTTGAGAACACTCGGGCACCTTTGAGTTGATCGAATAAGTCATCAATTCAAGGTAATGGGTACCTAATTCAATGATCTGTAGTCTACACACATTCTCATACTTCCGTCTTTCGTTTCGACGAACAACACCGAGGCTCCCCAAGGAGAGGAACTAGGGTGCACAAATCCTTTTTCTTGTAACTCCCTGATTTGCTTCTTGAGCTCCTCCAGTTCGTTAGCCGGCATTCGGTAGGGTCTCTGGGATATTGGGGCAGTACCAGGTATTAGGTCAATGATGAATTCTATATCGCGGTCAGGGGGCATTCCGTGCAATTCCTCAAGAAACACATCTAGGTAATCCTGCACTACTGGCATCCCGCTCATAGGTAGCATGGTGAATATTCCCATAGCTCGTTCACATAGCATCGGGTCTTGATTCATGGTTATGGTCATCGGTGATCCCCACGGGGTGGATATAGTGACTTCCCTTAGCCACAGTCTAGTACCCCTTGGTTTTTGGTTATCCAATCCATTCCTAGTATGACATCAAGTGTTTGGGGTGGTAGTACCATAAGGTTTGAAAGGAATACCACATCTCTAATCCGGATGGGCACATGGGGTATGGTTATGTCTCCCCCGGGTGAATGCACTAACATGGGTCTCTTAAGATCTACCCGGTGCAGGTTGTGTTGTTTGCTTATTCGTGAGGATATAAACGAATGCGATGCTCCAGAATCGAATAAGACTTTAACTGGGGCAGAGTGGATAGAGAACATACCCATTAGCACGCTTTGATCTTCTTGTGCCTCCTCGGTGCGAACATGATTTACTTGCCCGCGGTGGAATCCGGTAGCAGTCTCCTTGGGTTGCGGTGTCCTAAACAAACTGCGTCCAGCAGTAGGGGTAGTAGTTCCTCGTACAGCCGTGGTATTGTCACCGGTACAGACGGGGGTGCTGCGTGGTTTGAGGCAACTGTTGGCTAGTGCCCAAATTCTCCACAGTTGAAGCAGGTTACATTCCTATTTCGCGGGGCTGCCAGGGTAGGTGCCGGAGTACGAAATGGGGTGGCAGTTGGCCTGCTGACATTGCCGGGTGCAGTGGGATGACTGGTCACCAAAACAGTTGGCTTCCATCCAGACGGGGTTTCTCCCTTAGGACGCTGAGATGTCCCCTGGAGTGGGCGGGTCATAGCAATCCTCCTCTTTCGGTTATTTTCCACCATTTTCTGGTCATGTTCCAACCTCACGACCTTGTTGATTAGACTTTGGAAGTTGGCATGATCCTGTCGATCATAGGCCCTTGCAACTCGTCGTTTAGCCCCTCGATGAACTTGTCTACCTTTTCTTCTTCATCTGCCAAGTCGCTGGTTGCGTAACGGGCAAGCTGGGTAAACCGATTGAGGTACTCCTACACTGTGGTGTTACCCTGATGCAACCTCCTGAATTCATTCTTTTTCATACGCATGACGGTAGTAGGTATGAAGTTTTCGTGGAAGGCAGCGGTAAATTCCTCCCATGTTGGTTCTGCAGCATCCTCCGCTCTGGTTTCCTTGTATGTATCCCACCAGTCACTGGCGGGTCCCTCCAGTTGATTTGCAGCGAAGATCACCTTGTCGGCCTCCCGCACACGTACAAGGGTTAATTTTTTTCTCTATAACGCGTAGCCAATCTTCTGCATCCATAGGCTCTTCCGCTGTGGCGAAAGTGGGTGGCTTGGCTCTCATGAACTCGCTATCTAAACTTGGTTTCGACAATAGAATTTCTGGGGTCACAGTCAAGATCGCCAAGCACAATGGGTTAGATTGGAGTAGAGGATTTAGACAGGTTCAGGCCCTCTCGTGAGGTAATACCCTACTCCTGTTTCGGGGATTCGGTCCGCCGAGTGTCTTTATTGATCTTGTGATCTTGTGTATCTAAAGCTCTTGCTTATAAAATCTGCTATCGCGTCTGATATCTCATATCCCTCAAGGGACGCCCCTTACCCCCTTATATAGTCTTGGGAGGCGGGCTTACAGATAGGAAACCCTATCTTACTCTAAGTTGGTTTCCTCAATCTTACCAAACCGTGACTATGGGCCGTTGCCTTATCTCAATCGGCAACGTAACACCCAAGTCATATTTGGTTTACAGATATAGTAGGCGCAATCTATCCCTACCTCCAGTCGGATAAACTTGCCATGTAGATACCCGATTGCCATAATCTCCACAGTAGCCCCCGAGTCCTTTTCAGTCGACGAGACAACTCAACTTCAAACCAAGACAGCACCCAGCCAAAAACCTCTTTGGCCGAGTGCTTCTGGCGCCGGATGATTCCATCATCTATGCCTGAATTTCCCGAGTGGCTCCAAAGATTGTGAAGGGCTGGAATATATCTGAAAAATTCTCAAAAATAAATATCTAGATGTATCTCACAATATACCTAATTAAGTATAGCCCCCGATCGTATGATTGACCAAAAATAGACCAAACATACAAGCAAAGACTATAAAGAATCATACTCATGTAAATGTTTAGCTCACGCTAAAGCAATCATAAAAAATCTCATCACTCGGTAAGCTCATGCTCATCCGAGTGAATTTGCCTGAGTCATCTCAGAACAAATAACTCAATCAACCCTCGCAGGTAAAAAAAGGCACTCGGTAAGCTCATGCTTATCCAAGTGAATCTGCCCGAGTTATCTCGGAACAAACATTTTAGTCATCCCTCATGGGTAAACAAATTGTTCAGTCGTCTGAAAAATATGACCGAGTTATAAAATAGCTCTTGCCATAATACTGGTCTCAATCTATAAAGATCTTCACCAAAGTGGAAAAATAGCATTGATATAATCACTTAATCAAATGCTAAAAACCAAACAACCCTTGTCATCAAGGCAGCTATAAAAAGCTTAGCTGTTGGTCACCTTTCAAATTGCATCGTGCTAGCTCCTCATGAAGTCAAGAAAACCGTGGTATGAAAGGATTTCCAAAGGTATAGGGCATTCGGACACGTGCATATTGCCAAAGCAAATCGCTTAAGCTCATCCACTTAAGTCCCTAAGGACACGCGTCAAGCCACACCTTAGCTGGGCCGCAGATCTCTCATGGGCTCGGCCCACTCACGAGAAAACCTAGCGCAACCCTCAAATCTCTCTACAAAGCCTCGAGGTCATCCCCGCCACTTCGTCTTCCCAAAAAATTCCTCTTTTCGCAACACTGTTCACCAGCTTCTTGCAGGAAAACCCTAGACTCGCGCGCACCCGAATCCATCGACCCAGGAGCACATCCTTCGCCATAAACTAGCCTCCGCATCCAGCTCCGAAGATCCCTTGCTCAAATCCCCATCCTTTCGGCCAGATCTACTTCCCACCCAAACCACATTCATGGCGGATGAAAAGAAAATCCCCTTTGAACAGTGGGCCACATCGGATGTGAGGGAATCCACCCTCAAGGAGATGGTGAAGCACGGCGTGCTTCCCCCCAAGGAGATCGTGGGTTGGCGCCCGGCGGCGGGTGAAGATTTCCCCACCCCGAACACCGGTGAGCTTGTTGTGTTCACTTCCTTCTTTTATTGCGGGTTCAGCCTCCCTACTTCCGAATTCTTTAGGGGGCTTTTGGATTATTATGGGCTTCAACTCTACCATCTGAACCCCAACTCCATGCTTCACATCGCTCTTTTCATCCACGTATGTTAAGCTTTCCTTGGCATCTTCCCTCACTTCCAACTTTTTCGCCGCATGTTTTAACTCAAACCGCATCCGAATAAGGACCACCCATGTGTTGTTGGTGGAGCGGGTTTTCAACTCCATGGATCTCTCCGCAAGGAGTACTTCTCTCTTCCCATGAAATCCTCCAACAAGGGATGGCACGCAGGCTGGTTCTATATCAGCAACCTCGAACCCAGCCTGCCAAACTTTGTCGGCCTTCCCCCTATACCCAAGCATACTTGGAGTACTGTGCCGGTAGCGCAGGAGTGGGATGTGGCCAACAAACTGCTGGCGAAGATCCTGGCGATGAAGCAGAAAGGTCTTCGCGGCGAGCAGATCACTCGGCACTTCATCAGGTGCCGACTGGCGCCAATCAAAGAGCGGTCGAAGCCAGCCTTTGAGTACGAAGGCGAGAAGGACCCCAATCGGGAAGATCAAGACCCCCTCAGTTTCGAGATCCTGAAGATCCGGATGTACAAGATCTTCTCAACTGGAATTGCAGTTGAGCGCGCCCTCATGCTGCCGGTTCTTCCCTTCAGCATCTATCAGCCTCCTCCTTCGGTAGGCCGACTGACCTCTTTGTACTGTCTTGCAATCTTGATGTCATGCCTCTTAGCTTTGTGAGAATTTCTCTTGCAGGAAAATGCCTCTATTATTTCCAAACCTTACAAAGTTCCACATGATGGCGTGCCGCTTCGCCCTGCCAAGAAGCCGATTGGTGGGGTGAAAATCCAAAGTGATCCAGTCGGGAAGCGGGCGGCGTCGAGTGAGGACACCAACAAGCGGGCGAGCAAGAGGAGGCTCGTCATCACCGACTCGGACGATGACGCCCCGGCTCCTCCAGTCGAAATGACCCCTCCAAGGCCGTCGCCGAAAGCGGCGCCGAAGATCCGCCGGTCGTCCAGATATGCTTAATGACTGAAGTCTGAACTTCATTGTTGAAATTTTCTTTGTCTTCATTTCGACTGAGCGCGTCGTTGGTTTGGTAGGAGGCCCTAGGATATAGATCCTGCTGGGAGGAGTGAAGAGCCAACCCCAGCTACCGCGTCCGAGGCACCCAAGCCAGTGGATCCAAGACCCTAGAGCCCTCTCCCGAGCGAGAGCGCTCCAGGTAGAAAGTCCTCCCCTCCAAAGAAGGATGTCCCGAGGAAGGAGCCCCAGACCGCCAGGGAGCGCCCAGGACTGGAAACCGGTCGGCTGGCGGGAAGCCCAGTGCGGCTCGAGAGCCACGGCGAAAACCGGTCGGGGAAAAGCCGAAGGAAAAGACCCGGCAGGCGCTCCGGTCAAGAGTTCAGCTGCGACGTCGGTGAGTCTTGAGTTGAAGTCTTGTTTTTAACTTTAGTTCAAATCCTTCGTGTCTTCATCTGTTCTTCCTGATCTGGTAGCCACAGTAGAGGAGATCCCTAGGTTACAGTCTTCTGAAACCTGGGTTCCCCCGATTAAGATCGAGTGGCGAGACACGGAAGGCCAAAGGCAGGGCATCATCCTGGATAAGCAAGCGGAAAGCGAAGAAAGGGATGCCCTTGTCGACAGCCTGAACGAGGCGACTCGGCTACTCAATGTAAGCCTGAGTCCTTTTTAATCATTACATCATCACTTCTTTTAAGTCGGTCAACTTTAGATCTTGTGTGCAGAAGGAGTATTGTCGATCCATTTCCAAGTCCGAGGCGCTGGAGAAGTTGGTCCCACACTTAAACTCCTTGGAGGATATCCAACAAAAGCTGAAGACCACTCGGGAAGAGGCCGCGTCGAGGGAGGCAGCCCTGAGGAGGGAGATAACTGAACTTCGGGAGGAAAACCTCGACCTCCGGGGATCAGTCGGGAGTAAGCTTATCCCTCCCAGTCTCTTTATGGTTTCCATGTTGATCATGGTCAATGATAGCCTTCTTTGTTTGTAGAAAATTCGTCGGAGGTCCACTCGCTCCAGGTCCAGCTGGAGGCAGTCAGCCTCGGCAAGACCGAGTTGAAGGCCGAGTTCGAAGGTGAGCTTTTTGAAGTAACGTTCTTTATGCTGCTTTGTCTTCGGGTGTTTTGCGTGATCATGCTCTTTTGGCAGCTTACAAAGTCAAGACCCGAGCTCAATATGACGTCTTACTTGAGAGGGTCAAACGAGCCGGGCAGGTCCGGGAAGAGGTTGCCAACACAGCGATACCAATCCTGCTATCCTTGTTTCATCAGGGAGTCGGGGCTAGCTCGCTGGATCCAGTAGAAATCTTCGACAAGCTGCGGAGAGCCCCCAACCAATACTTGGCCAACATCACCGAGGCTGCTACCATGGGGGCTGGCCTGGCTCTTGCGCAGACTAGATCTCTCTACCCCCGAGTGGATGTCAACTCAGTCGGGGAAGGCTTCGCCGACGCCACCTCAGACGAGCAAGCCCTGGACTTGATTAGTGAGGTGCAGGACTCGGCTAAGTGGATTGCTGTTGATGTAGTGAACAATTTTCGGCCTTAGGTGTTTTGTAGTCATTGTCTTGTAAACATTGTATGATTACGACGCTCTGATGTAGGCTTTTGAATATTCAGTTTATTTATGTTAATGCCCTGATCCGAGTTTTTATGTGAAATTTCTTAAGTAATTTTCATCCGACTGTCACTGAGCCTAGGCTCGATTAGGTCATCAGAAAACTCTCAGTCCTTAAACACTGAACTCGAATCAAGGGACATTAAACAATGATAAACTGAATCATGCACGAAAGTTGAGGAGGGAAACTATGCTTTATTAACATATGTACAGCCCCCGACTGCTAGCTCAAGAAGTCATCTTGCTTGAGGTTGGCAGTCAAGGAGAACATGAAACTTAAGTCGATTTAAGCATAGAATCGTCGAAGATGCTCGATGTTCCAGGAGTTCTCCACCATGGACCCGTCTTCACGCTTTAACCGATATGCACCTGGCCGAGTCACCTCGGCGATTATGTATGGTCCTTCCCGTAAGGGGGATAACTTGTGACGGTCCTTGGTGGTTTGAACCTTTCGTAGAACCAAATCGCCAACGATGAAAGCTTGTGCTCGAACGTTGCGACTGTGGTATCGTCTGAGTCCTTGAAGATATTTCGTCGACTGGATGAGGGCTGCCTCTCGGGCCTCTTCCAGTCGGGTGAGGTCGTCCACTCGGTCAGGGTCATAGCGTTCATCGTTGAAGCTGCGGACTCGGAGGGATTCATACTCCATCTCATTTGGCAACATGGCTTTCGTGCCGTAGACCAGAAAGAAAGGAGTTTGGCCGGTAGCCCGACTGGGTGTGGTCCGCAGAGACCATAGAACCGAGGGAAGCTCTTGAACCCACTTGCCTGCGTAAGGGCTTAGACGATCGAACACGCGGGCCTTGATGCCTTGAAGGACCATGCTGTTGGCCCGTTCGACTTGTCCGTTGCTTTTGGGGTGGGCGACTGACGCATAGCACATCTTGATTCCGAAGTCTTCGCTGAATTCTTTGAAGATGCCTCCTGTGAATTGAGTCCCGTTGTCGGTTATGATCCTGTTTGGGACGCCGAAGCGGTGCACGATGTTGAGGAAGAAATCCCGTGCTTTGTCAGCGGTGATGGTGGCAACCGGCTTGGCTTCAATCCATTTGGAGAACTTGTCGATAGCGACGAATAAGTGTGTGAATCCTCCTGGAGCCTTCTTGAAAGGGCCGACCATGTCTAAGCCCCACACCGCAAACGGCCAGGATAGTGGGATTGTTTGTAGTTCTTGGGCTGGGACATGGCTCTGTCGGGCGAAGAATTGGCAGCCTTCACAGGTTCGAACCACTTTGTCCGTGTCGGAGACCGTGGTAAGCCAGAAAAAACCTTATCTATAGGCTTTGCCCACCAGAGTGCGTGCTGCCGCGTGGCTTCCGCATATGCCCGAGTGGATGTCTTGGAGCAACTGTCGTCCTTCCTCGGGTGTGATGCATCTCATTAGGATTCCGGAGGGGCTTCTCTTGTATAAGTCGGAGTCAACCATGACATATGCTTGGCAACGACGTCGGACGCGTTCTGCCTCATCCCGGTTTTCCGGCAGCTCTTGCTGAGTTAAGAATTTGATGAGTGGCGTCCTCCAGTCGGCGTCAATCATGGTGACTTCGTTTGCAGCTTGTTCGTTGCGGGTTGGCCTCGCCGCCGCAGTTGGCTCATAGAGATGTTCGACAAAAACGTCTGTTGGGGCGGCTTCGCGTTTGGACCCGAACTGCGCCAACTCATCGGCTGCTTCGTTGTTGTGTCTCAAGACATGTGATAGTTCGAGTCTGTCAAACTTGTCTTCAAGTTTGCGGACCTCTTGTCGGTAGGCCTCCATGGTGTCGTTTAGGCAGGACCAGTCTTTCATTACTTGGTTTACGACCAGCTGGGAGTCCCCTTTCACGATGAGCCGACGTATCCCAAGTGAAACTGCGAGCCACAGTCCATGTAGCAGGGCTTCGTACTCGGCGACGTTATGTGAGGCAGAGAAGTGGAGGTGGAGGACATATCTTAGCCTTTCCCCAGTCAGGGAGATCAGCACAACTGCTGCTCCCAAGCCGGTGATCCTCTTGGATCCGTCGAAGTGCATGGTCCAGTGTTGGAGGTTCTCCCGAGGTACGTATTCTTGTTGCTCGGTCCACTCGGCCAAGAAATCCGCCAGACTTTATGGACGTCCTCGCCTTAAAAGTCAAGTCTAGTGGCATCAGCTCCAGAGCCCACTTAGCAATGCGCCCAGTTGCCTCCCGGTTGTGGATGACGTCGCCGAGTGGAAAGAAAGTGACGATGGTGACCGAGTGACCCTGAAAATAGTGTGCCAATTTCCTCACGGTTATCAGAACACTATATAACAGTTTTTGTACCTGAGGGTAGCGAATTTTGGCTCCTGCCAATACTTCGCTGACAAAATAGATCGGCTTTGAATCTTCTGGGACCGTCCTTCTTCTTCGCGCTCGACCATGAGGACCGTACTAACCACTTGGTGAGTAGCTGAAACGTACAGCAGCAGGGGCTCCTGAGGCTGAGGTGAGGCTAGGACGGGCGGCGTCGTAAGGAATTCTTTAAAATCTTCAAAGGTCCATTGGAAGTCGTCTGTTTTCTTTAGCAATCTGAAGAAGGGCATGCCTCGTTCGCCGAGTCGAGAGATGAAGTGGCTTAGCGCCGCCATGCAGCCAGTGAGCTTCTGGACATGCTTCTGGTTACTCGGGGGCTTCATGCTCAAGATAGCATTGATCTTCTCTGGATTGGCTTCAATGCCGCGATGTGACACCATGAAGCCAAGCAGTTTGCCTGATGAGACGCCGAAAGTGCACTTCTCCGGGTTCAACTTCATTCTGAAGGCCTGGATATTCGCGAAGGTTTCTTCTAGGTTAGCGATCAGGTCTTCTTTCTGCTTGGTCTTGATGATGACATCGTCGACATAAGCTTCCACGTCCTTGCCGATCTACATCTGGAAACACCTCTGGATCATGCGTTGGTATGTGGCGCCGACGTTCTTCAAGCCGAAAGGCATGGTGATGTAGTTGTAGGCCCCAAACGGTGTGATAAACGATGTCTTCAGGCAGTCGGATTCTTTCAAATTGATCTGGTGATAGCTTGAGTAACAGTCCAAAAAGCTCAGGAGTTGGCAGCCGGCTGTTGAATCTACGACTTGGTCGATGCGAGGCAGCCCGAATGGATCTTTGGGGCAGGCTTTGTTGAGGTCGGTATAGTCTATGCACATGCGCCATTGCCCCATCTTCTTGCGGACCAGAACTGGGTTGGCTAACTAGTCGGGTGTAGGACTTCTTTGATAAAGCCGGCAGCCAAGAGCTTTGTGAGCTCTTCCTTGATGGCGTCTTCTCGATCCTGCGCGAATCTGCATAATCGTTGTTTTATCGGTTTGGCGTCATCTTTGACGTGCAAAGAGTGCTCGATCACCTCCCTGGGAATTCCAGGCATATCAAATGGTTTCCAAGCAAAAACATCTTTATTATTTTGGAGGAAGGTGACGAGCGCGCTTTCCTATTTGGGATCTAGTTCAGCGCCGATTACAGCAGTTTTCGAGGGATCCGATGGATCAAGGGAGATCTTCTTGGTCTTGGCGTTGCCGGATCCTGATTTGGCTATCTTCTTCGTGGGGATTTCACCCTCTGCCGAAGTCGATGCAGCCAATCGGATTTCTTGTTGGCCACGTGATCTCTCGCGAGATTGGGCCAAGTCGCAGCTCTCTTTGTCGCAGGTGAAGGCTTGCTTCACGTCGCTGCAGAGAGTGATGACGCCATTGGGACCCGACATCTTCATGCATAGGTAGGTGTAGTGGGGGATCGCCATGAATTTGGCGAGTGCAGGCCTTCCGATGATGGCGTGGTAGGCCGTTTCGAAGTTGGCCACCTCGAAAGTGACGTTCTCCGTTCGGAAGTTCTCTCGAGCTCTGAAGGTGACCGGGAGGGCGATGTGCCCGAGTGGTGTAGATGATAGCCCCGGGATGACTCCATGGAAGGGGGCTGAGCTTGCCTTCAATTCGGCCCTTGGGATCTGCATCTCGTCCATGGTCTTGGCGAACAAAATATTGAGGGCGCTGCCCCATCAATGAGGACACGCTTGAGTCTGATGTTGCGGACCACCGGGTCCAAGACGAGTGGATAGCGCCCCGGGTGAACCACTCAGTCGGGGTGATCCGAGCGGTCAAAAGTGATGGCCACCTCCGACCATCGGAGGTACTGAGGGACTTCGGGTTGCGCCGTGTTGACCACTCGGTCGGTGAGCTTCTGTTTCCTCTTGGATTCATGGGCTAACAGCCCCCCGAAGATGTGATTGAGCTCGCCCACGGGGTCTTGGAAAGGCTCGGCATTTTCAGTCGCGTTGTTTTTTTTGGCGCCTGATGGACCAGCATCATCAGTCGGCTTCTTGTTGAGTTGCACTGCGTACTGCTCGGCGAACTGTTTGTAAATGAAGCAGTCCTTAGCCGCGTGCTTATGATTGGGATGATGAGTGCATTGAGCGTTCATGATGGCATCGTAGGCGGCGACTTGGGGCGGCGTTGTGTGTTGGAGGTTGCGGCGACTAGGTCTTCAGATCGGCACTTGCGGTCCTTCAGGCCCTGGTTGTTATTGCCGTTATCCTTCTTAGGATTCTGGCTTCCTCCCGCCTGCTTATCTTCCCTCCTGTCGGGGCGGTCTTGGCGCGCCGCCTTGATGGCATCGTTGGATTTGGCGTAAGAGTTCGTCGTTTCGAACATCTGCTTCACCGAACTTCCCTATCAACAGCTCATCACGGACTCCCTTCTGGAAGGCGGCGATGATGATGTCATCGGTGATGCTGGGGATCTTGTTGCGCTTTTCGGAGAAGCGTCTGATGTAGTCCTTCAGAGGTTCGTCTGGCTTCTGGATGACGTTGTATTAGTCGAAGTTGGTGCCGGGTCTCTCGAAGGTGCCCTGAAAGTTGGCAATGATGTGGTCCCTCAGCTCGCTCCACGAGCCGATTGAGCCTCTCGGCAGGCTCGTGAGCCAGTTCCTGGCTGAGTTGGCGAGGGCCACGGGCAAGTAGTTGGCCATAGCCTTGTTGTCGCCGCCTGCTGCGCGGATGGCGAGAGTGTACACGGTAAGCCACGACTCCGGGTCGGTCTTGCCGTCATACTTCTCTATTCCTGTTGGCTTGAATCCATTCGGCCAGTGCACTCGGCGAAGCTCCCGAGTGAAAGCTGACACTCCGTCGTCATTGCTGTCGGGTGATCCCCTCCGATCTTCCCGAGTGCGTTGGTCTCGCTCTTGGTAGCGGCGATCGAGGACTTCCCGCAGATCGCTCGGCGGGGTCCTCGGTTGGCTGGTTCGGTAGCTGGAGCTGTTGTTGTGGCGGACGCGGTGGTGGATGGGTGGACGTCCATGTCGCTTGTCGCGGGAGTCGGCCGTTTGCTCCTGATGCTTCTGCGTGGACTCATGGCGTGGGCCTCTTGGCCTAGTTGTTGACCGGTCTGGCTCAGGCCTCTTGTAGTCTCCTGACCTTAGCGGCGGGAGCCGGCTTTTGTCGGGCGTTTCAGCCACAAACTCAGTCGGCCTTCGTGCCGAGGTGGAGGGATGACCGTTGGCTGTGGCGGCGACGATGGTCTTGATCTTGTCTAGTATTGGAGTCACATCGGGGGGTGCCGTCTCGATGACGGTGTCCAAGAGTGTGAGGGCAGCCACAGCATTCTGCTGTGGTGTCTGGAAGATATTGGTGTTACGGACCCGCGTTTGAAGAATAGCCTCCTGAGCGGACCGTCCGGCTGCCCGTAGATCTTGTTTTCTTTTGTCGGCTTCTTCTTTGCGTTTTTTCTCCTCCTCCGCTTGCTTGCGCTCTTGCTCGATCATGGCTCGCTCTTCTTCTGCAAGCCTATGGGCCATGGCTGAGTCGGACTCGGCCACCTCAGCCATGAGGACATCGAAGCACTTCGGCTCGTAGTCCTTGTTGCAGTCGGAGTCGTCGGCTTTGTCCGAGGGGATGCCATAGAGGTCGTCAAAGCCGGCGGAGCTGAGATATTCGTTGAGCTCTGAAGACGAGCATGAGCCGAATGGCTGGAGGATGACGGCGATCTCCCTCCAATCCTGGGTTGCTCGGATTTGGATCGTTCCAGTCCGAGTCAGAGCTTGAGGACGCGGACTCCTCCGAGTGGTTCGTCCTCGACTCGGGGAAGAGAAGCTTGCCGTAGATCTCAGCGGCGTTCGGTAATCCGAACGGCGCCGAGAGGTCTTCTTCCGAGTAGATCGTCTCCGTTGGGGGGACGAGGAGATCGGTGCAGATTCCGGCGGTGTTCGGTAGTCCGAACGGTGCCGAGTGAATTCCTTCGTCGGAGTGGGTAGATTGTATCTTGGACTCCAAGATGTCGTCGTAGATCTTGGCGCTGTTAGAGAGGCCGAACGGCGCCGAGTGGGTCTTTCCCTCCGACTGGTTCGAATCCGAGTCGAAAGAGGAGAACTTGTCGAAGTCGTTGACGGCGAAGTCGCCGAAGCTTGAAGAAGATCCCATCGCGCTTGTTGGCGAGATTGTCGAAGAAGTCTTGACGCGCGGAGCCCCTACCTGGCGCGCCAACTGTAGAAACTTGGTTTCGGCAATAGAATTTCTGGGGTCGCAGTCAAGATCGCCAAGCACAATGGGTTAGATTGGAGAATAGGATTTAGACAGGTTCAGGCCCTCTCGTGAGGTAATACCCTACTCCTGTTTCGGGGATTCGGTCCGCCGAGTGTCTTTATTGATCTCGTGATCTTGTGTATCTAAAGCTCTTGCTTATGAAATCTGCTATCACGTCTGATATCTGATATCCCTCAAGGGACGCCCCTTACCCCCCTTATATAGTCTTGGGAGGCGGACTTACAGATCGGAAACCCTATCTTACTCTAAGTCGGTTTCCTCAATCTTACCAAACCGTGACTATGGGCCGTTGCCTTATCTCAATCGGCAACGTAACACCCAAGTCATATTTGGTTTACAGATATAGTAGGCGCAATCTATCCCTACATCCAGTTGGATAAACTTGCCATGTAGATACCCGATTGCCATAATCTCCACACTCGCGTAGGCTTGAACTTCCATGGCCTCCTTGGAATAGCTGCAATAGCTGGGTTTGCACGGCCATGACCTCCGCCAAGGTGGTGGGGTTGGGCTCCGGTGGGTTCTCATTGGCAGCCGATGCTCTACGACGGTGAGCCATCTGTAGAATGTAGATAAGTAAGAGACTTGACCTACTAAGGTTCCAATTCTAATTGGTTTTATTTTGAGTTAGCTAAGGTGATCTGTTATGAAGCAAGCATGGTGGAATAAACTCACTCATAACATACCATAGAACATTCCATAGGTTTATAGTTAATACATCAAGAGCAGATACATCAGACTACACATACACAGTTCTACAATACACAACGCAAAAGCTAACATCGAGCTACAACCATCACTACTGGGGGGGGGAAGGGTATGGTCCTTGCTATCTCAAAACCATCCAAAGCAAGACCAGAGCCAGTGCACACCTCTCGTCTAGTCGTCCAGCCAGTCACAGGAACCGGGTCTAGGAAGTGGGTGGTCCTTGGCGGATGCAAACCAAAGTCCCCAAGGCTCATAAGTGGTCGCCTCGGAGTCAGTCTTGGGCTTCTTGCCCCTGGGTCAGGTGCTCTTGCGGGCCGTCCTACGTGTGATGGGTCCTCCTGCAAATGTGATGAGGTAGGTAGGAGCCTCGTCCTCTGATGGGTCGGTGATGCTGGGCTCCCACTCGACCTCCATGGGTTCTGACTCAGTCTCAGAGTCAGTGTCAATCTGGATCGGGTTCTCCACTCCAGATCCGGGCTCGGATGGAACAGCCAAGGGAATCGGTGCGGGCTCTGACTATGCAGTAGCAGGCTGTGTCGTGGCAGGATCCACCAGATAGGGTCCGGACTCGATGTTCAGCATGTCCACCTCCTCTAGTAGCGTGTGGAAAGTCGCTAGGCACGGCGGAGTGAGGAAGTAGTAGTGGTCATGGGCCGATGCAGGGGGTGGTGACGGTGCGGTGGAAGTAGAGGCAGCTGTAGTGGTAACCGAGACTGTACGGAGTTGCTCCTCTAGCTGACTGACTTTCCTCTGGCTCTTCCTGAGCTGCTCCCCAAGGGCGACCAGGGCCTCCCCACGAGCGACGTACCAATCCGAGAGCTGATCGTACTGTGCGCTGTTAAACTGGAGCTGAGTCTTCAGTGAGTCAATCTGGCTGCCATAGGTGTGGTGCCCCTCCTCAAACTCGCTCATGCGTCGTTGCTGCTCGTCGATCTCCAGCAGCGCTTCCACGTAACAATCGTCTGTAGCCTCCGCCCATCGGGACAGCCGGGTTACCATGGGCTTGTAACAACAGGGGGTAGCCTCCATAGTGCAGACAGAGTTGCCGTCCTCCCGATACGGGTGGTGCACGAACTCGGTCGCTGTCAGCTCGGCCCTGTGGATGGTGTTAAGGCGTAGGAATGCCTCACGAGCAGCATCCTCAAGTGCAGCCTCCACCAAGTCACGCCGGTAGCGTGTCTGGAAGCAATACTGTGGATCGCTACCAATGCGGGGCTCAATCTCTACGGCGGCCTCCCACTCGGGATGGTCTCCGGTACAAAATCTCCTGCTCCTGTAAGTGGGTATCTCTGGGTACCTCAGGCATCGTAACAGCTGCCGAAGCTACAAAACATATCCTTCCTCCAGTGGAACCTCAAGTTCCCAAGCTCCGATCTGGGAATGTCCCAACATCTGTTTTTAAAACAACCAGAGATAAAGAAGAGTAGGAGCAACATAAATGTTGTAAAAAGATAAGGGGACAAGAGTATAAGGGAAAACACATTTTGTTTTGTAGACATAATGTTTTTATTTTGAAAATAATCCTAGGTGGGGATTCCTCCCTTTAGCTAGCTATAAAGGGGTGGGGCACCATTGGTCTTATCCTACAGTCACACGCTCTGATACTAGCTCTGTAGACCCTCGATTTTTATAATGGGAATCATTCGTGTTCATAGTATCATTTTCCTGGATCGAGTAGTTTGGTACCCACGAAATACAGTACTGAATTATCAAGTGCGTGAGCACGAATTGTCTTACACAACATATTACAATATAGGCCCAAAGGCAATGTCTAGTACTTAGGACCAAACGGTCCGGAATACAAGCAAAATCAGAAATTAGGTAAGGCAGCGGATAGAAGGCAGTGGCATGCCATTGCCACAGGCCACGACTGGAGTCTAAGACCTATTGGACGCCTTCGTCTTCCTCACCCTCCTGGTAGTATGGGTACGGGTCCTCCAAGTCTTCATTGTCTTCATCTGAAGGTTTGTGCGTATAGGAAGGGTGAGTACCAACCGTACTAAGCAAGCCACCACAACAAGGATGCATATGGTAGGGGATAATCAAAGAATGACTGTGGTTCTTTTGCATAAAGCCTGTTTTGCAATTCTTTTCACAAGCCTGAGACCTAAGACTAATCAAGTTTTATTTCCATAGTTTATTAAATCGACGACAGTTCTGTTCACCATCCATTGTGATCCCAAGGATAGCTTCCCGCCACCGATCGTCATGATTTTCTGAGGATCTACCCCTTCTCGCTTTTCCGAGAAGTTGATCCACCAGCACATAAAAATCATCATGCAAGCCCATCCCATCATTTTAAAATTTAGAGTCTAGCCAAGAGAGAAACTTGTCACACCGCTCCATATCCGCGAGCACGGCTATTTGAATAGATTGATTTACTCACACTGCAGTGGATGTACACTTCACCCGTACTCCGTGACTGCCCAACAAATGAGCCTACATCCCAACACATGAGACGGTGACGGCAAAGCCTTTCGATAACCTCACTTTGGCAGTACCCGCTCCATGAACTTAAATCCTCTTGCACTCTATCTGTCATTTCCTAGCAGTGTGAGGAGTTCTGGCGCTCCCGGGGTAAGGGAAAACTCATTCTTTAAGTTGCAATTAATTTCCATTTTCAAACATCATACCACACATAGGCCCGCAGCCTCATCTCAATCATAAGAACCACTATGCAGGGATACTGCCTCCGCTCGACTATCTACTCCGCTAGGTCTATCGACTTAAACTAAATTAAACTTATAATAGACTACTCTAAGCTTGACACCATTTAAACAATTTGAGAATCTAAGTTTTAGAAAGAAAGGTATAGGACAAAATTAATGGTTGTTAATAAATTAGGTTATATTTGATTTTGAATCCAAACTAGATTGAATCACCTGAGGGGGGATCTGAGCACTCAACCAACCCGAAACTTCTGGTCGGTTCCGATCGGAACATTCGGTTGCTCCAATTTCTCGGACAGAGAGAATTAACCAGAATATCCTGTTGGCTTAACCGGAGGTTCCGCCGAGCGGTTTGGGCTCTAATGGCGTGGCGACGACGGCGTGGGGAGAAGGAATGGGGGGCGAGGGAGTGATGCGGCGGGGTGGGGGAGAGACCGGGACCCTTATATAGGCGGCCGGCGACGTGGGCGTGGCAATGTTCGATGCGACGGCGGCGTGACGCGGCGACGTGCGGTGAGGCGACCGCGGTGTGGCGACGCGATGGCGACGGGACGGTGGCGTGCGGCGCGTTGACGAAGGGAGGGCCGAGGGACGCGCGCATGTAGGCGGTGACACGCGGCGCGACGCGCGCGCGTGTGGGGGAGACTGCCGGGCGTGGCACGACACGTGGCGGCGTGGGTGACGTGCGCGACGTGCGCGCGTGACACGGTCGGCGCAATCGACTACCGAAACTTCTGTAGGTCTACCCGAAACATCCGGTCAGTCCAAATTCCCAAAATGTTTTATTCAATATCCTATTGACTTATAATATAATAACCGATATTTTGATGAAAATAAACTTTTGATTTAGAAGTAAATTTTCACCAACCTAGGTTTTTCCACAAATATGACCTTTCATAATTTTTTATTTATAGTATTTGAAATCCATTTTCATTTTAGGGATTCAAAAACCATTTTGATTTCTTTTCCCAAAATACATAACCCTTTTTATTTATAACATCCAACAAAAATTCGCAAATAAGAAGCAATAAGATTCAACAAGACACAACAATTCAAAAGTTTTTTGTGAACTCTGAATTTTAGGTTTCTATTTTTAGGTTTCCGATTTTTAGGGGGGCTATAGTTTTAGTCGTCTTATCGCCCGTTTTTGCTGTGCTTTGTTTGTCAATTAGATTCGGAACCACCGACGCCACGGTTTACTTTGAGGTAGTCATAGAAGTTCAGCCAGCGCAAGACCAAGGCAAGTCATGTTACCTATTGATCGTATTGTTCCTACTTTACTAAGTCATCTCGCTTTATCTACTAAATTGCATTGTTTTATAATGTCAACAGGATGAGACCTATAGTACTCAACCTAGGTCGTTTACCCTGATTCATTGATTGACTAGGAACTAATATGACCAGATCTTTGGACTAGGACATGCTTAGCCCACTTAGTTCACCTAGCTCATTATTGGCAGAACTATACTACTAGCTTATAGTCACATGAAATGATGGTCATGGACCAATATTACCTTGGTACAAAGAGTAAATAAAATATGACCAAATGGTGGGTTGTGGGTGCACGGTTTTGATAGATGCACCAATGGCAAATTAAGGACCGGTTCACGAGAAACCCAGGAAGAGCAAATCGTGCATACCACAAGCCAGCATGGGCAATGGCTGGGCTTGTAGTGTAGCTCGCACCTGTCCGATGCACCCAGGCAAGGGTGAGCGTGATGGAGTTTGGATGGACCGAGAAAGGTCTATGCGGCATCGGGATTCACCTAGGCACAAGAGGGGGCTGCCTACCCTGGATTTAGGGGTAGGGGCGAAATCTGAAGTGTGGTGTCATTTGGTCAGGGAGGGTTATGTGAATGGTACTGTCACAGACCCCTTTTCGATATGTCGTGGTGGCATGTCGACGCATGGAAAAGTGTTGTGGGGCTATGTCTTGTGGGTACAGACGTACACCTATGATCTATAGATGGCCAAACGGGTCTCCCGGCACGGCCCGGCCCGGGCACGCCCGCGGCACGGCCCGCTACAGCATGACCCGTTAGGCACGTCTCCTGTAGCGGGATGTGCCAGCATGGCCCACGTGCCGACCCCCCAACCCAAGCACAGCCCACGGGGTGGCCGGTCGTGTCGTGCCGGCATGGGCCCGTTAAAGGCCCATGGGCCGAGTTCCTTTTTTCCCTGTCCAAGCATTGTTTCGGCCTATTAAAGACCCATGGGCTGTGCTACAGTAACTTGCTCCTACTCCCTTCGAGGTTCTCCTCGATTGATTGTAGGTTATGTTGGTTGGTTCTTTAAGAGTGTGGTTGGGCGAGTCCTTGATTCAGGTTGCCGGTTAAAGATGGTAGTTGGCTTCGAGTTTTATTTGCCAGGTTCTACTAGTTATCGCTGCTTGCAGCAAGTTATCCAGTGGTGGAAACGGAAGCTTGCTCTTTCCATTTAGGGGCGACGTGGCTGGTGAGGCGCATAGGAGCAGTGTCGCCACATTGGCGACTAGCGACGGGACCATGGGATGACGACAATGAATGATGGCGAAAGGAGGGTGTTAACGACCAAATTTGGTAATCAAATCCCCGAGTTCAGAGCCAAGATTGAAGCGGAATTGGATCAAGAACGTAATCTACGAAGAAACAAAGACCGCGTTGGCTAAGACCGAATCGACTGGGAGACCAGTCGGCTAAGATCGAATCAGACAAGGATAGCCGATTCCGATTAGGAGATGAAAGTGGAACCGGTCCGGAGAAGGAAGCCTGAAGATAGATATTGGATTCGGTCTCAAAATTGTGCATTAAAGATATTGCCATATGTGGATAAGGTCCTGTAACGGCAATTGTATCTGTAACTTAGGAAGTTATTAGATATTTCTTTTGTAATGCGGCATGGGACTGTGTCCCCAGATATTGTCGTATTGTAAAAAGTAGATAAGGTAGAAACTGTGTCCTACACGGATATCATTGTGCCTGGGTATAAATAAGACCTGAGGGCTCTTTGTAAATATATCAACCAACACACAATCAATCAACTTCGGCGCATCGCCACCCTTTTATTTTCGACGAGTTCTTGCTCTCGCTCGGGCTGCATCGGCTTCGATCTCCGAACGAGGTAATTCTTTGTCACCAGTGGTTTGTATCATCGGGATTAGTGCTTCCATCGTCATGATACTCTAGTTTCGATGTTATAAATTACACAATCTATCATATGTGGCCTATAATCTAGAGCAATCTCTAGATTTATCCTGCAATCGGTTGGTTTCTCTATGAAGACAGCAGCCGATGAGGCTAGATCCAGGGGTTGAACTATATTATATGTCATGTCTACCGTCTCGAGGGGTTCACATTAACTTATGCAGACTTGTTATTTCTTTTTGTACTTAATGCTGCATCTAATTGACCTGTTAAGTCGCTCTTAGAACTATCAAGTACTGTTTAGTTTAATGTTTATCATTAGAGATAGCGCTGGAGTTTCAGCCAGCCTTACCTATTTTAGTTATCTCTTAGTTTTAATTGCTATTAGATATACTAAAACTGTCTTTTATATTAATATCTCAATCTGTTTAAATGCCCTAAACTAGCATCAATCTGTCAAGTTACGCTGACAGCCGATTGATCTAGGTTTAGCGCATTTAGATTAGATTGATATCTTTTTATAAAATGTATCGGAGTATTAGCCGATTCACATTAGACCTGCAGTATCGGCTAGGTTATCAGTGTAGATAATTATTATCCTGATGTGCCTTTAGCCTAAGTGATTTATATTATCTCGTTATACTACCGATCTATCCCAATCACTTAGTATAAATGTGCCTTGGAATAACAATTATACGTTTACTGACGTCTTCAGTCGATCCGGTAGGGTCTAATTTCAACTTAATGCCTATTTCTTGTTTCTTGTTGGTTACAGGATCAAACCAACTGACACGCCCTGAATTCACCAAAGGTGACCAATTTGGACCTATACTAGAGTAAAGCAAATCTCTCAGGCCAGTGCGTGGGAATCGAATTTCTCATCAACACGCTTTTGGCACGCCCGGTGGGACCCATTTGCACACTTCCAAGATCGACACAATGTCTGGCATCAAGAACTCAGAAGTCAACGAGGAAAACGTCATCCCGGTAACAATCGAGCAACTATCGGCTGAGCAACTAGCCGACTATAAACAAATGGTTGAGCAGCTGCAGGCCAATACCTGCAATCCTTTACCCAGACCAAATCTGGGGCCGTCCTCCAGAAGTTCAAATTCAAGCTCGAATACCTCAACGCATCCTTCCAGGAGGGTAGGAAAGGGAAGAAGAAAATGGACATTAAACAAGAACAAGATGATTCGGGACTCCACACCCTACAGGACCGAATCGACTCGGCTGTGCACCACGCCCTCATCAACCAAAGTGGCATACTGGTTAATACCCTCAACAATATGATAGCCACTATGGTCGACTCGAAGATAACAGAGCAACTGCCAAGGGGGCCGACCTATTTCACTGACAGCCAATTCCTGGGTTATAGGACGCTGTCAACTCAAGGCTTGCCAATCCCTCCACTGGAACAGCCGAATCCTCAAGGGGGAGCTCTGATTCAACCAAACACGCAGTCATCGACTGCAAAGCCACATCCTAGGATCCTGGTCTGACAGCAACCTCAACATCAGGGCCGTGGTGACCCGACAGTGATGCAGGAGCAAGTGGAGAAAATGTTCAACACCAATCGACGGCCAATCATGCCCAATGAGCCAATTGGTAGTATTCCCCCAGCTCCAATCATAGTCCTGTCAGCAATAGGCTACTTCCTGAACAGTCACCGCCGATCGTGTCTCTGCCACCTCCCGCTGCGAACCATTTCAAGTATCAATATCCGAGAGGCCACTTCGAGCAGCAGTATCGGCCACAAACGTCACTGCCACTTCAGTATCGACAAGGACCCATACCGTATGAACAGTACGAGCCGATACCCCAAGCTCAAGACAACAGACCTTGGGCCGATCTGATTGCCGATGTGATGCACGATCAGTTCGGCCTCAAGCCAAAGGACTTCGGCCACATGTACCGGAACCCATATCCAAAGCACTTCGAGAGGGTGCCACTGCCAAACCGGTACAAAGTGCCAGACTTCTCCAAGTTCTCGGGCAAGATAATGTGTCTACCTACAAGCACGTTAGCCGATTCCTGAAGGGTTACGCGGAAGCTACGCTAGCCGAAAACAAAAATTTCTACCGCGCAAACCAGGAACACTTGCAAGTAAGGGCCGATAGATCGTTACCGATTGGAGTAGAGTGCAGCGGAATAGCCAATCAGGGCAATCCGATCCGGAACAGTGTAGTCGATTCCCGGAGACAGCCGATTCGCCAATCAGCCGATTCGAGTCGTCCGGCCGCGTTCTCATGCCTCGCTCCGATGCGCCCGACCACAGCCGATCAAGAGCGCGCAACGTAGCAGCGCCTCTACCGGTATCCACACGTCCAGGGACAGAACGCCGTACACCCGTGTGCTAGCACGCGATGCAAGGCTAGGGTTTGGCTCGAAAGTGGGGAGGGTTTCCGTGGAGATTGATCTCGGCGACTTCTGTTGCACGCGATGCAATTGATGTCTTTTCAGCTCTCCACCCCTCCCTCCTTTATATAGAGTTGGCCGACTGGGACTAGTGGCCGATTAGGACTCTATTTTGAATCGGATCTCATCCGTATCTCATAGAGTTGGCCGCCCATACGTCGTAAGTCCATAGGACTCTATCCGATCGGATCCCTATCCGATCGAGCCGTATCCGAGTCCAACTCGAATGCGTTCTTATCCCCTTAAGCGTGCGACCCAGTAGGTTCAGGTATACTCGGTTTCGGCTATAGTCTAACTTAGCCGATCGTCGGCTCGAGTCTAACTCAGCCGACCTGTCAACAGCGGCGCCTAGCAGCACATATTGACACCATAGTATACAAGAATATCATATCGGCTCTGAACCTGTAATGTGTACACAAATCCCTTTGCCTCACGATACCGGTTAAGCTATAGGCAAGATGTGTGCCATCCCTTCAATAGCTTAACCATTCACTCGAACCGTATTGGATTATCGTCGTTGATTGACTCTCAATCAACTTAGCATGGCCATGCATTTTCATAATCCATTACCTCGAGGGGCCCAGAGATATCTCTCCAAAGGAGGGGCAAATTCCATCTTGATCACTCACATCCCACTCCATGTTTCATAGCAAACCTGAAAACTACCTTTATAACTACCTAGTTACGGAATAGTGTTTGGTAGTCCCAAAGTAGGCTACTACACATGTTGGAATCCATGGTGATCTCAGGTCTAAGGACTTTGTACCAACACTACCCGAGACCAACTAATGGCACATTAATTCTGTAGTGTCTCACGATGGGTCTATCCAACAATGTGTTCTCCAACACATGTGTCCATGTTTATTGATTTGGTATCTCCATACCCATGATCTATGAGACATGATCATCAATCAATAAACATGCCGATCTTAGAATCATATTTGTTCCAACAATATGACATATGATCGAGGATCGTTTAGAAATAGATTCATACATATAGAGTCTCATAAATAAGTCACGTACTTATTGATCAATACAAGATGTCTATTTCATGGAACTGAATAACACTTTATTCATAAATACATAAACATTGACGTGATATCCAACATCTCCATGTTGCCTCTAGGGCATATCACTAACAATCTCCCACTTGCACTAGAGTCAATCATGTAAGTATCTAATACCCATTGCTCTTGTGTGCGCCTCATGCTTCGGTGAGGAGAGGTTTTGTCGGCGGATCGGCTATGTTGAGATCCGTGTGCACTTTGCATATCTTGACATCACCTCTGTCCACTATCTCGCGGATGAGATGATATCGCCGAAGTATGTGTTTGGACTTCGATGTGACCTCGGCTCCTTGGCTTGCGCAATGGCTCCACTATTATCACAATAGAGAGACATTGGACCGGTCGTACTAGTCATCACACCAAGCTCGAAACGAATTTCTTGATCCAAACAGCCTCCTTTGCGGCTTCCGAAGCGGCAATGTACTCGGCCTCCGTTGTCGAATCAGCAACGAGTATCCTGCTTGGAACTCTTCCGGTGTGCGCCTCCGTTCGGGCGAGAACACGAACCCAGATTGCGATCTATAATCATCCTTGTCTGTTTGGAAGCTAGCATCGGTGTAACCACTTACAACGAGCTCTTCTTCACCTCCATAGACTAGGAACATATCCTTAGTTCTTCTCAAGTACTTAAGGATATTCTTTACGGCGATCCAGTGACCTTCACTGGATCGATTGGTATCTGCTCGTAGCACTCAAAGCATACGACACATCGGGCGTGTACAAAGCATGGCATACATGATGGATCCAATTGCCGAAGCATATGGAACCATACCCATCTTATTCCGCTCATCATGTGTCCGAGGACACGATTCTTGCTAAGATTAATGCCATGTGACATGGGCAAGAAACCTTTCTTGGAATCATGCATGTTGAACCTTTTCAACACCTTGTCAATGTATGTACTTTGGCTTAATCCAATTAGCCTCTTGGATCTATCTCTATAGATCCGAATGCTAATATATATGCTGCCTCCCTAAGTCTTTCATGGAAAAACTATTTTTCAATGAAGACTTGACGGATTCAAGCATAGGGATATCATTTCCAATCGGTAATATGTCATCCACATATAAGATTAGAAATACAATTGCGCTCCCACTGACCTTTTTGTAAACACAGGCCTCTTCTTCGTTTTTGATGAAACCAAACCCTTTGATTACTTCATCAAAACGAATATTCCAACTCCGAGATGCTTGCTTCAATCCATAAATAGATTTACGTAGCTTGCATATCTTTCCGGGCGATTACGGATCGACAAAACCCGAGGTTGTATCATCTATACATCCTCGCTTAGGTTTCCATTTAGGAAAGCCGTTTTGACATCCATCTGCCATATCTCATAATCGAAATATGCAGCAATCGCTAGGATAATCCGAATAGATTTAAGCATTGCGACGGGCGAGAAGGTTTCATCATAATCAACTCCTTGAATCTGTTTAAAACCTTTCGCCACCAATCGCGCCTTATAGATGTGAACATTTCCATCCATATCGGCCTTTTTCTTAAAAACCCATTTACACTCAATGGTTTTGACACCATCAGTGGATCAACCAAGTTCCAAACTTGATTGTCGTACATGGATTCTATTTCGGATTTCATGGCTCCAAGCCACTTGTTGGAATCGGGTCCCACCATCGCTTCCTCATAGGTCTTAGGTTCATCGTTGTCCAACAACAATATATCACATTGTTCCTTTGTGTACTGTCGGGTGCACGACGTGATCTTTCGGACCTCCGTGGGGCTGGTGTATCTACAACGGTGGTGCAACACTTTGCACCTCTGTTGTGGTTGTGGTTGAAACATTTTACGGTGTTTCTTGAACTTCTTCAAGATGCACCCTGCTCCCACTAACCCTTCTTGAAAGAAACTCTTTCTCCAAGAAGACACCGTGTCGGGCGACAAACACTTTGCCTTGTTCCCGATTATAAAAGTAATATCCCTTAGTTTCCTTAGGATATCCCACAAAGAAGCACTTGTCGATTTGGGTGTGAGCTTGTCGGTATGTAAACGTTTTACATAAGCTTCGCATCCCCAAATTTTGAGAAAAGACAAACTAGGGGTTGCCCTGTCCATATCTCATATGGTGTCTTTTCAACGACTTAGATGGAACTCTATTTAGTGTGAGCGCTGTTGTTTCAAGAGCATATCCCCGAAGGATAACGGAGGCATCTTCAAGGAATTGCGAAGACCGGAATCAAGATCGCTACGCATCGGTAGCCCATCCCAAAAGCAATGGACAAGTCGAGCGAGCCAACGGCATGGTCCTCCAAGGCATCAAGGCCCGCGTTTTTGACCGCCTAAACCCTTACGCTGGCAAGTGGGTCCAAGAACTTCCCTCGGTCTTATGGTCGCTGCGGACCACACCCGGTCGGGCTACCGGCCAAACTCCTTTCTTTTTGGTTTATGGCGCGAAGCCATGTTGCCAAACGAGATGGAATATGAATCCCTCGGGTCCGCGGCTTCAACGATGAACGCTACGACCACGGCCGAGTGGATGACCTCACCCGGTGGAAGAGGCCCGTGAGGCGGCCCTCATCCGTCGGCCAAATACCTTCAAGGGCTCGGAAGATACCACGGTCGCAACGTGTGAGCACGAGCTTTCATTGTTGGCGACCTGGTCCTATGCAAGATCCAGACCACCAAAGACCGACACAAGTTATCTCCCTTATGGGAAGGACCGTACATAATCGCTGAAGTGACTCGGCCCGGTGCATACCGGCTAAAGCGGGAAGACGGGTCTATGGTGGAGAACTCCTGGAACATCGAGCATCTTCGACGATTTTATGCCTAATTCGGCTAAGGCTTCATGTTTTCCTTGATTGCCAACCTCAAGCAAGATGACTTCTTGAGTTCGCGATGAGGCTACATACGTCAATAAAGCTTAAGTTTTCCTCATCAACTTTTGTGCATAATTTGGTTTATCATTGTTTAATGTCCTTTGATTCGAGTTCAGTGTTTGAGGACTGAGAGTTTTCCGATGACCTAATTGAGCCTAGGCTTGATGACGACCGGACGAAAACTACTTAAGAAATTTCACGCAAAAGCTCGGATCGAGGCATTAACATAAATAAACTAAATATATCACCAAGTTCTACATCAGAGCGTTACGGTTATGCGACATTTACAAGATAAAGTCAGAAAGACAAATCAAATCTTGAAATTGTTTACTACATCAATGGATATTTTCTTCGCCGCCTCCTGCGCCTCACTCGGCATGTCCAAGGCACGCTCGTCGGTCGTTCCGTCGGCAAAGCCTTCCCAGGCCAGAGTGGATATCCACTCGGGGTAAAGGACTTAGTACGTGCAAGAGCCGGACCAGCCCCATGTTGGGCGCCGGTGATGTTGGCCGGATACGGTCGGGAGCTAGCTGCGGCTTGTCGAATATTTCTACCGGCTCCAGCGAACGGCCCCAACTCCTTGATCAAATAAGGACAGCAAGATCGGCATAGCGACATTGGCGACCTCTTCCCGAATCTCGTCGCTTTGTTTGACCCGCCCAAGCAAGACGTCGTATTGAGCTCGGGTCTTTACCTTGTAGGCTGCCAAAAGCTCTGGATCATTCAAAGCACACGGAAATGAAGCAGCGCAAGAAGTTTTACTCCAAAGAGGCTTACCTTCAAACTCGGCCTCCATCTCGGCTTTATCGAGGCTGACTGCCTCTAGCTGGACTTGAAGCGAATGGACCTCCGAAGAATTTTCTATAACAAAAAGAAGATCGTCAACAACCAAAATTAACATGGGAATCATGAAGAAACTTGGAGAGACGGGCTTACTTTCGATTGATCCTCGGAGGTCGAGGTTCGCCTCCCGAAGCTCTGCGATCTCCCTCCTTAAAGCCGCCTCCCTTGACGCGGCCTCCTCCCGAGTGTCCTTCGGTGTCGCCGAACGTCCTCTAAGGAATTCGGGTGGGGAACCAGCTTCTCCGGCACCTCAGATTTTGCCATGGAGCGGCAATATTCCTGCGCGCGAGAGCGAAGAGTGACCACGAAAGACAATGATAGTACAATTAAAGAGAAAGACGAAGGCTTACGTTGAGCAGCCGGGTCGCCTCGTTCAAGCTTTCGACAAGGGCATCTCTTTCATCTTTCGACAAGGGCAGCCGGTCCAGGATGATGCCCCGCCTTTCGCCTCGAATCCCGCCACTCGATCCTAATAGGGGAACCCGGGTTTCGAGAGGGCGCAACAGGGATCTCCTCCACGTGGCGGCAAATAAGAAGGAAAAATGAAGACATGAAAGGTTCAAACTGAAAGAGCAAGAGAATACTTTGATTCAAATCTTACCGGCTTCGGCGGCCGTGCGCTTAGGTGGAGCGGCCCGGTGGCCTCCTTCTTTCGACCTTGCGCCGAGTGGCCCTCGGTCGGGGCGCACGAGCCGCGGCACAGGGTTTCCCGGTGATGGCGGCTTCCGGTCGGGACGTCCGGCGGCGGTCGGGGCTCCTTCCTCGGAGCATCCTTCGTCGGAGGCGACGGCTGTTTGCTCGGAGCGCTCACGCTCGGCTGTGGGCTCCGGGGCTTCGGCTCTGCTATCTTCGGCATCTCGGGAGCTGTGACCGGGGTCGGCCCTTCTTTTCCCCGGCAGGATCTATGTCCTGGGGCCTCCTGCGAAAGTGAATGCAGCGGGGGTAAAGACAAGGAATACTCGCAACAGAAAAAGTTTGGACTTTGGTAACAGAGCATGCCTGGATGACCGGCGGATCTTCGGCGCCGTCCGCGGTGATCGCCTTAGGGGTGGGGTCTCGACCGGAGGAGCCGGGATGTCATCATCCGAATCTTCGATGATCAACCTCCTTTTGCTCGCCCGCTTGTTCGAGTCTTCACTCGGCGCCGCTCGCTTCCCCCGGGTTGCCTTGGATCTTGATCCCGCCGGCCGCTTCTTGGCGGGCGCGCGCGGCGCGTCATCGTGGGACACCTTGTATGGCTTGGAGGTGACGAAGCATTTTCTTACGAGAAGAAAGAGTGCACAATGCTAAGAGACAAGATATCAAGATTGAAAGACGTTATGAAGTAACCGTCGGCTTACCGGAGGAGGAGGTCGGTGGATGCTGAATGGGAGAACCGGCAGAATGAGGGCCCGCTCAACTGCGATTCCAGTCGAGAAGATCTTGTACATCCGGATCTTCGGGATCTCGTAGCTGAGTGGATCGGGTCTTCCCGATTGGGGTCCGTTCCGCCTTCATACTCGAAGGCCGGCTTCGACCGTTCCTTGATCGGCGCCGGTCGGCACGATGAAGTGCCGAGTGATCGCTCTCCGCGAAGACCCTTTTGTTTCATCGCCGGGATCTTCGCAAGCAGCTTGTTGGCCTCGTCCGATCTTGGGCTCTTGGGACGGTGCTCCAAGTTGGGTGGGGACAGGAGGAAGGCCGATGAAAGGCGCGAGGCTGGGTTCAAGGTTGCTAACGTAGAACCAGCCCGCATGCCATCCCTTATTGGAAGTTCAAGGGAAGAGAAAAATACTCCTTGCGGAGAGATCCGCGGAGTTGGAAACCTGCCCGCCAACGACGCATGGGTGGTCCTTGTTTGGATGTGGTTTGAGATAGAACATGCGGCGGAAGAGTTGGAAGTGGGGGAGGATGCCAAGGAATGCTTCGCACACATGAATAAAGAGGGCGATGTGAAGCATTGAGTTGGGGTTCAGATGGTAGAGTTGAAGCCCATAGTACTCCAAAAGCCCCCGGAAGAACTCGGAGGTGGGAAGGCTGAACCCGCAATAGAAGAAGGAAGTAAAAACAACGAGCTCACCGGTGTTCGGGGTTGGGAAGTCCTCCCCCGCCGTCGGGCGCCATCCCACGATCTCCTTTGGCGGAAGCACGCCGTGCTTCACCATCTCTTTGAGGGTGGATTCCCTCACATCCGAAGCGGCGCATTGGTCGAACAGAATCCTCTTTTCCTCCGCCATGAGAGTGGTGTTGATGGGAAGTGGATCTGGTCGGAAAAGGTCGGGCTTTTTGACGAAGGAACATGGGAGACTTGGCTGCGGAGGCTGGTTGTTGCACAGAGCGAGTTCCTAGATGGATGGATTTGGGAGCGCGCGAGTCTAGGGTTCTCCGCGGTGGGCGGTGAACAGGTGTTGCGAAAGGGGAATCTTTTGGAAGATGAAGAGGCGGGGATGACCTCGTGCTTTTATAGAAAGATTTGAGGGTTGCGCTAGGTTTTCTAGTGGCGGGCCGAGCCCATAAGAAAATCTACGGCCCGGCTAAGGTGTGGTCCGACGCGTGTCCTTAGGGACTTAAGCGGATGAGCTTAAGCAGATTTGCCACGGCAATATGCGCGTGTCAGAGTGCCCTATACCTTTGAAAATCCTTCCATACCGCGGTTTGCTTGACTTCATGAGAAGGCGGCACGATGCAACTTGGAAGGTGACCAACGGTTAAGTTTTTATAGCTGCCTTGATGACAAGGGCTGTTTGTTTTTTGGCATTTGATCAAGTAATCTTATCAATGCTATTTATTTTTCACCTTGGTGAAGATCTTTATAGATTGAGACCAGTATTATGGCATAAGCTGTTTAATAACTTGGTCATATTTTTCATACGATTGAAAGAACTTGTTTTCCCATGAGGGTTGATTAAAATATTTGTTCCGGGATAACTCGAGCGGATCCACTCGGATAAGCATGAGCTTACCGAGTGCTTTTCGCCCACGAGGGTTGATTGAGTTATTTGTTCTGAGATGACTTGGGCAAATTCACTTGGATGAGTATGAACTTACCGAGTAATGAGATTTCTATGATTGCTTTAGCATGAGCTAGGCATCTACATGAGAATGATCTTTTATAGTTCTTGACTATATCCTTAGCCTATTTTTGACTAACCACATAGTCGGGGGCTACACCTAATTAGGTGCATCAGGAGATGCACCTAGATATTTATTTTTGAGAATTTTTTAGATATTTTCCAGTCCTTCACAGTCTTTGGAGCCACTCGGGAAGATTCAGGCAGAGATGATGGAATCACTCGGCGCCAAAAGCACTCGGTCAAAGAGGTTTTTGGTTGTGTGCTGTTTGGGTCTAAAGCTGAGTTGTCTCGTCGACTGAAAAGGACTCGGGGGCTACTATGAAGATTGTGGCAATTGGGTATCTATATGGCAAGCTTATCCGACTGGAGGTAGGGATGGATTGCGCCTGTCATATCTGTAAGCCGAACATGACTTGGGTGTTACGATTGCCGATAGAGATAAGGCAATCGGCCTATAGTCACGGTTTGGTAAGATTGAGGAAACCAACTTAGAGTAAGATAGGGCTTCCGATCTGTAAGCCCTCCTCCCAAGACTATATAAGGGGGGTAAGGGGCGTCACTTGAGGGATATCCTATGTTAGATCAGCTTTGAGCTTTGTGCTTTAGATCACGAGATCAATAAACACACTCGGCGGATCGAATCCACCGAAACAGGAGTAGGGTATTACCTCACGAGAGGGCCTGAACCTGTATAAACCTTTTTCTTCTTCTAACCCATTGTGCTTGGCGATCTTGACTGCGACCCCAGAAATCATATTGCCGAAACCAAGTTTCGACACAACTGATACAAAATCCCAGACTTTTCGAAATTCTCAGGGCAAGACAATATGTCAACCTACGAGCATGTCAGCCGATTCTTGGCGCAGTGCGGTGAAGCATCGGCTATGGATGCCTTGAGAGTCCGGTTGTTCCCTTTGTCTCTTTCCGGATCGGCTTTCACCTGGTTCTCTTCATTACCTTACAACTCGATTCAGAGCTGGGCCAATCTCGAAAAACAATTTCATAGCTACTTCTACACTGGCAACGATGAAATGAAGTTGTCGGACCTCACCAGTATCAGGCAAAAGCACAACGAGTCGGTTCAAGAATACATTCAATGCTTCAGAGAGATGAGGAACCGATGCTACAGCCTAGTGCTGTCGGACGCCCAGCTAGCCGATTTGGCCTTCCATGGCCTGATCGCGCTGATCCGCGAGCGCTTCTCCGCTCAAGACTTTGACAGCCTGGTGCATTTGGCACATAAGGTGACAGCCCATGAACAAAGATTTCAAGACACCAGGAAGGCCGTCAAAACATAACTCAAGTCATCGCTGAGTCGGACTCGATTCTAACGACGATGACGCGAGAGGTGGCGCAGCCGAATGGGCCAAGAATAAATAGGCCATCGTCTGTCAATGGCGCTGAAGACGGCCGAGAGAGGAGAAATATGATTTCGACATCACCAAGGCCGATAGGATCTTCGATCTATTGCGAAGGAGAAGCGATTCAGCTTCCCAACAACCATGTGATCCCATCGGCCGATGAACTGAAGAAGAAGAAATACTTCAAGTGGCACAACTCTACATCCCATGCCACTAACGACGTAAAGTCTTCGGACAACGAGATCCGAGTCGGTAATAGAGGCCGGAAACTCAAGTTCGCCGATTCCACTCGGCCGATGAAGGTAGATTGCAACCCCTTCCCAATCAATATGGTTCAAACCGGCCCTAGGCAAGCTGATCGGTAGCGCGAATGACATACGGCTTAGCCGAAACATTGAAAGGGGTCAATGCGAGAGGATGAGCCGAGCGAAAGCCAAGCCGCGCCAATCAACATGGTGCGCCCCATTGCCCGATCGGCTGATCGACGGCCGATCAACACGAACAGCCGACGCGGCCCCAGACAGCAATCTTGGCGGGAAGAGGATCGATTTGGAAGATTTTATCGACAAGAGCCAGAAACACGAGGCCGCCGATACGACGGAAATCACAGCGGTGCCGATCCCCATTGGCATTGTGAATTTTTCAGGCACTGCTGGGAAACCGGGATGAGGCTGCCAATGCTAGAAAATTGCCCGGCCTGCAGCGAGCACCGCGAGGACGAACACAGAAGCCAGCCGATCACCGGTCCAACTCAGTTCGTCTCGAGGCCCATACAGCTCAACCGACACCGGCAGTCCATTCACAATCGGCTAGGGCCGATCCATGAAGACTTCTTCAACGAAGATGAGAACGATGACTACCAGGACGAAGGAGAGGCCGATGATGAAGAATCGGCCAACCCCCAATGGTGCCCATCTGACCTCTTCACCAAGACGCAGAAATGAAGAATTCAAAGGCTACAGCGTGAAGGAAGGGAGTAAGAAGTTTGGCAGATGATCGAAGAACAACACTGCCGGTTGGGTAAAATCAAATGGTGATGGATCCCAAAAAGGAAAACCACCACAGCTGACGAGGAACAAGCCAGGGAGAGTTCAGCCGATCAAGCCAGGAGGGCAGCCAAAGTGAAAGGCAAAGTCTCTGCATCGGTTAATATGGTGTTCATATTGCCAGCCGAATTCAATGCTCCTGAAGCCGATGCAGACAATATCGAGGACGCGTTGGTCAAGCTAGCACTGTCCCCGGATCAAGCGATTTTCGACAAGCCAGAGGGGACCAAAAATCGGCATTCAAAGCCGCTATATGTAAAGGGTTTCGTCAACGGCAAGCCGATGTCGAAAATGCTAGTAGATGGGGGAGCCGCAGTAAATCTGATGCCCTATGCAACATTCAGGAAACTGGGAAAGGGAGCCGAAGACGATCAAGACTAACATGGTATTAAAGGACTTCGGCGGCAACCCATCGAGACCAAGGGCGTGTTGAATGTCGGCGACCATCGACAACAAGACCGTACCCACAACCTTTTTTGTCATCGACGGGAAGGAGTCTTTGTTGACACCTAAATTTTGTAATTGAATCCTTAAGTGCTAGCAAAGATGAGGCAGAATCGGATCGGCTGGTTTGGCAGAGAAACAGAGGCATCGGCTGAGAAGCGATCGGCTGTGAGGCCAATTGGCTAAGGTTGAATCGGACAAGAGCGGCCGATAGCCGATTCTAGGTTCAGAGAAGATAAAGCCATTTCTGGTGCAGATGTTTGAAGATGAATAGAAGATTCGGTTATCAGAGTGCGCGTTAAGAGATATTGTAATCTATGGATAGAGTCCTGTAATGGCAATTGTACCTGTAATTTAGGAGTTTGTTTAAGCTGGTCATTGTAATGCGGCGTGGGTCCTTTCCAGGATATCGTCGTATTATAAATAGTAGTTTAGATAGAGTCCAGGGTTTATACAGATAATGTTATCTTGGGTATAAATAGGACCTGAGACCCCCTGTAATTATATACAATCACAATCAATCAAACCTTCGGCGCATCGCCAACCCTTTTTCTTCAGACGAGCAATTGATTTGGCTACGGGCTGCATCGTTTCGATCCCCAAATCCAGGTAAATGCTTGTCATTAGTTGTATGTTCTGCTGATTCTAGTGCTTCCATCGTAATGACACATTAGATTCAGGGGTTTATACCATGCTATTTATCATTTGTTGCATATAAACTAGGGCAATGTTTAGATCTATACCGCCATTGGCCAGTTCTCTCAAGAACCCACAGCCAATTAGGCTAGATCTAAAGGTTGGCGGGTTTATATGCGGTATCCACTGTCTCGAGAAGTGTAAATCAATCATAACAGATCAGGTTGTTCTTTTTATACTTAATGTTGCGTCAAAGTTGAACTATTAAGTCGTTTTAGAACTCCCAGTGATGTTCGGTTAGATTTATATGTTTAAGAGCTGTGCGGGTTTCACCAGCCTTATCGCCCTAATATATTTCTTTTAGTATGTTTATTATGTTAGGACTGCCTCTTATGTTAAGATCTTGTCTTGTCGGACCTCATAAGCTAAAATCGGCGTGCCATCGACAGCCGACGGCCGATTTCCGGGCTAAGCCTCTGGTTCAAGGATGATATCTTTTCATAAGAACCATCGGAGTACTAGCCGATCCATTGTTAGCTTTCCAGTATCAGCTAGGTTATCAATACATATATCTATCATCCTTTACTGTATTTAGGTGAAATGGCTAATCTTTGTCTCGTATCGCCAATCCATTCTAGTCACTTGGCTTAAATACATTTTAGGATAGCAAATATATGCTCATGGATTCCCTTAGCCGATCTAGTGGGGATCTAACCTAATACTTAACGCATATTTATTTGTTTTTTTGTTGGTTTGCGATCAAACCAAGCGCGCACTCTGCACAGCACGGCGTGAGAAGGACCTGCACCTTGGAGTTAAGCGAGATCTTCCGAGCCGGTGCGTGAGAGAAATTTCTCATCAACATGCTTCTTGGCACGCCCAGTGGGACTTTCTTTGTCGGCTCGACTAGGACGCATCGACTCAGCCGACAAGATGGTCGACTCCAAGAGCCCCAATGTTTCCCAGGACAACATCGTGCCTGTGAAGATGGAGCAATTATCGGCTGAACAGCAAGCCGATTACAGGAAGATGGTGGAAGAACTCCAGGCCAACTACTTGCAATCTTTCACCCAAACAAGATCTGGGGCCATGCATCAGAAGTATAAATTCAACATGGACGATCTCAAGGCATCCTCCTCTGGTGAGACAAAAGGCAAACAGAAGATGGAGGAGCCGATTCAGGAACAGGACGATTCGGCTTTGTATTCCTTAGAAGACCGGATCGACTCGGCCGTACATCACGCGCTGGTTAACCAAAGTAGCATCCTGGTCAATACTCTCAACAACATGATCGCTACTGTGGTCGACGCCAAGATAGCCGACCAGCTGCAATAGGGGCTGACGTACTTCTCAGACGGCCAATTTCCTGGTTGTAGGACATTGGTCACCCATAATCGGCCAAGCCCACCACTGGCACAACTAGGGCCGCCAGGAGGGATCCTCAGCCGGCCAAATCCAACTGAGTCGGCTACAAGGCTAGTGATTACCATGCTGAATCGACAGCAGCCGCTGCCCCAAGATCAGATTGCTAACATGTTCAACGACAATCGACAGTCAGAGCCAATTGCCCAGATTGACCTGGACAGACGGTACAACGCCGGTGGCCGATAGCTGTTCCCGGGACCACCAACGCCACCACCGACGCATCAGCCACCTCCCGTTGATCATCCACTCCATCACCAGTATCAAGGAGGCTGCCAGGATCATCACTACGAGGCCTCGAGACGCCACCACCCATTGTATCGGCAATGTCGGTGATATGGGCGAGGGTATGTCGAGGTACGACATTTGAGAAAGGGAAGGCGCCCTTGCCCATCAAGGCGCGTTAAAGATGTATCCTGAATGGCCTAAGCATGTCCCGGCCACGGGCGGCCACGTCACCGCCCCCAGAAGGGGCTGGCCCGGAGGCTACCCGGAGGCCACCGTACTCCCAAACGGCGGGGCCCGGGATCACCCGGTCCCCCCGGACGGTAGGGTCTGGGGTTACCCGGACCCCCCATCCCTCACCCCGCACCTCTCTGAGAGAGGGGCAAATCCAACTGCCAACCAACTCATTTAATGCCCAAAAAGAAGGAGGTTGAGCGCCTGCCCCGCCGCATTTAATGCGATGTGAGGCACGCCTGTTAGTGGCTCTCGTCATCATCTCTTTTTGCCTGTCGCGAGGCAAAGGAGGCCTAAAGTCTTTGACTAAGACCATGGTATGGCCGCGCACCCACTCCACCCACGCCTCCCTCACGCCCTGTCCAGTCACATTTAATGCATTGGGCGGCCGTGTGGGAGAGAGAGTGCGAGCGCAGGAGGCGCGGTGTCAGTGCCTCCCCGTGGAATGGGCCGCTGATCAGTGGGTCCCATTGGAGTAGGTAGGCAAGCCATCACCGCATCAGCAGCATGGCTACCACGGCGATCACCTTTCTCCGCCTACCCCCATGACGCAGCAAACAGGAAGGAGCAAAGATGGAGTGGCTTCTCTTACGAGACAAGGCAAAAACCGCTCCCTCATGTGGAGCGGAGTAGAGAAAATCGGGACTACTGTGGTGTTCCCTTGTACTATAAAAGGAGACCCAAGTCCATCATAAAAATGGTCTGCTCACTCTCTCGTCGGTTCCCGCTCTCGACTCGAATGATCAAGCCCTCCGAGCGGCAGCTAATTCTTAGCAACCTCTCGTCCTTCTTTGACTCCAGAAAAGAGAAGAACACTTTCATTGCTCCCTGTAATTCTTCCCTCTTACTACATATAGAACAGGAGTAGGGTATTACACCTCGCAGGTGGCCCGAACCTGTATAAACCCCTGCGCCCCCGCAGTCTTGATTTCTCCCGCCTCACCTGCATCATCCTATCCTCATCGCGAGTTTAGATCAGGACTCACCGCTCCCCGTGCCGAATCAAAAACGGGGGTCCCTCGGATTCTCGCGTGTCGATCCCTGACATCGACAGGCAAGCACCCGTGTCATATGACCCATACGAGCCGATACAGCAGGACAACCGGACCTGGGCCGATCTGATTGCAGATGTCATGCACGATCAATTCGGCCTCAAGCCAAAAGACTCAGGAAACATGTATCGATATCCCAATCCAGAGCACTTCGAGCGGATTCCGCTACCCAACCGATACAAGATCCTAGATTTTTCTAAGTTCTCAGGGCAAGACAACATTTCAACTTACGAGCATGTCAGCCGATTCTTGGCGCAGTGCGGTGAAGCATTGGCTACAGACGCCTTGAGAGTTTGGTTGTTCCCTCTGTCTCTTTCGGGATCGGCTTTTACCTAGTTCTCCTCATTGCCGCGTGTCGATCCCCGACATCGCCACCGCCTCGAGGGGGAAAGATCTTTGTATCCCCCACCCCCGCCGATGGCGACGGCGGCAACCGTGCTCGCGCCATCTCCTTCCGCCCCCGGCGGCGGCGACGCGGAGAGGGGGCAGGCATCCCGCAGGGCCGACAACGCCACCGCAGATCTGGCCACGCCTAGCGGGCGTGCGGCGAGCCTCACCGAGGAGACGTCCATCGTCGCCGGAGTTTGGCACGCCCGAGGGTGCCCTCCATGCGGCGAAGCTCTTTTGCGCCACCCTCCGGCCACCCCGGCGAAGGATCCAACGCCAAGCGTTGGTTCGACGACGTGGCGAAGCCGGTAGGCACGGCCTAGCGGCCTGGCCGCTAACCTCGCTTCCTCCAGCCACCAACCGCGCAGTTCACATGCCGCGGTGAGCTCGTCCTCTCGGCGACGGGCTCGAAGGGCAGCGGCTGCCGCGAGGGCGGAAGAGGGCCTCTCGGTGGCAGCCCAACCAGAAGCACCCCGAGATCTACTGTATGCAGAACAGGACGCCCGCCTTCGCATCGAGCAGTGCCGTGATGAGCGCCGCATGGGGCGGGCGCCGGATTGCGCCTCCTCATCGGGGTGGCGCAACCACTCGGCGAGCGGCCACAGCTGCCCCCCCGCAGGTGGAGCCCCTCAGGAGATGGCGAGCGGCCGTGATGGCCCAGCCACAAACAGGAGGCTCCACGACGCCCGACGGGTCCCCGCAGCCATTGTCGCCCCGGCCGGCAACGACGCGGAGCCTTCGTTGCCGACCTCCGTAACGTGATCGGCCTAACAAGTTTAGGCCGACCCTTACGGAGAAATACGACGGCTCGGTGAACCCTACCGAGTTCCTCCAGATCTACACCAGACCATTGAGGCTGCTGGAGGGACGAGCGCATCATGGCCAACTTCTTTCCCATGGCGCTCAAGGGCCGGGCCCGCTCCTAAGCGATGAATCTCGCCCCAGGTCGGTCACCTCTTGGGACGATCTCGTGCCGCCAATTCACCTCCAACTTCAGGGGCACGTACCCACGCCCGGGAGTGGAGGCAGACCTCCACATGGTCCGACGAGGGGAGGACGAGTCCCTACGCAAATACATCCAACGTTTTTGCCAGGTACGCAATACCATACCCTCCATCGCTAACCATGCAGTGATCTTCGCCTTTCGGAGTGGCGTATGCCACGACGTTATGCTGGAGAAGATCGGGTCCAAGGCCCCGACTACCACGGAGCTCTTTGAGCTCGCCGACCGGTGGCCCGCAAGGACGAGGCTCGGGTTTGGAATCCTAGGAATCCCGCCCGGCCTCTACGGGCGCCCCCTCCGCGTCCCGGGAAGAGCAACGCGAGCGGCGACGGAAGCGCAGGCCATCGCGCGGTGGCGAGGAGGGTCATGTCCTCGCCACCGACAGTGAGGAGAAGCCCTCGCGGAAGGGCAAGCCCGTGGGTAACCGCAGGCGGTCCCCGGACCCTCGCCCCCAGGGCCGGGTAGGGGACAAATGGTGCATGGTGCACCAAACCTCCCACCACGACCTCTCTGAATGCTGTTCGGTCAAGAATTTGGCCGAGCGGGTGCAAAAGTACGAGCAGGAGCGGAGGGAGAGTGAGAAGGAAATCCGTCGCAAGGGCAAGGCCCCGACGGAGCGTTCGGACAAGCGGTGAGAGGAGGCCAAGGATGCGGACCCTGTCGGGGACGACGATGACAACCTGGGCTACCAAGATCCCCAGCACGTCGTCGCCACCATCGACGGCGGTGCAGGCGCCCAGGTATCCCGCCGGAGCCTCAAGTCCATGAGACGCGAACTCCTTACGGCTGTGCTGTCCCACGAGGCGGCCCGAAGGTCGCGCTGGGCAGAGGTGCCCATCACCTTTGACCAAACCGACCACCCGGGGAGCATCGCACGTAGCGGCCACTTGGCCCTCGTGACCTCCCCCACCATCTGCAACGTCAAGGTCGCCCGAGTCTTAATTGACGGGGGTGCGGCCCTCAATATACTATCTCCGAAGGCCTTTGATGCAATCAAGGCCCCGGGAATGATGCTCAGGCTGTCTTACCCCATCATCGGGGTGACGCCCGGGAAAGTGTGGCCCCTTGGGCAGATCGCCCTGCCGGTCACCTTCGGGGGTCCCGCTAATTTCCGCACCGAGCGGATCGACTTCGATGTGGCGGACCTCAATCTGCCCTACAACGCCGTGCTCGGGAGGCCGGCGTTGGTGAAGTTCATGGTGGCTACTGAAGGGTTACGCGGAGGCTACGCTAGCCGAAAACAAAACTTTTCTACCGCGCAAACCAGGAACACTTGCAAGTAAGGGCCGATAGATCGTTACCGATTGGAGTAGAGTGCAGCGGAATAGCCAATCAGGGCAATCCGATCCGGAACAGCGTAGCCGATTCCCGGAGACAGCCGATTCGCCAATCAGCCGATTCGAGTCGTCCGGCCGCGTTCTCACGCCTAGCTCCGATGCGCCCGACCGCAGCCGATTCCACCACGGCCGATCGCTCCGATTGCGGCCCGATCCGAAGCCGATCAACGGCGCGCAACGTAGCGGTGCTCTACCGGTATCCACACGTCCGGGGACGAACGCCGTACACCCGTGTGCTAGCACGCGATGCAAGGCTAGGGTTTGGCTCGAAAGTGGGGAGGGTTTCCGTGGAGATTGATCTCGGCGACTTCTGTTGCACGCGATGCAATTGACATGCCGCAGCTCTCCACCCCTCCCTCCTTTATATAGAGTTGGCTGACTGGGACTAGTGGCCGATTAGGACTCTATTTTGAATCGGATCTCATCCGTATCTCATAGAGTTGGCCGCCCACACGTCGTAAGCCCATAGGACTCTATCCAATCGGATCCCCATCCGATCGAGCCGTATCCGAGTCCAACTCGAATGCCCGTTCTTATCCCCTTAAGCGTGCGACCCGTAGGTTCAGGTATACTCGGTTTCGGCTATAGTCTAACTTAGCCGACCGTCGGCTCGAGTCCAACTCAGCCGAGGCCTCAAAGTGGCGCCTAGCAGCACATATTGACACCATAGTATACAAGAATATAATATCGGCTCGAACCTGTAATGTGTACACAAATCCCTTTGCCTCACGATACCGGTTAAGCTATAGGCAAGATGTGTGCCATCCCTTCAATAACTTAACCATTCACTCGAACCGTATTGGATTATCCGTCCGTTGATTGACTCCTCAATCAACTTAGCATGGCCATGCATTTCCATAATCCATTACCTCGAGGGGCCCAGAGATATCTCTCCAAAGGAGGGGCAAATTCCATCTTGATCACTCACATCCCACTCCATGTTTCATAGCAAACCCGAAAACTACCTTTATAACTACCCGTTACGGAATAGCGTTTGGTAGTCCCAAAGTAGGCTACTACACATGTTGGAATCCATGGTGATCTCGGGTCTAAGGACTTTGTACCAACACTACCCGAGACCAACTAATGGCACATTAATTCTGTAGTGTCTCATGGTGGGTCTATCCAACAATGTGTTCTCCAACACATATGTCCATGTTTATTGATTTGGTATCTCCATACCCATGATCTATGAGACATGATCATCAATCAATAAACATGCCGATCTTAGAATCATATTTGTTCCAACAATATGACATATGATCGAGGATCGTTTAGAAATAGATTCATACATATAGAGTCTCATAAATAAGTCACGTACTTATTGATCAATACAAGATGTCTATTTCATGGAACCGAATAACACTTTATTCATTTATACATAAACATTGACGTGATATCCAACATCTCCATGTTGCCTCTAGGGCATATCACTAACAATCTCCCACTTGCACTAGAGTCAATCATGTAAGTATCTAATACCCATTGCTCTTGTGTGCGCCTCATGCTTCGGCCGAGGGAGAGGTTTTGTCGGCGGATCGGCTATGTTGAGATCCGTGTGCACTTTGCATATCTTGACATCACCTCTGTCCACTATCTCGCGGATGAGATGATATCGCCGAAGTATGTGTTTGGACTTCGATGTGACCTCGGCTCCTTGGCTTGCGCAATGGCTCCACTATTATCACAATAGAGAGACATTGGACCGTCGTACTAGTCATCACACCAAGCTCGAAACGAATTTCTTGATCCAAACAGCCTCCTTTGCGGCTTCCGAAGCAGCAATGTACTCGGCCTCCGTTGTAGAATCAGCAACGGTATCCCGCTTGGAACTCTTCCAGTGATCGCGCCTCCGTTCGGGCGAACACGAACCCAGATTGCGATCTATAATCATCCTTGTCTGTTTGGAAGCTAGCATCGGTGTAACCACTTACAACGAGCTCTTCTTCACCTCCATAGACTAGGAACATATCCTTAGTTCTTCTCAAGTACTTAAGGATATTCTTTACTGGCATCCAGTGACCTTCACCTGGATCGGCGGTATCTGCTCGTAGCACTCAAAGCGTACGAGACATCGGGCGTGTACAAAGCATGGCATACATGATGGATCCAATTGCCGAAGCATATGGAACCATACCCATCTTATTCCGCTCATCATGTGTCCGAGGACACCGATTCTTGCTAAGATTAATGCCATGTGACAAGGGCAAGAAACCTTTCTTGGAATCATGCATGTTGAACCTTTTCAACACCTTGTCAATGTATGTACTTTGGCTTAATCCAATTAGCCTCTTGGATCTATCTCTATAGATCCGAATGCTAATATATATGCTGCCTCCCTAAGTCGTTCATGGAAAAACTATTTTTCAATGAAGACTTGACGGATTCAAGCATAGGGATATCATTTCCAATCGTAATATGTCATCCACATATAAGATTAGAAATACAATTGCACTCCCACCGACCTTTTTGTAAACACAGCCTCTTCTTCATTTTTGATGAAACCAAACCCTTTGATTACTTCATCAAAACGAATATTCCAACTCCGAGATGCTTGCTTCAATCCATAAATGGACTTCGTAGCTTGCATATCTTTCCAGCGATTCGGATCGACAAAACCATGAGGTTGTATCATGTATACATCCTCGCTTAGGTTTCCATTTAGAAAGCCGTTTTGACATCCATCTCGCCATATCTCATAATCGAAATATGCAGCAATCGCTAGGATAATCCGAATAGATTTAAGCATTGCGACGGGCGAGAAGGTTTCATCATAATCAACTCCTTGAATCTGTTTAAAACCTTTCGCCACCAATCGCGCCTTATAGATGTGAACATTTCCATCCATATCGGCCTTTTCTTAAAAACCCATTTACACTCAATGGTTTTGACACCATCAGTGGATCAACCAAGTTCCAAACTTGATTGTCGTACATGGATTTTATTTCGGATTTCATGGCTCCAAGCCACTTGTTGGAATCGGGTCCCACCATCGCTTCCTCATAGGTCTTAGGTTCATCGTTGTCCAACAACAATATATCACGTTGTTCCGCTTTGTGTACCGGTCGGGTGCACGACGTGATCTTTCGGACCTCCGTGGGTGGTGTATCTACAACGGTGGCGCAACACTTTGCTCCTCCTGTTGTGGTTCGTGGTCTGAAACGTTTTCGGTGTTTTTGAACTTCTTCAAGATGCACCCTGCTCCCACTAACCCTTCTTGAAAGAAACTCTTTCTCCAAGAAGACACCATGTCGGGCGACAAACACTTTGCCTTGTTCCCGATTATAAAAGTAATATCCCTTAGTTTCCTTAGGATATCCCACAAAGAAGCACTTGTCGATTTGGGTGTGAGCTTGTCGATTGTAAACGTTTTACATAAGCCTCACATCCCCAAATTTTGAGAAAAGACAAACTAGGGGTTGCCCTGTCCATATCTCATATGGTGTCTTTTCAACCGACTTAGATGGAACTCTATTTAGTGTGAGCGCAGTGTTTCAAGAGCATATCCCCGAAGGATAACGGAAGATCACTTTGGCTCATCATCGACCGCACCATGTCCAACAAGGTGCGATTTCTCCGTTCGGACACTCCGTTCCATTGTGGAGTTCCCTGGCGGAGTCAACGTGGAACAATTCCACAATCTTTCGATGATTACCAAACTCTTGGCTCAAGTATTCCCTCCACGATCGATCGTAGAAACTTGATTGTTTTCCCTAAATGATTCTCGTACTTTATTATGGAATTCTTTGAACTTTTCAAAGGATTCGGACTTATGCCTCATTAAGTAGATATAACCATATCTACTAAAGTCATCGGTAAAGGTAATGAAGTACGATAACCACCTCGGCCGTTGAGCTCATTGGTCCACATACATCGTATGTATGAGTGCCAACAAGTCACTTGCTCTTTCACCGTGTCCCGTGAAAGGTGCCTTTGTCATCTTACCAAGTAAACAAGACTCACATGTCTCAAATGATTCAAAATCAAAAGAGTGAAGCAATCCATCCTTGTGGAGCTTCTCCATGCGTTTCTTATTTATATGGCCTAAGCGACAATGCCGGATAAACGTGGGGTTTATATCATTAGAGAGTTGCCTTTCGTATTAATGTTATAGATGGGAGACGCTTCAAGTTTCAAAACGTATAATCCATTCACCAATGGAGCATGAAAATAGAACATATCTCTCGAGATATATTGAACAACCATTGTCCATTGATCTAAAATCATATCCTTCCGCTTGCAAACATGAAGCGGAAATAACGTTTTGACATAGTGTTGGAACACAATAACAATTATTCAATTCCAAAACTAATCCGAAGGTAGATGAAGTGGTACTCGTGCCGACAACAACCGTAGCAACGCTTGCTCCATTGCCGACGCGCAGTTCACCTCGCCCCTTCTCAATCCTCTACTTCTTCTCATTCCCCGCAACGATTTGCAAATATGAGCTACCGATCCGATATCAAATACCCAAGAGTCGTAGGTGAAGTAGCAAGATTAATGTCTATAACATTAATACCGAAGAAGTCGTACTTTGCTTCTTTTTGAGATCCTCCATGTACTTCTTGCAGTTCCTCTTCCAATGGCTGTCTCCTTGCAATAGAAGCAAACGGCATCGATGCCGCCGACCCCTTCTTGCCCTTCTTTGCATTGGAGGCACTCGCGATCTCATCGGGAGTTAACTTCCTCTTGGTGCAAAGTTTCTTGACAGTGGTTTGCGCTTTGCCTTCGCATCATCATCACATGATGACCGTTTTCTGGATACTCTCCTCGGATGTCTTTAGCATCCCATGCAATTCAGCCAAGGTTCTATCCATGTTGTTCATGTGATAGTTTAATATGAATGGCTCGAAGTTCGGAGGGAGCGGCGGAGAATTACATCGTAGCCAACTCTTGGCTAAGGGGAAAACCTAGTTTTCCGGACTCTCGATATAGCCAATCATCTTTATCACATGCGGATGATGGGATTCCCCTCAACAAGCTCGCACGCAAACAAGAACTTTGAGGTGTTGAACCTCTCGGCCCGAGCTTGGTTCTCAAACATGTCACGCAGCCCCCGAATAATAGTGTGAGCATCGCTGCTCTCATATTGCTTCGAAGCTCGGGGGACATTGTAGCTAGCATGAGACGGCTTATGTCTAGGGCATCATTAGTGTGCTTCTCGTAAGCTCTCCATGCGATTGCAGTGGCATTATTAGGCAAATCCTCCGGATAAGGTACTTCAAGAACGTACTCCTTACGCTCTTGCTTGAGAACAATTCTCAAGTTGCGATACCAATCCATAAAGTTTGTTCCATTTAATTTTTCCTTTTCGAGAATAGATCGCAAATTAAAGGTACTGGGTGTAGTATTAGCCGCCATTTATTCTACAAGAAAAAACAAAGTTTAGCACAATGTTTATGCTATGTCTATTGTTAAACAATTTAACATTAGACTCCCATTACGTATTTTCCACCATCCCTCTAGGTTACGTATTGGGTCAAGATCCACATGTTAATTAATTTTCTAGTGAGCTTTGGCATCACCGCTAGAAAATTAGTAACATCGGTAAGCAACACCTTGCTAATCACATCTCTATGTGACTCTTGTTGTTGGTGTGGCATCTCCATGCCCCGGCCCCAACCTATGCCCCAAGGCCCAAAACTGTTTTGATAGCCTTGTTAAGTAAACCAAATGCTCCCTGCATGTATATGTCGACATATACCCCTCGTGTTATGATAGAGAATGGCACTCGCTTTGGCGAGACCCACCATTGACGAGCATAACGGTGACGGTGCAACATTTGGAAGGGCATCATTACTACTTAATTTTGCGAGGGATGCTATCCTATCAAACAAACATATCACATATGAAAGCAAGAAGAATAGCATATAGTGAAATAGTATGGCCCCCTTCACATGGTGATCTCCATCTCCATGCCGGTGTACAGGATCTCCATCTTCATCACCGTTCTTTCGAGTGCCGAATGCTTGATTTCTTCAAACTAAGCTACTACTATAGAAGCTCTAATTGAAGATTACATCGACTCGCAGGTCGTGAAAGAATATTACAAGCATTGCACGTATGAAAGAATATTACAGGGATTGCACATATGAAAGAATATTACATGCATCACATGCATCTCATACATCTCATACATACAATAGGGCCATACCATCTCAAAGCATTCTCTGCAAAAACAAGTTAGGCGTAGAAACGTTTTCCACTTATCGCAGAGAAACGGCATCGAGACGACCTATAAAGGGGGGTACGCACACGGCGGTCCCGCTAGCCGGTTAGCGGGCGCTTCGGCATAATCACATTATACCATTCCGATACACTATCAAGGAACGCTATCTCGAACCCAACTCAAACCGAGTCATATGGAAATTGCTTCGACGTAATCACATTACGCCGTTCCGATACACTATCAAGGAACGCAATTACCATCTACTCTCCTCAACAGATTCCGTAAAACCGATTGATCTAATCAACCCGTGCGCAAAACTTGTTCCAGATCCAATCTAAAACCCGAACTAAGCAAGATTAGCTCTGATACCACTGAAGGGTTACGCAGAGGCTACGCTAGCCGAAAACAAAACTTTTCTACCGCGCAAACCAGGAACACTTGCAAGTAAGGGCCGATAGATCGTTACCGATTGGAGTAGAGTGCAGCGGAATAGCCAATCGTGGCAATCCGATCCGGAACAGTAGCCGATTCCCGGAGACAGCCGATTCGCCAATCAGCCGATTCGAGTCGTCCGGCCGCGTTCTCACGCCTAGCTCCGATGCGCCAGCCGCAGCCGATTCCACCACGGCCCGATTGCTCCGATTGCAGCCGATCGAAGCCGATCAACGGCGCGCAACGTAGCGGCGCCTGCGGTATCCACACGTCCGGGGACGAACGCCGTACACCCGTGTGCTAGCACGCGATGCAAGGCTAGGGTTTGGCTCGAAAGTGGGGAGGGTTTCCGTGGAGATTGATCTCGGCGACTTCGTTGCACGCGATGCAATTGACATGCAGCAGCCTCTCCACCCCTCCCTCCTTTATATAGAGTTGGTGACGGGACTAGTGGCCGATTAGGACTCTATTTTGAATCGGATCTCATCCGTATCTCATAGAGTTGGCCGCCCACACGTCGTAAGCCCATAGGACTCTATCCGATCGGATCCCTATCCGATCGAGCCGTATCCGAGTCCAACTCGAATGCCTGTTCTTATCCCCTTAAGCGTGCGACCCGTAGGTTCAGCTATACTCGGTTTCAGCTATAGTCTAACTTAGCGACCGTCGGCTCGAGTCCAACTCAGCCGACCTGTCAACAGCGGCGCCTAGCAGCACATATTGACACCATAGTATACAAGAATATAATATCGGCTCTGAACCTGTAATGTGTACACAAATCCCTTTGCCTCACGATACCAGTTAAGCTATAGGCAAGATGTGTGCCATCCCTTCAATAGCTTAACCATTCACTCGAACCGTATTGGATTATCGTCGTTGATTGACTCCTCAATCAACTTAGCATGGCCATGCATTTCCATAATCCATTACCTCGAGGGCCCAGAGATATCTCTCCAAAGGAGGGGCAAATTCCATCTTGATCACTCACATCCCACTCCATGTTTCATAGCAAACCCGAAAACTACCTTTATAACTAACCAGTTACGGAATAGCGTTTGGTAGTCCCAAAGTAGGCTACTACACATGTTGGAATCCATGGTGATCTCAGGTCTAAGGACTTTGTACCAACACTACCCGAGACCAACTAATGGCACATTAATTCTGTAGTGTCTCATGGTGGGTCTATCCAACAATGTGTTCTCCAACACATATGTCCATGTTTATTGATTTGGTATCTCCATACCCATGATCTATGAGACATGATCATCAATCAATAAACATGCCGATCTTAGAATCATATTTGTTCCAACAATATGACATATGATCGAGGATCGTTTAGAAATAGATTCATACATATAGAGTCTCATAAATAAGTCACGTACTTATTGATCAATACAAGATGTCTATTTCATGGAACTGAATAACACTTTATTCATTTATACATAAACATTGACGTGATATCCAACATCTCCATGTTGCCTCTAGGGCATATCAACTAACGGGAATGATGCTCAGCTGTCTTACCCCATCATCGGGGTGACGCCGGAAAGTGTGGCCCCTTGGGCAGATCGCCCGCGGTCACCTTCGGGGTCCCGCTAATTTCCGCACCAAGCGGATCGACTTCGATGTGGCGGACCTCAATCGCCCTACAACGCCGTGCTCGGAGGCCGGCGTTGGTGAAGTTCATGGTGGCTACCCATTATGCCTACCGCCAGCTTAAGATGCCGGGCCCCGGAGGCCCCATCACCATCCACGCCGATATTAAAACCATGCTAGACTACACGGAAGCACGCGTGGATGACATCGCGGCGGCCGACTGCGTCGAACCCGAGGGCCCCCAAGGGGAGACCTCGGGTTCTTGGGCCCCAAAGCAACGTATCACCTCTGCCGATGAGGTGGTAATTAAGTCTATCCAGTTGACGACCCGTCCAAGACCGCCAATATTGGTGGCAACTTGGACCCAAATAGGAAGACGCGCTCGTCTCCTTCCTGCGGGCGAAACGCCGACGTGTTTGCTTGGAAGCCGTCGGATATGCCCGGTGTCCCCAGGGAGGTGATTGAGCATCGACTCGCAGTACAGCTTGATGCACGGCCAGTCCAGCAAAAGGTGAGGCGGCAGGCCCCGGAGCGGCAGGCGTTCATCCGCGAAGAGGTGGCACGGCTCCAGGAGGCCGGGTTCATCCGGGAGGTGCTGCATCCGGAGTGGTTGGCAAACCCGGTGGTCGTCCCGAAGGCCAACCACAAGCTACGCATGTGCATCGACTACACCGACCTCAACAAGGCATGTCCAAAGACCCCTACCCTCTACCTCGAATAGACCAGATAGTCGACTCCACTGCAGGGTGTGACCTTTTATGCTTCCTAGATGCATACTCTGGTTATCATCAATTCCACATGGCTGTAGAGTATGAGGAGAAAACTTCATTTTTTACCCCTGTGGGTACCTTTTGCTACACGTCTATGCCCTTTGGTTTGAAGAATGCCATGTCCACTTTTCAACGTGGTGTCCGCATCGTGTTGAAAGACCAAATAGGGTGTAATGTTGAGGCGTACGTCGATGATCTCGTAGTCAAATCTCGGGACCAAAGAACCTTGCTCCCGGACTTGGCCGAGACGTTTAATAACCTCCGGTCCTCCCGCATGAAGCTGAACCTAGAGAAATGTGTGTTCGGGGTGCCGGCAGGCAAACTGTTAGGGTTTTTGGTCTCTGCCCGAGGCATTGAGGCCAACCCCGCTAAAATAAAAGCAATAGAGGAAATGCGCCCCCTAGGAAACTCAAGGACGTGCAGAGACTCACTGGTTGTGTAGCTGCCCTGAGTCGTTTCATATCTAGGTTAGAAGAGCGGGCGCTCCCTTTATTCAAGTTATTAAAATGAACCGGCCCCTTCACTTGGACGAACGAAGCGGAGAAAGCCTTGGGTGAGCTCAACCGCTACCTCTCCTCGCCGCTCAAATTGGTAGCCCCCCGGGAAGGAGAGCCCCTCCTTTTATATTTAGCGGCGACCCCCCAAGTGATTAGTGCGGCTTTGGTTGTGGAGGGCAACGATGAGCTAGACTCTCAGTCGCCCCCAATCCCATCGAACCCGTAGGCAGAAACCTCGGAACGGAGTTGGCCGAGGAAGCGCCCAAACCCGGAGGTGGCCCTTGGCCCCCGAGCCAGTGGAGCCGCCCGGCCCCTAGTCCGGGGCTCCCGAGGCCCCTCCACCCAGAGTGGCCCCGAGGGCCCCAGGGAAGGCGATGGCCGGTAGCCCCGGCACCGAGATGACTCGCCCGAAGCATCCGTGGCAGAAACCTCGGAACGGCGCCGCCGAGGAAACGCCCGAGCCCGGAGGTGGCCCTTGGCCCCCGAGCTTCAGGGAGCCGCCCGCCCTAGTCCGGGGCTCCCAAGGCCCCTCCACCCGAGTGGCCCCGAGGGCCCTAGGGGTGGCGATGGCCCGTAGCCCCGGGCACCGAGATGACCCACACTGGTGTACCCGAACCAGTTGCCCCTAACAAAGTAGCCAAGGCCCACACCAAGGTGCATCGGCCGGTCTACTTTGTCAGCGAGGCGCTACGGGACACGAAGACACGTTACCCGCAGGCCCAGAAAATGCTCTATGCCGTGCTCGTGGCCTCCAGGAAGCTGCGCCATTATTTCCAGGTGCACCGGGTAACGGTGATCACGTCCTACCCTCTTGAGCAAATCCTACGTAACCGAGAGGGCACGGGACGGGTAGTCAAATGGGCCATCGAGTTGTCAGAATTTAATCTGCACTTCGAAGCCCGGCACGCGATCAAGAGCCAGGCCTTAGCCAATTTCGTGGCAGAATGGACGCCAACGGCCGATAGCGATCCACCCCCGGGTGAATCCGAGAGTGCGGAGGATCGTGGCCAAGGAGCCACGCACTGGGTGATGAACTTTGACGGTTCACTCACCTTACACGGGGCCGGAGCAGGCATGGTGTTAACTTCCCCAGCGGTGACGTACTTTAGTACATCGTCCGGCTCGACTTCCGGGCAACCAACAACATGGCCGAATATGAGGGGCTTCTAGCGGGGTTGCGAGCGGCAGCAGGTGTGGGCATCCGCCGGCTGCTAGTCCTCGGAGATTCCCAATTGGTTGTAAACCTGGTTTCCAAGGAGTACCAATGCACCGACCCCCAAATGGAAGCTTATGTTAAGGAAGTATGGCGTATGGAGCGCCATTTCGATGGCCTCAAGCTACTCCATATTCCCAGGAAAGATAACGCCCTGGCGGACGAGCTATCTAGGATCGCGTCCGCGCGGGCCCCAGCCCCGCCAGGCGCGTTTGAAGAAAGTATCATAGAGCCATCGGCGCACCCCGAACCGCCCAGAGGGAGGAATCGGCCGGTCCCGACGCCTCGGATCTGGCGGGACAGCCACAGCCTAGCCCTGCTGGGACCAACATCACACGCTAGGTGGCTTGGATTTCGGAAATCCGAGCGTACCTGCAAGACGCGTCATTGCCCGAGCAACGTGAGGAAAGCGAACGGATTGCCCAGACCTCCAAGAGGTACGTGTTGGTAGAAGGGACACTCTACCGACGCGGTGCCAACGGAGTGCTCATGAAGTGCATCGCTCAGGAACAGGGTCTCGAGCTCCTAGCCGAGATCCATGAAGGCGAATGCGGGGCGCACTCGGCCTCCCGAACCTTGGTAGGAAAGGCTTTCCGCCAAGGATTCTATTGGCCCACTGCGCTGGAGGACGCAACGGACCTCGTGCGGCGATGCCGAGCGTGTCAATTCCACGCCAAGCAGACAGACCTGCCGGCCCAGGCCCTTCAGACCATCCCGCTCTCATGGCCATTTGCGGTCTGGGGGCTGGACATCCTGGGTCCGTTCATGCTGGCACGGGGCGGCTGCAAGTTTCTATATGTCGCCATCGACAAATTCACCAAGTGGCCCTAGGCCTATCTAATTAGCATCATCGACAAGCATTCGGCTGTGCGGTTCATGAGAGGCATCATGGCAAGGTTCGGGGTCCCCAACAGAATCATCACCGACAACGATACCCAGTTCACGAGTGAGCTGTTTGGGGAGTATTGCGACGACATGGGTATCAAGCTTTATTTCGCCTCGCCCCGCCCACCCACTGCGCTGGAGGGACGCAACGGTCGGCCGAGTGTGCAAACGCAGAAATACTAAAAGGCCTCAAGACTAAGACCTACAACGTGCTCAAGAAGCATGGGGACTCGTGGACTGATGAGCTGCCTGCGGTCCTTTGGGCCAATCGGACAACCCCGAGCCGCGCCACTGGGAAGACACCTTTCTTCTTGGTGTGTGGAGCCGAGGCGGTCTTGCCGTCCGAGCTCACCCTGGGATAGCCCCGAGCCACGTTATACACCGAAGCAGATCAAGGGCAGATGCGTCGTGACGACTTGGATTACCTGGAGGAAAGAAGGCGCCGGGCAGCGCTTCGCGCATCCCGCTACCAACAGAGCCTCCGCCGCTACCATCAAAGCAAAGTCAGCCCCCGAGCACTGTAATTCAATGATCTGGTCCTGCGCCGTGTACAAACGCGAGCGGGGCTGAGCAAATTATCCCCGATATGGGAGGGGCCATACAAGGTTATTGGCACCCCGCGTTCGGGAGTAGTTTGCCTAGCCACAGGGGACGACACTCCGTTGCCGAACCCGTGGAACATCTCCCACCTGCGCAGGTTCTACCCATAAGCCGCATGGTGCGCTGAAACATACATGGAAGTTCATCCACTGCTTCCGGTGGCATGGACAAGAAGTTTGCTGTTACATTCCATATGATTTTCTTGCAAAATACTTGTTTGTAGTGTGTTTTCCTTCATGTGCTGGAGCATGTACTGCGGATGCGGCTTCCCAATGGTTCCCTGGCCTTGCCCGCCTTAGCCTGAGAGCCCTAAGGGCGTCGAGGCTACAGGGATGCTGCATACTACCACGCCTGGGGGTTCGGGTGCGTACTAGCACTCCTGTCCCGGCCCCACGTTGCCGCTGCCCTCGCTGGCCTTTTTATGCCTTCGCTCGTACCCGGAACCCCGAGAAAGGCGCCAGCCAACGGCCAGTGCATGCTACCCGAACCCGGACCAGCCCCCCAGCTACATGGGACAAATCATGGCGGAGGACCACGCTACTGCATTCTTGCAATGGCTAAGCTAACTAAGAGTCGAACTACCATTGCAGAAAAGCAAACAGGCAGAGGCTCGGGCCAACCAACCGCCAGTACGTGTACGCTAAGTTGGCCGAGGGCTCCCAACATATATACATACACATGAATCATCAGAAGCTGTCGAAACTCGGTTTCTGCAATAGAAAATTGGGGGTGCAGTCAAGATCACCAAGCACAATGGGTTGAGTGGAAAACAAGGATTTAGACAGGTTCAGGCCCTCTTGTGAGGCAATACCCTACTCCTGTTTTGGAGATTCGATCCGCCGAGTGTCTTTATTGATCTCGTGATCTTGTGTATATAAAGCTGAAAGTTGATCTAACCTCTGATATCCCTCAAGGGACGCCCCTTACCCCCTTATATAGTCTTGGGAGGCGGGCTTACAAATTGGAAACCCTATCTTACTCTAAGTCGGTTTTCTCAATCTTACCAAACCGTGACTATGAGCCGTTGCCTTATCTAATCGGTAACGTAATACCCAAGTAATAGTTGGTTTACATATTTGGAAGGCGCAACCTATCCTATCTCCAATCGGATAAGCTTGCCATGTGGATATCCGATTGCCACAATCTCCACAGTAGCCCCCGAGTCCTTTGCAGTCAACGAGATAACTCAGCCTCGAACCAAAATAGCACGCAGCCAAACAACTCTTTGGTCGAGTGCTTCTGGCGCCGAGTGATTCCATCACCTCTGCCTGAATCTCCCGAGAGGCTCCAAAGACTGTGAAGGGCTGGAAAATATCCAAAAAATTCTCAAAAATAAATATCTAGATGCATCTCCTGATGCACCTAATTAGGTGTAACCCCCGACTATGTGGTTAGTCAAAATCAGACTAAACATATAGTAAAGAACTGTAAAAAATCATTCTCATATAAATGCTTAGCTCAAGCTAAAGCAATCATAAAAATCACATCACTCGGCAAGCTCGTGCTTATCCGAGTATATTTGCCCGAGTCGTCTCGGAAAAAATAATTTATTTAGCCCTCATGGGTAAGAAATCAATTCACTTGGCAAGCTCATGCTTATCCGAGTTGATCTGCCCGAGTCATCTCGGAACAAATAGTTCAATCAACCCTCGTGGGTAAAAAACACTTGGCAAGCTCATGCTCATCCGAGTTAATTTGCCCGAGTCATCTCGAACAAATAATTTAATCGACCCTCGTGGGTAAAAGCACTCAGTAAGCTCATGCTTATCCGAATTAACCTGCCCGAGTCATCTCAAAACAAATAATTCTATCGACCCTCATGGGTAATAAAATCAATTCACTCGGCAAGCTCATGCTTATCCGAGCTAATCACCCCTCACGGGTAAACAAATTTTTCAGTCATTTGAAAAATACGACCAAAATATTAAATAGCTCATGCCATAATATTGGTCTTAATCTAAAAAGATCTTCACCAAGGTGGAAAAATAGCATTGATATAATCATTTAATCAAATGCTTAAAACCAAACAGTCCCGTCGTCGGGACACCACGAAAAGCTTAATCGTTTGTCACCTTTCAAATTGCATCGTGCCAACTTCTCATGAAATTGCGCAAACCGCGGTATGAAAGGATTTTAAAGGTATTGGGCTATGTGACACGTGCATATTGCCAAGGAAAATATGCTTAAGTTCATCCACTCAAGTCCCTAAGGACACGTGTCAAGCCACACCTTAGTTGGGCTGCAAGTCTCTCATGGGCTCGGCCCAATCACGAGATAACTTGGCAAAAAACCCTCAAGTATTTTTACGAAGCCTCGAGGTCATCCCCACCACTTCGTCTTCCCGAAAATTTCCTCTTTCGTAGTACTGTTCACCAGCTCTCTGCCTTTGTCCCGATTGCTCCCATCTTTCTCTTTGCAGGAGGCCTCAGAACATAGACCCCACTGGGCAGAGTGAAGGCCCAAAATCATCTGCAGCGACCGAAGCAACAAGGCTTGTAGAACAAGAATCCCGGGGCCCTCTCCCGAGTGAGAGCGCTTCGAGTGAGAAGTCCCCACCTCCCAAAGGAGGATGTCCCAAGTGAAAGAAGCCCCGATGCCCCAAGAGACCCCCATCGGAAACCGCCACAAGAAGATCTCCGACTGTCACCCAAGATGCCCCGACTGAGAGCCAGTCGGGCGTAAACCAAGAAGAAAGAGGCAGCCGGGAAGTACCAGTCAAGGGTTCGACCATTGATGCTGGTAAGCTTTGAAGCGGTCTTCTGACTTTAGTCTTCAATCTGTCTTTTCTTTGTCTTCATTTATCTTCTTTAAATCGATCAACAAAAGAGGAGGAGATCCCCAGGCTGCAATCTTCAGAGGCCTGGATCTCAATGGCTTTGTGAATGTTGCTTGTAAACTCTGATGTGAACTTGTAGATATCTAGCTTATTTATGTTAATGCCTTGACCCGAGTTTTCATAGAAAATTTCTTAAGTAATTTTCGTCCGACTGTCACCAAGCCTAAGCTTGATTAGGTCATCAAAAAATTCTCAGTCCTTATCTATTGAACTCGAATCAAAACACTAAACAATGATAAACCAAATATAAACAAGTTATCAAAGAAAAAAAACCATGCTTTGTTGACACGTATGCAGCTCCCGACTGCTAACTCAAGAAGTCGTCTTGCTTGAGGTTGGCAGTCAAGAATAACATGAAACTTGAGGCAATTTAAGCATAGTATCGTCGAAGATGCTCGATGTTCCAAGAGTTCTCCACCATGGATCCATCTTCACGCTTTAGTCGATATGCTCCTGGCCGAGTCACCTCAGCGATTATATATGGCCCTTCCCATAGTGGAGATAATTTGTGATGGTCCTTGGTGGTTTGAATCTTGCGTAGAACCAAATCACTGACAATGAAAGCTCGCGCCCGAACATTGCGACTATGGTATCATCTTAGTCCTTGAAGATATCTTGCCGACTGGGTCAGGGCTGCCTCACAGGCCTCCTCCAGTCGGGTCAGGTCATCCACTTGGTCTTGATCGTAGTGCTCGTCGTTGAAGCTACGGACTCGAAGAGACTCGTACTCCATTTCATTCGGCAACATGGTTTCTGCCCCGTAAACCAGGAAGAAAGGGGTTTGGCTGGTGGCCCGACTGGGCGTAGTACGTAGTGACCATAGAACCGAGGGCAGTTCTTGAACCCATTTGCCGGCATAAGGATTTAGCCGGTCAAACATTCGGGCCTTGATGCCTTGAAGAACCATGCCGTTTGCACGCATAACTTGTCCATTGCTTTTGGGATGTGCAACCGATGCATAGCAGATTTTGATCCCAAAGTCTTCGCATATTTCCTTGAAGATGCCTCCAGTGAACTGAGTCCCATTATCGGTTAGAATTCTGTTTGGGACGCCAAACCGGTGCACGATGTTGAGGATGAAGTCTCGTGCCTTGTCAGCGGTGATTGTACTGACCGGCTTAGCCTCGATCCACTTGGAGAACTTGTCAATTGCGACGAACAGGTGTGTGAATCCTCTTGGAGCCTTTTTGAAAGGGCCGACCATGTATAAGCCCCATACCGCAAACGGCCAGGATAATGGAATTGTTTGTAGCTCTTGGGCTGGGACATGGCTCTGTCGGGCGAAGAATTGGCAGCCATCACAGGTTCGTACCACTTTGTCCACGTCGAAGACCGCGGTAAGCCAGAAAAAACCTTGTCTGTAGGCTTTGCCCAGCAAGGTGCGTGCGGCCGCGTGGCTTCCGCATATGCCCGAGTGGATGTCGTGGAGTAGCTGTCGTCCTTCCTCGGGTGTGATGCACCTCATCAGATTCCGGAGGGACTTCTCTTGTACAGATCGGAGTCAACCATGACGTAAACTTGGCAACGACGTCGACACGTTCGCCTCATCCCGGTCTTCCGGCTCTTGCTTGTGTTAAAAATTTGATGAGTGGTGTCCTCCGGTCGGCATCAATCATGGTGACTTCGTCTGCAGCTTGTTCGTTGGGAATTGGTTTTGCCGCAACAGTTGGCTCATAGAGGTGCTCGACAAAAACGTCTGTTGGGGTGGCTTCACGTTTGGACCCGAACTGCGCCAACTTGTCAGCTGCTTCGTTGTTGTGTCTTAGGACGTGTGATACTCGAGTCCGTCAAACTTGTCTTCAAGTTTGTGAACCTCTTGTCGGTAGGCCTCCATGGTGTCATTTAGACAGGACCAGTCCTTCATTACTTGGTTCACGACCAGCTAGGAGTCCCCTTTCACGATGAGCCGACGTATCCCGAGTGAAACTGCGAGCCGCAGTCCATGTAGCAGGGCTTCGTACTCGGCGACGTTATGTGATGCGAAGAAGTGGAGGTGAAGGACGTATCTTAGCCTTTCCCCAGTCGGGGAGATCAGCACAACTCCTGCTCCCAAGCCGGTGATCCTCTTGGATCCGTCGAAGTGCATGGTCCATTATTGAAGGTCTTCCCAGGGTACATCTTCTTACTGTTCGATCCACTCGGCCAAGAAGTCCGCCAGGGCTTGTGACTTTACAGACGTCCTCGCCTTAAAAGTTAAGTCCAGCGACATCAGCTCCAGGGCCCACTTCGCAATGCGCCCAGTCGCCTCCCGGTTGTGAATGACATCGCCGAGTGGAAAGGAAGTGACGAAAGTGACCGAGTGACCCTGAAAATAGTGTGCTAATTTTCTCGCGGTTATCAGAACACCGTATAGCAATTTTTGTATCTGGGGGTAGCGGATTTTGGCTCCTGCCAATACTTCGCTAACAAAGTACATCGGCCTCTGAATCTTCTGGGCCCGCCCTTCTTGTTCGCGCTCGACCACGAGGACCGTACTAACCACTTGGTGAGTGGCTGAAACGTACAGTAGTATGGGCTCATGGGGCTGAGGTGAGGCTAGGACGGGCGGCGTCGTGAGAAATTCTTTAAAATTTTCAAAGGCCTTATGGGCTTTCGAGGTCCATTGGAAGTCGTCCGTTTTCTTCAGCAATCTGAAGAAGGGCATGCCTCGTTCGCCGAGTCGAGAGATGAATCGACTTAGCGCCGCCATGCAGCCAGTGAGCTTCTGGACATCCTTCTGGTTACTCGGGGGCTTCATGTTCAAAATAGCATTGATCTTTTCAGGATTGGCTTCAATGCCGCGATGTGACACCATGAAGCTGAGCAGTTTGCTTGATGGGACGCTGAAAGTGCACTTCTCCGGGTTCAACTTCATTCTGAAGGCCCGAATATTTGCGAAGGTTTCTTCTAGGTCAGCAATCAGGTCTTCTTTCTGCTTGGTCTTGATGACGACGTTGTTGACATAAGCTTCCACGTTCTTCACAATCTGTGTCTGAAAGCACCTCTGGATCATGCGTTGGTATGTGGCCCCGGCGTTCTTCAGGCCGAAGGGCATGGTGATGTAGCAGTAGGCTCCAAACGGTGTGATGAACGAAGTCTTCAGGCAGTCGGATTCTTTCAAACTGATCTGGTGATAGCCCGAGTAACAGTCCAAAAAGCTCAGGAGTTGGCAGCCGGCTGTTGAATCTATGACTTGGTCGATGCGAGGCACCCGAATGAATCTTTGGGGTAGGCTTTGTTGAGGTCGGTATAGTCAACGCACATGCGCCATTGCCTCGTCTTTTTCCGGACCAGAACTGGGTTGGCTAACCAGTCGGGATGTAGAACTTCTTTGATAAAACCGGCGGCCAAGAGCTTTGTGAGCTCTTTCTTGATGGCATCTTTTCGATCCTGCACGAATCTGCGTAATCGTTGTTTCATCTTTGACGTGTAAACAGTGATCGATCACCTCCCTAGGAATTCCAGGCATATCAGATGGTTTCCAAGCAAAAACATCTTTATTATTTTGGAGGAAGGTGACGAGCACGCTTTCCTATTTAGGATCTATTTCAGCACCGATTACAGCAATTTTCGAGGGATCCGAAGGATCAAGGGAGATCTTCTTGGTCTTGGCATCGTCGGTTCCTGATTTGGCTATCTTCTTCGCGGGGATTTCACCCACTGCCGAAGTCGATGCGGCCAATCGGATTTCTTGCTGGCCGCGTGATCTCTCGCGAGATTGGGCCATGTCGCAGCTCTCCTTGTCATAGGTGAAGGCTTGCTTCACGTCGCTGCGGAGAGTGATGACGCCGTTGGGACCCGGCATCTTCATGCAGAGGTAGGTGTAATGGGGTATCGCCATGAACTTGGCGAGTGCAGGCCTTCCGATGATGGCGTGGTAGGCCGTTTCGAAGTCGGCCACCTCGAAAGTAACGTTCTCCGTCCGGAAATTCTCTCGAACTCTGAAGGTGACCGGAAGGGCGATGTGCCCGAGTGGTGTAGATGACAGCCCCGGGATAACTCCATGGAAGGGGGCTGAGCTTGCCTTCAGTTCGGCCCTTGGGATCTGCATCTCGTCCATGGTCTTGGCGAACAAAATGTTGAGGGCGTTGCCCCCATCGATGAGGACACGCTTAAGCTTGATGTTGCGGACCATCGGGTCCAAGACGAGTGGATAGCGCCCCGGGTGAACCACTCGGTCGGGATGATCCGAGCGGTCAAAAGTGATGGCCACCTCCGACCATCGTAGGTACTGTGGGACCTCGGGTTGCACCGCGTTGACCTCTTGGTCGGTTAGATTCTGTTTCCTCTTGGATTCATAGGTGTGCACTGAGCATTCATGATGGTGTCGTAGGCCGCGACTCGAGGGCGGCGTTGGGAGTTGGAGGTTGCGGCAACTAGATCTTCGGATTGGCGCTTGCGGTCCTTTTGGCCCTGATTGTTGTTGCCGTTATCCTTCTTAGGATTCCGGCTTCCTCCCGCCTGCTTGTCATCCCTCCTGTCGGGCCGGTCTTGGCTCGCTGCTTTGATGGCATCATTGGATTTGGCGTAAGAATTTGCCGTCTCAAACATCTGCTTCACCATCTTCGGTGGCTTGCGCCCGAACTTCCCGATGCTCATCACGGACTCCCTTCCGGAAGGCGGTGATGATGATGTCGTCAGTGATGTTGGGGATCTTGTTGTGCTTTTCGGAGAAGCGCCGGATGTAGTCCTTCACAGGTTCGTCCGGCTTCTGGATGACGTTGTACAAGTCGAAGTGGGTCCCGGGCCTCTCGAAGGTGCCCTGAAAGTTGGCAATGAAGTGGTCCCTCAGCTCACTCCACGAGTCGATTGAGCCTCTTGGCAGGCTCGTGAGCCAGTTCCTGGCTGAGTTGGCGAGGGCCACGGGCAGGTAATTGGCCATGGCCTTGTTGTCGCCGCCTGCTGTGCGGATGGCGAGAGTGTACACAGTAAGCCATGACTCGGGGTCGGTCTTGCCATAATATTTCTCGATTCCGGTTGGCTTGAATCCATTCGGCCAGTGTACTCGGCGAAGCTCCCGAGTGAAAGCTGGCACTCCATCGTCATTGCTATCGGGTGATCCCCTCCGATCTTCCCGAGTGCGTTGATCTCGCTCTTGGTAGCGGTGATCGAGGACTTCCCGCAGATCACTCGACGGGGTCCTCGGTAGGGTGGTTCGGTAGCCGGAGCCGTTTGCAGCGACGCGGTGGTGGACGGGTGGGCATCCATGTTGCTTCTCGCGGGAGTCGGCCGTTTGCTCCCGATGCTTGTGCGTGGACTCGTGGTGTGGGCCTCTTGGCCTGGTTGTCAACCGATCGGGCTCGGGCCTCTTGTAGTCCTTTGACCTTAGCGGCGGGAGTCGGCTTTTGTCGGGCGTTTCAGCCACAGACTCAGTCGGCTTTCGTGCTGAGGTGGAGGGATGACCGTTGGCCATAGCCGCGACGATGGTCTTGATTTTGTCCAAGATTAGAGTCACATCGGGGGGCGCCGTCTCGATGACGGTGTGCAGGAGTGTGAGGGCAGTAACAACGTTCTGCTATGGCGTCTGGAAGATGTTGGTGTTGCGGACTCGCGTTTGAAGAATAGCCTCTTGAGCGGATTGCCCGGCTGCCCTTAGATCCTGCTTTCTTCTGTCGGCTTCCTCTTTGCGTTTCTTCTCCTCTTCCGCCAGCTTGCGCTCTTGCTCGATCCTGGCTCGCTCTTGTTCCGCAAGCTTGTGGGCCATGGCCGAGTCGACTCACCACCTCGGCCATGAGGACATCGAAGCACTTCGGCTCGTAGTCCTTGTTGCGGTCGGAGTTGTCGGCTTCGTCCGAGGGGATGCCATAAAGGTCGTTGAAGCCTGTGGAGCTAAGATACTCGTTGAGCTCCGAGGATGAGCATGAGCCGATCTCCCTCGATCCTGGGTTGCTCGGATCTGGATCGCTCCAGTCCGAGTCAAAGCTTGAGGACGCGGACTCCTCCGAGTGGGTCGACCTCGACTCGGGGGAGAGGAGCTTGCCGTAGATCTCAGCGGTGTTCGGTAATCCAAACGGCGCCGAGAGGTCTTCTTGTGAGTAGATTGTTTCTGTTGGGGAGACGAGAAGATTGCTGCAGATCTCAGCGGTGTTCGGTAGCCCGAACGGTGCCGAGTGAGTTCTTCCCTCGGAGTGGATGGATTGCATCTTGGAATCCAAGATTTCGTCGTAGATCTTGGCGCTGTTCGGGAGCCCCAACGGCGCCGAGTGGGTCTCTCCTTCCGACTGGTTCGAATCCAAGTCGAAGCAGAGAACTTGTCGAAGTCGTTGGCGGCGAAGTCGCCGAATCCTGAAGAAGATCCCATCGCGCGGTCGGCAAGATTGTCGAAGAAGTCTTGACGCGCGGTCCCCTACCTGGCGCGCCAACTGTCGAAACTCGGTTTCGGCAATAGAAAATTGGGGGTGCAGTCAAGATCGCCAAGCACAATGGGTTGAGTGGAAAACAAGGATTTAGACAGGTTCAGGCCCTCTCGTGAGGCAATACCCTACTCTTGTTTTGGGGATTCGATCTGCCGAGTGTCTTTATCGATCTCGTGATCTTGTGTATATAAAGCTGAAAGCTGATCTAACCTCTGATATCCCTCAAGGGACGCCCCTTACCCCCTTATATAGTCTTGGGAGGCGGGCTTACAAATTGGAAAACCTATCTTACTCTAAGTCGGTTTCCTCAATCTTACCAAACCGTGACTATGAGCCGTTGCCTTATCTAATCGGCAACGTAATACCCAAGTCATAGTTGGTTTACATATTTGGAAGGCGCAACCTATCCTATCTCCAATCGGATAAGCTTGCCATGTGGATATCCGATTGCCACAATCTCCACAGAAGCAGCCGCGATGGGCTGTTACAGTGCAAGACCAACATAATAAAGGAAAATTCACTGACTTTATAAACAATACTATGAATGTCTTTGTACACAAATACAGATGGAAGCAAAAAGGGAGCGAGAGAGTCCTAAGTGGCCGGTGGGTCGCTGGGGGCATCCGCCGGGAGATCTTCGTCCGACGAGTCTTCGTGGAGAGCAAGCTGGAAGGCCGCCGGGGTGCCGTCAAAGCCCACCATGATGGAGTCGACGGCGTCTTGGACCCGAGGACGGGCGGCCTCCTCGGTGCCTTTGGGAAGTCCTCGGTCGGGATATAGGGGTCGAAGCCGGGGTCGCGAGCCTGATAGCTCGCCAAGATAAGCGTAGCGACTTGGCGGGACAAGTCGTATGACGACTCCTTCGCCACCTCGTCGACCTCCTCCGGCACCCTGTTGATCCCCTCAGCCAGCTCATCGATGTGAGTGGCCAGCCCCCCTAAGGTAGGGATCCGGTGAGGGGGTTGACCCCCACCCCGCGGGCTGCGTCCCGAAGGCGCTCGACGGATGAGGCCAGGGCCCGAAGCCCCAGGCGCAAGGTGCGCTCCAGCTCCGTGATCCGGCGGCGTGCCTCCTCCCGCCCGCCCGGCCCCGCACTCGCGCTCGCGCATCCATGACCATGCTCCCGGGTGGCCAACTCTTGCTCCCACCGCTCCAACTCGTCTTGACGTCTGCCCGAGGCGGCGGCGAGCAGCTGCTCGTGCTCCTAGAGAGCCTTCAGGCACCGGGAGGCCTCCTCCTGGGTCTCCAGCACCGCCGCTTCTCGCCCCTTCACGGCGGCCTCGCGCTCCGCCATGGCCTTCTCCTGGGCCAGCACGTTGGCCTCCCGCGCGACGGAATCCTCCTTAGCCCTGGCAACGGCGGCCTCCCGGTCCTTGACCGCCCGCCACGCCGCCTCTAGAGCCCTCTCCCGCTCCAACAGGCCGGCCTCGCGGGCCTAGAGGACAACGTCGGTGCTTGCGGCGGCGGCCTCAGCGTCGCATAGGGTGCGCTCGCGCTCATCGAGGCCCTGGGCGCGTTCCCTGAGGTCGCGAAGGAACCCCCCGGCGGTGGTGCGGACCCTCTCCTCAGCGGCGACGGTGACCTGCTCGCGAAAGTCGGCGGCGTGCCGCTCAACGACGGTGTCTTCGAACACCTGGCTGAGCTCCTCCTGGCGCCGCACGATCTCCGCTAGTTCTCACCTGCGGACAAGGCCTTCCAACCTCGCCGTGGCTGCCGCCTCCCGATGGCCCTCCTCAACCTCGACCTCCCGCCGTGCCACCTCAACCTCCCTAGCGGCCAAGGCCGCACCATGGCCCGGAGCCCCTCCAGGGAGATCGCATTGGCCTCCTCCAGCACCCTGGAGACAACCTCCCTCGCCCGTTCTTGCGACCGGACGAGAGGCTCGGTGTCCAGGTGGCCACGAACCCGACCGAGCGCCCGGATTCGGAGTTGGAGCTCGGCCCGGATCAGCCGCCGCGCAGCCGAGCCGCCGAAGACCCCGTGGCCGGAACCGCCCGCTCCTTGCGTTGGGGGCTCACGGCGGGCCGGTGCCGACGAACTAACGATGGCCGGCGGGCGACGGCGCCATTTGGTGCGGCGCGGGCGATGACTGTTGTGGCGGCAGCGATGGTTGCTTCGGAGGAGGCCCCTGGGGTTGTTCTCCGTCGCCGTTCGCTGCCCCCTTCGTGCCGAGGCCGCCCACGGCTCGCTCCTCGAGGGTGGCCGGCACCCGGTCTCGGGTGGGCCCTCTCCTCGGGTCACACCGGATCTGGGACCGAACCCGTAAGGGACGACCCGGACCCGGAGGGCTCAGGCGCCCCAAGCCTCTCCTGCGCTTCCTCCCCCGAGCCCGAGGCAGAACCGCCCTTGGGTATAACCCTAGGGCGAAAATGTCTGTGCTCGCGGCTGGAAGCAAAACATGAACACAATAAGGAATCAAAAAAGCAAGACAAAAACGTAAGGCCCCAATGAGCATCCGCGCGTCGACAAGGCATACCTGCGGGCGGGGTTGAAGTCCCAGGAAACCCGCGAGATGGCTCGCTTCTTCTTCGCAGGACCGCCTGGAGGACTTGCCGGGCTACCACTCGGCGCGGCCGCTGATGCTGGAGCCCCGCGGACAGCCCCCGCCGTTGGCGTGCCCGCCGTGGATGTGCCCCGGGCCTCCTCTGTCGTCGTCGTTGCCGTTGTGGCCGTCCTGGCCCTCGACAGAGTAACCCCTGGGGTCGGGCCGGCCGCCCGCGCGCCCCCCGATCTGCGGGGAGGAGCAGTGCGCTCCGCGCCGCCACCACGCGGTGGGGACGGGGGAAAGGCGAGGTCCTCCTTGGGGTCCGGGGCCCCCGGATCGCTTTGGCCCATACCTCGGCGGTTCAGCCGCCCGATTGGCACATGGTCGTCAGCGTCGTCATCATCGCCACCCCCGCCCCTCAGGGCAGCCTCCGGTGTTGCCGACGACGAGCCCACGCCGTCGCCCACCACCTGCAGCGCGTGCAATCTCCGCGCGCGCGAGTCCCGGCACAGCGGCACCAACCCGGCGAAAGCTGCGTCAGGTCCATCGCCGTAACACCGAGGGTGCGTCGGACCAGGATCCCGAGGTCCCTCTCGTCCCAGTCAAAGGCGGCACCCACGTGGGTCCGCATGTCGTCGTTGGGGCCGGTGTACATGTAGGCGGGGCGCGACCTTTCTTGCAATGGCGCAATGCGCCTCATCTGGAAGTCGCGGAAGACCACGTGACTGGATAGGCCCCCTCGCCGGAGGTAGCTGATTCGGTCCAGCACCCTGTCCAGCTCCCTCCAGGCTCACGGACACGCCCCCCAGCTCCTCTGGTTTACCGGGATCCCCGTCGGCAGAGATAGGCGGGGGTGATCGCCTAGGCTGGTGTAGAACCAGAACGCCCTCCAGTTCTCCCACCTGGAGCGAGGGTGGATGTCGATGAAGGGGGTGTCGACCGTCCTGTCGTTCCGCGGCTGGATCGCCACGTACCCGACCGCGCCGGGGGAGCCAGCCCGGCACACCCGGAAGAACTGCTGGAAGAGGTGCAGCGAGGGCATCACCCCCACAAACATCTCGCAGGTGTGGGCGAACACGACGAGGTAGAAGACGGTGTTGGGGGTGAGGTGGTGCAGCCGGAGGTCGTAGAACTCCAGCACATCGAGAAAGAAGCAGGAGAAGGGCGGCACCAGCCCGACCATGGCGAAGGAGGCGAAGAACACCATCCTCGTAGGGGGCCACTCCTCCGAGACATCACCGCCGCTGCGCGTGCCGCGCGGCAGATACTTGTTGAAAAGGCTACGAGCCTCCGCGGTGCGGACCAAGGATTTGGGGATCACGCTCCCCGGCTCTAGAGGCGAATCGCGGGCCATCTCAAGGGTGGAAGCTGAAATGCGAAGGAAAGCCGGCGGCGAGAGGAAGGAAGTGAGGAAGCAAAGGGCGCTAGGAAGATGAGAGGCAAAAAGCTGTGTGAGGCGATGGCTGTGGGAAGCGTAGAAACCGATCCCCCTCCATGCGGATCCGTTTTTATAAGCGACCACGGCCCCCTCGGATTCCACGGCATTAATTTCGCCCTACTACCACACTACGCGCCTCCTTGCCTCTGCGCCGCTTCGTTTCCTTTTCGCATCCCTTGGGTTCCGCGTCGCTTGGATTTCGGGCCGCTGGGGTTTCGTGCCCACCGGCGCACTACGCGGGAAGGAGAGAGCCAGGCGGTTTGAACGGGCCCCAGCGCGCGTGGCCCGAATAAACTCGCCCCCTGTCCTAAGAAAAACTTAGCCTGGCGCGGCATCGGTTGTCGCGTATCGGCATCTTGCCATAGCAAAACGCATCCAGTACCCAGGCCCACACACTCAAAGAAATGGCGTCAACCGCGCCCGAGCCCGACTCAATCCCGGTCGACGCCGGGGGCTACTGTCGGTGATATGGGCCCGGGGGTATGTCAGAGGTATGACATGTGAGAAAGGAAAGGCGCCCTTGCCCATGAAGACGCGTTAAAGATGTATCCTGAATGGCCTAAGCAAGTCCCGGCTACAGGCGGCCACGTGGTCGCCCCCAGAAGGGGCTAGCCCGGAGGCTACCCGGAGGCCACCGTACTCCCAAACGGCGGGGCCCGGGATCACCCGGTCCCCCCGGACGGTAGGGTCCAGGGTTACCCGGACCCCCATCCCTCACCCCGCACCTCTCTGAGAGAGGGGCAAATCCAACTGCCAACCAACTCATTTAATGCCCAAAAAGAAGGAGGCTGAGCGCCTGCCCCGCCGCATTTAATGCGATGTGAGGCATGCTTGTCAGTGGCTCTCGTCATCATCCCTTTTTGCCTGTCGCGAGGCAAAGGAGGCCTAAAGTCTTTGACTAAGACCGCGGTATGGCCGCGCACCCACTCCACGCGCGCCTCCCTCACGCCCTGTCCAGTCGCATTTAATGCATTGGGCAGCCGTGTGGGAGGGAGAGTGCGAGCGCAGGAGGCGCGGTGTCAGTGCCTCCCCGCGGAATGGGCCGCTGATCAGTGGGTCCCATTGGAGTAGGTAGGCAAGCCATCACCGCGTCAGCAGCATGGCTACCACGGCGATCACCTTTCTCCGCCTACCCCCATGACGCAGCAAACAGGAAGGGAGCAAAGATGGAGTGGCTTCTCTGAAGAGACAAGGCAAAAACCGCTCCCTCACGTGGAGCAGAGTAGAGAAAATAGGGACTACTGTGGTGTTCCCTTGTACTATAAAAGGAGACCCAAGTCCATCATAAAAACGGTCTGCTCACTCTCTTGTCGGTTCCCGCCCTCGACTCGGTTGATCAAGCCCTCCGAGCGGCAGCTAATTCTTAGCAACCTCTCGTCCTTCTCTGACTCCAGAAAAGAGAAGAACACTTACATTGCTCCCTGTAATTCTTCCCTCTTACTACATACAGAACAGGAGTAGCGTATTACACCTTGCAGGTGGCCTGAACCTGTATAAACCCCCGCACCCCCGCAGTCTTGATTTCTCCTGCCTCACCTGCATCATCCTATCCTCATCGCGAGTTTAGATCAGGACTCACCGCTCCCCGTGCCAAACCAAAAAAGGGGGTCCCTCGGATTCCCGCGTGTCGATCCCCGACATCGACAGGCAAGCACCCGCGTCATATGACCCATACGAGTTGATACAGTAGGACAACCGGACCTGGGCCGATCTGATTGCAGATGTCATGCGCGATCAATTCGGCCTCAAGCAAAAAAACTTAGGAAACATGTATCGGTATCCCTATCCAGAGCACTTCGAGCGGATTCCGCTACCCAACCGATACAAGATCCCAAATTTTTTGAAGTTCTCAGGGCAAGACAACATTTCAACTTACGAGCATGTCAGCCGATTCTTGGCATAGTGCGGTGAAACATTGGCTACAGACGCCTTGAGAGTTCGGTTGTTCCCTCTGTCTCTTTCGGGATCGGCTTTTACCTAGTTCTCCTCATTGCCTTACAACTCAATACAGAGCTGGACCGATCTCGAAAAGCAATGTCACAGCTACTTTTACTCCGGCAACCATGAGATGAAGTTGTCGGACCTCACCAGCATCAAGCAGAAACACAACGAATCGTTTCAAGAATACATCCAACGCTTTAGGGAGATGAGGAACCGATGCTACAGCTTGGTGCTATCGGACGCCCAGCTGGCCGATTTGGCCTTTCATGGCTTGATCGGGTCGATCCGAGAGCGATTCTCTGCGTAGGACTTCGACAGCTTAGCCCACCTTGTGCAGAAGGTGACGGCCCACGAGCAGCGATTCCAAGACACGAGGAGGGCCATCAAAAACATAAATCAAGTCGTCGTTGAGTCAGACTACGGTTCTGACGACGACGACGTAGAAGTGGTGGCAACCGAATGGGCCAAGAACAAAAAGGCCATCGTCTGCCAATGGCTACTAAAGACGGTCAAAGAAGAAAGATATGACTTCGACATCACTAAGGCCGATGAATTTTTGACTTGCTGCTCAAGGAGAAACAGATCCAGCTCCCTAAACATCACGTGATCCCATCGGCCGAAGAACTAAAGAAGAAGAAATATTGCAAGTGGCACAACTCCACATCCCACGCCACCAACGATTGCAAAGTCTTCAGCAAGCAAATCCGTCGGCAATCGAGGCCAGAAATTAAAGTTTGCCGATTCAAGTCGGCCGATGAAGGTAGACGGTAACCCTTTCCCGGTCAACACAGTTCAAGCCGGCCCCAGGCAAGCTGATTGACAGAACAGAATGGCGCACGGCTTAGTCAACACATCAATCGGGGCCAAGGCAGAAAACGAGCCGACTGGATATCACGCCGCGCCAATCAATATGGTGCGCCCCGTCATCAAGTCGGCTGACCGACGGCCGATCTATGAAGACAGCCGACATCGTCCTCGCACCGGTTTCGGCGGGAAGAAGCTCGTGATGAAGCACCTCGTTGGCACGAGCCGGAAACCCAAAGCCGCCGACACGAGGTAAACCGCAACAACGCCGACCCGCATTGGCATTGTGATTTTTCAGCCGCTGGGAATCCGGCATGAGGCCGCCGACGCCGGACGACGCCCAACGTGCAACGATCACCACGACGATGAGTGCAGGAGCTCATCGACCGCAAGCCCAGCCCAGTTCATCCCTAGAGCCGTTCAGCTAAACCAGAGGCGGCGTTTCGTCCATGATCGGCTCGGTCTGATCCATCAGGACTTCTTCGTTGACGAAGACCGCAACGACAACAACCATCGCGACGACGAGGAGGCCGACGACAAGGAATCGGCCAATCCCCAATGGTGCCCGTCCGATCTCTTCACGAAGACACAGAAAAGAAGAGTCGAACGACTCAAGCGTGAAGGGAGAGAAGATGAAGTTCGGCACATGATCCAAGATCGCGTCGTCGGCTAGGTAAGATCAAAAGGCGATGGGTTCAGTAACACCGGCCCAGGGCTTAATAGGATTAATAGAATACTCATACCAACAAGTTGCAACTTCTTTTCCGGAAACTCATCTCCTAAGAACTCGGAGGTTAAGCATCCTTCGCCTGGGGTAATTTGGGGATGGGTGACCGACCGAGAAGTTCTTCTTGGGTGTGCATGAGTGAGGACAAAGTGCGTAGAAAAGACTGGTGTTGGTCTGTGAGGGTAGTCTAAGACCCTAGAGAGCTTCCAGATGTAGACGGGCCTAGCCCGGGAAGGGTGGGACGTTACGGGTGGTATCGAGCCGACACTCGCGGTTTCACGGGGCTAAGATCCTAGAGAGCTTCCAGATGTAGACGGTCCTAGCCCGGGAAGGCTGGGACGTTACAGGTGGTATCAGAGCCGACTCTCACGGTTTCACAGGGCGCGTGGCAGGTCAGTTGCGCGGGCATGGCGCGCATGGGCGTAGGCCCTGAGGGGACACGGCATGGCACATGCGTCGGCACTGGATGCACGGACGTGGCCAAGAGGGGAGGTTGCTAGCCTGGGGTTGACCGATGAGGACGTCAGCCTTCTAAGGGGGTGTGGATGTAACACCCTGGCCCAGGGCTTAATAGGATTAATAGAAAACTCATACCAACAAGTTGCAACTTCTTTTCCGGAAGCTCATCTCCTAAGAACTCTGAGGTTAAGCGTGCTTGGCCTGGGGTAATTTGGGGATGGGTGGCCTGGGGTAATTTGGGGATGGGTGACCGACCGGGAAGTTCTTCCTGGGTGCGCATGAGTGAGCACAAAGTGCGCAGAAAAGACTGGTGTTGGTCTGTGAGGGTAGTCTAAGATCCTAGAGAGTTTCCAGATGTAGACGGGCCCAGCCCGGGAAGGGTGGGACGTTACAGGTTCCTAAGAAGAAAACCACCATAGCCGACGAAGAGCAAACCCAGGAAAGCTCAGCCGACCAAGCCAGGAGGGCAGCCAAAGGGAAAGGCAAAGTTTCTGCATCGGTCAACATGGTGTTCATACTACCAGCCGAATTCAGTGCTCCTGAAGCCGTTGCAGACGCCATCGAAGACGATTTGGTAAATCTGGCGATCTCACCAGACCAAGCTATTTTCGACAAACCCGAGGGGACCAAAAATCGGCATTTAAAGCCGTTGTACGTTAAAGGATTCGTCAACGTCAAGCCGATCTCCAAGATGCTAGTCGATGGGGGGGCTGCAGTCAACCTCATACCTTACGCAACGTTCAGAAAACTAGGCAAAGGAGCCGAAGACTTGATAAAGACCAACATAGTGCTCAAAGACTTTGGCGGCAACCCATCGGAAACCAAGGGCATCCTGAACGTTGAACCGACCATCGGCACAAGACCGTGCCCACAACATTCTTGGTCATTGACGGGAAGGGGTCTTACACCGCTTCTCGGAAGGGACTCGGATACACGCTAATTGCTATGTTCCTTCTACAATGCATCAGAGCCTGATCCAATGGGACGGCGACAAGATTGAGATCATACCAGCCGACAGGTCAGTTAGCGTCGTCAGTGCCGATTTGCCACTTTGGGAAATCGAAGGCATTGATTGTTTGTCTCGGAAAATCTGGCAAGCCGATTTTCTAAATGTGTCCAATTCCATAATACAGCCGATTGGAGATGATGAGCCGCAGCTGCTGCTTTGAACAAGACATGGTGGAGGGCTCAAGCGTCTTCGGCATGGACACCGCAGAAGAAGACGATGGCAAGCTCAGGCAAGGTTTCACGTCGGCCGATGAACTAGAAGAAATTGACATCGGCTCTGGTGACAAGCCGAGGCCGACATATATTAGCAAAAATCTATCTCCTCATTGTAGATCCCAGCTCATTGATTTGTTAAAAGAATATAAAGATTGTTTTGCTTGGGAGTACTTCGAGATGCCCGGCCTCAGCCGATCAATAGTGGTCCATCAACTACCGATTAAGGCAGGCTATCGACCGTTCAAACAGCCTCCTAGGAGGTTTAAGGCCGATATGTACGATGCAATCAAAGCCGAAATCACTCAGCTATATGATGCAGGATTCATTCGGCCTTGCCGATACGCCGAATGGGTCTCAAACATTGTCCCAGTGTTGAAGAAAAATGGTAAACTTAGGGTGTGCATTAATTTTAGAGATCTAAACAAAGCCACCCCTAAGGACGAGTACCCAATGCCGATAGCCGATTTGCTTGTCGATGCTGCTTCAGGCCACAAGATTATTAGTTTTATGGATGGCAATGCGGGTTATAATCAAATATTTATGGCCAACGAAGACATCCACAAGACTGCTTTTCGATGTCCCGGCGCAATCGGCTTATACGAATGGGTGGTAATGACGTTCGGCTTTAAGAATGCTGGGGCAACATATCAATGGGCCATGAACTACATCTTTCATGACATGATCAGTTCACTAGTAGAGATCTACATTGATGACGTGGTTGTCAAGACCAGGGAAATAGAGGGCCATATAGCCGATCTGAGACAAGTGTTAGAGCGGACGAGGAAATATGGCCTGAAGATGAACCCACTCAAGTGTGCGTTCGGCGTATTGGCTGGGCAGTTCCTGGGATTTCTTGTTCATGAAAGAGGGATTGAGGTTACACCAAGGACCATAAATGCTATCAAGACAATTTAGCCTCCGAAGGACAAGAAGCAACTCCAATCTTTGATCGGCAAAATCAATTTTATCAGGCGATTCATAGCCAATCTCCCAGAAAAGATGGGGCCGTTCACACCACTGCTTCGGCTGAAAGCCGATCAAGCATTCACATGGGGGGCAGAGCAACAAAATGCTTTGGACAACGTAAAAGATTATCTGAGTTCCCCTTAAGTTTTAATGCCTCCACAAAAAGGGATACCGTTTAAGCTATACCTATCAGCCGATGACAAGTCAATCGGCTCCGTTTTAATCCAAGAAGTTGAGGGCAAAGAAAAGGCCATCTTCTATCTTAGAAGACGGTTGCTAGACGCAGAAACGAGATATTCACCTGTGGAGAAGCTATGCCTATGCCTCTATTTTTCATGTACAAAGTTAAGGCATTATCTGCTATCCAACGAGTGCACAATAATCTGCAAAGCCGATGTAGTTAAGTACATGCTATCGGCTCCAGTGTTAAAAGGAAGAATCGGGAAGTGGATTTTTGTGCTAACAGAATTTGATCTAAGGTATCAGGCACCCAGGGAAGTCAATGGACAAGCTATAGCCGATTTCATTGTGGAACACAGAAATGATTCGATCGGCTTAGTGGAAATTATGCCCTGGACTTTGACATTTGACGGCTCAGTTTGCACCAGTGGCTGTGGTATCGGCTTAGTCATCATTTCACCCAAGGGGGCAAGTTTCGAGTTTGCTTTCACTATCAACCCCCACGCTACAAACAACCAAGCCGAATACGAAGCCGTCCTTAAATGTTTACATCTACTCAAGGCAGTTGAAGCCGACGCCGTCGAAATAATGAGAGATTCTTTGTTGGTCATCAGCCAATTGTCAGGAGAATACGAATGCAAAAACGATGCACTGATGGTCTATTATCAGCAATGCTGGGAATTAATGGACAGTTTTCCGCTAGTTACTTTGAAACATATCCCCAGAGAGCAGAACACAGAGGCTAATGATTTAGCTCAAGGGGCATCGGGCTACCGGCCGATGTTGAAAGAAATTCACATAGAAATTGTCGCCATTACAGCCGATGACTGGAGGTTCGAAGTTTAAAGCTATCTCAAAAACCCCTCCCAATCGGCTACGAGGAAATTACGATACAAAGCATTAAGATATGTTTTGCTCGATGAAGATCTGTATTATTGGACGATTGATGGCGTGCTGCTCAAGTGCGTAGGAGCAGATCAGGCCAAAGTGGCCATCGGAGAAGTGCATGAAGGGGTCTGTGGCACACATCAATCGGCCCACAAAATGAAGTGGCTGCTTCACCGAGCAGGACATTTCTGGCCGACAATGCTGGAGGATTGTTTCAAATATTACAAGGGTTGCCAAGATTGTCAGAAATTTGGCGCCATACAATGAGCACCAGCGTCGGCTATGAACCCAATTATTAAGCCTTGGCCGTTCAGAGGATGGGGCATTGATATGATCGGCCAGATCAATCCACCCTCAAGCAAAGGGCACAAATTTATTCTGGTGGCGACAAATTATTTCACTAAATGGGTGGAGGCAGTTCCTCTGAAGAAAGTGGATCCTAAGGACGCAATCGAGTTTATCAAAGAACATATTATCTACTGATTTGGCGTCCCACAGACGATAACAACAGACTAGGGATCCATCTTCGTATCAGATGAGTTTGTTCAGTTTGTCGACGACATGGGGATCAAGCTAATTAATTCTTCGACGTACTACACACAGGCCAACGGGCAAGCCGAAGCCTCAAATAAAAGTTTGATTAAGTTGATTAAAAGAAAGATCTCTGAGTACCCCAGACAATGGCACAGCCGATTGGCCAAATCACTGCGGGCGTATCGGATGGCATGCCACGGATCCATTCAAGTCCTCCGTACAAACCGGTCTACGGGTATGAAGCAAGTGCTACCATGGGAAAGTGTCGTCGCTCAAGGCGTATTCAGCTACGGGGATCGGCTCACGGCGACGATTATTATCACTTGATGGTGGGTGAATCAGAAGACTTAGTTTTATCCAGTACGAGGGCCTTAGAAAAAGTTACAAAGGATAAAGAACGAGTAGCCAGACATTATAATAAAAAAGTGGTGCCTAAATCTTTCGAGGAAGGCGAACTCGTTTGGAAATTAATACTGCCGATCGGATCTAGGGATAACAAATTCAGCAAGTGGTCACCAAATTGGGAAGGGCCTTTCAAAATCCACAAATGCGTCTCTAAAGGAGCTTACATGCTAGAAGGGCTGGACGGAGAAGTATTTGGAAGGGCTCTTAATGGAAAATACCTGAAGAAATATTACCCAAGCATATGGATCAACTCATGATTCGGCTCTGGTCGCCTAGCCGATTTATGACAGCTGATGTCTTGCTTCAATAAGGCATCACCTTTAGGCATTTTATGCAACTTTTTTCCCTAAGTTTTCTACGGTCGGCTAACGATCGGCCGATGGTGACATCAGTGATGCGCAAACTCACAATTTTGTCGACAACGAAGCTATCAACAAAATTTGGGGGGCATATACACACACGAGCCGATTACAAAATTGGATGTCAAGAAATTCTAAACTTTTTAAGCTCCGCAATCGGCAGTTGATATAAAAGCAACGACACAGTTAATCGGCAGTTAGTTCAAGTGTTAAGATCGATGGTTGTGGTGTGGTTTCAGAATCGGTAAACGTGACACGATACGGATAGCCAGGGACGATTTTAGCATGAGCGATTCAGAGTTCAGTCATACAAAGACACTACATATGGCCGGAGCCGATCTCATCCACAAGCACAGTTGCACAAAATTGGCAAGCTATATTACACAAGGTCCAGAGCCGACTACAAAAGATTTCAGCAGTTGACCAGAATTAAAGTTCATTACAAAAGTTTGGCAAGTATATTACAAGAAGCAGTAGACGATTTCAGAATGTCAAAATATTACAAGTTCATCGCTTCAAGAAATTGGCTATGGCTGTCAGCGCCGTCCGCCTGATCTTATCAACCTCCTCAATGGCCCTGACGTCGTCGGCCTTAGACCTAGCCACCGGCCGGATGCCCTTCACCAGGTCCCGGAGATGTGCCACGGCCGCCTTGATGCTTTGACGTTGAGCTTCGATTTCGGCTGGTAGGCTGGCCATGTACTCCTTATGGACGTCGATCTCGTTCGTGACTTGAACGAGATCGGCCATCAGCTGATCTTGGCGTGAGAGGAGTTGCTCAAGCTTGGCCACTGGCTCGGTCTTCAGGCGGTCAATGGCGGCCTTTTGACTCTCGATGGTTTCCTTGGTCGACTGAAGGGTGGCCGACCATGCCTGGTTCTCGCGATGATCAGCTATTCGATGCCGTGCCCGTTCGTATTTGAGTTGATGGGCTTCTAAGAAGGTGGCCGGCACAATGGCATCGGCCAGAGCTTCTGGCAGCTGGCCTTGAATTTCCTTGAAGCGCACACGGATTGAACCGCTATCGACCACCAGCGCATCCAGCGAGGCCTCCAGCCGGTTGCCGATGTCGGCCAGGGTGGCTCTCAAGTCCTCAGCCGACGCCACCAATGCCTCCTCGTCGATCTCGCCGAGCTCCTCGAACTTCGACAAGTCAAAATTAAGGAGGTCGGCTATGTTCTGTGAAAAGAAAAGAATGATTAGAGAATGTTGAGTTGGCAGAGCTGATCATAGAATTTGGTCGGCTTACCGTAGGCACCGGAGTCGGAGCGGCTGGCTCGACTGGTGCGCTGCCTGCGGCCGTTGGGGCTTCTTCATCGGTGTCGTTGCCGCCGCCCGCGACAGGCACAGCGTGTTCGCTGGACGCTGGGGGGCAGCCGATGGGGATCGTGGAGGCTGCAAAAGAAAGGATTAGCGGTCCGCCGGCTAAGTTCTATAAGTCAAGTTGCAAAGGACGATTACCGATGGCACATGACGTGGAGTGCGGCCGGCCAATTTCTTGACCTAAGAAGAATTGTTTGGTTAGATGCAAGTGATATCATCATAAGGCTGGATTTGATGAAACGAGGGCTTACCGGCCGATTTTTTGCGGGGGGATTTGGAACCAGCGGGACGTCGGTTGGAGCGTTGACGGATTCATGGCTGGAACTCTCAGGTTCAGCCGTCGCTCCAACAGCCGTCGACATCTCCTCACTGGTGACGGCATCAAGGAATTGCGCGACGGTCGGATCCAAAGGGGGGAGGCTATCGGCTGGCGCTGCAAGTTTCTTCTCCTTCAGTTTCTTGGGGACCGGCGCGACCGATGGCTGTACAGGAAGTGCAACCCTTTTCTTGTGGGCGATCGGCTCACGCACTTGCCCGCGCAGCAAAGACGCCAGCTTCGGTGCTCCCCAGCCAATCGCCGACGGAGCGAGGCCGTCCCCATTCAGAACGCCTAGACGGTATTCGATGGGGCGTCCAGAGTCGCTCACCGTCGGCCGCTCCGTCTCCGTCTCCTGCAAGTCGGAAGGCAAGTGTTAATCGGTACATCAGCCGATGTTAAAAAAGGAAAAAGTCATTTGGAGTTTGAAGCTTACCTAGGGGATCTCTTTGGGCAGGAGCAGATCGACGTAATGAGATGACCACTGGTGGAAGATATGTCGCTTGAGCTCGGCCCACCATCGGTCGTAGGCCGTGCTTTTCTTGAGCGCCAGGGTCATCTCGCCGATGTTGTCGAGGGGAGGGCTAGCTATACTCAGCAGCCGATGCATTATCAAGTCCTGGCTCACCACTCCCCTCGCTTCGATCTTGTCGGTGTAGTAGAAGCCGACGGGCGGTTGCCCAAGACTGAACTGTCTCGCACCGACACCGGTAATAAAATTCATAGCTTCGACCACCGATCGGCCCCGGTGGATCCTGCCGGCGGATGCGTGGGGACAGCGCGGCAATGAACAATTCCCCGCACCTTGGGTTGTCGGCTGAATTGATGTCCTCCCAATTGAAGTCGGTCGGCAACTCAAACAATCCCCAGTCCCGGTAAAAGTACCAGGCGCGGTTCTCGTGTGATAGCCCGTCGTATAGGGCAATGAACCATTCGGCCAACAGGTCGGCCGATTGCCTTGAGCCCGCGTGAGCAGCTGCTACTTCTCCGTAGCTCATGCATCTGGTGGTCGTGATCTGGTTGCCATCTTCATCTTCGATCGGCTCCAGCCTTGGGAAAACAACCTCTGTTAGAGGGAGCCGACCAGCTATTTTTTGGGTTGCCAGGACCAGCCAGATCTGTAAGAACCACCAGGGGCCGCCGGTGTTGATTGGAGCGTTGGCGGCTATCTTTGCGGCGGCCTGATGCAGCATCTGATACAAGTAGCCGAGGAGGTATTTCCCCAGCGCAACATCACCCTCGTCGGCCTGGATTTCGGCTACGACCGCTAGTTGGCGGTCGGCCCGCAGCTCGATACGTAACAAGAATTTCTCGAGCCACATCATAAGGAATGCAACGTGTTCCCTGTGGCTGACTGATCCGTCTTTCATGTTCTGAGCGATGAAGCCGCTCCACCCGCCGATGGCCTTGGTCTTGAATTTATGCTGCCCCTTTCAGCTTAGGTTGCTGGGGTTGGCCGACGGCAGGATGTTCAGCCCGGTCGTCATGTACACGTCGGCCAGTGTGATTGTCATCAGCCCTTGAAGTTGTCGTCATGAAGGCGTTGAAGCTGTCGTTCCAAAAATATGTCACAGCCGACAGGAGCGGCTCATCCTTTTCCATACTGGCGACGGACAGGGCCAAGCACTGGGCTATTCCGGTCTCTTCCCACTGAGTGTACTTGGCCGATCGCACCCTCTTGTACCATTCAATCCATGCTGCATCTGTGGTCGGCCATGATTTGAAGGTCCCGTTCTAGTGGGCTAGGGATGGCTTGTTGGTGTTGTAGGGACCCTGTTGGTCTCGACTATGATGACATCGGCTGGGTCAGTGTTGCCGATGGGGCCGAGAAAGTACCTCCTTTCCTGGATCAAACTTGGGATGACCACTTGATGTGACAGGTGCTACAGTTTGGAAGGGGAAAACGCTAATCAGTAATGGCTAAACGCTACAGTTTGAAAGGGAAAAAAGTGCTGATCAAGAACGGCTAATGGCAGGATGAATGCAATAGGGATGGAAGCATGGTTGGAAAAGTAAGTCCGAAGAAAAAGAGTTTTGGATCGGTAGGCATACCGCGGAGAACTCGACATGACGGCAAAGTGCCGGTGTGGCGGCGACGACGGTGCGGCGGCGGTGGCCTGTGACGGAGGCGCGACGCGGCGGCGGTGTTGGAAGCCATCGCAGCCGTTGGAGATGAAGATGGGTCCCGATTCGCGGAGGGCACCGAGATCCGTGAAGTATGCCGTGAATCGCCGAGAGGAGAGAGGAGTGAAGGCTTGCTTGCGAAGTGTTTTAGTGGGTTTTGAAAGCGTGCTCGTTTCGGTCGAAGTGAAGGGCTATTTAAAGGGCACTCAGGGCAGCCGAAGCGGTCTAGGTCAGAAAAGAGCGGGAATTTGAACAGGCAACAAATCCGTAACACTTCATATCATGGACTTGGGGGGCATGTGTTGACACATAAATTTGGTAATTGAATCCCTAAGTCCTAGCAAAGATGAGGCATAATCGGATCGGCTGGTTTGGCAGAGAAACAGAGGCCGCATCGGCTGAGAAGCGATCGGCTGTGAGGCTAATCGACTAAGGTTGAATCAGACAAGAGCAACCGATTGCCGATTCTAGGTTCAGAGAAGATAAAGTCGTTTCTGGTGTAGATGTTTGAAGTTGAATAGAAGATTCGGTTATCAGAGTGTGCGTTAAAAGATATTGCCATCTATGGATAGAGTCCTGTAACGGCAATTGTACCTGTAATTTAGGAGTTTGTTTAGGCTGGTCATTGTAATGCGGCGTGGGTCCTTTCTAGGATATCATCGTATTTTAAATAGTAGTTTAGATAGAGTCCAGGGTTTGTACAGATAATGTTATCTTGGGTATAAATAGGACCTGAGACCCCCTGTAATTATATACAATCACAATCAATCAAACCTTCGGCGCATCGCCAACCCTTTTTCTTCAGACGAGCAATTGATTTGGCTACGGGCTGCATCGTTTCGATCCCCAAATCCAGGTAAATGCTTGTCATTAGTGGTATGTTCTGCTGATTTTAGTGCTTCCATCGTAATGATACATTAGATTCAGGGGTTTATACCATGCTATTTATCATATGTTGCATATAAACTAGGGCATGTTTAGATCTATCCCGCCATTGGCCAGTTCTCTCAAGAAACCACAGCCAATTAGGCTAGATCTAAAGGTTGGTTGGTTTATATGCGGTATCCACCGTCTCGAGAAGTGTAAATCAATCATAACAGATCAGGTTGTTCTTTTTATACTTAATGCTGCATCAAAGTTGAACTATTAAGTTGTTTTTAGAACTCCCAATGATCTGTTCGGTTAGATTTATATGTTTAAGAGATCGTGCGGGGTTTCAGCCACCTTATCTCGCCCTAATATATTTCTTTTAGTATGTTTATTATTAGATTTATGTTAGGACTGCCTCTTATGTTAAGATCTTGTTCTTGTCGGACCTCATAAGCAGAAATCGACGTGCCATCGACAGCTGACGGCCGATTTCCGGGCTAAGCCTCTGGTTCAAGGATGATATCTTTTCATAAGAACCATCGGAGTACTAGCCGATCCATTGTTAGCTTTCCAGTATCGGCTAGGTTATCAATACATATATCTATTATCCTTTACTATATTTAGGTGAAATGGCTAATGTTGTCTCGGTATCGCCGATCCATTCTAGTCGCTTGTGAAGGGTTACGCGGAAGCTACGCTAGCCGAAAACAAAAATTTCTACCGCGCAAACCAGGAACACTTGCAAGTAAGGGCCGATAGATCGTTACCGATTAGAGTAGAGTGCAAGCGGAATAGCCAATCGTGGCAATCCGATCCGGAGCTGTAGCCTATTCCGGAGACAGCCGATTCGCCAATCAGCCCGATTCGAGTCGTCCGGCCGCGTTCACGCCTCGCTCGATGCGCCCGACCGCAGCCGATCAAGAGCGCGCAACGTAGCAGCCGCCTCTACCGGTATCCACACGTCCGGGGACGTAACGCCGTACACCCGTGTGCTAGCACGCGATGCAAGGCTAGGGTTTGGCTCGAAAGTGGGGAGGGTTTCCGTGGAGATTGATCTCGGCGACTTCGTTGCACGCGATGCAATTGACGTCTCACAGCTCTCCACCCCTCCCTCCTTTATATAGAGTTGGCCGACCTGGGACTAGTGGCCGATTAGGACTCTATTTTGAATCGGATCTCATCCGTATCTCATAGAGTTGGCCGCCCCACACGTCGTAAGCCCATAGGACTCTATCCGATCGGATCCCTATCCGATCGAGCCGTATCCGAGTCCAACTCGAATATCTATTCTATCCCCTTAAGCGTGCGACCCGTAGGTTCAGGTATACTCGGTTTCGGCTATAGTCTAACTTAGCCGATCGTCGGCTCGAGTCCAACTCAGCCCATGTCAATAGCGGCGCCTAGCAAGCACATATTGACACCATAGTATACAAGAATATAATATCGGCTCGAACCTGTAATGTGTACACAAATCCCTTTGCCTCACGATACCGCTTAAGCTATAGGCAAGATGTGTGCCATCCCTTCAATAGCTTAACCATTCACTCGAACCGTATTGGATTATCCGTCTCGTTGATTGACTCCTCAATCAACTTAGCATGGCCATGCATTTCCATAATCCATTACCTCGAGGGGCCAGAGATATCTCTCCAAAGGAGGGGCAAATTCCATCTTGATCACTCACATCCCACTCCATGTTTCATAGCAAACCCGAAAACTACCTTTATAACTATCCAATTACGGAATAGCGTTTGGTAGTCCCAAAGTAGGCTACTACACATGTTGGAATCCATGGTGATCTCAGTCTAAGGACTTTGTACCAACACTACCTCGAGACCAACTAATGGCACATTAATTCCGTAGTGTCTCATGGTGGGTCTATCCAACAATGTGTTCTCTAACACATATGTCCATGTTTATTGATTTGGTATCTCCATACCCATGATCTATGAGACATGATCATCAATCAATAAACATGCCGATCTTAGAATCATATTTGTTCCAACAATATGACATATGATCGTGGATCGTTTAGAAATAGATTCATACATATCGAGTCTCATAAATAAGTCACGTACTTATTGATCAATACAAGATGTCTATTTCATGGAACCGAATAACACTTTATTCATTTATACATAAACATTGACGTGATATCCAACATCTCCATGTTGCCTCTAGGGCATATCACTAACAATCTCCCACTTGCACTAGAGTCAATCATGTAAGTATCTAATACCCATTGCTCTTGTGTGCGCCCATGCTTCGCCGAGGGAGAGGTTTTGTCGCCGGATCGGCTATGTTGAGATCCGTGTGCACTTTGCATATCTTGACATCACCTCTCGTCCACAATCTCGCGGATGAGATGATATCGCCGAAGTATGTGTTTGGACTTCGATGTGACCTCGGCTCCTTGGCTTGTGCAATGGCTCCACTATTGTCACAATAGAGAGACATTGGACCAGTGTACTAGTCATCACACCAAGCTCGAAACGAATTTCTTGATCCAAACAGCCTCCTTTGCGCCTTCCAGCAAAGAATGTACTCGGCCTCCGTTGTAGAATCAGCAAAGATCCCGCTTGGAACTCTTCCACTGACCGCGCCTCCGTTCGTGCGTAACACGAACCCGCATTGCGATCTATAATCATCCTTGTCCGTTTGGAAGCTAGCATCGGTGTAACCACTTACAACGAGCTCTTCTTCACCTCCATAGACTAGGAACATATCCTTAGTTCTTCTCAAGTACTTAAGGATATTCTTTACGGCATCCGCTGACCTTCACCTGGATCTCGACTGTATCTCGCTCGTAGCACTCAAAGCGTACGAGACATCTCGGGCGTGTACAAAGCATGGCATACATGATGGATCCAATTGCCGAAGCATATGGAACCATACCCATCTTATTCCGCTCATCATGTGTCCGAGGACACCGATTCTTGCTAAGATTGATGCCATGTGACATAGGCAAGAAACCTTTCTTGGAATCATGCATGTTGAACCTTTTCAACACCTTGTCAATGTATGTACTTTGGCTTAATCCAATTAGCCTCTTGGATCTATCTCTATAGATCCGAATGCCTAATATATATGTTGCGCTCCCCTAAGTCTTTCATGGAAAAACTATTTTTCAATGAAGACTTGACGGATTCAAGCATAGGGATATCATTTCCAATCGTAATATGTCATCCACATATAAGATTAGAAATACAATTGCGCTCCCACCGACCTTTTGTAAACACAGCCTCTTCTTCATTTTTGATGAAACCAAACCCTTTGATTACTTCATCAAAACGAATATTCCAACTCCGAGATGCTTGCTTCAATCCATAAATGGATTTCGTAGCTTGCATATCTTTCCAGCGATTCTCGGATCGACAAAACCCCGAGGTTGTATCATGTATACATCCTCGCTTAGGTTTCCATTCAGAAAGCCGTTTTGACATCCATCTGCCATATCTCATAATCGAAATATGCAGCAATCGCTAGCATAATCCGAATAGATTTAAGCATTGCGACGGGCGAGAAGGTTTCATCATAATCAACTCCTTGAATCTGTTTAAAACCTTTCGCCACCAATCGCGCCTTATAGATGTGAACATTTCCATCCATATCGGCCTTTTCTTAAAAACCCATTTACACTCAATGGTTTTGACACCATCAGTGGATCAACCAAGTTCCAAACTTGATTGTCGTACATGGATTCTATTTCGGATTCCATGGCTCCAAGCCACTTGTTGGAATCGGGTCCCACCATCGCTTCCTCATAGGTCTTAGGTTCATCGTTGTCCAACAACAATATATCACGTTGTTCCGCACGTGTACTGTCGGTGCACGACGTGATCTTTCGCACCTCCGTGGGCCTGGTGTATCTACAACCGGTGGCGCAACACTTTGCACCTCCTGTTGTGGTTCCGTGGTCGCCGAAACATTTTCTCGGTGTTTCTTGAACTTCTTCAAGATGCACCCCGCTCCCACTAACCCTTCTTGAAAGAAACTCTTTCTCTAAGAAGACACCGTGTCGGGCGACAAACACTTTGCCTTGTTCCCGATTATAAAAGTAATATCCCTTAGTTTCCTTAGGATATCCCACAAAGAAGCACTTGTCGATTTGGGTGTGAGCTTGTCGATCGTAAACGTTTTACATAAGCTTCGCATCCCCATATTTTGAGAAAAGACAAACTAGGGGGTTGCCCCGTCCATATCTCATATGGTGTCTTTTCAACCGACTTAGATGGAACTCTATTTAGTGTGAGCGCACTGTTTCAAGAGCATATCCCCGAAAGATAACGGAAGATCACTTTGGCTCATCATCGACCGCACCATGTCCAACAAGGTGCGATTTCTCCGTTCGGACACTCCGTTCCATTGTGGAGTTCCTGGCGGAGTTAACCGTGGAACAATTCCACAATCTTTCGATGATTACCAAACTCTTGGCTCAAGTATTCCCTCCACGATCCGATCGTAGAAACTTGATTGTTTTCCCTAAATGATTCTCGTACTTCATTCGGAATTCTTTGAACTTTTCAAAGGATTCGGACTTATGCCTCATCAAGTAGATATAACCATATCTACTAAAGTCATCGGTAAAGGTAATGAAGTACCGATAACCACCTCCGCCGTTGAGCTCATTGGTCCACATACATCGCATGTACGAGTGCCAACAAGTCACTTGCTCTTTCACGTGTCCCGTGAAAGGTGCCTTTGTCATCTTACCAAGTAAACAAGACTCACATGTCTCAAATGATTCAAAATCAAAAGAGTGAAGCAATCCATCCTTATGGAGCTTCTCCATGCGTTTCTTATTTATATGGCCTAAGCGACAATGCCGATAAACGTGGGGTTTATATCATTAGAGAGTTGTCTTTCGTATTAATGTTATAGATGGGAGACGCTTCAAGATTCAAAACGTATAATCCATTCACCAATGGAGCATGAAAATAGAACATATCTCTCGAGATATATTGAACAACCATTGTTCATTGATCTAAAATCATATCCTTCCGCTTGCAAACATGAAGCGGAAATAACGTTTTGACATAGTGTTGGAACACAATAACAATTATTCAATTCCAAAACTAATCCCGAAGGTAGATGAAGTGGTACTCGTGCCGACAAAGAATCGTAGCAACGCTTGCTCCATTACCGACGCGCAGTTCACCTCGCCCTTCTCAATCCTCTACTTCTTCTCATTCCCGCAACGATTTGCAAATATGAGCTACGATCCGGTATCAAATACCCAAGAGTCGAGTAGGTGAAGTAGCAAGATTAATGTCTATAACATTAATACCGCGTAAGTCGTACTTTGCTTCTTCTTGAGATCCTCCATGTACTTCTTGCAGTTCCTTTTCCAAAGGGCCTGTCTCCTTGCAAGAGAAGCAAACGGCATCCGATGCCGCCGACCCTTCTTGCCCTTCTTTGCATTAGAGGCACTCGCGATCTCATCGGGAGTTAACTTTCTCTTGGTGCAAAGTTTCTTGACAGTGGTTTGCGCTTAGCCTTCGCATCATCATCACATGATGACCGTTTTTCTCGGATACTCTCCTCACCTGCCTTTAGCATCCCATGCAATTCAGCCAAGGTCCTATCCATATTGTTCATGTGATAATTTAATATGAATGGCTCGAAGCTCTGAGGGAGCGACCGGAGAATCACATCGCAGCCAACTCTTGGCTAAGGGGAAAACCCAGCTTTTCCGCACTCTCAATGTAGCCAATCATCTTTATCACATGCGGACCGACGGGATTCCCTCAACAAGCTCGCACGCAAACAAGGACTTTGAGGTGTTGAACCTCTCGGCCCGAGCTTGGTTCTCAAACATGCCACGCAGTCCCCGAATAATAGTGTGAGCATCGCCGCTCTCATATTGCTTCGAAGCTCGGGGACATTGTAGCAAGCATGAGACAGCTTATATCTAGGGCATCATTAGTGTGCTTCTCATAAGCCCTCCGTGCAGTAAGTGGCATTAGTTGGCAAATCCTCGGGATAGGGTACTTCAAGAACGTACTCTTACGCTCTTGCTTGAGAACAATTCTCAAGTTGCGATACCAATCCATAAAGTTTGTTCCATTTAATTTTTCCTTTTCGAGAATAGATCGCAAATTAAAGGTACCGGGTGTAGTATTAGCCGCCATTTATTCTACAATGAAAAAGCAAAGTTTAGCACAATGTTTATGCTATGTCTATTGTTAAACAATTTAACATTAGACTCCCATTACGTATTTCCACCTTCCCTCTAGGTTACGTATTGGGTCAAGATCCACATGTTAATTAATTTTCTAGTGAGCTTTGGCATCACCGCTAGAAAATTAGTAACATCGTAAGCAACACCTTGCTAATCACATCTCTATGTGACTCTTGTTGTTGGTGTGGCATCTCCATGCCCCGGCGCCAACCTATGCCCCAAGGCCCAAAACTGTTTTGATAGCCTTGTTAAGTAAACCAAATGCTCCCGCATGTATATGTCGACATATACCCCTCGTGTTATGATAGAGAATGGCACTCGCTTGTGCGACCCACCATTGACGAGCATAACGGTGACGGGTGCAACATTTGGAAGGGCATCATTACTACTTAATTTTGAGAGGGATGCTATCCTATCAAACAAACATATCACATATGAAATCAAGAAGAATAGCATATAATGAAATAGTATGGCCCCCTTCACATGGTGATCTCCATCTCCATGTCTGCGCCGAGGATCTCCATCTTCGGCACCATATTCCAAGTGTCGAATGCTTGATATCTTCAAACTAAGCTACTACTATAGAAGCTCTAATTGAAGATTACATCGACTCGCAGTCGTGAAAGAATATTACAAGCATTGCACGTATGAAAGAATATTACAGGATTGCACATATGAAAGAATATTACATGCATCACATGCATCTCATACATCTCATACATACAATAGGGCCATACCATCTCAAAGCATTCTCTCGCAAAAACAAGTTAGGCGTAGAAACGTTTTCTATTTATCGCAGAGCTACGGCATCGAGACGACCTATAAGGGGTACGCACACGGCGGTCCCGCTAGCCGGTTAGCGGGCGGGGGGTCGAGGGGGAAGCCGCCCTCGCGGGCTCGGGCAGCGCCCGAACACCACACGAAATTCATAGATCCAATCTATGAAATCGCTTATGGAAACCATATCGGCATAATCATATTATGCCGTCCCGATACACTATCAAGGGAGATGGTTTGCGTAGGCGCGAGGCAGCAACAAAGTCGGACTACGAGATAGCTTCGGTATAATCACATTATACCGTTCCGATACACTATCAAGGAACGCTATCTCGAACCCAACTCAAACCGAGTTATATGGAAATTGCTTCGACGTAATCACATTACGCCGTTCCGATACACTATCAAGGAACGCAATTACCATTAACTCTCCTCAACAGATCCCGTTAAACCGATTGATCTAATCAACCCGTGCGCAAAACTTGTTCCGATCCAATCTAAAACCCGAACTAAGCAAGATTAGCTCGATACCACCGAAGGGTTACGCGGAAGCTACGCTAGCCGAAAACAAAAATTTCTACCGCGCAAACCAGAACACTTGCAAGTAAGGGCCGATAGATCGTTACCGATTAGAGTAGAGTGCAGCGGAATAGCCAATCGTGGCAATCCGATCCGGAACAAGTAGCCTATTCCCGGAGAGCCGATTCGCCAATCAGCCGATTCGAGCCGTCCGGCCGCGTTCTCACGCCTCGCTCCGATGCGCCCGACCGCAGCCGATCAAGAGCGCGCAACGTAGCAGCGCCTCTACCGGTATCCACACGTCCGGGGACAGAACGCCGTACACCCGTGTGCTAGCACGCGATGCAAGGCTAGGGTTTGGCTCGAAAGTGGGGAGGGTTTCCGTGGAGATTGATCTCGGCGACTTCGTTGCACGCGATGCAATTGACGTCTCACGCCTCTCCACCCCTCCTCCTTTATATAGAGTTGGCCGACCGGGACTAGTGGCCGATTAGGACTCTATTTTGAATCGGATCTCATCCGTATCTCATAGAGTTGGCCGCCCCACACGTCGTAAGCCCATAGGACTCTATCCGATCGGATCCCTATCCGATCGAGCCGTATCCGAGTCCAACTCGAATATCTATTCTATCCCCTTAAGCGTGCGACCCCGTAGGTTCAGGTATACTCGGTTTCGGCTATAGTCTAACTTAGCCGATCGTCGGCTCGAGTCCAACTCAGCCGCACTGTCAATCAGCGGCGCCTAGCAAGCACATATTGACACCATAGTATACAAGAATATAATATCGGCTCGAACCTGTAATGTGTACACAAATCCCTTTGCCTCACGATACCGCTAAGCTATAGGCAAGATGTGTGCCATCCCTTCAATAGCTTAACCATTCACTCGAACCGTATTGGATTATCCGTCTGTTGATTGACTCCTCAATCAACTTAGCATGGCCATGCATTTCCATAATCCATTACCTCGAGGGGCCCAGAGATATCTCTCCAAAGGAGGGGCAAATTCCATCTTGATCACTCACATCCCACTCCATGTTTCATAGCAAACCCGAAAACTACCTTTATAACTATCCAAGCATTCGAATAGCGTTTGGTAGTCCCAAAGTAGGCTACTACACATGTTGGAATCCATGGTGATCTCGGTCTAAGGACTTTGTACCAACACTACCCGAGACCAACTAATGGCACATTAATTCCTGTAGTGTCTCATGGTGGGTCTATCCAACAATGTGTTCTCTAACACATATGTCCATGTTTATTGATTTGGTATCTCCATACCCATGATCTATGAGACATGATCATCAATCAATAAACATGCCGATCTTAGAATCATATTTGTTCCAACAATATGACATATGATCGTGGATCGTTTAGAAATAGATTCATACATATCGAGTCTCATAAATAAGTCACGTACTTATTGATCAATACAAGATGTCTATTTCATGGAACCGAATAACACTTTATTCATTTATACATAAACATTGACGTGATATCCAACATCTCCATGTTGCCTCTAGGGCATATCACTAACAGCTTGGCTTAAATACATTTTATGATAGCAGATATATGCTCATGGATTCCCTTAGCCGATCCAGTGGGGATCTAACCTAACACTTAACGTATATTTCTTTGTTTTTCTTGTTGGTTAGTCGATCAAACCAACCGGTACGCCCGCACAAGACAAAATGAGAAGGACCCGCACCGAGTTGCGCATCTCCCAGCCAACGCGTGAGAGAGAATTTCTCATCAACAGTCTTACATCCTGCTGCTCAGGAGGGACTGGATACATGCTAATTGCTGTGTCCCTTCCACTATGCACCAATGCCTACTTCAATGGGACGGCGACAAGATAGAGATTGTACTAGCCGACAGGTCAGTAAGCGTCGCTAATGCCGATTTGCCACTCTGGGAAATCGACGACATTGATTGTTTGTCCAGGAAAATCTGGCAAGCCAATTTTCTAAAAGTGTCGATTCTACCATACAGCCAATTGGAGACGACGGGCCACGTGCCGCTCCGAGCAAGACATCGTGGAGGGCTCGAACGTCTACGGCATGGACACTGCGGATGAAGACGATGGCAAGCTAGGGCAAGGTTTTACGTCGGCCGACGAGTTAGAAGAAATAGACATAGGCTCTGGAGATAGGCCTAGGCCGACATACATCAGCAAAAATTTATCTTCTCATTGTAGATCCCAGCTTATTGATTTATTAAAAGAATATAAAGATAGTGATCGCCTCCGAAGCCCTCTCCTCAGGCTTGGCACGCTTGTGTGCCCTTTTCTCGCCATCAAACTGGTCCTTTGTGGGGAACCAGCTTCCACTAGAAGTAGATGCCTGCCTTCGCGGTAATCTTCTATCCCCTCTCCATCCTTGGTGATCCTGCATTGGAGGCATGTTGTACATAGGCGGGGGTGCCCCCCAAGGAAAAGTAAGGGAACGGATAACCTGGAGGCGGCATCGGGCATGGTCCCCATGGCATAACTTGAGGGAGATGGGGAAATGGCGGCTCCAAAACCTTTGACGAAGGACCAAATCGCTCCTTAGTGGGCGACCTTGGCCTCTTTCCTTTGGTACGCTCCTTATCGACACTCTTCTTCTTGTACTTGTCAAGGAGCATCTCAAAGGTCACCTTGGGCTTGTGGGGCTTCCTTGTGTAGATGTCTTGGCCTTGTTCTCTTTCCACGTCCCAACCTCTGGGCTCTTTGGCACAAGCATCTTGGGCCTAGGCTCCCCAATGACAACCTCCTTTCCCTTAGCCGATTCGGCTTGCTCCGCCGAATCAACACCTTCTTACCATCGAGATCGATGGTGTTCACCGGAAAGGATCGCTATCAAGCTTCATCTTCGGGCCCTCGGTGAATTTCAATCGTCCTTCCTCTATGGCCGATTGAACCTGCCGACGAAAAACATTACACTCATTAGTAGAATGCGAGTAAGAATCGTGCCATTTACAATAAGAACGGCGCTTTAATTCTTCTAATTAGGGTATGATGTGGCCTTTAGGTATTTTGATCTGTTTTTCCCGCAAAAGATAGTCAAAAATCCTATCACATTTGGCCACATCGAAACCGTATTTGATCTCGCTTTGCCGATCCTTGCGAGGAGCTCCGGCATCAAGCTAGAACAGACAAAGGGTTTGTTCTTGTTGGTCCAAGACTACTCGCCGACATACATATCATGATCGCCTTCATCGACTCGAATCACTAGTAGGACGATCATGCTAACATGAGGTTTCTTATCGCTAGGCCTAACAAACTTTTTAGCATCTCCGACTCGGCTTTCCCGAGCGAGCCTTTCGCATCACTTGGCTAACATCCGAAATTGTTGGCCATCTAACCTTTCTTTAATGGGAGCAAGCAATCCATTAAAGGCGAGGTCGGCCAAATCTCTCTCGGTTATGCTCAAGCTAAAACACCGGTTTCTAACATCTCTAAATCTTTTAATATAATCATCCACAGACTCATTATATTTCTGCCTAACCGATGTCAAGTCACAGAGTCTAAGCTCAGTCTCACCAGTATAAAAATAATCATAAAATTTCTGTTCTAGCTAAGCCCAAGTATGAATAGAGTTAGCTGGTAAAGATGTAAACCAAGTAAAAGCAGTACCAGATAGAGATAAAGAAAATAAGCGCAATTTAAAAGCATCCGAAGTGCTAGACTCAACACATTGCGCTAAGAATTGGCCGACATGCTCCCATGTGGTCCTATTATCATCTCCACTGAATTTGGTGAATTCAAGGACCCTATAACCACGAGGATATGAGATGTTATCAAAGTAGTCAGGATACGGCTTTTGGTAAACCTTAGCACGATTCCTGGGCTCAATTCCGAACGACTCTCTAATGATATTCCGGATTTGTTCCTCCATATTTTTAGGCCTAGGCGGGTCGGGCACGATCGGCGGCCTAACAGGTGGCTGTTGCAGCGCAATATTGTCATATTGGCCATCTCTCGTGTCGCGCGGATATCCCCTATTAGGATCAATGTATTGATTGGGGACATGCGAGGGAATTGGTGCATGGACAGTAGCCACAGGGGAGTCATGTGCGGGAACGTGGTATAGAACCGAGTTGCCCGTGATGGGATCTACCTCCCGTACCGGCACTCGAGCACCGGCCTCGACCGCCATGGGCCCGGCTCCAACCGGCCAGAGCAGACAGCCCGACCGCCGATAGCCGCCTGGCCGATCGGTGTAGTATGGTGTGGGGCCACCCGACGGCCGGTCCGATCGATGTAAGGTGAGCCGGCCGACCGACGTAAGGCGACACGGCCGACCGGCCATGGGCCGGCCGACCGCCGTATTGTGTACCTGGCCGCCGGCCCGAGCCGGCCGACCGAGATATGATGGGCCAGTCGGACCGACGTAGTGAAGGCCGGTCAGACCGGCCGTAGGGCCGGTCAGACCGACAGAGGCAACAAAACTACTTTCGCCGGGGCCTTGGGCAATCGCCTCGTCGGTTTTACTAAATATGTGGTTCACAGGGGGTTGGCTCCCCCTTGAAACCGAGGTAGGCGGCGAATCGGTCGCGGGAAGACCGGATTTACCACTCATGTGCGCTTTAAATAACCTATTAAAACAAGCCTCCATAGCGGATTCAACCTTATTGTTCACGGCGGCGGTGACGGACTCATCCACCGTACTAGCAACAAGTTTTTGAATAGGCATAGAGATGTGATCAATGCTTACCTCGCCACGAGTTACCTTGAGCGGGCTCCCGGGCTTGATGATGACGCCTTGTCGCGTTTTGGTGCAAGATTGATCTAGCACCTCCTGAGTGATCGCTCGTATGCACTCCTCCATTATTTGGCGAGCCTCCCCATCCAAGTCGTCCAACGAGATGTGGACAACGTTGGATGGCTCCACGTCTTGCGCCGCTTGCTTGGACATGGCGGCGTCAAATCCGAGTTGGCGTCGTGTCTTCCCCAGTGGAGTCGCCAAAAATCGTGTTGGCACCTTTTTGGGCAAAATGCATGAACACGATCGAATCACCTAAAGCCTTGCGTGGTTCTTGGTGCAGCAGTAGTCGCTAACTACTTCAATCTAGCAAAAACTAGAACAAAGTGGGTTTTGTAGATTAAATCGGCTAGCGGAACCGATTTAGATGGATAGATTGATAACTACTCATCTCGTGAGCAAACGAAAAGCTTTCAAGACAAACTTACAAAGAGGTGTCGCACTCTCGCAGCGACGGCGGACGATTTACAGCGCAAATCGACAAAGATGGACTAAGCTAGGGCAAAGTAGAAAATAGGGCTGAAAATAAAGAAAACGATTCAAATAGATTGATTGTGTGTTGTGTGTTTCGATTGCTTCTTACAATTGAATGTGCCTTGGCCCTTATATAGGGGTTGGTCTTGCCCTCCACAGGCCCTTCTCCACGTCCAATTCGGGATAGACATGTTTGGAAACCCGAGATACATCATATAGAAAAAGGAAACCCGAATACCAACGAAGTCGTCTAGGTTTCGGACTCGCGCCATACCGGCCATATGCCTTCTGGCCCGATGCCCATCGCCCTGGCCCGACCTGCCTATACACGGCGGTCGACCGCCACTCCGAAGAAACCAAAGCAAATTTCCAAATATTGGCAATCTTTCCTATTTTGATTCCTAAGTGCCAATTTTGGGTGTAAACATCTCCCTTGACTTGACAACCATGTCGTCAATGTATATCTCTACTAGCGAGCCGATCATATCGTGAAAAATGTAATTCATGGCCCGTTGATATGTTTCCCCAGCATTCTTCATGCCGAACGTCCTTACTACCCATTCGTACAAGCCGATTGCGCCGGGACACCGAAAAGCGGTTTTGTGGATGTCCTCGTCGGCCATGAATATTTAATTATACCTTGCATTGCCATCCATGAAACTGATAACTTTGTGGCCTGAAGCAGCATCGACAAGCAGATCGGCTATCACCATTGGGTATTCGTCTTTAGGGGTTGCCTTATTTAGATCTCTGAAATCGATGCACACCCTAAGTTTACCATTTTTCTTCAACACTGGGACAATGTTTGAGACCCACTCGGCGTATCGGCACGGCCGAATGAATCCCGCATCATATACCCGAGTGATTTTGGCTTTAATTGCATTGTACATATCGGCCTTAAACCTCCTGGGAGGCTGTTTGAACGACCGATAGCCTGCCTTAATCGACAGCTGATGGACCACTATTGATCGGCTAAGGTCGGGCATCTCGAAGTACTCCCAAGCAAAACAATCTTAATATTCTTTTAACAACTCAATAAGCTGAGATCTACAATGAGGAGACAGATTTTTGCTAATATACGTCGGTCTCGGCTTATCACCAGAGCCGATGTCAACTTCCTCTAATTCGTCGGTCGACGTGAAACCTTGTCCAAGCTTGCCATCGTCTTCGTCCGCGGTGTCTACGCCGAAAATGCTTGAGCCCTCCACCATGTCTTGTTCAAACCAGCAGCTACGGCTCGTCATTTCCAATCGGCTGTATTGTGGAATTGGACACATTTAGAAAATCGGCTTGCCAGATTTTTCCCAGATAAACAATCGATGCCTTCGATTTCCCAAAGCGGCAAATCGGCACTGACGACACTAACTGACCTGTCAGCTGGCATGATCTCGATTTTGTTGCCGTCCCATTGGATCAGGCTCTGATGCATTGTAGAAGGGATGCAGAGCTTAGCGTGTATCCACCCCTTCGAGCAAAGAGCCGTAAGACCCCTTCCCGTCGATGACAAAGAACGTTGTGGGCACGGCCTTATTGCCGATGGTCAGTTCAATGTTGAGGACGCCCTTGGTTTCCGATGGGTTGCCGCTGAAGTCTTTGAGCACCATGTTGGTTTTTATCAGGTCTTCGGCTCCCTTGCCTAGTTTTCTGAATGTTGCGTAAGGCATGAGGTTGACTGCAGCTCCCCCTTCAACTAGCATTTTGGAAATCGGCTTGCCGTTGACGAATCCTTTAACGTACAACGGCTTTAAGTGCCGATTTTTGGTTCCCTCGGGTTTGTCAAAGACACTGGTCCGGTGAGATTGCCTCGTTTCCCCGGTCATCCTCAATGGTGTCCGCATCGGCTTCGTGCTCGCCGAACTCGACTAGCAAAGACGAATACCATGTTAACCGATGCGAAATTTTGCCTTTCCCTTTGGCTGCCCTCCCGGCTTGATCGGCCGGGCTTTCCTCGGCTTGCTCTTCATTGGCTATGGCAGCTTTCTCTTTGGGTACCCATCGCCTTTTGATTTTGCCCACCGATGGCGCTGTTCGTGGATCATTTGCTGAACTTCGTCTTCTCTCCCTTCACGCTTAAGCCATTGAACCCTTCTTTTCTCGTCTTCATGAAGAGATCGGACGGGCACCATTGGGGGTTGGCCGATTCCTCATCGTCGGCCTCTTCATCATCGCGGTTGTTGCCATCGCGGTTTTCGTTGACGAAGAAGTCTTGGTGGATCGGGCCGAGCCGATCATGGACAAACCGCCGCCTTTGGTTTAGCCGAACGGCTCTAGGGACGAACGGATTGGGCTTGCACCGATGAGCCCGTGCTCGCCGCCGCGGCGATCGTTGCATGCCGGGCAATCGTCCCAGTGTTGGTAGTCTCATACCGGATTCCCAAGCAGACCTAAAAATCACAATGCCAATGCGGATCGGCATTGTTGCAATTTGCCTCGTACACGGCGGCTTTGGGTGATTCAGCTCGCGCTGACGAGATGCTTCATTGTAAGCTTCCTGGTGCTGATGACGGTGTCGGCTGCATTCGTGGATCGGCCGTCGATCAGCCGATCTGATGACTGGGTGCACCATATTAATCGGGGCGGCGTGACATCCATTCTGCTCGTCTTCTGCCTTGACCCCGATCGATGTATTGACTAAGCTATGCACCATTCTGTTCTGTCGATCAGCTTACCTGGGACCGGCTTGGACTGTGTTGACCGGGAAAGGATTGCCGTCTACTTTCATCGGCCGATTTGAATCGGCAAACTTCAACTTCCCGCCTCATCGCCGATTGGATTTGCGCCCGAAGAATTTGCGTCGTTGGTGGCGTGGGATGTGGAGTTCGGCCACTTACAATATTTCTTTTTCTTCAATTCTTCGGCCGACGGGATCACGTGATTTTCAGGCAACTGAATCTGCTGTTCCTTGAGCGAGTCAGTCGAAGATCCTGTCGGCCTTGGTGATGTCGAAGTCGTATCGTTCTTCCTTGGTCGTCTTCAGCAGCCATTGGCAGACGATGGCCTTTTTGTTCTTGGCCCATTTCTCCGCCGCTACTTCGCGTCATCGTCGCCGGACTCGTAGTCCGATTCGACGACGACCCGAGTTATATTTTTGACGGCCTTCCCGGTGTCTTGGAATCGCCGCCGTGGGCCGTCACCTTCGCGCCAAGTGGGCTAGGCCGTCAAAGTCCAACGCAGAATCTCTCTCTGACGGAGCGATCAAACCATGAAAGGCCAAATCGGCACTGGGCATCCGATAGCACCAGCCGTAGCATCGGCTCCTCATCTCTCTAAAGCACTGGATGTATTCTTGGACCGATTCGTTATGTTTTTGCCTGATGCTGGTGAGGTCCGATAACTTCATCTCGTGGTTGCCAGAGTAGAAGTAGCTGTGGCATTGTTTTTCAAGATCGGCCCAGCTTTGAATTGAGTTGTAGGGCAATGAGGAGAACCAAGTAAAAGCCGATCCTGAAAGAGAAAGAGGGAACAATCGGACTCTCAAGACGTCCGTAGCCGATGCTTCGCCGCAATGTGCTAAGAATCGGCTAACATGCTCGTAAGTTGAAATGTTGTCCTGCCCTGAGAACTTCGAAAAATCTGGGATCTTGTATCGGTTGGGCAACGGAATCCGCTCGAAGTGCTCTGGATAGGGATACCGATACATGTTCCCTGAGTCTTTCTGCAACCAGATTGGCCCAGGTTTGGTTGTCTTGCTGTATCGGCTCGTACGAGTCATACGACGTAGGTGCTTGCCGATACAGTGGTGGTGTCTGAGGCGTGTAATGATGATCTTGACGACCTCCTTGGTATTCGTAGTGATGATCAGCGGGAGGCGGCCGATGCGCCGGTGGTGGCGTTGGTGGTCCTGGAAACAGCTGTCGGCCACCGGCGTTGTGTCGTCTGTTTGGATCAATCGGCTCTGACTGCCGATTGTCGTTGAACATGTTACGATCTGATCTTGGGACGGTGGTTGTTGCCGGTTTAGCATAGTAATTGCTGGCCTTATGGCTGATTCACCTGGATTCGGCTGACCGAGGACTCCTCCCAGCGGCCCTTGTTGTGTTAGTGGTGGGATCGGCCGATTCTGTGTGACCGGGCCCTGTAACCAGGAAATTGGTCGTCTGTTAAGTACGTCGGCTCTCGTTGCAGTTGGTCGGCTATCTTGGTGTCGACCACAGTAGCGATCATGTTATTGAGAGTGTTGACTAGGATGCTACTTTGATTGACTAACGTGTGATGGATGGCTGAGTCGATCCGGTCTTGTAGAGAATATACAGCCGAATCGTCTTGTTCCTGGGTCGGCTCCTCCGTCTTCTATTTGCCTTTTGTCTCACTAGAGGAGGATGCCTTAAGGTCGTTCATGCTGAACTTGTTTTTTTGATGCACGGCCCAGATCTTGTTTGGGTGAAAGATTACAAGTAGTTAGCCTGGAGTTCTTCCACCATCTTCTTATAATCGACTTGCTGTTCAGCCGATAACTGCTCCATCTTTACAGGCATGATGTTGTCCTGGGAAATGCTAGGGCTCTTGGAGTCGACCATCTTGCCGGCTGAATCTATGTGTCCAAGTCGACCCGACAGAGAAAGTCCCACCGGGCGTGCCAAGAAGCGTGTTGATGAGAAATTTCTCTCACGCACCGGCTCGGGAGATCTCGCTAACTCCAAGGTGTCCGTCTCGGCTACTCGTGCCGTGTGGCGTGCGCTGATTTGGTCTCGTTAACCAACAAGAGAAGCAAGGGAATATGCATTAAGTGTTAGGTTAGATCCCCACTGGATCGGCTGAGGGAATCCATGAGCACATATATGCTATCCTAAAATATATTTAAGCCAAACGACTGGAATGGATCGGCTATACCGAGACAGCATCAGTCGTGTAACCTAAATATAGTAAAGGATAATAAATATATGAATCGATAACCTAGCCGATACTGGAAAACTAACGATAAATCGGCTAGTACTACGATGAATCTTATGAAAAGATATCACTCTTGAACCAAATACGCACGGCCTGGAAATCGGCCGTCGGCTGCCGATGGCGGGCCGATTTTGGCTAGTAACGTTCGACAAGAATGCGATCTTAATATGGCAGTCCTAATATAAATCTAATAATAAATATATTAAAAGAAACATATCAGGGTAGATAAGGCCTGCTGAAACCCCGGCGTTGTCTCTAAACAATACAAATCTTAGCCGAACAGATGATTGATAGTTCTAAAAATGACTTAATAGTTTGAACCCGATGCAACATTAAGTATAAAAAGAAAAACTTGATCTGTTGCAGCCGATTTATATCCCTCGAGAAGGTGGATACCGCATATAAACCAGCCAACCTTTAGATCTAGCCCTATCGGCTGCAAGTTCTTGATAGAACTAGCCAATGGCAGGATAGATCTAAACATTAGTCTAATTTATATGCGCTATATGATAAGTAGCGCAATATAAACTCTTGAATCTAATGTGTCATTACGATGGAAACACTAGAAACAACAGATCATACCACTAATGACAAGCATTTACCTAGATCTGGGGATCGAAACGATGCAGCCCATAGTCAAACAAACTGCTCGTCTGAAGAAAAAGGTTGGCGATGCACCGAAGGTTTGATTGATTGTGATTGTGTTAAACGTCTTTACAAAGGGTCTCGGGTCCTATTTATACCCAAGATACAATTATCTGTACAAACTCTGGACTCTATCTAAACTACTATTTAAAACACAACATTATCCCGAGGAGGACCCTTGTCGTGTTACAATTAACAGTTTAAACAAACTCCTAAATTACAGATACAATTACCGTTACAAGACTCTATCCATAGGTGGCAATATCGTTTAATGCACAACTAATAACCGAATCTTCTATTTATCCTCAAACTGCTGCATCATAAATGGTTTTATATCTTCCGGACCTGGAATCGGCTATCGGCTGCCCTTGTCCGATCCAACCTTAGCCGATTGGCCTCGCAGCTGATCACTCCTCATCCAACGCGGCCTCTGTTTCCACACCAAACCAGCCGATCCGATTCTACTTCGCCTTTGCAGACTTAGGGACTCAATTACCAAATTTCAGTGTTAACACTACTTGATCAAAAGTGCATTTTAGATACAATTTTGTCGGTTATCGGCTCGACGTCGGCATAGATGCTGGGGACGTCGGCCTCCGAAACGCCGACCGGCCAGCTGTCGATGACCGCCTCAATCTTGGCGTTTGGATACAACTTGTGCTCTACGCCAAGGATGTGCGTAGTCATCGACTTCATCGCAAGCTGAATGAAGTCTGGGAGGCGCTTCAGTCCCTCGAGAAGCCGCTCCATGAATGTGTCCTTGGTCTCGTCGACAGGCGCCACCTTGGTGTGGGCCTCGGCAAGGAGTGCCCCGGATGCCTCCCGGCACTTTTCCCATCTGGCGGCGGTCGCCTCGGAGTGTGCCTCGAGGTCATGCATTTGCCTTCGAATCCTTGACAAGCAGCCTGCATGGGAGGAGATCGGTCAGCATAGGCAAGAACGGAGAATTGAAGAGCGAAAGGAGTTGGTCAGTACTAACACTTACTCTTGGCATCTTCCTTCGCCTTCTTCGCCAACCTCAGCACCGCCTCGACCTCGGCCTTGGCTGCAGCTTCAGCAGCCAGCTTCTCCTCGACCTCAGCTTTTGCTGTCTCAGAAGCCGCCAATTTAGCCATGGCCTCCTTGAGCACAATATCCAAGATCCGGAGAAGCTCTTCATGTTCCCTCCCGCTGTGCCACCGCCTTTTCGGCTAGCAGCTCGGCGTCCTTGGCGGCCGCCCCAAGTTTCTCGGCCCCTGTGCAATGTAAGAGGTTATTCAATGAGCTTGATAGAGTTCCCGGAGGGGGGGTCGAGAAGCTTACGTTGGGAGGCCACGGCTAGCTTCGCCTCCAATTCCTGGAGTTTGGCTTCCGAGGACGGCAACGGGCGAATGACCTCCTACAGACGCGAGAGCATATAAAAAATGGTGGTCGGGCAAACGGTGAAGAAAAATTCAAACGAGGAGCTCGGGGACTTACTAGGAAAAGGTCGGGCAGGAGGCGAAGAGTTTGAACGAACTCTTCTGCCCTTTTCCCCCCACCGCCGAGGACTTGCTCAATCCTTGGCCTGCTACCCAAGGCGGCATGGTCGTCGCCGCCCTCATTGGTGCCCATCAACCTGCTGCTCCCGATGGGCGGGGCTTGCCCCTCAGTCATCATAATTGCGAGAGCTTCGAGCGTCCCGCTGGAAGAGACAATGGGGGGAGGAAGCCAGGGGGATCATATCCTAGTCAATTCCCAGGATTTATTCCATTTCCACCTCCCCCAACCTCTCCTCGAAGCCCGTCTCCATCATACCCCCTGCCGCTGCTGCCAACCTCGAGACCGCCTCAGGCCTTTTCTCCGTCCTCATGGTAGTGACAGTCTCCTCCTCGGCTCTAGTCTCTAACCTTCCCTCGGGTTGGTCAGCTTCTGGAGGGGCGACCGTGGGCTCCACGGTCGCCAGGGGCAGGTCAGACCCTCCCTCTCCCATTGGGTAGTTCGGCTTCGCTGTCCTCGATGACTCCTCGAGGAGGAGGTCGGCATCCTCCACGACACTGCACATGCACTCAGTCAGAACAAGAAAAAAGGGGGGAAAAGAGAAAGGGAAGATGGGGCAAGTTTGGTACGAACATGGTTGAGGTCTCGAACCCGAAGCCAATGAGCCTCGACACCTTCTTCCGGGATGCTAACAATTCTGGATTTGGGGGCCCGCTCGAGCCTGATGACGGGGTCACGGGCTGCGCCTCAATTCCTTCTAATCCCTCCTCGTCTAAGGAGATCATGAGCTTGCGCTTGACACCAGGGAGCTTCAGACCTCCCGGCGCCGTCCTCCGTACCTCTGGCTTCTGTTTGGGAAGCTCAGATTCTTTCCTTCTCGATTCCAGCGTATCACGGGAAAGCTGAGTCCTCGGCCGCTCCTTCTTGGCCTCCAACTCCCTCGAGATCGGCGGCAGCGACACGAAGACTTCCAACCAATGTCAAGTGTCAGCACCTAGCAGGTGAGGCACCGAAATACACAAACAAAGAAAAATTTAGGCAAAGAGAGTGGTCGGGATTACCTCCGACCATCACTACAAGAAATGTGTTGGTTTATGACGTCTATGGCATGACATTTAATGAAAAGGTCACTAAATCAACTTGTTTATGACGTTTGCTTTGCAAACATTTAAACTTAGTGATATAACTAAATAAATGTCACAAAAAACGTCTTAAAAATTGTCAAATTTCATATTTTGACATTTTTTCATGTAAAAACCACCAATTGTAGTCGTCATAAATGTATAAAAAATAGTATGTCAAAAAGTATTTTATATGACAAAATGTTATAACTTCTTATTTTATTTTTAAAATATTATTATCTTCAAGTGGCTCCTATATGCATTTTTTTCATTTTTTACTCTAGTATTTAACCTATCTATTAAAATTAGCAAAGTGGTATTGTAAATCTTTCTAATCCTATCTATTGAACTTAGCAAAGTGGTATTGTAAACTGCTTCTATCAAACGTAGGGGAATTATAAAAAAATATGTCAGCGCAAGACTTCGAACTCGTGATCTGAAGGATACAGGGACCAGACAAACCACTCGAATACAACGACTTTTGTGCTTGTGTTTCCAATTTACATATTCTAATAATTACCAGGGGCGTGCAGAGGTAAAAAAATGACCCAACCAAAAACAAAAGTCTGCTCGTTATCTTCACAGAATGCGAGTACCATTGCGGCGGCTCACCGAAATCCCGTGAGCAATTCCTCGCGCTCGTGCCGTGAGGCTACCGGCGTCGACCGGATCCAGCCTCGCTGCGGCGTATCCCTGCTCTCAGTCACTCACTCACTCTTGGCCTCTCCCATCTCCCTCCCGACGGCCTCCTCGGTCCCGGTCCGGCAGATCTAGCATAGGTGGTACTGTGGCGGCCTCCATGGTCCCGGTACAGTTGTAGCGGTAGACCACTCCGCGCTCCACCCGTTGGCGTGCACGGTGCCGCCGCCACCCGGTGTCCTCGTGCACGAGACAGCTCGCGCGAGCCGCAGCAGCGACCAGGAGGAGCCCCAAGGACTAGAGACACTGCAACAGTGAGGCGGCCTGACTGCACGGCTGCAAGGTGAGCAACTCTCTGTAGACTGAAACTCTGAATTGTGATGTGAGCAACTCTCTGTAGCTGTAGTTGTTAGTGATATGCCCTAGAGGTAACATGGAGATGTTGGATATCACGTCAATGTTTATGAATAAATGAATAAAGTGTTATTCAGTTCCATGAAATAGACATCTTGTATTGATCAATGAGTACGTGACTTATTTATGAGACTCGATATGTATGAATCTATTTCTAAACGATCCCTGATCATATGTAATATTGTTGGAACAAATATAATTCTAAGATCGGAATGTTTATTGATTGATGATCATGTCTCATAGATCATGGGTATGGAGATACCAAATCAATAAACATGGACACATGTGTTGGAGAACACATTGTTGGATAGACCCATCATGAGACACTACAGGAATTAATGTGCCATTAGTTGGTCTCACGTAGTGTTGGTACAAAGTCCTTAGACCTGAGATCACCATGGATTCCAACATGTGTAGTAGCCTACTTTGGGACTACCAAACACTATTCCGTAATCGGGTAGTTATAAAGGTAGTTTTCGGGTTTGCTATGAAACATGGAGTGGGATGTGAGTGATCAAGATGGAATTTGCCCCTCCTTTGGAGAGATATCTCTGGGCCCCTCGAGGTAATGGATTATGGAAATGCATGGCCATGCTAAGTTGATTGAGGAGTCAATCAACAGACAGATAATCCAATACGGTTCGACGGAAAGGTTAAGCTATTGAAGGGATGGCACACATCTTGCCTATAGCTTAACTGGTATCGTGAGGCAAAGGGATTTGTGTACACATTACAGGTTCAGAGCCGATATTGTATTCTTGTATACTATGGTGTCAATATATGCCGCTAGGCGGCGCCGCGGTGACAGTCGGTGAGTTGGACTCGAGCCGACGGTCGGCTAAGTTAGACTACAGCCAAACCGAGTATACCGAACCTACTGGTCGCACGCTTAAGGGGATAAGAACGGGCATTCGAGTTGGACTCGGATACGGCTTGATCGGATAGGGATCCGATCGGATAGAGTCCTATGGGCTTACGACGTATGGGCGGCCAACTCTATGAGATACGGATGAGATCCGATTCAAAATGGAGTCCTAATCGGCCACTAGTCCCAGTCGGCCAACTCTATGTAAAGGAGGGAGGGGTGGAGAGCTGCCACACGTCAATTGTATCGCATGCAACAGAAGTCGTCGAGATCAATCTCCACGGAAACCCTCCCCACTTTCGAGCCAAACCCTAGCCTTGCATCGCGTGCTAGCACACGGGTGTACGGCGTTCGTCCCGGACGTGTGGATACCGGTAGAGGCGCGCTACGTTGCGCACCGTTGATCGGCTTCGGATCGGCCGCAATCGGAGCGATCGGCTGTGGTGGAATCGGCTGCGGTCGGGCGCATCGGAGCGAGGCGTGAGAACGCGGCCGGACATCTGCGAATCGGCTGATTGGCGAATCGGCTGTCCCCGGGTATCGGCTGTCGGCTTGCGAGAATCGGCTACACTGTTCCGAATCGGATAGCCCTGATTGGCTGTTTCCGCTGCACACTCCAATCGGTAATGATCTATCGGCCCTTACTTGCAAGTGTTCCTGGTTTGCGCGGTAGAAATTTTTTGTTTTCGGCTAGCGTAGCTTCCGCGTAACCCTTCAGTGGTATCAGAGCTAATCTTGCTTAGTTCAGGTTTTAGATTGGATCTGGAACAAGTTTTGCGCACGGGTTGATTAGATCAATCGGCCCCGCCCGCGCGCCGCGCGCTTGCGCCACGCGGCCCGCCGCCATACCGGCCCGCACCCGCGCGCCGCGCTTGCGCCACGCGCCGCGCCGCGCGGCCCCGCCCGCCGCTCGCACCTCGCGCGCGCGCGCCGTCGGACTCCCGCTCGCATCCCGCTCGCCGCACCACGCCGCAAACGCCGCGCCCGGCCCGGCCTTCCACGCCGCCGCGTGGAGACCGCCGCACGCGCCCCCGAGCTGCGCCGCGTGTCGCGCCGCGCCGCGCACGCCCGAGCCGGCCCTCCCTCTCCACTCTCGCGCCGCGCGCGCCGCGCCTATAAAAGGGCCGCGCCGCGCCACCATTTCGCCGCACCGCCACCGCCCTTTTCCCCTCTCCCGGCGCCGCCGCCGCCGTTTAGCCGTCGCCGCCGTGCGCAAGTCCCTCTCGTGCCCCACTTCTCCTCCCGAGCTCGCGTCGCCGGTAAGCCTCCTTGCGCCGCCCTTGTTCTTCACCGCCGCCGCCTCTGTTTTGAAGCCCCTGCCGAACACCTTTGGAACCGATGAATAGTGCGCGAGAAAAAAAAAAAGAAAAATAGGGAAAATTTTGGGGAAAATTTTGGAAAAAATTGGAAAATATTTTGGGATGACTTGAGTGAAATTTTTGGCAAAAATAAATTATTTTCTCGCATATTTTCTCGTGCAAAGTTTGAAAAATCGGAATCGGACGTTTCCGGAATTTCTTTTCGCATCGTTTTTAAATCCGATTCCGTTTAATTCTTTCCCGCCATCGAAATAGGTTTCGCTTTTGTGCTCAAACCCTCAAATTTCGAGCATGAATTTTCTTCGCTGATATTTTCAAACGTAATTTCCAAATTTATTGCGATCGCCGACTTTGCGAAAACCCTAGGTCATCAACTCGATTCCAAAACCCGGATTTTCCTCGCAACCCTTGTTCTAACTCGAGTAGAATTTTTGGCAAAACTTTTGGAGTTGTTTTCATGGCTTTATGGTTCTTTTCGATCTCTCGGTATTTTGTTGAATTCTAACTGAATTCAATTAATCTTTCACACGTACGGGTAGCGCCTGAAGAAACCGGCATCGACCCCGCGAAGACCCCACCCCTCAAGTGTGCGAGCAAGGCAAGTCTTCACAAACTTTTGAACATATCGATCCCAATTGCGAAATGATGTTATTTTAAACTCTAAACATGCATGCTTTACAGAGTTACCTATACTTGTTATGCCATACCTTGCTGTTGATTACCTTTAGAATTACTCCTTGTAACTCGCGATGTGATACAAACAACCGAAGCATAACTTCGGTAAACTGCTTAGCCATGCTACACTTAGATTATGCATACTCATGACTTTATGAAAAAGCTTTGTGCTTGGGCAACTACCTTAGGGAAGGTAGTTGAGATTCGGCATGTGGAGACATGAGCGCCACATGGCCATGATGAACTAAGTTTGATGAAAATTGAAAGTACTATACAAATGTTTTAGACTGGAGCGGCCGGATGATTTGGGTGGATTCCGGAAAAGGCAAGTGCCGACCCTGGTCAATTAAGGACCGAGCCATGAGATAGCCGGGAAACGAGCCAGTACAACCGTACTTCTCGAATGGGTATAGACCTAGCTGACTAGATAGCCGAGCGGAGGCAGTATCCTTGCATAGATGGTTCTCTATGATGTGGTTATGGGAGGAGAATGAGGCTGCGGCCTTTGTTAAGAATGGTGGGATTAAGCGATGTTAATTAAACTTAAAGATTTGGAAAGTCTTCCCTACCCCGGTGCGCTTAACTCCTCTCACCGCTAGAAAAGGACGGCTAGAGTGCATGAGGGCTTAAGTTCATGAAGCGGGTACTGCCAAAGCAAGGTTATCGAAAGGCTTTGCCGTGACCGTCTCATGTGTTGAGGCGTAGGCTCATTTGTTGGGCCGTCGCGGAGTACGGATAAAGTGTACATCCACTGCAGTGTGAATGAATCAATCTATTCGAATAGCCGTGCTCGCGGATATTGAGCATCGTGACAAGACTTTCGCTTGGCTAGACTTTGAACTTAAAAATGCTGGGATGGGTTTGCATGATGATTTTATTCGCTGGTGGATCAACTTCTCGAGAATGCGAGAAGGGGTGGACTCCCCAGAAAATCATGACGAACCGGAGGCGGGAAGCCATCCTTGGGATCACGATGGATGGTAGACAGAACCGTCGCCGACTATGAACTATGAAATTAAAACTTGATTTGGCTAGTCGATAGGCTTGTGAAAAGAATTGTGAAAACCGACTTTACGCAAAAATAACCCTAGCCATGTTCTTTGAATAACCCTATCGTATGCATCAATTCTCGTGTTGGCTTGCCGAGTACGGTTGGTACTCACCCTTGCTATACGCACAAACCTCCAGCTGATGGAAATGAAGAGCCAGAAGACCCCTACGCGTATTACCCGGAGGGCGAAGGAACCGACGGCGCATACTAGACCTTAGCCCCGGTCGTTGCTCGTGGCAATTGACGAGCCGCCGCCTCTTTCCGCCGCCTTATCTAAATTCTGTTTTTATGTTGTATTCGGACCATAAGGTCCGTGGGTCGAACATTGCCTTCGGGCCTATTGATGTAATAATGGTATTGTAAGACTATTCGTGCATGTGCACTTGATTATCCAGTACTGTATTCGTGGGTACCAACTACTCGATCCAGGAAATGGTACTATGAACACGAAAGATTCCCGTCTCAAAACGGGGTCCACAGAGCTGGTATCGAGCCATGCGACCGTAGGCTAAGACCAAATGGCGCCCTACCCCTAACTAGATGGCTAAAGGGAAATATCCCTACAATAGGATCAGTTTTAAACTAATATTTCCGAAAATGCAAATATACCTTTTCTACATCCGTATTTCTTTTTACCAAATGATTATGATAGCTCTCTCCCGCTAACCCCAAGTTGCCTATAAAAGCGATGTCAAACCACGACGGAACCTGGGAAGTCACTATCCCGCGAGACGAGGGGTTTGTGGTACAACTTCGGTCCCTACTATGGTGTTTGAGGTACCCGGAACCACCCACCTATCACACCAAGAGGCATGGCTCCGAAGTGTATCCAGCCCGGGAGGCAACCGTATCCATAGAAGCCCGCATGGGAAGTGAGACATCCTACGCTTCCACACTCGCTACCACCGGGACCTAGCGAAGCGCCTATTCAGATGCGCTCGCGAGGCCTTCCTTCGCCTTAATGCGGAACACCGTGCCGAACTCACAATGACAGAGTTCGTGCATCATCCTTACCGTGAAGAGGGCAACCCGCCCGCACCGTGGAGGCTACCCCCCGCGCTACAACCCGATGGTCACGCGTCTATCACGTTGGGCGGAGACAGCAGACGATCGCTACGAGGAGGCCCCCGCTCGAGATCAACGACCAGCAGCCACGCCTCAATGATCTGGTCGAGAGCCACCAAGGCTGTGGAGACCAGATAAACATGCTGCAGACTCAGCTGCAGGCCAATGGTGCCCAGTATGAGCAACTCTCGGACCGCTACATGGCCCGAGGGGAAGCTCTGGTAGAGCTGGAAGAGCAAGCAGCAAATCAACCAGCTGGAGGAGCAGCTGCACACTCATCCTGTCTACGCTGCAGGTACTTCCACCGAGCTTGTGCCATCACCTCCTGCCCCTGTGCCCGACCATTATTACCTTATGACTCCAGCATGTTTGGATACCTTTCAAGCCATGATGGAGCAAGCTTTTATGTTGAGCACAGAGCCTGCACCGTACCTGGTGGACACCACTGCTGCCGCGTCCATGGGACCCACCCCGAGCTCCGTACCAGTACCATCCGAGCCGGGATCAGGAGAGGATAACCCCATCCAGATCTACACCGACACGGAGTCTGAGGCAGAGCCCATGGAGATCAAATGGGAGTCTAGCGACACCGACCCAATGGAGGAGGAAGCTCCCCCTCGTCGCCTGACTCACACTGGAGGCCCCCTCACCCGCCAGACCGCTCGCAAGAGTACACGGCCACCGAGTCGGAAGATTCGGCATGACTCCGAGGCCACCACCTCCGAGCCATGGGAACTTCGGTTTGCTTCAGCAGCGGACCACCCACTTCCGGCGCCTGGCTCTTGCGGATGGTTGGATGACTAGGCGGGAGGACCTTCCCAGCTCGGCAGCACGAACCACTCCCTAATTCCCCTTAATTAGTTGATGTAGTTGGACGATATAATTATTGTTGCTATCCTGGCATGAAGGATCGTGTGTGTACAGTCCCCGTACCCCTTATGTAATATGATAAACTCCGAGCATCGCTTTGCGGTGTCTTAATTCGTAAGCTTATTATTATTTCACCCGTCTCGTCGATTAAAGATCATTCAAAAAGAACTTGAAGAAAAATCCCCGGGAACTATAACCTAAACTAGTCCGATCTCTTAATTCATCTACCTTCTTGGATGGCACATCGCCGCAGAGCCGCAGCAACCAACGAGAACCCGCCGAACCCAACCCCTCCACCGGCGGAGGTCATGGCTTTGCAGACCCGGCTACTCCAAGCGATTGCTAATAATCAAGGAGGTCGAGGAGGATCGAGTCCGGGAGAATTCGTGAGAGCTAAGCCACCCACTTTTTCCACGGCCGAAGAACCTATGGACGCCGAAGATTGGCTAAGAGTGATAGAGAAGAAACTAACCCTCGTCAGAGTCCGAGAAGCTGATAGAGTTGTCTTCGCTACTAACCAGCTGGAGGGCCCCGCAAGTGACTGGTGGGACACCTACAAGGAAACACGAGCTGAAGATGCCGGCGAACCAACATGGGAAGAATTCACGGATGCGTTCCGTGAGAATTTTGTGCCCTGCGTTATGAGGATGAAGAAAACGAGTTCCACAGATCGCGTCAAGGGAACACCTCGGTACAAGAATATCGAACAAGTTCACCCAGCTTGCCCGTTACGCCACCAGTGATCGCCGACAAAGAAGAAAAGATAGACAAATTCATTGAGGGACTAAATGACGAATCTGCGGGGACCAATGATCGGGCGGGATCACACCAGCTTCCAAAGCCTCATCAACAAGGTCGTCCGGCTTGAGCATGACCAAAAGGTGGTAGACAATAACCGCAAGAGGAGGCTCGCTATGGCTCGCCCATTTCGGGAACGCCACAACGCCCCAAGGGAGCCACCCCGTCCGGATGGAAGCCAAACGTTCCGCAACCGGACGTTCTCCCGCCTTCGACCATGTCAACAGTCAGCTACACGTCGCTTCGTACACCCACGCCAACCCTAGCCGCTCCAGAAGGAAGAATGTGAGCGCTTCAATTGCGGAGAATTCGGGCACTACTCCAATAGCTGCCCAAATCCACGCAACACCCCGTGCGCACCGGCGCCAATGCAACGCCCGTCCGAGGAACCCCACCCTGCGGCGGGACGGGGTCTGCTTCAGACCCCGCTACCCAACGAGGCGCCACCGGGTTTCGACGTGGCCAGTGAATCATGTGCGGGCGAAGAAGCTCGGGAGGATCGAGCGTATTGATGGGTATGTTCTCTATCAACTCTACACCGCTTAATGTTTTATTCGATTCGGAGCCTCGCATTCATTCATATCTTCCCAAGTAAGCAAACAACACCACCTACACCAAGTAGCACTTAAGAGGCCTATTTGGTACACTCACCCGAGGGAGACATAACCGTACCCCATGCCTCGCATTAATGTGCCCATACGGATTAGAGACGTGGTGTTTCTCTCAAACCTTATGGTGCTATCACCCCAAACCATAGATGTCATACTCGGAATGGATTGGTTGACCAAGAATAATGGAATTATAGACTGATCGAAGGGAAGTCACGGTATCCACCCCATGGGGATCACCGATGAGCATAACTATTGATCAAAACCCAAAGCTATGTGAACAAGCTGCGGGAGTGTTCACCATGCTACCTCTAGGCGGAATGCCGTAGTACAAGAATACCCGGACGTGTTTCCCGAGGAATTGCCCGGAATGCCCCCGGATCGCGACATAGAGTTTATCATCGATCTAATGCCTGGTACTGCCCCCATATCCAAGAGGCCTTATCGAATGCCGCCAACGAGTTGGAGGAACTCAAGAAGCAAATAAGAGAACTACAAGAGAAGGGATTCGTACGCCCCGCTCTTCTCCCTGGGAGCTCCGTACTCTTCGTCAAGAAGAAGGATGGAAGCATGAGAATGTGTGTGGACTACCGATCGCTGAATGAAGTCACTATCAAGAACAAGTACCCGCTACCTCGAATTGATGACCTATTCGATCAACTTAAGGGTGCGCAGTGTTCTCAAAGATTGATATACGGTCGGGATATCATCGTTGAAGATTAGAGTGGAGATATTCCTAAGACGGCGTTCTCTACACGATACGGCTTATACGAGTTCACAAGTGATGTCCTTTGGATTAACCAATGCCCCGGCATATTTTATGAACCCGATGAACAAGGTATTCATGGCGTACTGGACAAATTCGTAGTGGTATTCATCGACGATATACTTATCTACTCCAAGGACGATGAGGAACACGCGGAGCATCTACGACTAGTACTTGGAAAAGCTACGAGAGCACCCCTGTATGCAAAGTTTAGCAAATGCGAGTTCGGCTCAAGGAAGTCGCTTTTCTTGGCCACGTGGTTTCAGCCGGAGGAGTAGCAAGAGACCCCGCCAAGGTCGAAGCCGTTATGGAATGGAAGGCACCCAAGTCGTGACGGAAGTTCGGAGTTTCTTGGGTTTGGCCGGTTATTACCGACGGTTTATCGAAGGGTTTTCCACCGTGGCCCGACCTATGACTCAGCTTCGAAGAAGGAAAAGAAGTTTGAGTGGAACGAGAAGTGTCAAAAGCCTTCGACCAACTAAAAGAAAAGTTAACCTCGCTCCAATCTTGACCTTACCCGACAACCGGAAGGACTTCGTGATGTACTGTGATGCATCCCGGCAAGGACTAGGAGGAGTGTTAATGCAGGATGGGAAGGTCGTAGCGTATGCCTCTCGGCAGTTACAACCCCACGAAGAGAATTATCCCACACACGACCTGGAATTAGCCGCGGTTGTACACGCATTGAAGATCTGGAGACACTATTTGATCGGGAACCACCGTGATGTGTATACCGATCACAAGAGCTTAAAATATTTCTTTACTCAGCCCGATCTCAATCTACGACGAGGCGATGGCTGGAGTTGATCAAGGATTACGATCTAGGAATCCATTATCATCCCGGCAAGGCAAATGTAGTGGCCGATGCGCCGAGCCGCAAAGCCCAATGCAACCACATGGGATTGGGAGGTATGGCCAGCGAACTTCAAGAAGAAATGGCTTGACTCAATCGCACCCGATTCCTCACGGAGAAGTGAACTCACCGGAAATCCAACCCCTACCGAGAACTCAAATAGAGGAAGCCCAAAAAGGGAATGAGGAAACCCAGGAAATCAAGGAACGCATGGCCGCCTGGACGCGCTAAGGAGTTTTCGTAGATGACAAGGGAATCCTGTGGTACAAGGAAAGAATCCTGCGTGCTCGAACGAGGCGGTTTGAGAGGATTGATCTTAAAAAAGCCCACGAATCGGCATATTCGTTACATCCCGGGAGCACGAAAATGTACCAGGATTTGAAGGGAGAATCTGGTGGCCCAATATGAAGAGAGATGTAGCCGAATACGTAGCCGTGTGCGATGTGTGCCAAAGGGTGAAGGCCGAGCATCAACGACCACGAGCTTGCTGCAGCCACTCAAGATCCCCGAATGGAAATGGGACGAGATAGGCATGGATTTCATAGTGGGACTACCCAAAACTACGACGGCTACGATTCCATTTGGGTAATAGTAGATCGGCTCACCAAGACCGCGATTTATTCCCGTGAAAACTAACTACGGCGGTGCCAAGCTAGCGGAACTATATATGAGTAGGATTGTATGTTTCCACGGTGTACCAAAGAGGATTATATCGGATCGTGGTACCCAAATCACGTCTCATTTTTGGAGCAAAGTCCACGAGGCACTCAGAAGTCATCTCGCTTTCAGTACCGCTTATCACCCATGCATCGATGGGCGGACCGAAAGGACGAATCAAGTACTAGAAGATATGCCGAGAGATCGTGCATTGGATTTCACCAAGGATTGGGAGAAATGTTTGCCGTACGCCGAGTTCTCCTACAACAATAGCTATCAAGCCGTCCGAAGATGCCGCCAAACGAAGCTTTATTTGGTCGCCGATGTCGAACCCCATTGATGTGGTCGAAACGGTGAACGGACCGTATTCGGGCCCGACATAATCAAGGAGGCTGAGGAAAAGGTTCGCCTGATCCGGGACCGCCTACAAGCTGCTCAATCACGACAAAAGAGCTACGCGGACACCCGTCGAAGAGAATTGGAATTTAAAGAAGGTGACTACGTGTATCTAAAGGTCTCACCACTACGGGGAACTCGAGATTCAAAGTCAAAGAGAAACTCGCACCACGATACGTGGGCCCATTCTTGATAAGCGCTAGGAGGGGCGAGGTGGCTTACCAATTGAACCGCCCGAGAACCTCTCGATGTCCACCCAGTATTCCACGTGTCGCACTGAAGAAATGTTTGCGGGTACCGAAGAGCAAGCTCCTTTAGAAACCATCCATGTCCACGGTGATCTTACCTACCGGAGCATCCAATCAAGATATGAGACGAGGCGTAAAAGAAGACACGGACCAAATCATGGCGCATGTACAAGGTACAATGGAGCAATCACACGGAAGAAGAGGCTACCTGGGAGAGCGAAGAGTTCCTGAGGACGAATACCCACACCTACTCAAGAACCGGTAAGAAATCTTGGGGACGAGATTTATTGTTAGGGGGTAGGTTTGTAACATCCCGAAAATCGGAGGACCGAAATCGGAACGTAAAATTGGAACTTTTAAAAAACTTGGCTTATTGCTTCTTCTCGGGTTTGTTGCTTCTTATTTGCCGCTCGGTTGCATAAATTTGGACATGGTTAATTCCCTTTTGGTGCATTTGGGGTTTTCGGAGTTGTCGAAACGGAGGTGCGAAGGCCGCATCGGGGTTTTAAAAAGGAATTCGAGGAAAGTGCGGATTTGTGAAAACGCGTTTCGGGTAATATAAAGTAAAATTTTGGTGGGGAGAAGATGAATCAAGACACAAAATGAACAATAAAATTCTCGGGAGGCGTACTCGAAATTTGGGTAATTTATTTTTTAAAAAAATGGGTAAATTATGAAAATTAGGAAAAAGGAATTTAAATAAATATGAAAAATAATTATGAAAAAAAATAAAAGTCAAGAAGAAGTTTAGAATATAATGTTAAAAATTATTTTTGGAATGGTAGGATTTATTTTGGGATTTTTAGGAGGAAAGAAAATAGAAAATGGGAAAAGAAAATAGAAAATCGGGAAAAATCAAAAAGTCACTTCCTCGTGCGCTGGTGTTCGACGCCGTATCGGCCCGCGCGCGCGCGCACGCCACGCGCCGCGCCGCGCGCGCGCGACGGCCCCTACAACCGCGCGCGCCGCGCGCGCGCGCGCCCGCGCCGACCCCGCACCGCGCGCCGCGCCGCCGCCGCGCCGCGCCGCCGCCGCGCGCTGCGCCACGCGCGCCCGCCGCCGTACCAGCCCCGCCCCACGCGCCGCGCGCTTGCGCCACGCGCCCGCCGCCGCGCGGCCCGTCTCGCCGCGCACCCTCGCGCGCCGCGCCCGTCCGACCCCGCTCGCATCCCGCTCGCCGCACCACGTCACAAACGCCACGCCCGGCCCGGCCTTCCGCGCCGCGTGGAGACCGCCGACCGCGCCCCCGAGCTGCGCCGCGTGTCGCGCCGCGCGCCGCGCACGCCCGAGCCGGCCCCCCTCTCCACTCGCGCCCGCGCCGTGCCACGCCTATAAAAGGGCCGCGCCCGCGCCACCATTTCGCCGCACCGCCACCGCCCTTTTCCCCTCTCCCGAGCGCCGCCGCCGCCGTTAGCCGTCGCCGCCGTGCGCAAGTCCCTCTCTCGTGCCCCACTTCTCCTCCCCGAGCCCGCCGTCGCCGGTAAGCCTCCTTGCGCCGCCCTTGTTCCTCACTTGCCGCCGCCTGTTTTGAAGCCCCGGCCGAACACCTTTGGAACCGATGAATAGTGCGCTGAAAAAGAAAAAAAAAAGAAAAATAGGGAAAAATTTGGGGAAAATTTTGGAAAAATTTGGAAAATATTTTGGGATGACTTGAGTGAAATTTTGGGCAAAAATAAATTATTTTCTCGCATATTTTCTCGGTGCAAAGTTTGAAAAATCGGAATCGGACGTTTTCCGAATTTCTTTTCGCATCGTTTTTAAATCCGTATTCCGTTTAATTCTTTCCCGCCATCGAAATAGGTTTCGCTTTTGTGCTCAAACCCTCAAATTTCGAGCACGAATTTTCTTCGCTGATATTTTCAAACGTAATTTCCAAATTTATTGTGATCGCCGACTTTGCGAAAACCCTAGGTCATCAACTCGATTCCAAAACCCGGATTTTCCTCGCAACCCTTGTTCTAACTCGAGTAGAATTTTCGGCAAAACTTTTGGAGTTGTTTTCATGGCTTTTATGGTTCTTTTCGATCTCTCGGTATTTTGTTGAATTCTAACTGAATTCAATTAATCTTTCACACGTACGGGTAGCGCCTGAAGAAACCGGCATCGACCCCGCTAAAGACCCCACCCCTCAAGTGTGCGAGCAAGGCAAGTCTTCACACCCTTTTGAACATATCGATCCCAATTGCGAAATGATGTTATTTTAAACTCTAAACCTGCATGCTTTACAGAGTTACCTATACTTGTTATGCCATACCTTGCTGTTGATTACCTTTAGAATTACTCCTTGTAACTCGCGATGTGATACAAACAACCGAAGCATAACTTCGGTAAACAGCTTAGCCATGCTACACTTAGATTATGCATACTCATGACTTTATGAAAAAGCTTTGTGCTTGGGCAACTACCTTAGGGAAGGTAGTTGAGGTTCGGCATGTGGAGACATGAGCGCCACATGGCCATGATGAACTAAGTTTGATGAAAATTGAAAGTACTATACAAATGTTTTAGATCGGGGCGGTCGAATGATTTGGGTGGATTCCGGAAAAGGCAAGTGCCGACCCGGTCAATTAAGGACCGAGCCATGAGATAGGCGGAAACGAGCCGCACAACCGTACTTCTCGAATGGGTATAGACCTAGTTGACTAGATAGCCGAGCGGAGGCGTATCCTTGCATAGATGGTTCTCTATGATGTGGTTATGGAAGGAGAATGAGGCTGCGGCCTTTGTTAAGAATGGTGGGATTAAGCGATGTTAATTAAACTTAAAGATTTGGAAAGTCTTCCCTTACCCCGGGTGCGCCGAACTCCTCTCACCGCTAGAAAAGGACGGCTAGAGTGCATGAGGGCTTAACTTCATGGAGCGGGTACGCCAAAGCGAGGTTATCGAAAGGCTTTGCCGTGACCGTCTCATGTGTTGAGGCGTAGGCTCATTTGTTGGGTGTCGCGGAGTACGGGTAAAGTGTACATCCACCTGCAGTGTGAATGAATCAATCTATTCGAATAGCCGTGCTCGCGGATATTGAGCATCGTGACAAGACTTTCGCTTGGCTAGACTTTGAACTTAAAAATGCTGGGAGGGGTTTGCATGATGATTTTATTATTGGTGGATCAACTTCTCGAGAATGCGAGAAGGGGTGGATTCCCCAGAAAATCATGACGAACCGGAGGCGGGAAGCCATCCTTGGGATCACGATGGATGGTAGACAGAACCGTCGCCGGGACTATGAACTATGAAATTAAAACTTGATTTGGCTAGTCGATAGGCTTGTGAAAAGAATTGTGAAAACCGGCTTTACGCAAAAATAACCCTAGCCATGTTCTTTGAATAACCCTATCGTATGCATCAATTCGTGTTGGCTTGCCGAGTACGGTTGGTACTCACCCTTGCTATACGCACAAACCTCCAGTGATGGAAATGAAGAGCCGAAGATCCCTACGCGTATTACCCGAAGGGCGAAGGAACTGACGGCGCATACTAGACCTTAGCCCCGGTCGTTGCCTGTGGCAATTGACGAGCCGCTGCCTCTTTCCGCTGCCTTATCTAAATTCTGTTTTTATGTTGTATTCGGACCATAAGGTCCTGTGGGTCGAACATTGCCTTCGGGCCTATTGATGTAATAATGGTATTGTAAGACTATCCGTGCATGTGCACTTGATTATCCAGTACTGTATTCGTGGGTACCAACTACTCGATCCAGGGAAATGGTACTATGAACACGAAAGATTCCCGTCTCAAAAACGGGGGTCCACATTGTGTTCCTTGATAGTGTATCGGAACGGCGTAATGTGATTACGTCGAAGCAATTTCCATATAACTCGGTTTGAGTTGGGTTCGAGATAGCGTTCCTTGATAGTGTATCGGAACGGTATAATGTGATTATGCCGAAGCTATCTCGTAGTCCGATCTTGTTAGCTGCCTCGCGCCTACGCAAACCATCTCCCTTGATAGTGTATCGGGACGGCATAATATGATTATGCCGACATGGTTTCCGTAAGCGATTTCATAGATTGGATCTATGAATTTCGGGACCGCCGTGTGCATACCCTCCTTATAGGTTGTCTCGATGCCGTATCTCTGCGATAAGTAGAAAACGTTTCTACGCCTAACTTGTTTTTGCAGAGAATGCTTTGAGATGGTATGGCCCCATTGTATGTATGAGATGTATGAGATGCATGTGATGCATGTAATATTCTTTCATATGTGCAATCCCTGTAATATTCTTTCATACGTGCAATGCTTGTAATATTCTTTCACGACCTGCGAGTCGATGTAATCTTCAATTAGAGCTTCTATAGTAGTAGCTTAGTTTGAAGAAATCAAGCATTCGGCACTCGAAAGAACGGTGATGAAGATGGAGATGGAGATCACCATGTGAAGGGGGCCATACTGTTTCACTATATGCTATTCTTCTTGCTTTCATATGTGATATGTTTGTTTGATAGGATAGCATCCCTCGCAAAATTAAGTAGTAATGATGCCCTTCCAAATGTTGCACCCGTCACCGTTATGCTCGTCAATGGTGGGTCCTGCCAAAGCAGAGTGCCATTCTCTATCATAACACGAGGGGTATATGTCGACATATACATGCGGGAGCATTTGGTTTACTTAACAAGGCTATCAAAACAGTTTTGGGCCTTGGGGCATAGGTTGGCGCCGGGGCATGGAGATGCCACACCAACAACAAGAGTCACATAGAGATGTGATTAGCAAGGTGTTGCTTACCGATGTTACTAATTTTCTAGCAGTGATGCCAAAGCTCACTAGAAAATTAATTAACATGTGGATCTTGACCCAATACGTAACCTAGAGGGAAGGTGGAAAATACGTAATGGGAGTCTAATGTTAAATTGTTTAACAATAGACATAGCATAAACATTGTGCTAAACTTTGCTTTTTCTGTTGTAGAATAAATGGCGGCTAATACTACACCCAGTACCTTTAATTTGCGATCTATTCTCGAAAAGGAAAAATTAAATGGAACAAACTTTATGGATTGGTATCGCAACTTGAGAATTGTTCTCAAGCAAGAGCGTAAGGAGTACGTTCTTGAAGTACCCTATCCGAGGATTTGCCAAATAATGCCACTGCAACGCACGGAGGGCTTATGAGAAGCACACTAATGATGCCCTAGATATAAGCCGTCTCATGCTTGCTACAATGTCCCCCGAGCTTGAAGCAATATGAGAGCACGATGCTCACACTATTATTCGGGACCGCATGGCATGTTTGAGAACCAAGCTCGGGCCGAGAGGTTCAACACCTCAAAGTCCTTGTTTGCGTGCGGAGCTTGTTGAGGGAATCCCGTCGATCCGCATGTGATAAAGATGATTGGCTATATCGAGAGTCGGAAAACTAGGTTTTTCCCTTAGCCAAGAGTTGGCTCGATGTGATTCTCCGTCGCTCCCTCCGAGCTTCGAGCCATTCATATTAAACTATCACATGAACAATATGGATAGAACCTTGGCTGAATTGCATGGGATGCTAAAGACAGTGAGGAGAGTATCCAAAAAAGGTCATCATGTGATGATGATGCGAAGGCAAAGCGCAAACCACCTGTCAAGAAACTTTGCACCAAGAGGAAGTTAACTCCCGATGAGATCGCGAGTGCCTCCAATGCAAAGAAGGGCAAGAAGGGGTCGGCGGCATCGGATGCCGTTTGCTTCTCTGCAAGGAGACATGCCTTGGAAAAGGGCGCAAGAAGTACATGGAGGATCTCAAGAAGAAGCAAAGTACGACTTCGCTTCGGTATTAATGTTATAGACATTAATCTCGCTACTTCACCCTACGACTCTTGGGTATTTGATACCGGATCGGTAGCTCATATTTGCAAATCGTTGCAGGGGAATGAGAAGAAGTAGAGGATTGAGAAGGGGCGAGGTGAACACTGCGCGTCGGCAATGGAGCAAGCGTTGCTACTGTTGCTTGTCGGCACCACCACTTCATCTACCTTTAGGATTAGTTTTGGAATTGAATAATTGTTATTGTGTTCCAACACTATGTCAAAACGTTATTTCCGCTTCATGTTTGCAAGCGGAAGGATATGATTTTAGATCAATGGACAATGGTTGTTCAATATATCTTAGAGATATGTTCTATTTTCATGCTCCATTGGTGAATGGATTATACGTTTTGAATCTTGAAGCGTCTCCCATCTATAACATTAATACGAGAAAGGCAACTCTCTAATGATATAAACCCCACGTTTATCCGGAATTGTCGCTTAGGCCATATAAATAAGAAACGCATGGAGAAGCTCCATAAGGATGGATTGCTTCACTCTTTTGATTTTGAATCATTTGAGACATGTGAGTCTTGTTTACTTGGTAAGATGACAAAGGCACCTTTCACGGGACATAGTGAGAGAGCAAGTGACTTATTGGCACTCGTACATACCGATGTATGTGGACCAATGAGCTCAACGGCCGAGGTGGTTATCAATATTTCATTACCTTTACCGATGACTTTAGTAGATATTGTTATATCTACTTAATGAGGCATAAGTCGAATCCTTTGAAAAGTTCAAAGAATTCCGAATGAAGTACGAGAATCATTTAGGGAAAACAATCAAGTTTCTACGATCGGATCGTGGAGAGGAATACTTGAGCCAAGAGTTTGGTAATCATCGAAAGATTGTGGAATTGTTCCACGTTGACTCCGCCGGGAACTCCGCAATGGAACGGAGTGTCCGAACGGAGAAATCGCACCTTGTTGGACATGGTGCGGTCGATGATGAGCCAAAGTGATCTTCCGTTATCCTTCGGGGATATGCTCTTGAAACACTGCGCTCACACTAAATAGAGTTCCATCTAAGTCGTTAAAAAGACACCATATGAGATATGGACAGGGCAACCCCCTAGTTTGTATTTTCTCAAAATTTGGGGATGCGAAGCTTATGTAAAACGTTTACGTCGACAAGCTCACACCCAAATCGACAAGTGCTTCTTTGTGGGATATCCTAAGGAAACTAAGGGATATTACTTTTATAATCGGGAACAAGGCAAAGTGTTTGTCGCCCGACATGGTGTCTTCTTGGAGAAAGAGTTTCTTTCAAGAAGGGTTAGTGGGAGCAGGGTGCATCTTGAAGAAGTTCAAGAAACACCGAAAACGTTTCAGCGATCACGGAACCACAACGGGAGGAGCAAAGTGTTGCGCCACCGGTTGTAGATACACCAGCCCCACGGAGGCGAAAGATCACGTCGTGCGCCCGACAGTACAGTGCGGAACAATGTGATATATTGTTGTTGGACAATGATGAACCTAAGACCTATGAGAAAGCGATGGTGGGACCCGATTCCAACAAGTGGCTTGGAGCCATGAAATCCGAAATAGAATCCATGTACGACAATCAAGTTTGGAACTTGGTTGATCCACTGATGGTGTCAAAACCATTGAGTGTAAATGGGTTTTTAAGAAAAGGCCGATATGGATGGAAATGTTCACATCTATAAGGCGCGATTCGTGGCGAAAGGTTTTAAACAGATTCAAGGAGTTGATTATGATGAAACCTTCTCGCCCGTCGCAATGCATAAATCTATTCGGATTATCCTAGCGATTGCTGCATATTTCGATTATGAGATATGGCGGATGGATGTCAAAACGGCTTTCCTAAATGGAAACCTAAGCGAGGATGTATACATGATACAACCTCGGGGTTTTGTCGATCCGAATCGCTTGGAAAGATATGCAAGCTACGAAATCCATTTATGGATTGAAGCAAGCATCTTGGAGTTGGAATATTCGTTTTGATGAAGTAATCAAAGGGTTTGGTTTCATCAAAAATGAAGAAGAGGCCTGTGTTTACAAAAAGGTCAGTGGGAGCGCAATTGTATTTCTAATCTTATATGTGGATGACATATTACGATTGGAAATGATATCCCTATGCTTGAATCCGTCAAGTCTTCATTGAAAAATAGTTTTTCCATGAAAGACTTAGGGGAGGCAGCATATATATTAGGCATTCGGATCTATAGAGATAGATCCAAGAGGCTAATTGGATTAAGCCAAAGTACATACATTGACAAGGTGTTGAAAAGGTTCAACATGCATGATTCCAAGAAAGGTTTCTTGCCCATGTCACATGGCATTAATCTTAGCAAGAATCGGTGTCCTCGGACACATGATGAGCGGAATAAGATGGGTATGGTTCCATATGCTTCGGCAATTGGATCCATCATGTATGCCATGCTTTGTACACGCCCGGATGTCTCGTACGCTTAGAGTGCTACGAGCAGATACGTCGAGATCCGGTGAAGGTCACTGGATCGTCAGTAAAGAATATCCTTAAGTACTTGAGAAGAACTAAGGATATGTTCCTAGTCTATGGAGGTGAAGAAGAGCTCGTTGTAAGTGGTTACACCGATGCTAGCTTCCAAACAGGACAAGGATGATTATAGATCACAACTGGGTTCGTGTTCGCCGAACGGAGGCGCGCACTGGAAGAGTTCCAAGCGGGATCCGTTGCTGATTCTACAACGGAGGTCGAGTACATTGCGCTTCGGAAGCCGCAAAGGAGGCGTTTGGATCAAGAAATTCGTTTCGAGCTTAGTGTGATGACTAGTACAACTGGTCCAATGTCTCTCTATTGTGACAATAGTGGAGCCATTGCGCAAGCCAAGGAGCCGAGGTCACATCGGAAGTCCAAACACATACTTCGGCGATATCATCTCATCCGCGAGATAGTGGACGGAGGTGATGTCAAGATATGCAAAGTGCACACGGATCTCAACATAGCCGATCCGCCGACAAAACCTCTCCCTCAACCGAAGCATGAGGCGCACACAAGAGCAATGGGTATTAGATACTTACATGATTGACTCTAGTGCAAGTGGGAGATTGTTAGTGATATGCCCTAGAGGCAACATGGAGATGTTGGATATCACGTCAATGTTTATGAATAAATGAATAAAGTGTTATTCAGTTCCAAGAAATAGACATCTTGTATTGATCAATAAGTACGTGACTTATTTATGAGACTCTTTATGTATGAATCTATTTCTAAACGATCCTGATCATATGTCATATTGTTGGAACAAATATGATTCTAAGATCGGCATGTTTATTGATTGATGATCATGTCTCATAGATCATGGGTATGGAGATACCAAATCAATAAACATGGACACATGTGTTGGAGAACACATTGTTGGATAGACCCATCATGAGACACTATAGGAATTAATGTGCCATTAGTTGGTCTCGGGTAGTGTTGGTACAAAGTCCTTAGACCTGAGATCACCATGGATTCCAACATGTGTAGTAGCCTACTTTGGGACTACCAAACACTATTCCGTAATCGGGTAGTTATAAAGGTAGTTTTCAGGTTTGCTATGAAACATGGAGTGGGATGTGAGTGATCAAGATGGAATTTGCCCCTCCTTTGGAGAGATATATTTGGGCCCTCGAGGTAATGGATTATGGAAATGCATGGCCATGCTAAGTTGATTGAGGAGTCAATCAAGACGGATAATCCAATACGGTTCGAGTGAATGGTTAAGCTATTGAAGGGATGGCACACATCTTGCCTATAGCTTAAGCGGTATCGTGAGGCAAAGGGATTTGTGTACACATTACAGGTTGAGCCGATATTGTTCTTGTATACTATGGTGTCAATATGTGCTTGCTAGGCGCCGCTGTTGACGGGTTGGCTGAGTTGGACTCGAGCCGACGATCGGCTAAGTTAGACTATAGCCGAAACAGAGTATACCTGAACCTACAGGGTCGCACGCTTAAGGGGATGGAATAGATATTCGAGTTGGACTCGGATACGGCTCGATCGGATAGGGATCCGATCGGATAGAGTCCTATGGGCTTACGACGTGTGGGCGGCCAACTCTATGAGATACGGATGAGATCCGATTCAAAATAGAGTCCTAATCGGCCACTAGTCCCGTTGGCCAACTCTATATAAAGGAGGGAGGGGTGGAGAGCTGTGGTACGTCAATTGCATCGCGTGCAACGAAGTCGCCGAGATCAATCTCCACGGAAACCCTCCCCACTTTCGAGCCAAACCCTAGCCTTGCATCGCGTGCTAGCACACGGGTGTACGGCGTTCTGTCCCCGGACGTGTGGATACCGGTAGAGGCGCTGCTACATTGCGCGCTCTTGATCGAGGCTGCGGCCGGGCGCATCGGAGCGAGGCGTGAGAACGCGGCCGGACGACTCGAATCGGGCGATTGGCGAATCGTGTCTCCGGGAATCGGCTACACTGTTCCGGATCGGATTGCCACGATTGGCTATTCCGCTGCACTCTACTCCAATCGGTAACGATCTATCGGCCCTTACTTGCAAGTGTTCCTGGTTTGTGCGGTTAAAATTTTTGTTTTCGGCTAGCGTAGCCTCCGCGCAACCCTTCAGTAGTCTGTAACTTTGAATTTACATATTACTATGTCCTATTTTCTGTGTAGCTATGGTCCATGGTTAGTCACTTCTTGAGCAAAAAAGTAGAGCCCGGAGGGAGAAGGCATAAATATTACAATGTAATTAGTACATGGTAGCCTGTTTACAATAAAATAGGAGTATGCCTTTTTACTAAAACAGAGTATGCCTTAGATATACATACGAAGGAGGATGTGAAATATAATACTGAAAAATACTTGTGAAACGTCTATTAGCAAAGAATTAAATGTTAATATATCAAATAATAAAACATGGCTCAGGACATATTAAAGATTAATATATTTCCCATGTTTAATTGAGGTTAATAAAGTTGAGATGATTCGTAGCCACAACATAAATGAGTAGGTCAACATATTTCACATGATTCCTATTGTATACATATTTGCTATAATAATTACATGGCATATGCCAAATGTTAGATAACTTTGGTCAATTATTATATGTCAAATATTTTAAATCAATGTATATCATGATTTGGTGCAGATGGATAGATCTTGAATCAATAGTAGGATGTTTAGCAAGGAACATGTGGATGGGGTGAAGGAGTTCATGACCTTTGTTTCTGAGAGATTTAATGACAATGAAGAGATATTTTGTCCATGTCGGTGGTGTTTGAATCGAATTCTCAAGCCTCAAGGACACGTGGAGACTGACTTGTATATTTATGGAATGGCTAGCACTTACACTAGATGGATACATCATGGAGAACCATTGGAGGTTATGCTACATGAAAATGAGGACCATGTTGATGAACAGACTAGTCTCAATGAGGATTTCAACATGAATGTGGATCAAGAAGATGACCCTGATGATGGAATTAGTGATATGGTAGAGGAATTGTATACAACTGAAAATGAAGGTAAAGGAAAAAAGTCTGTGTTTGCAATTATATTGGAAGAGATGAAGCAGGAACTCCACCCTGGTTCTCAAAGTACAAGGTTTTCTTTTGTGGTGAAGTTACTTCATATCAAGTCATTTTACCGAATTTTGAATGTTGCATTCACAGCACTATTGAAGTTGTTGTCATCTGAATTCCCAAATTGCTCTATTCCTGCAACATATGAGGAAGCAAAGAGGCTTATTCGTGCGTTGGGATTAGGATACAATTCAATCCATGTGTGCCCAAATAATTGTGTTTTGTTTCGAAAGGAGTTAGCAGAAAAAGATGTTTGTCCAGTTTGTAATGCATCAAGATGGAAAGACAATGATGGAAGAAAGAAGATTCCTAAGAAGGTACTGCGGCATTTTGCATTGATTCCTAGGTTGAAGAGGATATTTTCTTCCAAGAAAATGTCAGAGGAGGCGCAATGGCATAAATTGAAGAGGAGACCAGTGGCGAATGAGCTTAGCCATCCAGCTGATGGTGAGGCATGGAAAGACTTTGACAGAAATTATGGGTGGTTTGAAAAAGATGCAAGGAACATCAGACTTGGCCTTGCTACTGATGGTTTCAACCCATTTGGCAAAATGAGCTCCTCGTACAGCATGTGGCCAGTGTTTCTTATCCCGTACAACTTCCCTCCATGGGAATGTGTGGAGCAATCCAACTTCATCATGGGCCTACTAATCCCTGGTCGAGAATGCCCAGGAAAGGATATTGATGTCTTTTTGGAACCACTTATTGAGGAGTTGCTAGAGCTTTGGAAAGGTGTCTCTACTTTGGATGCACTTACTAGGAAGAAGTTTAATCTACATGCTGCTGTAATATGGTGCATTCATGATTATCCTGCTTTAAGCACATTGTCAGGTAGAGTCACAAGAGGTTATTATGCTTGTGTGTATTGTGACAAAAACCTTGCTCCAAGACAATAAGGAATAAGATATGTTATATTGGCCATCGGCGTTTCCTCGCTAGTGACCATGCATGGAGGAGGAGGAAAGTGTTTGATGGTAAAGTTGAAACCCGTGAGAAGCCAGAGAAATTTACTACGGATGAGCTGATGGAGCAACTAGAGAGGGTCAAGGATGTTAGACCAGGAAAGCATCCTAAAAGCAAAAAGAGAAAAAGAGATGAAGATAGCCAATGTTGGATGCGAAGATCGTGTTTGTGGGATTTGCCGTATTGGTCCAGTTTGAAGTTGCGCCATAATCTTGATGTCATGCATATAGAAAAAAATATATGTGAGTACATCCTTGGTACATTTCTTGGCATTGTTGGGAAGTCAAAGGACAATTTAAATTCTAGGCTTGATTTGGAGGACATGGGCATTAGGAAGCATTTACACTTGATTCGGGATGGAAATTCATACACTGTTCCTCATGCACCCTACACAATGACTAAAAAGCAAAAGGAAGATTTTTGTGAGTTTTTGAGAAGTGTAAAATTTCCAGATGGATATGCTTCTAACTTAGCAACATGTGTTACTACTGATGGCTCCAGCCTTCAAGGACTGAAAACACATGACTGTCATATTCTCCTTCAAAGGATTTTGCCTGTTGCTGTCCGAGGAATTATGCACAAGGACATATATGAAGCACTTGCTGAATTAGGTAACTTTTTTCAACAACTTTGTGCAAAAACTTTGAAGTTAGATGTGTTGGAAAGAATGAAAGATGACATCCCAGTCATTCTGTGCAAACTTGAGAAAATATTTCCTCCTTCATTTTTTGATGTGATGCTACATTTGGCAATTCATTTACCATCAGAGGCAATTCTTAGAGGTCCAGTACAGTATGGGTGGATGTACCCAGTTGAAAGAAGGTTGTTGACATTGAAACGGTTCGTGAGGAACATGGCCAGGCCTGAAGGGTCCATTGCAGAAGCATATGTCGCTGCTGAGTGCTTGACTATTTGCTCGAGGTACTTTGGTGATGATGTTGAGACACGACACAATCGGGAGGGCAGGAATAGAGAACGTGTTGATATGAGAAAAGCTGACATTTCTGTTTTCAAGCATGGAGTTAAGGTTCTTGGGGCACCAACAATTACATATCTTGAACGTGATTATGAAAAAATGGTTTGGTTTGTGCTAAACAACTGTGAGGAGGTTGAGCCATATATTGAGTACGTCATCTCATTTATAATTTTAGTTGTTTCATATAACTAGATGATTAGCCTGGACCTAATGTTTGAAGTCACTATCATTTATAGGATATACAAGAACTGGAGAACGAAGGATGTCCTGATGTTCAAAAAAACCTTGAGGAGCATTTTTCTTCATGGTTCAAGAAGCATGTGGGTTTGCTGTCCATTTATTTAATTAGTATCAATTGTTTTGGTTTTAATCAAGTCGGTTTGCCTTTTTTTTCTTGGCAGATTGCAAGACTTCGTTATGTGGATAAAGAAGACATAAAGGATGAGTTATTTGCATTGTCATGTGAGCCAAATTTGCGAGTTAGAATTTTTTCAGCTTGTCTTGTTAATGGTATGCGATTCCACACTGTAGACCGTGAGAAAAATAGAAGAACACAGAACAGTGGAATTTTGGCTGAGGGTACACATGACGGCGAGGATATTGACTTTTATGGTTGCTTGAAGGAAATAATTGAACTAAGGTACAACTCAGATTCTAATGATGACCGAACAGTGGTTCTATTTCGATGTGACTGGTTTGACACTCATGGAAAGAAGTTCAGAATGAAGGATGATCGGATTTTTAGAAGCATAAACCATGGCAGTTTCTGGTACAAAAATGATCCTTTCATTCTAGCAACCATGGCAAAAAAGGTTTTCTACCTGGAAGACACCAAGTACCACGAAAAGTGGCGAGTTGTTCAGAAGTTTTCACATAGACACTTGTGGAATGTGGCTGAAAATGAAAAAGATGATATACCCAATGTTGTGGCATTGTCCTACCAAGATGACGAGTGCGAAGGTGGTGTTCAGGTGGCACTTAATGAGGGAACTATGGAAAATGAACAGCTGATCAATGAAGATTTTCATACTGTTGATGCCACCACAGTTGATGACCTCCGTAGACAAAGAGAAGAGGAAATTGAACAAAATGAGTCAAGTGATGAGGATGATGAAACTACAAGGCAATATGTTAGTGATAATGAATTTTCAACAAACCCTCCCCAAGATGATGACGATGATAGCGATTACGAGTAATCAATCTAAATCCAAGGTAATTGAACAAAATTCTAGCTATTTGTAGGTCAAAGGACCAAGGAGCCTACATCTGATGAAGAGGGCAGTGAGGAATATGCAGGTCGGACCAAGATGTCCAGTCGAAGTTTTGGTGCCTTGATAGTGTTAATTTGGTGTCAAAAAACTGCATGTTAGGCCATATATATTTTGGTTGTAATCATGTTGTCTTGATGGACCTCCCAGAGATTTTTATGAACTTGTTACCTCGATGGAAATGGATTGCTCCAAGAACATATTTCACTATTCTATTTTGCCCACCGATCTCTGTAGTTGCCACTGTTCATATTGTTTTGTGCAAAGTTACAGCATCGACAAGTTGTCTTTCTGAGCACTAAATGTTCCAGGAGATTTTAATCGTCTGAGCCAACTTACATATATGCTGATTACGTGAATAAAAATAAGAAAAAGTTCATATATATTGTTTCTATTCTTAAATTTTTTAGTAGTGTTTTGATTAAAAGAATGCTATTTTGTAATATTACACATCAACGGCCAATCATGTTTACTTAACATGATATCCTAGCATGATGTCTACTCAACTGGGGAGATGACGCATGAATTTCGATCAATCACAACTTACAAATAGTTGTCGAATAGTAAAAATTAAGCACTAAAATTTGAACTTTTTTTTCAAAACGACCTCGGATGGAGAATTGAGTAAAATAAAAGTTGGAGATCTTGAAAAGTTCTAGAACTTTGCTGTTTATAACTTTTTCATTTGAAATCATTTACTACCTTAAAATGTTGTTTGAAATTTAATTTTGAAATTTGTAAAGAACTCTCATTTCTCTTTTTAATTTATGGCTAAAACTTCTAACTAGTCTTTCTCCCTCATACTAGTCTTTTTAATCTATGATTTTTTTCTAAAATTTTCCAAAATCATGCTCTATCAATTTAATTGTGATCTTAAAGCTATTATTTTGTCCATCTTTACATGTGACAGTGTTTTATGTGTTTAAATTTTGAATTTCAAAAAGTTGCAACTTCAAACGTCATTTTGAAACATTAAATGACATCAGCTAAAAAAGTCATGCACATAAAAGTTGTAGAAATCATCAAGATATACAACTTTTATTTTGGTCATTTGTTCATCCGATAAAGTGATTGTAACATTATTCACAAAATTTATATCTCTCTTATGTGAAACTATAAGAGGGATATGTAAAATTTATGAACAATGTTATTACCACTATGTTGGATGAACAAATGACCCAAATAAAATTTATAGATCTTGTAAAGTTATATAACTTTGTAGTTGACAACTTTTTTATTTGAATTCATCTTGTCAAGGAAAACTATGTATTAATGTCCCAACTTTGAAATTTGGGTTTTTCAAACAACCTCGGATGGAGAAACAACCAAAATAAAACTTGTAGATCCCACAAAGTTATACAACTTTGTAGTTGAAAACTTTTAGAGTTGAAATCATCTTATCAAGGAAAACTACATTTGAATTTCTCAAATTTGAAATTCAAATTTTGTAAACGACCTCGAATGGAGAAACTACCAAAATGAAAGTTGTAGATCTTGAAATGTTATAAAATTCTTTAGTTGACAACTTTTTCATTTCAATTCGTTTAGGGCCTCAAACAATCACTATTTCATTGAAGTCTCCATGCTATATACACATACTAAGATATGATATAAATATATATATACGTGTATACAGGGGGGGTCAAATGTACTGTAGCTAGAAACAAAAATTCGCTGTGAGTGTGGGCACGAATGAAATTCGCTGTGAGCGCGTGCATCCCCGCCAGAGCGAAATTTTAGGTGTAAAATTCTAGAATAGGCTTAGTCGAATAAGGTTACTATAATAATTTTGCCATTGTCACCATCTATTCCCTTCCCCATTGCCCAAACCCTATACCTTTCAAATCAGTCTCCTCCTCCCGCAGCTTCGTCCGAGGCCGCCACTCCTCTCCAAACCGAAACTTTGTCCCTGCGGAAGAGGCTGCGAGGCCCTCCGCACCCGCCTACGCCTTCCAGCCCCGAACATCCACAGCCTCTGACGCCGGCCGCCTGAGACGACGATGTTTGCACCCATTGAAACCGCACCAAGATGGCTCCTCGTACGAAGGGCGGAAACCGGAAGTCAACTACTCATGAACCAATAGGTAAGTTTGATTTGTGACTTTTATTTTCGTTTTTGGGTATGGATCTATAGCTGTGAAGTAGTCCATCGTTGTTGGACCAGAGTAGCTGCTATGCTTTCTTGGAGCCATTTATGAAGAGCAGAGCCTGTTACTTTGCTAATGTTCTCTGTTTTCTGCAAATAAAATCAATATGCCAAACACTGAACAACCAACGTGCTTTAGCTTCTTGTATGCAAAGATAGGGTGCATAACTGGCTGCTAGTCTGTTAAATTGCCTCAATTGCAGTGTGTTATGTTTTGCTTTATTACTGTGCTGTAAGCCTGCTTCAATTTATTCTGAATCATTCGCTTCCAATGGTGTAATGCAGTGCCCCTGCTGAAAGACAGGAGTATATGAGTTAATTAAGCAGTGTATGTTCGCCGCCTTGTTGAAAATATATGGCTTAGAGTTGCTATTCAATACATATACATCATTCCCACTAATTCATGTTTTTTACTATTGTTCAACCACAGAGACGCCCATGAATGACTATGAGCTGCAAAGGGTGTACTACATTCTTGAAAAAAATCGGATGTTCCAGCGACTTGGTTTAGGAAAGTTACGTGAACTTGTGGGAACAAAGCCTGTGGTTGCTGCTCGTGAAGAATCCAACCCATTGTATGAACCTAGAGATGACACTGAACAAGGTGTAGTTGACAAGGTATATATGCAATGTTGCACTATGATTACTTGTCTTCAGTATGCAAAAGTGTTTTTCGTGCTTTAATTTCTTGTATCATGCAGGGCCCTAAACTTAGCATGAGTTTGCCAAGTACTAAAGGATCTAGAGGATCAAAACGAGTGATGGCACTTCAGGAGCCAGACCAACCAGCAAGAATGACAAGGCAGAGAACAAGGAAAATATCAGTAGCTCATGAATTATGCCCTGTTCCAACAACAGACCCGCAAGATGGTCCAACAGAAGATGGGTTGATCGCTCTGGATGCTCATACTCAACCTGACAATCACAACAACAGGACTGTGGAAGGCAAGTGATTGTAGCTCCTCTCCATGATTAATGATTTACATATTTGCATATTAATGGGTCTATGATTTCAACTAATTGATTCTGAAATGCAATGATAGGTCAGCGAAACATTAAAATGTGTCGCGCGGGCAAAGAATTGGATAGGATCTCTAGAGGGTTAAACACCAAGATCATAGTGCATGTTGCTGATGGAAACCGCCGGCCAGAGGCCCCTATGCAAGTTGCAAAACTAGCATCAGAGGCTGGTTTTGCTTTGCGGGACCATATCCCCATCCTCCCCTGCTGGAAAGATTATGAGGATGACAATAACAAGGATCTTCTTGCTGACTACCAGGGAAAAGTTGCTGTAAGTACCCAGTCAGAGGAAACCTATTTCAGTTTCCGTGCAATCCAGTGTGATGCCAATAGTTTATGTGGCTAAAATAGTTTCTTTTTGTTCTTACCATTACATATTTTCTGTGGTATTTACATTACTAAATAGATATGTGCTGAGTAACTAGGCATGTTCTAGATTTTCTTTGGCCTCTTGGTCATCTTAAGTTTTGGTTGGAATAATTATTTGTGTGGATCATAAGCAATATAGAATTATTCTGTAACTTGCTAGATCATATGCCCTGCAGATCATAAAAAAGGTTGATTATCCAGTAACTGTTTATTCATTTGGCTGCACTACTCAAGCTGTTATGTTAGTTCTCATAGTGGAATTAGTTCTCAAATATGCATGATATGCTAGTTTTCATAGTGTAATTATATTATTTTGTACGCCTTTTAACCATATGTTCATATGCTCTTGTCCAGAGTCATTTCTCTATTGACCCCAGCAATAAGCAAGCAGTGGAATATGCATGTGTTGATTTGCTAAAAAAAGGACAGCGGAATATGAGATACTTGTTGAAGAAGAAATACTTTAATGGCATACCAGCTAACCAAGTAGAACCACCTCACCATTGGGCACTATGACGGATGAGCAGTGGAAAGCACTAGTGGACATGTGGTCTACCCCAAAGCACAAGGTATCCTTCCTAATTATCACTCACAAATGTTGACTTAAAAAAAGAACCACCTCTCCCATTAATGTTTTCCTTTCTATAGGAAAAATGTTTGAAGGCTAAGGATACCCGTGGGCTAGTAAAGTACCAGCAGAAGACAGGATCTCGGTCCTATATTGCTCAATGCTATGTCACGGTAAGCTACTTTTATACTTTCTGGTATCAATGAAGTAAATTTCTGTTGCTCAAATTACAGATCTGGGTTGTTTCTTTTCTGCATGTTTATTTTCTAGGCAAGTTACTAGCAAATTGTATGCAGAGTTGTATCAATTAAAATCTGCCATATGTTCTGTAAAATCTTTTGTACTTGCTTACCGCCCTTGGAGTTCCTTGCATGGTTGCCAATGATGCACCACTAATAAATATAAATGCATTGTGAGCCTCAACTAGCTAATCACTACCAGTAGTGAAGTACTGATTGATAGCAAGGACACACATTGTTGTTAAATTATTGTTTCAACTGATGTTAACTTTTTTTCAAATATTTAAATGGTTTACATGTTTCAGAAGTCTAAATTTAAGGATGACCCACCAACTGCGATTGATTACTTCAAGGCCACACATTGCAGCAGCAAGACAGGGTATAGTGATGATGCACAAAAAGCTATTGTGAGTACATCTTCCTGTCTTCTTTTGTACTATGATGGACAAATTGGAACGTGACAAACCTCACTTGCTTTGTTTTCAATGCTAGGCTGAAATGGAAGCCATTGCTGCTCAAGCACCACAAGAAGGGCAAGTTGCAAAGACTCCAACCCAAGCTGTAGCTCAAGTTTTGCCGACCTCAAAATTTCTTCAAAATATTGGCATTGAGTCTGCAGCAATGAAGAGAAGTGCTAAAGCTGCTGAAGTTGCTAAGCGAGTACAAGAGCTTGAGAGTGAACTAGTTGCTGAGAAGGAAGGAGCAGCAGAAGTTCGATTTCAGATGGATGATCTGAAGAATCAAGTAGAGGAGGAGAGGGATGCAAGAAAGAAGGTGGAAGAAGAGACTGCTAGGTTGAAGAACCAAATAAATGAGATGCATGGTTTCTTTCATTCTTTCTTTGGTAGCAACTCTGCACCATCAAATGCCACACAGTAAGTTTCAAAACTTTTTAGTTTAGTGTCTTGGCTGTCATTTTGATATGGACATGGACTTGTGATCGAAGCTATAGCCATGTATGTGATTTTGGAGTAACATATATCTAAGAACTTGAGTTGGTCATCTTATGTGAGAATTGAGAAGAGAAGGTCCTGTAATATTTTAGTCATGTGACTGTGAATGAAATGTTTGGTGGAATGGATGTTATTTGTGCATTGGTTGTATTTAAAATGCAAGATTTTCTTTATTTGGAATGTATATATGGATTTTTTTAATTTATAAATTGTGTTGTTTGGCTGGCCCAATTAAAAGCTATTTGGGTTGGCCCAAATAAGTATTGGGTAGGGCTGGTCCAAAATACCTCATGGCTCAGCCTAAAGAAATTAGGTTGGGCTGAAATTAATAAAATTGGGCCTTCAAACAAAAATGGATGGGCCAAAATTCAGTCATAATAAGCCCACTATAAGGCTATTTCTATGTGGGCTTTAGTAGGCCATGGTTTAATTTTATGACTTAAAACTCAACGTCATAAAATTTTTATGACTTTTAAACCAACGTCATACATTTATGACTCTAACATCGAAACGTCATAAATCATGATTTAAGGCGCATGGTTTTTGACGTTGGCTTTTTCGTCATTCAGTCGTCATAAACGTTGATCTATGATATAAATTGCAGATATTATGACAAATATAAAATGACATAAACCCTAACATCTCTTGTAGTGCATGGATGAAGGAGGTTGAAGGCCCTCGGGCCCCACTTGCTAAAGTCGGCCGCGCTGGAGAAGAAAGTCCCCAGCCTCTGGCCCATGCGCTTGAGGGCCGCCTTCTCTTCTCGAGGAGGGTTCTGCCTGCCCGAGTACTCGTAGGCCGCCTTCACCCTGTCCTTGAAGGGTTGGAGTCCTCGGAGGGTGAAATTGTGGGCCACCCTAGCCCCGGTCAGCTGCTGTTCCCGGAGGACCTCAATCTTGGCCGCCAGCTCTTACACCTGATCGAGCTCGGCGTCGGGTCATGGTGTCGACCAGGTTGCCGCCAGGATTGGCTCTTGGTATATCTCGGGGGAGAGTGTTGGTTCGTGGTTCCCGTTATAGAACCACTCAACGTGCCACCCCTTGTTGGAGGAGGTAGGGCTGACGGGGATGTAGCATTGAGCCATCTTCTCCCAGAAATGAGTCCCGGCCCCGCTGATCACTCCACCGACTGTCCGCCGGAGGTAGAAGTAGTAACAAAACAAATTGAAATGCGGGTATATCCTAAGATAGGCCTCACAAATATTAATGAAGAGAGAAATTTGAAGAATAGAATTGGCGTTGAGGTTGCAGAGAGAGATGTCATAATAGTGGAGCAGGCCCCAGACAAAGGGGTGAGCCAGTACTCTGAAGCCACGAAGGAAGAAGGAGGCAAAGATCACAATCTCTCAAAAGTCGGGGGTCGGGAACGGCTCCCCTCGATCCGGGCGCCACTCTGCGATCTCCCGTGGCAGGGGAACGCTGGCTTGCACCAGCTCCTCCAACATCTCGCTCCTGGCACGCGACGGGACAAAGGCCGAGCTCCGCTCGGTGCCTTCGTCGCCACTGGTTGAGCCCTTCCCGCCTTTCTTCGAGGTCTTCTTGATGGGTGCCATTGGCTTCAAAGAAAATAACCGCCGACCCTTGCGGTAGCACACCACGCAACGCAGCGGTGGAGGTGGTGGCCTAGTGCGCTAAAGCGGCGAGGAGCCGGGAGGCGGAAGAGATGGCGTAAGGGCAAAGAGTTTGTAATTTTTTTAGCGAAAAGAGGGCGTGAAGGAGGAGGAAGACAAAATGGTGGGGCTTAAAAGTGGGCAATGATGGGCCTAACAACGCTATTTTCGAAAAGCACGCAGCACCATTAACGGCATGTGCGGGGCATCCGAGGTTCCCCGACCCATCCAGCTCCTAAGTGTTAGTGATATGCCCTAGAGGCAACATGGAGATGTTGGATATCACGTCAATGTTTATGTATAAATGAATAAAGTGTTATTCAGTTCCATGAAATAGACATCTTGTATTGATCAATAAGTACGTGACTTATTTATGAGACTCTATATGTATGAATCTATTTCTAAACGATCCCCGATCATATGTCATATTGTTGGAACAAATATGATTCTAAGATCGGCATGTTTATTGATTGATGATCATGTCTCATAGATCATGGGTATGGAGATACCAAATCAATAAACATGGACATATGTGTTGGAGAACACATTGTTGGATAGACCCACCATGAGACACTACAGAATTAATGTGCCATTAGTTGGTCTCGGGTAGTGTTCGTACAAAGTCCTTAGACCCGAGATCACCATGGATTCCAACATGTGTAGTAGCCTACTTTGGGACTACCAAACGCTATTCCGTAATCGGGTAGTTATAAAGGTAGTTTTCGGGTTTGCTATGAAACATGGAGTGGGATGTGAGTGATCAAGATGGAATTTGCCCCTCCTTTGGAGAGATATCTCTGGGCCCTCGAGGTAATGGATTATGGAAATGCATGGCCATGCTAAGTTGATTGAGGAGTCAATCAACAGACGGATAATCCAATACGGTTCGAGTGAATGGTTAAGCTATTGAAGGGATGGCACACATCTTGCCTATAGCTTAAGCGGTATCGTGAGGCAAAGGGATTTGTGTACACATTACAGGTTCGAGCCGATATTATATTCTTGTATACTATGGTGTCAATATGTGCTGCTAGGCGCCGCTGTGTGGACAGTCGGCTGAGTTGGACTCGAGCCGACGTCGGCTAAGTTAGACTATAGCCGAAACCGAGTATACCGAACCTACGGGTCGCACGCTTAAGGGGATAAGAACAGCATTCGAGTTGGACTCGGATACGGCTCGATCGGATAGGGATCCGATCGGATAGAGTCCTATGGGCTTACGACGTGTGGGCGGCCAACTCTATGAGATATGGATGAGATCCGATTCAAAATAGAGTCCTAATCGGCCACTAGTCCTAGTCGGCCAACTCTATATAAAGGAGGGAGGGGTGGAGAGCTGCGGCATGTCAATTGCATCACGTGCAACGAAGTCGCCGAGATCAATCTCCACGGAAACCCTCCCCACTTTTGAGCCAAACCCTAGCCTTGCATCGCGTGCTAGCACACGGGTGTACGGCGTTCGTCCCCGACGTGTGGATACCGGTAGAGGCGCCGCTACGTTGCGCGCTCTTGATCGGCTGCGGTCGGGCGCATCGGAGCGAGGCGTGAGAACGCGGCCGGACGACTCGAATCAGCCGATTGGCGAATCGGCGTCTCCGGGAATCGGCTACACTGTTCCGGATCGGATTGCCCCGATTGGCTATTCCGCCGCACTCTACTCCAATCGGTAACGATCTATCGGCCCTTACTTGCAAGTGTTCCTGGTTTGCGCGGTAGAAAAGTTTTGTTTTCGGCTAGCGTAGCCTTCGCGTAACCCTTCGGTGGTTATCGAGCTAATCTTGCTTAGTTCGGGTTTTAGATTGGATCTCGGAACAAGTTTTGCGCACGGGTTGATTAGATCAATCGGTTTTACGGAATCGTTGAGGAGAGTAGATGGTAATTGCGTTCCTTGATAGTGTATCGGAACGGCGTAATGTGATTACGTCGAAGCAATTTCCATATGACTCGGTTTGAGTTGGGTTCGAGATAGCGTTCTGGATAGTGTATCGGAACGGTATAATGTGATTATGCCGAAGCTATCTCGTAGTCCGATCTTGTTAGTCGCCTCGCGCCTACGCAAACCATCTCCCTTGATAGTGTATCGGGACGGCATAATATGATTATGCCGACATGGTTTCCGTAAGCGAATTCATAGATTGGATCTATGAATTTCGTGTGGTGTTCGGGCCGCCCGGAAGCCGCGAGGGCGGCTTCCCCTTGACCCCGCCCGCTAACCGGCTAGCGGGACCGCCGTGTGCGTACCCCCTTTATAGGTCGTCTCGTTGCCGTAGCTCGCGATAAGTAGAAAACGTTTCTACGCCTAACTTGTTTTTGCGAGAGAATGCTTTGAGATGGTATGGCCCTATTGTATGTATGAGATGTATGAGATGCATGTGATGCATGTAATATTCTTTCATATGTGCAATCCCTGTAATATTCTTTTATATGTGCAATGCTTGTAATATTCTTTCACGACCTGCGAGTCGATGTAATCTTCAATTAGAGCTTCTATAGTAGTAGCTTAGTTTGAAGAAATCAAGCATTCGGCACTCGAAAGAACGGTGATGAAGATGGAGATCCCTACACCGGCATGGAGATGGAGATCACCATGTGAAGGGGGCCATACTATTTCAATATATGCTATTCTTCTTGCTTTCATATGTGATATGTTTGTTTGATAGGATAGCATCCCTCGCAAAATTAAGTAGTAATGATGCCCTTCCAAATGTTGCACCCGTCACCGTTATGCTCGTCAATGGTGGGTCCGCCAAAGCAGAGTGCCATTCTCTATCATAACACGAGGGGTATATGTCGACATATACATGCAGGAGCATTTGGTTTACTTAACAAGGCTATCAAAATAGTTTTGGGCCTTGGGGCATAGGTTGGGGCCGGGGCATGGAGATGCCACACCAACAACAAGAGTCACATAGAGATGTGATTAGCAAGGAGTTGCTTACCGATGTTACTAATTTTCTAGCAGTGATGCCAAAGCTCACTAGAAAATTAACTAACATGTGGATCTTGACCCAATACGTAACCTAGAGGGAAGGTGGAAAATACGTAATGGGAGTCTTATGTTAAATTGTTTAACAAAAGACATAACATAAACATTGTGCTAAACTTTGTTTTTCTGTTGTAGAATAAATGGCGGCTAATACTACACCCGGTACCTTTAATTTGCGATCTATTCTCGAAAAGGAAAAATTAAATGGAACAAACTTTATGGATTGGTATCGCAACTTGAGAATTGTTCTCAAGCAAGAGCGTAAGGAGTACGTTCTTGAAGTACCTTATCCGGAGGATTTGCCTAATAATGCCACCGCAACGCACGGAGAGCTTACGAGAAGCACACTAATGATGCCCTAGACATAAGTGTCTCATGCTAGCTACAATGTCCCCCGAGCTTCGAAGCAATATGAGAGCAGCGATGCTCACACTATTATTCGGGACTGCGTGGCATGTTTGAGAACCAAGCTCGGGCCGAGAGGTTCAACACCTCAAAGTCCTTGTTTGCGTGCGAGCTTGTTGAGGGAATCCCGTCGTCCGCATGTGATAAAGATGATTGGCTATATCGAGAGTCCGGAAAACTAGGTTTTCCCTTAGCCAAGAGTTGGCTACGATGTAATTCTCCGTCGCTCCCTCCGAGCTTCAAGCCATTCATATTAAACTATCACATGAACAACATGGATAGAACCTTGGCTGAATTGCATGGGATGCTAAAGACAGTGAGGAGAGTATCCAGAAAACGGTCATCATGTGATGATGATGCGAAGGCAAAGCGCAAACCACTGTCAAGAAACTTTGCACCAAGAGGAAGTTAACTCCCGATGAGATCGCGAGTGCCTCCAATGCAAAGAAGGGCAAGAAGGGGTCGGCGGCATCAGATGCCGTTTGCTTCTATTGCAAGGAGACAGGCCATTGGAAGAGGAACTGCAAGAAGTACATGGAGGATCTCAAAAAGAAGCAAAGTACGACTTCTGCTTCAGGTATTAATGTTATAGACATTAATCTTGCTACTTCACCTACTGACTCTTGGGTATTTGATACCGGATCAGTAGCTCATATTTGCAAGTCGTTGCAGGGAATGAGAAGAAGTAGAGGATTGAGAAGGGGCGAGGTGAACCTGCGCGTCGGCAATGGAGCAAGCGTTGCTACAGTTGCTGTCGGCACAGTACCACTTCATCTACCTTCAGGATTAGTTTTGGAATTGAATAATTGTTATTGTGTTCCAACACTATGTCAAAACGTTATTTCCGCTTCATGTTTGCAAGCGGAAGGATATGATTTTAGATCAATGGACAATGGTTGTTCAATATATCTCGAGATATGTTCTATTTTCATGCTCCATTGGTGAATGGATTATACGTTTTGAATCTTGAAGCGTCTCCCATCTATAACATTAATACGAAAGGCAACTCTCTAATGATATAAACCCCACGTTTATCCGGCATTGTCGCTTAGGCCATATAAATAAGAAACGCATGGAGAAGCTCCATAAGGATGGATTGCTTCACTCTTTTGATTTTGAATCATTTGAGACATGTGAGTCTTGTTTACTTGGTAAGATGACAAAGGCACCTTCACGGACACAGTGAAAGAGCAAGTGACTTGTTGGCACTCATACATACCGATGTATGTGGACCAATGAGCTCAACGGCGAGGTGGTTATCGTACTTCATTACCTTTACCGATGACTTTAGTAGATATTGTTATATCTACTTAATGAGGCATAAGTCCGAATCCTTTGAAAAGTTCAAAGAATTCCAGAATGAAGTACGAATCATTTAGGGAAAACAATCAAGTTTCTACGATCGGATCGTGGAGAGGAATACTTGAGCCAAGAGTTTGGTAATCATCTCGAAAGATTGTGGAATTGTTCCACAGTTGACTCCGCCAGAACTCCGCAATGGAACGGAGTGTCCGAACGGAGAAATCGCACCTTGTTAGACATGGTGCGGTCGATGATGAGCCAAAGTGATCTTCCGTTATCCTTCGGGGATATGCTCTTGAAACATTTGCGCTCACACTAAATAGAGTTCCATCTAAGTCGGTTGAAAAGACACCATATGAGATATGGACAGGGCAACCCCCTAGTTTGTCTTCTCTCAAAATTTGGGGATGTGAGGCTTATGTAAAACGTTACAATCGACAAGCTCACACCCAAATCGACAAGTGCTTCTTTGTGGGATATCCTAAGGAAACTAAGGGATATTATTTTTATAATCGGGAACAAGGCAAAGTGTTTGTCGCCCGACATGGTGTCTTCTTGGAGAAAGAGTTTCTTTCAAGAAGGGTTAGTGGGAGCAGGGTGCATCTTGAAGAAGTTCAAGAAACACCAGAAAACGTTTCAGCGACCACAGAACCACAACAGGAGGAGCAAAGTGTTGCGCCACCGGTTGTAGATACACCACCCCACGGAGGTCGAAAGATCACGTCGTGCACCGACCGGTACACAGTGCGGAACAACGTGATATATTGTTGTTGGACAACGATGAACCTAAGACCTATGAGGAAGCGATGGTGGGACCCGATTCCAACAAGTGGCTTGGAGCCATGAAATCCGAAATAGAATCCATGTACGACAATCAAGTTTGGAACTTGGTTGATCCACCTGATGGTGTCAAAACCATTGAGTGTAAATGGGTTTTTAAGAAAAAGGCCGATATGGATGGAAATGTTCACATCTATAAGGCGCGATTGGTGGCGAAAGGTTTTAAACAGATTCAAGGAGTTGATTATGATGAAACCTTCTCGCCCGTCGCAATGCTTAAATCTATTCGGATTATCCTAGCGATTGCTGCATATTTCGATTATGAGATATGGCAGATGGATGTCAAAACGGCTTTCCTAAATGGAAACCTAAGCGAGGATGTATACATGATACAACCTCGGGGTTTTGTCGATCCAGAATCGCTGGAAAGATATGCAAGCTACGAAGTCCATTTATGGATTGAAGCAAGCATCTCGGAGTTGGAATATTCGTTTTGATGAAGTAATCAAAGGGTTTGGTTTCATCAAAAATGAAGAAGAGGCTGTGTTTACAAAAAGGTCGTGGGAGTGCAATTGTATTTCTAATCTTATATGTGGATGACATATTCGATTGGAAATGATATCCCTATGCTTGAATCCGTCAAGTCTTCATTGAAAAATAGTTTTTCCATGAAAGACTTAGGGAGGCAGATATATATTGGCATTCGGATCTATAGAGATAGATCCAAGAGGCTAATTGGATTAAGCCAAAGTACATATATTGACAAGGTGTTGAAAAGGTTCAACATGCATGATTCCAAGAAAGGTTTCTTGCCCATGTCACATGGCATTAATCTTAGCAAGAATCGGTGTCCTCGGACACATGATGAGCGGAATAAGATGGGTATGGTTCCATATGCTTCGGCAATTGGATCCATCATGTATGCCATGCTTTGTACACGCCCGGATGTCTCGTACGCTTTGAGTGCTACGAGCAGATACCATCGAGATCCAGGTGAAGGTCACTGGATGCCGTAAAGAATATCCTTAAGTACTTGAGAAGAACTAAGGATATGTTCCTAGTCTATGGAGGTGAAGAAGAGCTCGTTGTAAGTGGTTACACCGATGCTAGCTTCCAAACAGACAAGGATGATTATAGATCACAATCGGGGTTCGTGTTCTGCTGAACGGAGGCGCATTAGTGGAAGAGTTCCAAGCAGGATACGTTGCTGATTCTACAACGGAGGCCGAGTACATTGCTGCTTCGGAAGCTGCAAAGGAGGCTGTTTGGATCAAGAAATTCGTTTCGAGCTTGGTGTGATGACTAGTACGACTGGTCCAATGTCTCTCTATTGTGATAATAGTGGAGCCATTGCGCAAGCCAAGGAGCCGAGGTCACATCGAAGTCCAAACACATACTTCGGCGATATCATCTCATCCGCGAGATAGTGGACAGAGGTGATGTCAAGATATGCAAAGTGCACACGGATCTCAACACAGCCGATCCGTGACAAAACCTCTCCTCGCCGAAGCATGAGGCGCACACAAGAGCAATGGGTATTAGATACTTACATGATTGACTCTAGTGCAAGTGGGAGATTGTTAGTGATATGCCCTAGAGGCAACATGGAGATGTTGGATATCACGTCAATGTTTATGTATAAATGAATAAAGTGTTATTCGGTTCCATGAAATAGACATCTTGTATTGATCAATAAGTACGTGACTTATTTATGAGACTCTATATGTATGAATCTATTTCTAAACGATCCACGATCATATGTCATATTGTTGGAACAAATATGATTCTAAGATCGGCATGTTTATTGATTGATGATCATGTCTCATAGATCATGGGTATGGAGATACCAAATCAATAAACATGGACATATGTGTTGGAGAACACATTGTTGGATAGACCCACCATGAGACACTACGGAATTAATGTGCCATTAGTTGGTCTCGGGTAGTGTTGGTACAAAGTCCTTAGACCTCGAGATCACCATGGATTCCAACATGTGTAGTAGCCTACTTTGGGACTACCAAACGCTATTCCGAATCGGGTAGTTATAAAGGTAGTTTTCGGGTTTGCTATGAAACATGGAGTGGGATGTGAGTGATCAAGATGGAATTTGCCCCTCCTTTGGAGAGATATCTCTGGGCCCCTCGAGGTAATGGATTATGGAAATGCATGGCCATGCTAAGTTGATTGAGGAGTCAATCAACAGACGATAATCCAATACGGTTCGAGTGAATGGTTAAGCTATTGAAGGGATGGCACACATCTTGCCTATAGCTTAACGGTATCGTGAGGCAAAGGGATTTGTGTACACATTACAGGTTGAGCCGATATTATATTCTTGTATACTATGGTGTCAATATGTGCTTGCTAGGCGTCGCTGGCCACAGGTCGGCTGAGTTGGACTCGAGCCGACGGTCGGCTAAGTTAGACTATAGCCGAAACCGAGTATACCTGAACCTACGGTCGCACGGTTAAGGGGATAAGAACAGCATTCGAGTTGGACTCGGATACGGCTCGATCGGATAGGGATCCGATCGGATAGAGTCCTATGGGCTTACGACGTGTGGGCGGCCAACTCTATGAGATACGGATGAGATCCGATTCAAAATAGAGTCCTAATCGGCCACTAGTCCTAGTCAGCCAACTCTATATAAAGGAGGGAGGGGTGGAGAGCTGCGGCATGTCAATTGCATCACGTGCAACAGAAGTCGCCGAGATCAATCTCCACGGAAACCCTCCCCACTTTTGAGCCAAACCCTAGCCTTGCATCGCGTGCTAGCACACGGGTGTACGGCGTTCTGTCCCCGGACGTGTGGATACCGGTAGAGGCGCTGCTACGTTGCGCGCTCTTGATCGGCTGCGGTCGGGCGCATCGGAGCGAGGCGTGAGAACGCGGCCGGACGACTCGAATCGGCTGATTGGCGAATCGGCTGTCTCCGGGAATCGGCTACACTGCTCCGAATCGGATTGCCCTGATTGGCTATTCCACTGCACTCTACTCCAATCGGTAACGATCTATCGGCCCTTACTTGCAAGTGTTCCTTGTTTGCGCGGTAGAAAAGTTTTGTTTTCGGCTAGCGTAGCCTCCGCGTAACCCTTCACTAAGCTACCACAACATCCTGACGGCTGATCAGGGCCGTTGTTTACCCTGGGCAGGTAATGGCGCACGTACAACGAGTGTTATGCATCCCGGTGAAACCGCCACTGGGCCCTCCACTACGCCCGATAGATGAATCTCGGTCGTTGGATCCGCGAGCCATTGGGGATAAGTGGGAAACCTGACGTATGAGCAGCTGTTATACGACCCCGGTCTTGACGGCCTTAATGGGACGTGACCGACACACATTTCAAGCCGTCAGCGGCCCACGTGCGTTGCACACGCCCCGAGTCCTGGCAACTGCACGATGCCCAACCCGTTGGGATCTTCCTTCGGTCATGCCGACCGCCATCAGTCTCCAAGCTATGGTGTCTCAGCCAACAGCCTCCAAGCTATGACATCTCGGGCATTAGCCTCCGGGCTATGGCCTTTGGCCGACCACCGTTAGCCTCCGAGCTATGGCGCGGCCGATCACCATCAGTCCCCGGGCTATGGCACCCCAGCCACCGGCCTTCGGGCTGTGGCCTCGAAGCCGACCACCATCTACTTTCGGGCCGAGGCACCTTGCCATCGGCCTTCGGGCAATGGCTATCCGTAAATCGCCATCTGCCCCTGGGCAGTAACTTTCCTTATCCCACCAAATGCCGCCAATTTCAAGACGATGTCCTGAAGATATCCCAAGGGTGATGTTTTTGGACTTGACCCTAGGCCTGGATGTACCATCCAGCCCTAGGCTCGGGGGCTGCACCTCACAGGTGCACTTGCCAAAGTACGCTTAGGATGTCACAAAGACTTTTCCCATAATCTCGACCAGGAAGGATCTTGACCCTAGACCCAAATGTACCATCTGGCCCCAAGCTTGGGGGGTGCACCTGGCAGGTGCACCTGGGGGGTGCACTTGCCAAAGCCTGTTCAAAAAACTTCAAGAACTGGCTATGAGACCTGACTAGTAGGAACTCAAACCCTAAGGGCGAATATTCTATTTACCCCTAGGCTCGGGGGCTGCTGTGGGGGGTATCACCCCGGGGTAGCCCACGGAGCAGAGTTAAGATTAGCTGAACTCGGACTAGAAGTCCTCAGGAGGAGGTTAGAAGCCCAACCTCTTCCTAGGGTCGACTGCCCCGACCTCACTTCTGTCCCGACTCTAGTGTTCTATCCCGACTACGACTCATCAGCTCGACCCTAGATCTCCTCAGGATAGAAGGCTTGCATCACAAGGATCACAAGAAGATAAGGAGGGGACAACCCGATAGAGGATGACGTCACTCGACAGGACTACGCCGAGGGTACATGCAAAGGATGGATCCCAGGACAAGATGGAGGATGAGATACCCACGGAGCGCAGGACCCGGGGGATCTATATGTACTTTGCAGATGTTATTTGTACTTGATTTTTAACCTTTAGTCTTAGCTTTCTTGGCCCCCAAGTCCTCTTGTAACTACCCCCTTAATCTATAAAAGGGAGGGCAGGTCTGCGGGCGAGGGGGATCAGTTCTTGGGAAGCCAGATCGAGTCTCTAGAGCCCCAAGAACTCGCATCGTTATACTCTGATTCATACACCATCACAACAAAGAACACGGGCTGTAGGCTTGTTATCCTCCGGGAGGGCCAAACCTGTCTAAAAATTCTGGGCTCACATTCTCTTGAGTTGACCATCGTATCCTTTCGATAGATGTTCCCGACCACTCTTTCATCTTCTCGGGTAGCCTCCTTGGAGGACTGATCGACCACCCATCAACAAGTGGTGGGAGAACCATTCAAGCACACCTGGGGTCCCAAAAAGGGACTTCGATCGCTGATCTTGCTAATATCTGTGAAATCTGGAAGGAGAGGAACCGACAAATTTTTGACCATAAGGAAGCAGCAACAAACTCCCTCCATATGAAAATCAAAGAAGAGGCTAGCCTGTGGAGGCGAGCAGGTGCCAAGCACCTTCGCGAGCTCTTGTAAATACATGTATAGTGCATAGCTCTAAAGTTTTGAAGTTTTTTTCCTTTTTCCCTTCGGCTGTATTTTTTTCCTGCTCTATTCAATGAAAAGGCACTTCGATGCCGTTTTTCGTTCAAAAAATAACGAAGCTTTGTGTCAAAAATTGCAGTGACCTACTTCTAAAATTGTTAGTGCTGCAGTCAGAGTGGCTAATGGGGAATTTTGGAGTGCAACTCTTAGGTGCCTACCTTTCAGTGGTGAATTTAGGGCCACATTTTTCAGTTCCCTGTTAAGGTGTTGGCTATCGGGGGTTATGATGTTGTTCTTGGTATGGATTGGTTGGAGAAACATAGTCCCATGCAATGGGATTGGGGAGCCAAAAGCATTGCCCTTGATCATCAGGGTCAATGAATGACTTTACAAGGCATTCAGCCAACCACTTTGAATATCCTCATGGAAGCATCCTATGATCAAGTCTCTAAGTGGCATTGTGGCAATGATATTTGGGCTTTGGTTGTGATAGAAAGTGTGCATGCAGAGCATATGAACACTACAATACCTGCTAATATTCAAAATCTCCTTCGACAATACCAAACAGTATTTCAAAGTTCTTCTACTTTACCACCCCATATAGCATTGGATCATTCTATTCCTCTACTTCCTATAGTTGTACCTATAAATTGTAGACCTTATAGGTATTCTCCTGCTCAAAAGGATAAACTAGAAAAGCAAGTCTCTAAGATGCTCTCTTCTGGTTTGGATACTCATAGCTGCAACCATTTTGCAGTCCTTTTGCCTCACCTGTCCTATTGATTAAGAAGAAGGACAATACTTGGCGCTTTTGTGTTGACTACAGACAACTTAATGATCTCACAGTAAAAAATAAAATTCTCTGCCAATGGTGGATGAACTTTTGGATGAATTAGCAGGTGCTCACTTCTTTTGTAAATTGGATTTGTGGTTATCACCAAATCAAAATGAAAGAAGACGAACAATATAAAACTGTGTTTTAAACTCACCATGGACATTTTCAATTCAAGGTCATGCCCTTTGGATTAAAAATGGTCCCAGTCACTTTTCAATATCTTAGGAACTCTGTGTTTGCACCTTATATGAGAAAATTTGTCCCTGTCTTTATTGATAACATAATGGTGTATATAGTACCTCATGGCAAGACCATTTGAAACATCTGGAGTGTCGAAACTTGGTTTCGACAATAGAAATTTGGGGGTGCAGTCAAGATCGCCAAGCACAATGGCTTGAGTGGAAAACAAGGTTTAGACAGGTTCAGGCCCTCTCGTGAGGTAATACCCTACTCCTGTTTCGGGGATTCGTTCCGCCGAGTGTTTATTGATCTCAAGATCTCATGTGTCTAGTCGCTTGTATGTGTTTCGCATACATCAGATCTCTTGCTCCTAAAGCTCATATCCTTCAAGGGTCGCCCCTTACCCCCCTTATATAGTCTCGGAGGGCGAGCTTACAAGTCAAAAACCCCATCATATTCTAAGTCGGTTTCCTCAATCTTACCAAGTTATGACTATGAGCCGTTGCCTTATCTGATCGGCAACGTAACACCCAAGTCATAACCGGTTTACACAATCTATAAGCATAACCTATCCCTATTACCAGTCGGACAAGCTTGCCATGAGGGTATCCGATTGCCACAATCTCCACATGGAGATAGTGTTTCAGACATTGCAACAACACCAATTATGTGCTAAACTCAGTAAATGTTCCTTTGCTGCCCCTACTTTGGAATACTTGGGACACATAATTTCTAAGGAAGGTGTGGCCACTGATCCTGCAAAAACCTAGATTATAAAAGATTGGCCTGTTCCAATAAATGCCACTTGAGTTAAGGGTTTTTTGGTCTTACTGGTTATTATAGAAAATTTGTCCATCACTATGGAGTCATTGCCAAACCTCTCACCAAATTACTGCAGAAGAATGTCAAATTTTAGTGGACACCAATGGCTGATTCAGCTTTTCAAATCCTCAAAGCTGCTATGTGCTCTACACCTGTCTTGGTCCTTCCAGATTTCAATAAACTATTCACTATTGAGGCTGATGCTTGTGATACAGGTATAGGAGCTATTTTGTTGCACGAAGGGCGTCCTATTGCATTTTATAGCAAAGCACTAGGTATTAACAATAGCAAACTTTCTATCTATGAAAAGAAATTTTTGACAATAATGATGGTTGTGGGTAGATGGATATCTTATCTGTCCATCTTCGTGAATCAGCCTATACAAGCCTAGACGGGTGACGTAGAGACGATGAAGGGGCCTTCCCATGGGGGTGAGAGCTTGTTCATGCCGGCGGTGGACTGCACTCTTCGAAGAACCAGGTCGCTGACCTTGAATGATCTTCCCTGGACATTGCGGTCATGGTATCGGCAAAGCGCCTGTTGGTTCTGCTCCATCTGGATTGCTGCGGGCATAGGCTCTTCTTCGATGCTGTCGATGTCCTCTGCTCGGCCATCCCTTCATCATACAGTCGAACCCGTGGGGATTCGTGAAGCATGTCAACCGGGAGAACTGCCTCTGAGCCGTAGACCAGGAAGAACGGGGACCGTCCTGTGACCTGGGTTGGCTGAGTGCGGAGCCCCCAGAGCACAGCTGGGAGCTCACATAACCAGCGGCCTTCATGCTTCCGAAGCGGGTAAAAGACCCAGGTCTTCAGACCTTGCAGGATCATTCCATTCACGCGCTCGCACTGCCTGTTCGCTCGGGGGTGCGCCACCGAGGCATACTTGACCTCGATGCACCTCTCTTCATAGAAATCCCAAAAAACATTCCCAGTGAACTGTGTCCCGAGGTTGGTGATGATCTTCCTCGGGACACCAAAGCGGAAGGTGATGCTTTCGATGAACTTGATCGCCTTTTGGGCAGTGCAAGCTCTCAGAGGCTACACTTTGATCCACTTCATGAATTTGTCGATTGCGACAAAAATGTGAGTGTAGCCCCCTGGTGCCTTAGGGAACGGGCCGATCATGTCGAGCCCCCAACATGCAAAGGGCCACGATGATGGGATTGTTTGAAGGGCTTGTGCCAGGAGATTGTGCTGTTTGGTGAAGAACTGTATCCCTGACAGCGCCGGACTAGTTTCTTGGTGTCTTCATTGGCAGTCAGCCAATAATATCCCGCCCGGATGGCTTTGACTAGCGTCCTTGCACCCATGTGGTTACCGCAGATGCTTGAGTGAATCTCATCGAGGATCTAGGCTCCGCGGCCCCGAGGAACACACAACAAGAGTACTCGGGTGGATGCCACACGCTTGAACAGCTCGCAGCCCACTATGACGTACTGCTTGCTGCGGCGGGCGACACGCTCGGCTTTCGCCTTGTAGGGCCGAAGCGCCTTGGTGGTGATGTAGTCCATGAGTTCTTGACGCCAGTCGTCAGGGGTGTCGGTGATGGCGAGTACTAACTCAGCTGGTTGTGCTGGGCCGGTTTCGGGTGATCCGGGTTCTTGATCGACGGCTCGTGCAGCTCGTGGATGAAGACCCCCTGTGGCACCGACGCTCGAGAGGATTCGAACTTGGCCAGCTGGTTAGCCGCCGAGTTGGCGTCCAGGGGGACATGGTGGAACTTGAGGCCGGTGAACTTGCCTTCAAGCTTGCGGACCTCGGCGCAATAGGCATCAATCTTCTCGCTCAAACAGGACCAGTCCTTGTTGACCTGGCTAATGACTAGCTTCAAATCCCCATAAACCATAAGGCGCTCAACGCCAATGGATTTGGCGATCCGGAGACCATGGAGGAGAGCCTCGTATTCGGCGGCATTATTAGACGCCTTGAACAATAACTAGAGGACGTACTTAATGTGCTCACCCTTCGGGGAGACTAAAAGCATGTCAGCTCCAGCTCCGTCAATGCTAAGGGAGCCGTCGAAATACATGGTCCAGGTCGAGCGCGACTCGGAAGTCGGCGGGAGCTGGATCTCTGTCCATTTGGCCACGAAGTCGGCTAAGACCTGCGACTTGATGGTGTTGCCCGGTTTGTAATCAATGGAGAATTCACCCATTTCCAAGGCCCACTTTTCTATCCGCCTAGTAGCCTCACGATTCCAAATGATGTCCCCGAGGGAAAACCCGGTCACCACCACCACTTTGTGGGCTTGGAAATAATGTCGTAGCTTCTGGGTGGTGATAAGGACGGCGTACAACAACTTCTGCACTTGGGGATAGCGTGTCTTCAATGGCCTGAGGACCTCGGATACATAATAAACGGGCCTCTGGACCGGATTGGCACGCCCTTCCTCTGTGCGCTCGATGACCAGCACCACGCTAACAACAGTGGTGGTCGCGGCGACGTACAGAAGTAGATGTTCGTCGGGGTTCGGAGCTATGAGGATTGGTGACATAGTCAAAAGGTGCTTGAAGTCGGCAAATGCCTTGTCGGCGTCTTCCGACCACTGGAAATCCTTGCCCTTCTTGACCAGCTTGAAGAATGGCGCTCCGCGCTCGCCAAGTCGGGAAATGAATCTCCCGAGAGATGTCATGCTACCCATGAGCTTCTGCACGTCCTTGACACAAGACGGCTTCCGCATGTTCAGGATTGCAGAGATCTTCTTGAGGTTGGGCTCGATTCCTCGCTCGGAGACGACGAAACCGAGAAGCTTCCCCGAGGGCACGCCGAAGACGCACTTCTCGGGATTAAGCTTCCATCTGTACTTGCGCAGGTTCGTGAAGGTTTCTGCTATGTTGGGCAAGAGATCATCGCGGATCCACGTCTTGATCACTACGTCATCCACATAAGATTCAGTGTTATGACCGATCTTGCTGGCTAAACAACGGTGAACGGCTCACTGATAGGTCAAGCCAGCATTCTTTAGATCGAAAGCCATAATGGTGTAACAGAAGGTCCCGAATGGCATAATGAAATATGTCTTCTCCTGGTCAGATGCTTTGAGGCTTATCTGATGATAGCCTGAGTAGCAATCCAAGAAACACAGGAGGGAACAACCTGCGGTAGAGTCGATGACTTGATCAATGTGGGGAAGAGTAAACGGGTCTTTAGGACAATGTCTGTTAAGATCAGTGTAGTCAACACACATTCTCCATTTCCCCTTTTTCTTCCTTACAAGGACCGGATTGACTAACCAATCCGGGTGATGCACTTCCCGAATGAAACCCGCATCTAGAAGTCGAGTCAACTCCTTTCGGATCTCGTCCTTGCGCTGCTGGGCGAATCGTCGCAGTCGTTGTCTAACCGGCTTGGCGTCAGGGGGAACATGAAGCTCATGCTCGACCAACTCCCTGGGTACTCCCGGCATGTCTGTCGATTTCCAAGCGAACATATCAATGTTCGCACATAGGAAGTCGATGAGCGTGCTTTCCTATTTCTCCCCGAGGTGTGAGCCGATCAGCGCCGTCTTGGAGGGATCGGTGTCGGAGAGGGAGACAGCCTTGTACTCGGCGGAGCCAGCGGAAGGCCTCAACGCTGGCAGTGCCGGACTTGGGTCATCCTCGACCATTGGCGTCTTCCCCTTTGGGTCGACACGCGAGGGAGGAAATCCGCCTACCCGGGCCGACGGGTCGGTGGCCTCGCCGAGGGCAAGGCTCTCTGATTCACAGGCGTGAGATGTGGCGACATCACCTTGCACGGAGAACTCCCCCTGGGGACCTGGCACCATGAGGACCAGGTACATGTAGTGAGGAATCGCCATGAACTTGGCGAGGGCCGGACGGCCGATTACCGTGTGGTGGGTCATCCCGAAGTCGGCCACGTAGAACATGACGAACTCGGTGGGGAAGATCTCCCGTGTTCCGAGCGTCACGGGGAGGGAAATCATACCGAGGGGCAGGCTTCCTTGACCCGGGACGATGCCGTAAAACGGCGAGTCCGTAGGCTCAAGGGTGGAGATGGAGACTCCGAGTTCATGAAGGGTATCTCTGAAGAGGATGTTGATGCTGCTCCCCCCGTCGACTAGAACACACTTGAGACACACCTTGAGCACCACTGGGTCCAGTACCAATGGGAACCAACCCGGCTTTGGGACGTCGGTCCATTGATCTGCTCGAGAGAAAGAGATCGGAACCTCTGACCATCGAAGGTGCTCAGGCAAGTCAATCGAGATGGTGTTCACACAACGAGAAAGGAGCTTTTGCTGGCGTCAACTCTCCGAGGTCGCCTCACCACCAAGGATCATGTTGACAGTGTGGGTTGGCTCCTGGAAGACGTCCTCCCGTCGCTAGTTCCCCTTTTCGGTGCTTTGGGTCTGTGCTCCTCCCCTTCCACGTCCTTGGAGCTAGGGAGTTTCGTGCCTGCTAGACCATTTGGTCTTGGAGGGAGTAGCACTGCCAGATGGTGTGGTTCCCGTCAGGATGGAGGAAGCATGGCTTGTCGAGTGCTTCCCAGAGTGTTTCACCCGAGGGTTCCCCCCTCGAGCTTGGCCCCTTGAGGGCCGCGACATCCGTGGCCAGCTGGCGTTTCACATCATCTCGCCGATCCCGTTGACGCGGGCGGCGGTCCGATCTCCTCGGCGAGCGGCGCTCCTTTCCCTTCGACTCCCTCGGGAGGCGAGAACCGACGGGCACCATGAGTTGGTTCTCAGCGTCCTCAACATCAGCGAAGCCCTCGGCAATGGTAAACACCTGGGCCGGGGTGGTTGGCTTCATCCGAGCAAGGAAGCGGAATAGCTCGAAGGGTCTTCGAAGGCCCTCAGGGAAGATTCTCATGACATCGCTATCGGAAATGCTCGTCGGATGTAGTCCCGAATGGACTCGGTGGGGCCTTGCCGGACTCAGCCAAGGTCGTAGCAGGTGGCCGGGCGTTGCCACATGCCATGATAATTGGCGACGAAGGCATCACAAAGCTCATCCCACAAGTCGATGGAGTCCTTGGGTAGACCAGCAAGCCAGTTGATGGTCGTTGGCACCAGCATGACCGGGAGATAGTTGGCCATGACGCGATCATCACCATTTGTGGCTCGAACAACCGTGCAATACAGCTGGAGCCACATGGTAGGATCGGTCTTGCTGTCGTATGGCTCTATCCTCATCGAGCGAAAACCCTTGGGCCACGTGACCTGCTGGAGCTTGGCGGAGAAGGCCACAAAGCCATCATGGCGGGGTGCAGGATCTGGCACACAGTCAGGAGGTCCGTGCAACAGGTCGTACTCGTCCCGTCGTCGTATCTCCTGGTGCCTCTGATCGGCAGCATGCCACTCATGGTATTGCGGGCATCCATCCTCTGTGCGATCACCTCGCGCAGATCTCCCGTGTGGGAGCTCCCTTGATGCTCGGTCGTGCGAGCACTCCGGGAGTGTCGTGCCGTGCCCGCGGGGGGAACCACGGTCCTCGTGGTGTGCCCGCCGTAGGACATGGGGAGGCCGAATGACCGACGTTCTGCTGTCGTCGCAACCTCGAGCGTCGAGCACTCCCAGGGGGGCTCTCAGATAGGGCCAGAACATTAAGCTGTGCGGCAGTGGCTTGGGTCATGGCCATGGCCTTCTGAATCTCCGTGGAGTCGAGAAGACCGTTGAGGGCACGCTCGATGGCGACCAAGTTGGCCGCTGGCATTTAGAAAATCTAGTTCCCCTCAAACTCCATCGTGAAGTCGGACTCCAGGCGCCAGGGCTAAACGTGCGGCCAATGGGTCTGCTCGCTCCGTGCAACCCTCCCTGCGTTACTGGAACAGCGCCCGTTGCGGTGAGCATCGGACTCCTAAGAGCCCGTGGCCTCATCGTCAGACACCGCCTCCGTCATCATGATGAAGTTGGTGGGCCAGCGGTTACCAGGGATGAATACTGGTCCAAGGAGCCGTCCACTCGACGTCATGCGTGGGAGAGAGACGTGGCGAATGATCTTGCTAGGGTCCTCCGCGCTAAGAGGCACGGGAACACCCCCAGCAACACATAAAGGCAAGGAAGACAACCCTTGGCATGGTGAAGCAGGATGCGTGGCACAAAGTCGAGTCGAGCGCTCAATCCGGGTCCAAGCATCATCTGCCCTCAGGACTGCCGAACGAGCAGACAGGGGTTTGGGTTGCCAAACCCTAATGGTCGCACGGGGCTTGGGGGCTGGGGCCTCAGGGTGTGAAACCATGCGCCTTGACCTCGCCACCATGCGCGGAGGCGTGACCGCACGCTCCAGCTCGCTGGAGGTCGCCTGGGAGAGAGTGAGGCGACGGAAATCGTCCGTGCGGAACACCAGGGTACCGAAGACAAAGGTCGTCCCGGCGGGAGCCACAAAGTCGGTGGCGAAGGAAACAGCCATCGAACCACCTCAGATGAAGAGCAGCCTTCCCTACCTGGCACGCCAACTGTCGACAGGTGGGTCGGCAGTCCTCCAAGGGGGGTCCCCGAGGAGGTAGAAGAGAGTTTGGTAGAGAAGCTGTCTTCCGATGGATCCGATGGTTGACTCAAATCCTAAGATGAGTCAAGAAACAAGACGCAAGGAATTATATTGGTTCAGCCCTCTCGAAGGATAATAGGGCCACGTCCAGTGTGTGGTGTTCTTCCTTAGGGGTGGATGGTGAACAAGAGTTACAAGCATGAGAGAAAATGGGGAACTTGGATCTCTTCCTTGCCTCCTCTGCCCTCCTTTTTATACCTCAAGGGGGGCAGGAACAAATGAACTTTGGGGCCAAGAAAGCTAAGACTAAGAGAGACAAACAGTGGAATACAAAGACTATCTGATAAAATACATGTTGGTCTGCTAGGTCCTGTACACCGTGGGTATCTTATCCTCCTGCCAGCCCTAGGACCCTGGTCCTATGCCGCCAGGTGGTGTCAGATGTTGCCGGGCTGTCTCCTCCCTTTTCCTCCGTGCCTGCCAAGTTTCTTCCCGAGGATGCTCGAGGTTGGGCGACGAGTCGGAGTCGAGAGAAGGGGTTGAGGTCAGACTCGGGGGAAGGCCGGAATGCCCGACTCTCGGGTGGATCGGGCTCTCGGTCACATATCCAGGACACTTGGTTTGACTTCTGTTGGGGTTCAATCCAGGTTTTTGAGGCACCCTGGGGTAACACCTCCCACAAAAGTGGTAGATGCTTTATCTCGAGTTGGTCATGTTTTTGAATGCCAAGCCATTTTTGGTCCTCAACCCATTGTGGCCATTGTTAACTCTTATGTAGTTGATCCTAAAGCTAAGCAGTTATTGACTAAATTGGCAATGGTTGGCTCTAACTCTAAATGGTTCAATTTATTTCAGTCCTGGCTACTGCCCTCTCCAAATCTCAATGCATCAAACCAACACCACAACGGCGTGCATCATGTAGTAAGAAGCAACATATCTAGGCGTTTAAACACACAACTAGCTAGACATGGGACCCTCCCTCTGCTTGTTTAGAGATTCACAGATGCAACATTCAAATTGTTGAAGGGCTATACCCGCCCATGGTATTTATAGAGTATGGGGATCGTCGGTACATGATATATGTGAGCTTAAGGTAAAAGAGACGGGAGACAGGGATTTTTATACAAGTTCGGGCCCCTTAACTGACAGGTAATAGTCCTACTCTTGTTAACCAAAGCGGGTGTTGCCTTATATATCAGTATCACATGAGTACAACATTTGGGATGACTTAATCTAGTCTCTCTCGACTTGGCGGCATGGAGCTCTCATACATAGTCAACGGGTAGTGTAGTTTTCTTCCTCAAATATGAATTTGGTGAGATTGAAGGTAGCTCTAAATTCCTCTAGTCGACCTTTGTGGCTCTATATTGGATTTGTCTAGGCTTGTCTTGGATTGTCTAGATCTATATTGACTTGTGTTGATCTGGCTTGGTGTGTCTCCTCTCCTCGTGGGGAGGTCTTGTATTTATACTCTCGATGTTGCCTTGTCCAAATAGAACTAGAAAACCAAGTATGTATACGATTCAAGTAGTCTTTGTCATGGTCATGTAGGACTCTAATTCTCTTTTCTTATCCGAAACACCTTCCGTATATGAGGTTTGATTCCATGTATGTCTTGGTATATGGTGGATCTCGCTGAGCTTAATACAAAAGTATTAGATATAAATTCAACATTTACATAAATTCGGACATTCAGAAATTCAACCTAATTACTCTCCCACACAACAGATGCAACATCCAAAATTCAGACATTTGGAGACGCATAAATCCAGATACATTCAAAGATTAAGAAATTTGAGATATATTCAGGAAATGTATCATGGCAGTGTATGCATGGCACTTGTCCTTGTCCCACATGCTCTGCCACTTGGAGCCAGGAGGCATCAACCTCACCTCGCCATTAAGGCCCTTTTGACGCAGCTCTGCATGTAAGATTTACATGTATTTTCTCTGTGAAGATCGAGACTGACGCAAGGAGGATTGAGGCCCTTTTGACACAGCTCTGCATGTAAGATTTATGTGTATTTTCCATAAATTCATTGATCTAGATCGATTATGTTAATACCATTTAGATAAATTATTTTGTGCACATTTCAAATGAAATTGAAAATTTTAAACCACTGATTTAATGTATAAACTTTAAATCTATGATGTATCTAATATCTGAAGTTGTGCTAAACATGACTTGAATATTGCTAGATGCACTCACAACCATTGCAATGGAACGGCCTCTTGATCTTGACCAAAGGGTGAAGAACCACATGAAGGTATCTCCCCTTTTGTGGACGGTTGGTTAAGGAGGTGACGTAGAGATTCTAGTTGATGTTGGCATAGTCAGTGGTGGAGGCAGCGGAGGCGTTAGCGGCTGATCGAGAGGAGCGGGTGCATGTCGATGGATGGGTCAGCAGTCCTCAAAGGGGGATCCCCAAGGAGGTGAAAGAAAGGGTGGTAGGGAAGCTGTCCTCCGACGGATCTGATGGTCAACTCAAGTCCTAAGATGAGCCAAGAACGAGACACCAGGGATTATACTGGTTCAGCCCTCCCAAGGATAATAGGCCTATGTTCAGTGTTCTTTGTTGGGGTGTATGATGAAAAAGGTTACAAGTGTGAGAGAGTATGAAAGTTGGATCTGGAATCCTCCTATTCTCCCTCCTCTCCTGGCCCCGTCGCCCTGCCTTCCCTTTTATAGTTCAAGGGGAGCAGGTACAGTGAGCTTGGGGGCCAAGAAAGCTAAGACTAAGAGAGACAAAAGGTGGGGAACAAAAAATATCTGATAAAGTACATGTTGGTCTGTTAGGTCCTGTACACCGTGGGCATCTTGTACTCTGGTCAGCCTTGGGATCCTGCTTCTGTGCCGCCAGGTTATGTCAGATGCTGCCAGGCTGTCTCCTCCCTCTTCCTCCGTGCCTACCAAGTTTCTTCCCGAGAATGCTCGAGGTCGAGCGACGAGTCGAGGTCGAGAGAAGGGGATGAGGTCGGACTCGGGGGAAGGCCGAAATGCCCGACCCCCGGGGGGGTTGGGCTCTCGGTCACATCCCGAGGACACTTGGTTTGACTTCTGTTGGGGTTCAATCCGGGTTTTTAAGGCACCCCGGGGTGACACCTCCCACAGCAGCCCCCAAGCCTAAAGAGGGATAAAGCATCCATCCTTAGAGTCAGAGTTCTTTCGGAGTGTTGTCTTCAATGGATCCTCAGAGCTTTGAGCCAAGGTTTTGGCTGGTGCACCACCCAGGTGCACCTGCCAGGTGTAGCCCCCGAGCCTAAGGGCGAATGGAACATTTGGCCTTAGGGTCAAGCTTTGTTCTTAGGTGTCGATCCCTAGTAGTTTTTGTGAATCGAGATTTTGTAGGTGCACCGCCTGGGTGCACCTTGCAGGTGTAGCCCTTGAGCCTAGGGTCGGATGGCACATCCGAGCCTAGGGTCAAATCATCAAGAGTGTTTTGTCAATCTCCCGATGATTCGAGTGATGCTTGAGGTGTCCCAAAAGGGGTTAGCCGAGACGAACAGGTTTGCCACCCGGAGGTGTTTGGCAATCCCTGCTTCGACCGAGGGGTAGGAAATTTGGCCTTCAGCATTTGAGTCGAAATGTCCACTGCCCAAGGGCAGTGAGGATGGGTGAGGCGTTCGGGGCTACAGGCCCTGGGGCTCGAGGTAGCCCCGACATCACTTGTGGACTAGCTCGGAAGCCCACATTCGAGTCGTCAAGGTCACCGCCCTGAGGCGGCGAAGAACATGGTTATGGTCGAGATTACTGCCTGAGGGCACATGGTAGTAACGACCTCGACCGGGGCTAGCTCGGAAGCCTGCTCCGAGTCGAGAAGAACCCGACCCAAAGGCCAGTGATGTTTTGCCTTCTTTGCATGACCCTTGTCTGACTTTCTGTCGTTCCAGAGGCGCACTCGTCCGTCCGGATCATCGGAGGCCGAGCCGGCGCAGGAGGAGAGGCTTGCGGAGGCTTGTCACCGTAAGTTCACTTACCTTTGCCCTTCTTCTTCCTCCCATCCTGAAGCGGTTATGAAATCTTTTGCAGGGGCTCGGGACGCCCTCGAGCAGGCCGAGGTCCTCCGAGCCGAGCGAAACAACGCTCGGGAGGCCCTCACGCTTTTTGAGGATGCCCGGAAGGCGGCCGAGGACGCCTGAGGCACCTTGGAGGTGCAGCTCGGGAAGGCTCGGGCCGAGATGGAGGGGTTGGCTCTAGCCAAGGCCAAGGCCGAGAAGACCAGGGCCGAGGCCGAGTCTGCTAAGGCCGAGGCCGAGATGGCCAGGGCTGAGGCCGAGTCTGCTAATGCCGAGGCTGAGATGGGCGAGACCGAGATGGCCAAGGCCGAGGCTGAATCGGCTCGGGCCATGGCCGAGCAGGCCAAAGCCTCAGCCAAGTTGGCAAAAGCTGAGGCGAAGGCTGCCAAAGTTGAGGTGGAGGCGTCGTTGGCCAAGGTGGGGGAGGAGCTTTCCGCCACGGAGAGCGCAATGGCCAAGCTGGCCAAAGAGCTGAAGGACGCCATGGCTTCCGCGAAAGGTAAGCGTTAATTCCAACATTCATCCCCAACTCATGGTTTTCCTTGCTCACCTCGATTTTCACCTCTCGGCCTTGTCTCCACATAAAGCGCGTGGAGATTTCTCGTCAGCAGATTGGTCACCTCAAGGGGCTCCTGGAAGTAGCTGAAGCTCGGCTGGCCGAGCTTCAAGATGGCTCTCTCGCCATTCTGAACCAGGCCGACAACGACCTTCCTCCTGCCCAGGAAACCCGCGATGAGTTTCTCAACCGCCTGTGAGATGGTCCTCGTTGCCTCGACGTCTTCGTAAGGACGCCGCGAAGGCCGCGGTTGGAGTGGCCCTCGGCATCCTCGGCCGTCGGTTCTCGAAGGTGCCAGTTGCCGACATCAGCTTGGGGTGGCCGGAAGGCCTCGAAGTCGGTGAGCCCGAGGCCATCGTCGCCTAATTTGATGACACTGCCGACCGGGTTGTTGACCTCATAGAATTTTGATTACTCCCTGTTGTAATAGCCCTGAGTAGGAGAGACAGAATATTTTTTATGTTAATATCAGGGTCTCCTGCCCTATCCTTTTGCATTGTCATGTCGAAGGGTGTTCGACTGGGGCATGCATAGGTTCAACTTCGCCTACTCGTATTATTCTCGACGTTTAGGCCTTAGAAAATGATCTTTGCCTGGAATAGCTGGGAGGATTATCTAACCGGACTTCGATAGGTTTCGAATCGGCCTTTAGCGTAACTGCCGTTCATTTTACGAGCTAGGCGAATTGAAGCGTCTCGGAAGACCAAATTTCCCGAGCAGTTTGATCATACGTCGGTCCATTCTCGCGTTTCAACTTCAACCCAATTTCGACTCCGAGAGGGAAATCCGACTCTGACCGGAGGGATTGAAGCAAATTGTTAGGCAAAATCGTATTTCTCCGATACTCGGGAAAGAAGATGTATTGGCATGTAGTCACTGACTCAATCGATAACATCCTATCTTGAGAGCCCGGAGCACATGGGTCGGGGCCGCGAAACTCAGAGCTGGTCATGAGCACTTGCGCAGAAGTTATCGAATCGTTTGGTCGTTACTTGTCAATCAGGAAGCATCACTAACCCCTCGAGCGGCAAAGGCAAGCTTGACAAGCAACCTATCGGAGAACCCCGACCAGGGTAGGTCGGGGCCGCGTAGCTCAGGGATGGCCATAAGCAATGCGCGGGAGCTGTCGAGGGTGTGTTGCCGGCTCGACAGCTGAGCGGAACTAAGATAGAGAATGCAGGACCATGCAAGGAATATGCTTTTGGGGAATTGAAAGAGAAAGGAAAGAAAATGTATCTGTTC